>CM027666.1:10002500-11202500 GCA_015731905.1 Salix dunnii | reverse complement strand
CATTGGAAGTAAAGAAAAATTGGAAAGAAAAACTAAGGACATATACATATAAACATGGATAAAAATAGAAACTATGTAAGAAATATGTATAAAAAGTAAAGGAATCAAAATAAAATTCAAGATTAAAAGTATAAGGGATAAGAAAAAAAACATATATGTAATAAACTTAATTTAAAGGACAAATTTGAAATAAATCCAAACATTGAAATTAAATAATTGAAAACAAAACTGGAAATTAAAAGAATTAGGACCGAAATGAATCTGAATTGCACATTTCATTTACATAGAGGGATTAAATTGAAAGAAATCAAACTTTGATACTGAAAATATTGAGGATTTATCATAAATTTACATGGAAGGATGAAATTGAAATAAATCAAAACTTCAATACAAAAAATATTAAGGATTCCAGGCAAACCCGTAAAATTAAAAGACTGAAGACCTAATTGAAACTACAATATATAATTACTTTCAATTGAAGGACAAAATTGAAACAAATTAAAACTTATATAATTGCAATAAAGGCCAGAAAAATAAATTTGAATGTTCAGGGACTAAAATAAAATTTGAAAAAAAAAATAGTTGTGTTGACGTCAGCTTGCGCAGGCAAGAGAGAGAAATGGGGGGATTCAAACGACCATTGACCCTCCCAGATATGGTTTTTGTCCTTATCAAGGGACAAAATGATTATTGCATTGTTCAATGAAATATTAAAAAAAAAACTGGCCAGACGAACCGGACCGAACGGAAATCACGCAATGACCGTGGAGCCCTTTATACCAGGCACCCTTTTTTGTTCTTTTCAAAGGACAAATGCATGATAACACTATTCATGGACGAGAAAAAAATACTCACGTATACACGTGAATCATCGAAGCAAATGGCGAGTCCACAATGACAATAAGTCATGGGGAAAAGTAGAACACCGAACTACTTTAGGTTCTTTATTAATAGGTGAAGAATCCAACCTCCTTCGAGCTCGTGAGAACCAACAATAACATAGAAATGATAATTTTAATCTTTTGATATTAAAAGTATTTTTTTAAAATTAAATTATATTATTTTAATATATTTTTTATTTAATTAAAAAAAAAAACGTAGATATAAATCAATAACAAATATTGACTAAATGTTTTTACACAAGATTTGAGTTTTTTTTTTCCTTGTTTTTAAAAATTATTTTTGATATAAAAAAATAATTTAAAAATATTATAAAATTTAATTTAAAATAAAAAATTTAAAACTTTTGGAAAGTATTTTTAAAAAGAAATAAGAAAGAAGGACAGAGAAGATCCAAATCTTAGACACTTACCAATTATTAGAAGAAAAGAATAGAGAAGGACGAAGTGACACCCTTTCTAACATCACGCCATCCTATCTGCATCCATCGCCATCCATGTCTCCTTCTCTAACCTATCAAACCCTACCTAATATGGGGGGCAACATCAATCCCCTTTCTCCTTGATAACTTGCTGGTGGGGCCCTCCAAATCGCCCATTTAAAAGTGAAAACCGCAGCTCAATTCGACGAAGGTGTCATCACCTGCTTGGAGCTCTCCAAGATTTACACTCTCTCTGTCGGTCTCCTGCAAAGTACAAAACCCCTCCCTGCAGTCTTCTAGATATTTCTCCCTCCTCGAATGATTCACTCTCTTTCTTCGTCAAGCCACCTTGAACGGTGGATCTTAATGTTGAACCTCCTGTTTCCATCTCACAAACTGAGTCAAACTGAAATGCGCCGACAATCCTAGTAGCTTCTTAACCTATTGATATTCAAGAAGCATGATTCCTTTATCAATTGCCAGTCGAAGTCCAGTTACAAACCGGTCTCCAGATAACCCAAAAACACAGATATCCTCTTCTACTAAGGTATCTCACTTGAATCCAGTTCTATTGTCTTTTCACAGGAAAGGCCTCTGCAGCAGCCCTGCAAAGTCCAAGACTCATCCTTTTGGCTCCGTTTTAATAACCCCAGATCACGTTTCTCATAAGAAAGGGAATATAAACCGGGGATACGAGGAGAAAAGAGGTTTTGGCCATGTGGGTAGCCAACAGATGCTGGGTTTGTGTGGGTTTGGGTACTGGATGCAGGGGTTTAGGGGTTTCCCTTGGCTTGCTCTCAACTTCCATATGGCTCACAATCTCAACTTGCATCCATCAAAATTGCAGCTTTTGCAAATCACTGGTAACCTTCCCATGGTGGCCAAACCTCTTTATGGACTCCTCTCTGATGCTTTTTACATTGGAGGTGCCCATAGAGTACCTTATATTTTAATCGGAGGTTAGTTATCTTGTATCTCCTCTGCTTTGTCTACTTTATTTTTTTCAGCGTTCATTGCTTCTGTTTAAATTGTTCTTGATTAATCATTCTGACAGACATTCTTTAATTTTATGCTTATGGTTGGATCCTATATATGTTTCTAAATTAGGCTGGACATGTGGTTAAATTTTCTTGGGCATGGATTCTGGCATCATGTCCTTTGCTTGAAATCCCCACCTATCCTTTTCCCTATTTAGCTATGCCTCAAGCTTCTTTTTGTCAATTTCCATCTCCATACCTCTTGTGCCTGGACAATAAAAAGATGAGGAACCTTTAATCTGTCAGATTAGTTATAATAGGAGCTGACTCTGGCCAGATCCTATCCTCTTGCTATCAACTGTAGTCTTTATAGAAAACTAGAATTCGAAGGTGTATGGTAAATGGTGATAGTTTGTTTTTCTTAGATGTCCATTGTAAGTCATTGTAGGGAATTTCTTGAACAAAAATAGGTAAAGATATGGCCATCGCTAGAGATAAGGGAAAAGTGAAGTTTTGAAAACTCAATTCTGACCTATTGTCACAGTGAGAGTAAGCTCGTCATATCCAAAATAATTCTTACGAACTAATATATCTGGTTGATTGATCAAGTTTACAAAGGACTGATGAAAGTGAAATTCTCAGTCTTTTTGCAGGTGCTGGGCTGGGGGCCGCTGGTACTTGCGCGGGAAGCCCTTCCGATTCTCATGCCATGCATTCTTATCAGTAATCTTGGCGCTTCAATCACAGAAGTCGCAAAGGATGCTCTTGTCACGGAATATGGCCAAAAAAACAGAATTGAAGGCCTCCAGTCATATGCATTTATGGCTTTAGCTGTTGGTGGAATCCTAGGCAACTTGCTAGGTGGTTGTTTCTTACAAAAAACACCACCCAAAACCATGTTTCTTGTATTTTCAGTTCTTCTCTCCCTTCAACTAGCAACTTCATCAATGGTAAGAGAAAAATCACTTGGTTTATTAGAACCATCAAATCACAACCTTGTGAAGGCATCAATTTGGGAGAATATCAGAAAACAGCTAAGTGATCTTAGAACTGCATTAAACGAGGACAGCATCTCCTATCCCCTCACTTGGATCGTAGCTTCTATTGCTACAGTTCCGATTCTCTCAGGTTCCATCTTCTGCTATCAAACACAGTGTCTACATCTTGATCCTTCAATTATCGGAATGTCACGTGTAATTGGCCAGTTGATGCTTCTTTCCATGACTGTACTCTATGACCGTTATTGGAAAGAAGTGCCTATGAGGAGATTGGTCGGTGCAGTTCAGTTTTTATATGCTTCTTCTCTTCTTCTGGACTTTGTTCTAGTGAGACAGATAAATCTTAAACTGGGAATTTCCAACGAGGTGTTTGCTTGTTGTTTTTCGGGTTTAGCAGAAATCCTTGCACAATTTAAGCTCCTTCCTTTTTCATTGCTGCTTGCGAGTTTATGTCCACAGGGTTGTGAAGGATCTCTTACCTCTTTCTTGGCATCTTCATTGTGTTTATCATCGATTGTCAGTGGGTTCTTGGGTGTTGGGTTAGCTTCTCTGATTGGAATAACATCTGGTGATTACTCAAGCCTGCCAGTGGGAATTTTGATACAGTTCCTTGCAGCACTATTGCCTTTAGGATGGATTCATCGTGTGCCCGTGTCCAAACCCATTGTTGAGAAAGAAAGAAAGCAAGGTGCGAGTAAAAGAACACGGAAAAATAGAAGGGTTGGAAGAGTGTTGTTAGGCTCTATTTATGTTTACCGCCGTGAAAGAGAATCTGATTCACAGAGATAAACCAGCGTTATGATGAGCCATTTGGTATCAGTTCTACCAAATTAAGCCATTTCAGCTGCAGCTAAGATTGGAATGATCCTTTAACTGGTGCAAGTCCTCTGGCAGAGGTGATCCATCGTTTAATTTCAACTGGAATATTGTTTCGCAAATGTACAGGCATCAGCTAACAGCATCATTCAATCTGGAAGTTTCTTGTTCATAGGATTTTGAAATCTAAAAACATCATAAATGTGATAAAATTGTAAAAATCTTAAGATTAAAACAAAGATTTGGGTTGAATTATTTGAGCAATTTATTAATATTAGTATTATTATTTTAATATAAGATACATAATAAGTGAGAAAAATAATAATTAGAATTCAAATAAAACCTTATCATAGTATTTAAGAAATACATCAAAACTGGAAAGTAAATCAGTACGACCTCAGTTTTTACCTCAAGAATCCTCAGCACACGGCTGCTTCGTGGTGACGTTAATGAATTCTTTAATTATGAAATAAAACAATAGCTCGGGTGGAGGCTAAAGGGTTGAGTGTGCAGAGCAGAGGGGACAGTTGAACAGAGAAACCAAAATCATGAGCAAGAACTGGAAACATGAAAATGCCTTGTATTATCTCATGCATGGTTCTGTTAACTAATCCACTCTTCCCTGACAAATCTGGCAAAGTGAAGAGGTTTGAAAATCAAGGATTGATATCACATGGTTACTCTAGAAGCCACGTGTAAAATCCATATGGAACGCTAGCAACCCTGTTTCTTGTTTCAGCTGATGCTTGCATGTCTTGCTCCTGATAGTTATAGAATGCGACTCATGCCCCGCTTATCAGGTACCACTAGCAGATCGCCACTTCTTAAGATCTTGTCAATTATCTTCAAAGTAGTCTGAGCTCCTTTTTGTTTCCATTGCTTTTTTAAAGAAATGCGAGCGGAAGCGGAACGAGAATGCTCTCTGTCCAAACTATCAATCCACGCAGCTTAACATGAAACAACTTGACCAGTTTGAGAATACATGCAAAATTCACCTGCAATAAAAAAGATTTAAGATTTGAGTAAATACCTACAATTCATTTATCAACATTGGTATGTCAAACTAAGACAGTAAGAACTCTAGAAAGAAATACACTCAAACCAGAATGACAATTTTCAGCAAACATGTCCAGACAGCAGTAGATTCTCAATCATTTTGGTTAACGAATGCATATATGTAGATATGGTAATGGCATAGATAAGATATCCTCAATTGTCAAGGGAGACAGAAAACAGCATATCAATATTCAAGACACCCATGTCAAATTTTCAAAATTATGAGGAACTGCAGCTCCTTTCATCAACACGCGTGGTAATCCAGCAGTTGAGATATTGACTTGGAACAAGGATGGAGTTTATCAGCAGCATAGAAAGAATGAATGGTGTTATTAATGCTTATCCGACTGCACCCAGGAGTTTTTGTCAAGCACCTTTCTTTCATTGTTCTCACCTCAGATACTAAATCCCATCTCCTAGAAGACGCATGTAAGTTTGAAAGTGAGACATGATCCAGTGGGTTTTCAGGTTCTAACTGAACAAGGAACCTACAATTCAGATCCTGCATCTCAGCATTGCCGGCCATGGATAATGAAAGCACCATCAAGCGCCCCCCAAATGCTTGGACTTGGTTCCATTAGCATGGATTTAATAAAATCTAAAGCTCAGCCATGCTGGCCTGATCGGCCTAACATATTCACAACACACTCACAATGTTAGAGAAAAATATAATATATATTATGTGAACTCATCTATCAGATTAAGTTTTTATATGAGATGGTTTTTTAACATATTATCAGAGTTTTTTTAACCTAACAGTCACGAGTTCGAATCTCACCATCCTTCTATTTGATAAAAATCAAGCACAAAATAATATGGATCTATACAAGTTTTAAGTCTAAATAACTTTTATTTAAAAAGATATATTATAAAATAATACAAATTATATTATAAAAACTTACTTATCAACTTAATATTTTAGATGAGAGAATTCTTTAATATGTAAATCTCAGCCTATGGCTAATCCTATTTTCTTTTATTGCAGATTTATAGATGCGCGGGCCTTCATCTACCAATCCTGACCGGCAACAAACTGAGAGAACCACAACTATTGTTATCATGTCTGGTTTATTCCCAAGTTGAAGCATCTTGCATGTTGTTTTACACAAAGATAGCTTCTTCTCCCTTCTCATGCAATCCATAGCCAGAAATCATTAAACCCCAAGATATTGGGTCCCTATGAAAAGAACCGCGCTCCCACACTTGGAATACATGTCATTCAAAGCATTGCATAAAGAATTCAATTGAGTTTTTAATATTTTTATTTAGAAATATATTAAAAGCAAAAAAAAAAAAAAATGCAAACCTTCATTTAGTCCACACTCACAAAAGGGATCTTAATATTATTTTATTATTATTATTTTCAAGAAGAGAGGGAGGCTTTTCTCTTTTCCCGTCTGTACATGAGAGTTTAATTTCCACTTCTTGAATTGCAAGAATTCATTCCTAGTCGTTTTCATGGATTATATCCTTTCTGATTTAATAGATTGATTCTCACACGGCATCCTACGCAGGATATTTTTATTGTTTTATATTAAAATAATATTTTTTATTTTTAAAAAATTATTTGTATAATAATATCAAAAAATAATTTAAAAAAATATAAATAATTAAAAAAAAAGAAGAAACATTTCTAAAACGCCACGTAAACATGCAAGTAATCAGTAAAACTAAAGCTAGAGAGGATGTAACATCCGCAATGACTCTTCTATTATCTCTAATACGAAGTACTATACCAGGATGTCTGTACCCATTTTCTCCTCGTTTCAATGTACATTGTCTCTTTTTAATGGGATATGAGAGGAGGATTAATGAAGAAGTGCGTGTTGAATTTAAAGGAACTGTTTCCCTCTTTAATCAACAGGGTTCAAAAACTTTGAATCACACCATGAGGAATCAAGTTAATTTTCATGTTCTTCAGCTACCTGGTTCTGATATAGATCGACGGTTTACCTTTGATCGAATGAAAGAGTTGAGCTTTATTAACCTCGTTACAAGAGCACCCTTGTCATAGGATAAAGAAGGAGAAAGAGGAGGAGGAGAGTGAGAAGGTGAAGGGTGAATGATTTGCGTTCTTGTCAAGGTTCCATATTCTTGTGAAAACGTAATAGTACAGAGCTTCAGATTAAGAGCCTTCTCATTTGAAGATGGCTAGCTAATATATAGTAACACCATGAAAAATGTAGCAGTGCCAAGTGATCAGTTAACAGAAAGGTGACACTAAATTTTGCATACTAGCTTTGTTTGTTGCGCATGCCACGCCAGGATTAATGCCATGGAATTCTTCCAAGTCCCACAAGCTATCCCAGAGTATATCATCGTTCGAGGCTTCAGGCACTGCTGCATTGACATTGAACATATTATATAGCAAGCCATGATCCTCAGCTGTGTTGGGGTATATGGCATGAGGCACCATTTCCTGCCTGATCATTTGTGGTGTACATGGCGCTCTGTCTTCGTTTTCGTCATGTAACAGGGACATGATCTTTTTCATGTCGGATTGATTTAGCTGCTGATGTTGAATTTGTTGCTGTTGTCGCTGCAGCTGCTGTTGAAATTGCTGCCTCTTCAAGAGACGAGTTCTTGCCTTGTCAGAGTTATCTGGAGAGAGCTTGGCCTTCTTCTTGAAATGGGTCCTCCAGTAATTCTTGATCTCATTATCAGTTCTTCCCGGCAAGCTTCTTGCAATTGTGGACCATCTGATGATTTTAAAAAAGAAAAAATGAATCACCTATAAATAAAGTTTCATTTAAAATTTTCAAAGAAAACTATATAATAAAATCAGCAAGGATGATTGGAGTTCAAGTTCTTGCCTGTTCCCCCACATCGCATGTAGCTCCACAATAATGCTCTCTTCTTGGGGAGTTATCCGCCCCCTCTTCAGGTCTGGCCTCAGGTAATTCACCCACCTCAATCTGCAGCTCTTTCCATTCCTTTTCAGCCCTGCACGGCCAAAGACATGGAGACAGAAAAATATCAGTCCTGACCAGCAGGGATACCATAGTCTATGGCAACATTAGCAATAATATTGACTGAAATAATTAAGAAAATCCACACGCGTCATTAATCACTCGAGGAAGTAAAAACTGGATTCCTTGCGAGCACCATTTCAACTGTAACAATCTAACCGAGCCTAGCAATTCCCATGTATATGCAGATAGTTCTCTAGCATGGTTAAATAGGCTAAAACTTTGAGCCAGAGCTCAGTATGGATGAGTTAGATATACACCTGCAAGCCTGGCTACAGAGTTCCACCTTCCATCGCCATGCAACCTTACATGTTCAATAAGCAACCTGTCTTCTTCAGCAGTCCAGGGTCCTTTCCTCCAACAACCCTCTCCGATGAAACCTCCCCGGTCCACCTGCGCTGCCATCACTCCCCAAGACATCTGGAGGTGAAGTTTGTCTTCCAAATTCTGTGCATATGGGGCTAGTTTTTGCTTGGTATTTATATCTGATATTCCATCAGTCAATCTAGTGTCACTGTCATATCATCCCCCCCCCCCCCCCGGGCCTCCTGCAGGAGGCGTAGAGCTTGATTCCTAGATCACAATAAAAAAAATGTGGAACGGGGAAAGATGTATTTTTTTGCTCTTTTTTTTAGAAAAAAAAAACATTAATTTATGTAAAAATTATCTGAATAAATAATATATTTTTATATCTCTAAGACGAATTTATTCACCTTCATAGTTTTAACTTTTATGTACTGTTCTGGAACATCAGTTGGAGTTTAAGGGAAGATCATTAGTTGGAGTGTTCGAGAAGTGACATACCAATCAAGCGGTTGTGATGCAAGGATCAAATCTTTCTATACATGGGAAATGCCTCTGCCACTCCTGCCACTACATGTGACACGCAAGGCCACCTAGAAAATTTAGATTCTGTTTTTTATGTGAAAAATGCTCTTGAATATAAATATTTCTAGATTATTCAGATATTATGGTGTTAAGAATAATTAAAATAAATGAGATTAAAATATTTAAAAACACAAAGATTGTACAGTTTAATAAAAAAAAAAAAGGGGTTAATATATTAGGTGAGATGCCAAATATTTTTTATTTAAAATAATTTTATTTTATTTAAAAAATATTATTTTTAATATTAACATGTGAAAATAATCTAAAAATATATATATAAAATAATTTTAAAAAAATCAAAAATACTGTTAAAACGGACAAGGGGATAGAATCCAATCATATTAGTATTAGTATTTTTTTTATGCCAAAGTGTGACTTGGAAATAGTGATCTCACGGACGAATGCCACGTATAGAGAGGGCTTATGCATCCAGACAATATAAGCAGCATCTAGATTAAAAAATACCTGGGTGGGGGATTTTTTTCAACTTGAAAAATACCCGCGCACCAATCAGGTTTTACCAGCTGTTTGACTTGGTAAGGAGATGGATACATTTAATCTTCATTAAAATGTTAATTAAATAGAATTGCGAGATACCATTTTGGGTGCTGGAGCCATCGATGGTTCCCGTCACCTTGTGGACACGTGTGTGTTTAGAGACGAGAAAAGAGAGCACGTAGCATGCTCGGGACGCAACGAGTGATAAAAACACTCGAGCATTGCGAAAGTATTTCAAATGGGCTTTTCAAGAAGAATTTTTTTTTTTTTTTTTTGTTATAAATGAAATATTTTTAGATTATCCTGTAAATATAATAAACAAATAAAATACTGCAGATATATAAAGGGTATGTTGAATATTATTTTTATTTTTGTGGTTAAGATTTTTAAAAAATAGTTTCATAAAAAACACTTTAGTTGCGGTTCAAAATAATTTTTAAGGTGTTTGCTTAAAATTATGGTTAAGTTTGAGGTTAATGAAAAGCAGTTTCAAGTATTTTGTTACCAAGTTTTTCATATTGTTTTCAACTTGTGAAATTACTTTCAAGTATATGTGTGTGTGTATGTGTATTATTATTTAAATATTTAATAATTATAACAATAAATATATAATTAATAATTCAAGTTAATTAGACACTTATTTTTATTCTCCCATCAATCTACTTGTAATTTCATCACGAACTATAAATCTATGCGTGAAGGCATCTGCGATCCTGAAATAACATATAGTAAAATATTATCTGAAATAAAATTAGAATTGCAAAATGAAAATTATATTGTGATCTCCTTCTAATATATTTATTTATATTTTAATTAATTTTTAAATTATTTTAATATTAAAAAACTATTTTTTATAAAAAAAATATGATAAATAATAAACCCCTCCCTACACAAAAAATATAATATATAATAAACAAAAAATAACAGCCCCCCACCCAGCCCTCAACCATAATATATAATAAAAATAAATAAATAATACCCTTAGCCCCTATATCGTAACGCATGGAAAATAATAATTTACTATTTTTCATGAAACTCTAATTACTCAATAAAAATAGATAGGTTTCCATGTCAAATTTGTGTTTTTTAAAATTAACCAAACACTAAATCCCTCCCACTTTTTATAATCTCTGGTTGCACCATAAAAACAAATACCCTCAAAAACAATAAAACCTGAATATAAAAAAACAAAAACAAAAAAAACAAATTTCTTCTCCGCCAAGCCAATATTGTTTGTCACCAAGAAATGGGATTAATCATATCAAGAATATTTCGTTTGTCTCATGTAAACATTATTTTATAAAATATTTGCAGTAAAATATTTTATAAATAATAATTTATTTGCAATATTATTCAACTATCTCAATTATTATTGCATCAATATAAACACCTAAATTATATTTTTTTTCACCGTCATCTCTACCACCATCTCAACATCTCCTCTCCTTTTTTACCATCATCATGCTATCACCACTATTATTCCAGTTAAATTATAATTATTTTTAATATTAATATTGTCATTACCATTAGAGTGTTACTGGAAAAAACATTTGCATGTAAAAATATTTTTCACCTTAAATATTAAATGATATTTGAAGTTAAACGTGTGACTTGACCATTCCACTATTCTGGGAACTTCAAGCTCGAATTGAACTAGAAAAACAACATTAAATTCGGGAAAAGAGACCGATTGCCCGTTATCTTGTTGCAGACGTGTCACCAGGTAGTTGAATCAAATTTCGAAACTATTTTACACTTAATTAATCCGGTAATTAGACACCATTAACCCCTTTTCTTTACCGATTTTCTTAACTCAAAAGAGTTGGTCCCTCAACTAGCTCGGTGACGGTTCATAAATATATAGTTGAAGTTGTATTTTAAAAGTGTTTTTTATTTAAAATAATATTTTTTGTTTTTAAAAAGTTATTTAAAAATATCAAAAATATTTAATTAAAATAAAAAAAATAAAAATTCAAAAATACTTTTAAAATAAAATATGAAACCGGTTTCAAGTTCTTGTTAGAAGTGTTTTTCATTTAAAAAATCATTAAAATATTATTTTTTATAAAAAATTATTTTTAATATCATTAAATCAAAATAATTTAAAAATATCAAAAAAAAATTAATTTTTAAAAAAATAGAGCTAAGCATTAGTTCACTTAAGCTTCATTGCAAAGGTACAAAGTACAAACTACAAGGATCTTCTGTGGTTCCTTGTTTTACACCTTCTGTGGGTGTCTTTTCAAAGTTGATTAGGAGGATACATTGTCTAGTAGTTAATTTCACAAGTATTTTCATAAAAAAAAAATTAATATTTTTAAAAATAATTTTAATATAATAATATTAAAAATAAGATTTTTTTATCACACTATTAAACATGTAGAAATTAATTTAGCGGATGTGATGGGGTTATTGAAAACTAAAATTTTTATTTAGCTACAAATTCCCTTTGTAGAAGCCTGGTGTCGTGTTCGTTAGTTTCTATAAGCCTGGGATTTCAGTTAACAAACTAATTACCTGATTAAGAGTGTGGTTGTGGTTATTTTTTAAAATATTTTTTATTTAGAAATAAATCAAATGATATTTGTTTTATTTTTTAAAAATTATTTTTGACATCAACACATCAAAATGATCTAAAATCATCAAAAGAAATTCATTTAAAATGAAAAATAAAAAAAAATAATTTTTTTTCAAAAATACTTTTGAAAAGCACTCCCAATACCCCCTAGGTAAATGGGAATTCAAGGTCAAGGTGGCTCTATATTTGTATGCTTTTTAAGAGTATTTAATTTTTTATTAAATGAAAAATATTTTTTTAATATTTTTATAGTTTTAATACGGTAGAATAAAAAAAAATACATTGATGTATTTTCAAATAAAAAATATTTTTAAAAAGCAACATGAAATACAATATCAAAAAAACTATTATCATGTATTTGAGATTATGTTAAATATTATTTTTCAAAAAATATATTTTTTGCTTGGAAATGTATCATAGTTATTTATTTTAATTTTTTAGAATTTATTTTAATTATTTTATGAATAAAATCATAATTCTAAAAAAAAAAAACATAATTCTCTATTATAGGCAGTCCCTTTGAGGACTGAACTCTTTAATTTTTGCAAACTGGTACAGGAAATAAACTGAAACGACAGGTTACATTCATTTTCGATAAGTTCTTGAAAGCCAACTGGAAAAATCAGGTAGGTAAATTAGGGTTTTCAGAGATATTTTGAACTGAAACTTTGACTTAATATCCTTCTCGTTGCGTTGACTGTATCTGTCAGGGAAGGTAAAAAGGAACAGATAAATTTTAAGATACGATATATAAAAAAAAAAAAAAAACAAGGAGTGCTTTAATGGCGGTGGACACAAACCTATCCAAATTTCGGTCAAATCAAATATTGATAAAGTTTGACCATACCTGTAAATGGTCACAAAAACACGAACGTAAAATGATCTTCTTCTTCTTCTTCTTCCTGGGCTAGAATGGATTGTGTTGATGAAGTCATAGTAGGCATAGTTTGTTTTGCGTTGGCAAAATTTTTTTGTAAATATTTAAAATATTTTTTTCTAGCTATATATAATGTATTTTCAAGTTAAAATATTTTAAAAAATTATTAATACTGCAATATAAATCATAGAGGTGGAATAATGAAGTGTTCTTTCTGCTCGAACAGCAATCGCTAGCAAAGCACTAAAAACCCTAAAAAAATCATAAAGGTGGAATAACTAAGTGTTCCCTTTTCATGTCTATCCTCCCCTCCCCGGATTATGATTTAATTCGTTGAATCTCTCTTCTATCTTTTCCTTTTAACATTAATTGTTTTTTCAGCCTGATGGGCTTTTTGACCCGGCTGGGGTGCTGGTCAACGGGTCAACTCCCCTATACAAGCTTGAAACACGATTTGGGTAGGCACACATGTCTATCATCTTCTCTAGCTATTGCCGACCTTCATGTGCTTATCCAAGCAACACCTCATTGTTATTACTAATACTTTTTATCTATTCATCATCATCATTGGTCTGCATTATTCAGCCACACCCCTTTTTTTCCAGGGAAATTCTAGCTTTACTATATCTCCAAAGCATAAAACTTGTACCTTAAGCTCTCCGATCTCGGAGATGACGATGTTGGCTCGGTCACAACCTCATCTTCTGCTCGATTCCGGTTAAATTCCTTGACATGAAATCACCTTTCTAGCAGATTTTGTATTTTTTTTACTATATAGTTGTACTCAATTCTTTTTCTTTCAATTTGGGGTGACAGGAAACAATATATATAGAGAGAGAGATATATAGGAGGCAAATTCACGAGCAGTAGCTGGATATTGAAGTGCAAACCCTAGGAACACGATTATTGAGACCTTTCCTTTTCAAAAACTTTAGCTTCTGGTAAGCAATGCTTTCAATCATATTATTGTAATATAAACAAATACTGGAGAATTCCAACTTGTTGTGGTGTTTGACTCAAGAGTGGACTCGTGATTCCGACTTCAGCTCGTGATTCTACCACAAGAAAATCGGTTGCCTAACTAAATTAGAGTGATTAGGCAAGCAATAAAAATGGATTCAGCCTCTAATTAAAAGTTGCTCGCCACCGGCCAATTGCTAGGTTGAGTTGTCTGCCAACAACCCTGGTCCTGGGTTGTTCTTTTTGATAGTAGTTATTAGTAATTTCAAAGCCGAAAGGGTTACGATTGATTAAATATTTAATGATAAGGACAATTCTTAATAAAATAATAAAATTAGATTAGCATGCGAAATCTATGGTCTAATACATGAGATCCGAATAATCATGTACAAGTATGGTACCATCAAAATTCAATTGATGACACAAATATATATTATCAACTCATGTTAACTTTTCAACATTATGCTCGGGTCATCAGACATAAAGTTGAAAAAAAATATGAAGTTTGATCCCTATAAAATAAAACATTGAATGATTAAATGGGAAAATTTTAATACAAGATAAAAAAAACAATTAAAATAATATGGGTTAAAATTAAAATTAAAAATAAACTAAAAGGCAACAATAAATTTTCAATTTGAGAGTCAAATTGAAAAGTATTAAAAAGAATGACTAAGTTGAATTTTTAAAAAACATTGCCCCTTTATTAAATGCAAATTATTAAATTCTAATTACAAAGCAAGAAAAAGATAATAGAAGGAATAACAAACAAGTGGATTATAGTTTTTGTTTGTTTAAGTGTCTTTAAATGGTTTTTCATATAAAAAGAAATATCAAATTAATGTATTTGTATGTATTTTTGGCGATTTTGATGTGTTAGTATAAAATAAAAATAAAAATAATATTACTTTGATTTTTTAATTGAAAAACACTGTATGCTCCTAAACATACGCTAAAATTTAGCAGGAGAAATGAGGTGAAAAGGAGTGGCTGATTTGATTTTTGCCAAAGAATAGTTAGATGAAAGGGTTTGCTTATGTAGTTTCAAATTCAAATATTGTGATTGGGAATATGATGATCATTAAAAATTTATTGGTATTTTGACCCTTTAGATGAAAGGATTTATAAAATAAACAATATTTAACTTATAATTGTATTTAATGAATATTTATAATCACAATAAAAAAAATATTTGATTACTTGTAATCATATTTTTATTCTAACATAATCATATATTTTTTTTGGTTATATTATTTAAAAAATATTTATACTCAAAATAAAAAAAATATTTGATTACTTGTAATCATATTTTTATTCTAACATAATCATATTTTTTTTTTAGTTATATTATTAAATTAAATATGTTTTAATTTTGGTTTTCAAGGCATTCAAAAAGTTCATTCAATATCTTCGTAATATTTGCTAATGCTATATTCATATGAATACATATTTAAAATTTCCAATATTTGATAGTTTTCGATTTGATCATCACGTGACAAATAAGTTCTATAATTAAATTTATAAATAAAATGATAAATTACTGAAATACTTGGGTGATTATTATCATTATTAGAATATAATTCAATCTCATGCCCCTGTTTATTGTTTTATTTTATTTGAAATTAATTTTCTTTTTATGTTTGAAAACTAGATGAATTATAAATGTTTAGGTGACTTATTCAGAATTTTTAAATCACATGCTTTAATTTAAAAAAATACTCAAATTTCTCATTTATTTTAAACAATAAAATATTATAAAATGGTTGGAAAATACGTCCAAAAAAAACTAAAGAGGTTGCCAGAAACACATGCGCTCTCTAATACCATAATTACAGGCCCGGCCCAGGGAGAGGAACCAAGATTAATAAAATCGAGAGAGAACCGGGCTCGAGTCTAGTTGTTTCATGGACTTGACTTGACCCAATCAGGCCCATCTGCAAGCGATGTGATCCGACCCGCTATTGCTATGGCATAGGCGGTGCGGGAGGGGGGAAAGCTGTCTCCGCTTTTGCTTTCCTGATTTAAGCTTCTTGAATAGTAACCTCCTCCTCCGTCTGCTATTGACAGGTAAGCTTATTTCTGCTTTCTCTCGTTCATCTAGGGTTTCCTTTTTTGCTGATGTTACTGAAGGAATAAAAATTATCAATCATTGCACTGGTAATTAAGGTCTCTGACGTGAGCAATGTTAAGGTTGCTGGTTGTTCATGGTATGGAACTAGATTGTCTGATTTTTCTCGAGCTCCTTGTTCTGAAATAGTGCATATAGAATGTAGTTGGAAGCTGCTACCTTTTTTCTTTGGTGTCAGATCGGGCTGGTAATTGTTTGTTCTTCGAGTTGTTTTAAGTCTGATTCCAGGAAGAAATGGACAGGAAAAAGCAAATTCTTGTCAGTGACTCAGATCCTGATATTGATCTCAAGTTTCTTATTCATCAGCATTCTTTGTTTTCTGACTCATCCCTGCTAAGATGTATCTACCCCTTCATGAGAAAGAGAAGCCGCGGTTTCATGGCCTTAGCAAGGGTTGCTGCAAAAGCTTCAGCACAGTAGGCGGCAGGGGAAAATATTAAGAAAGCAAGGGGAGAAAGTCATAATCCTGAGGAGTCTTCTACAATAACCCTTGATTTGTAGATGCAAAATCTGGAGAAGGAAAAATCAAACAGTGAGAGTGATGAAGTGGAGATTAATCCAATGGTATCTGGTTTAGAAAATGATGAGCACTCAGTCAGGTATGAAGAACTCCGGCAACGACTTCATCGTAAAATTGAAGACCTCGAGGAGGTAGAAATTGCAGTGTCTCAGAGAAGAAGAAGAAGAAGAAGAATTCATGGAAAGCAGCAACAAGTAGAGCTGCAGGAATTAAGGTTCATGATGATCCAAAGCTTCTGAAACAGAGCTTGAAGAAGGATAGCCGGCTTGTTTGAAGAGAATTAAAGAAGACGCGGCGGATTGAGAAGAGAGAGTTTGAAGGTCTCAAAAACAAGAGTTTAACCAAAGAGACTGTGCTGCGCACACCCGCTTCGTTTATTCAAATTAAACCATGGAGCTGGCCGCCGGAACAGCACTACCCTCATGTTTAGGTTCACCGGTACCAGCTGCCGCACCGTAACCAATGATGATGCTCTGGAATCTAGTATAACCAGAGAAATTGAGTTTTTGAATAATAAATAAATGATCATATATTTTTATTAATTTTTATTTTATTTTTCATTACTGGTTGTGCACAGGCTGGTGATATAAATAGATTTAAAAACCCTATAATAATGAAGTTAAATTCAAAAAATAAAAATATTTATTTTTAGTTTATATATAATAAAGGCTTGCAAGTGAGTAAAAATTAATGTACCCAAAAGCTGGGGCAGTGATGGCCCAAGCAACCGGCGAAGCTGATCCTGCTGCCGCTAAACTATCATTCCTCCATGCCCTGATATGAGCGCCTATGCCAATTTTCATACCATACCACCAACTGAAGCTAATAGTACAAGGGTCAGAGACAATCCTGTTGCTGCATTCCCTCCAAAACCCTGCATTTATCTTGCTCATCGAACAATAGTGAAATAAAATAAAAAATAATTTAAATTTAAAAATAAAATTATTTAAAATAATGCGATTTAAATTTTAAATATAAATAAAAAAATTAGAGTTGAACTGATATAACTCGATTGACTTGATGAGTTCAAAGATAATATAAAAAATTTATCAAAATATATTGTAACTAAAAAAATTAAGTTGATATCTTAAAAAAATATTGGATTAACCTTTCAAGTGTGTGACCTGCGATGTAAGAACATGATAGCTTTAAATAAATCAAATTAAAATAAATTATAAAATTTAATTTTTAATCAATTTATTATTGAATGATAAAATTAAAAAAATAATCTAAAAATACAATAAAATAATTTTTCTGAATAAATTATTGATCTGGATAATATTATTATCAATCTTGCAAGTTCATTATACTACATGATTGTTCTGAAATTTTAAATTAATATATATAAATATATCAAGAGATTCCTCGTAAAATTTCATCTTAATCTAATGATCAAATTAAAAAATATAATTAATAATACAAAACAAATCATTATTTAAAAAAATATTATTTTACCAGAATTTTCTAAATAGAATTTCTATAACAGATTAAAATTGTAAGCAAAATAAAATTTATTTTAATTTATTTTAATTTTTAAAATAAAATAAAATATATCGATTATTCCAGATACAAGAGCCAGACAACCTTATCTCAAATCAATCAAAAGAGAGTCCTACTTTGCAGACAGCTACTTTGCACCACGAGGGTGTCTGGTTGTACAATGGAATATGATTTTGTTAATAAATAAATAAATTATGTGATAATATTAAAAATAATTTTTTAAAAATATTATTCCGATATAAAGAATTTTTAAAAGCAATCTTCCTATCCTTCTTTCAACTACACCTCCACTACCCATGCCTGCTTACTTCTGCCGGGCGGTTAGCCTTGAAATACTGGAACTTTGTTAATATCTTTTTAAAAAATATATATTAAAATAATATTTTAAATATCAAAATAATAAGCAAAGTTTAAAATAAAAAATAAATAAATTTTGACCTATTTTATCTGGGTTACACTCTCAAGCAGTTGCAACTACACCTCCACTACTCATGCTTGCTTACTTGGCCGGGCAGTTAGCTAGCCGTTAAGTGCTGGAGCCTTATCTACCCTCTTAGAGTATGATAAAAATTGTTATTTAAAATATATTTTTTAAAAATAAATTAAGATAATTTAATTTTTAATTATAATTTTTGCATCGATATATTAAAAAATAAAATAATAATAATAATAATGTAAACTCCATGACAAAAAGGTCGCCCAGGAGATTGAGAAAATATTAAATAAGAGCTTGTTATTTATAAGAAGTAGTGGGTCATGTGATGCCGTATATGCCTTTATGGATTCGTCGATTTTTATGATTAAAAATAATTTTATATTTAAATAACAGCATGTACTTAATTAAAATTATTTAATTATTCATTTTTTAATTATAAATTAACATAAAATCTTACCTGCAACATAGCATAATATTTTATTTTCTATATAAGTAAAATCATAAGGACAACCATGACTAAAAATACAACTTGAAATTAAGATCTCACCAAACTTTATAATTACTAATATAATAATCTGATTATTAATTTCATTACTCGTAAATTAATCAAGATTTGTATAAATAAACATGGATATCCTTATTATTAAAAAAAATACAGCTCGCAAGCGTATAAAAATCAAGTGAGTTTTGGTCAGAGCATCAGAGTACCCATTTTTAAATAAATAAAAATATTATTTTTGGTGCCGCAGCTCCAGCAACCTGGAAAGGTTGTGGGAGCCAATATCTCCACTTGCACCCCCATGTCTCCTCACTCCACTCATGCTAGGACGAATAACTTGTTTTTTTTAATATAACACTAGAGAGATGGTCCACGACTGCCTGCCACTATGATGGTTTCTGTATTTTTAAATGTTTTATAGATTATCATTTGTTTTGAAAAATATTAAATTAATAAATTTTTATGTATTTTATAATAGTTTTTAATGTACTCGAGATAAAAATAAAAAAATATATGAATAACTTTGATATATTTTCTATTAAAAACATTTTAAAAAAAACATTTCATCAAAATTTCCATGCCCTTGTACGATATTCATGTAGAGAACATAATAAAAAGACTAAAAGAAAAAACCCCGTTCTTAATTACAAATTATATGCTCAAAGGGCACTTTAGTAATTATATTATACAAAGAAGAATAAAAAATTAAATATGAAATTAAACTCTAGAGGGTATTTTAGACATTATACCATGGAAATAAAAGATTAAAAAACTCGTTTACCCCATTCAATCTTGTAACCTCATGTATATATCCTATAAAATACTATATTACTCTCGTAGAAATGTTATAAAATTTAAATAGTCCAGGATAATTAAGTAATTTTATTTTAAAAATTTGTATTGAAGCGTGAATATGTGTGAAATAAAATGCTAAATTATGTTAGGTTTTGTTATTATCTAAATGGATGTGATTGCACTAAATAAAACATCATGAAACAAGTTGTCATTGCACATTTGTTTAAAATGTAGAAACATATGTCAGGAGTGCAAAAAACACTTTTAACTGTGTTATTAATCCTAATGTAAAGGGTTAATTTTAAAATCTTGAAATCTAACTCTTTGTCTAACTTGAATTTCAAATTAAATCGCACTGTAGTTAACTCGAATTAGATTGATTAATTTCATGAATCAAAATGAATTTTTGATGATCTTTAAAAACATGATTTGACTTTTAACAAAACTTTAAGATATTAATGTTTTTTCATAAAAACTATTGAGATAATGACAAATTAGTTTGATCATAATGCCCAGGCAAATTGTGTCCTAAACTCTATTAAGTTTAATAATTTATTTTTTTGTAAAATATATTTTGTTAATTACATGATAAAAATATATTGGCACAAAATTGAGCATTAACTTAAAAAGAAAAGGTTTTTCGAGACAACGATAAACCTAAAAAAAATCATGCAATTTATTTATTAACCAATCTAGTTCTGAAGGGTAAAAAACTATTTAAAAAATTAACAGATAAAAACCAAGAAAGCATTTCCCGTCGGTAGATGAACTCGTCAAACCTATAAATCGAGTAATCTTGGATAGCATACCGAGCTTGTTAATTGGGCTATGGATTCCAATAAGGTTATATTCTTTTTATTTGATAGATCAATTTTAAAATCTCGGCAACCTAACCATTTGATGAGTTTCAAATTAGATTGCACAATAATTAGCTTGAATTAAATTAATTAATCTCATGAATTAAAATCCAATATTGATGACACATAAAAACATGGTTTCATTTTTTACAAAAAATCAAGATAATAACAATGACAAATTAGTTCGATGATAGTTTCAAAGAAAATCGTGCCATGAACTCTAACGAGTTTAATAATTTTGTTTTTTGATGGAATATTTTTTAAAAAATTTATGATAAAAACATATTGTCACAAAATTGAACATCAACCAGAAAATAAAAACTTATTTGGTCTAAGACCCTAAAAAAATATTAAAAAAAATTCACATAGTTTATCTCCCAATTAATCTAATATTTAAGGATAAAATATATTTTTATGATTAAAAACAATGAATAAACCATAACAAAAAAAGCATGTTCGCTAAGTGGGTAAAGTCGTTAAACCTATGATTGAGGTAACTTGGGCTAACAAACCAAACTTTTTAATTGAGTCATGGGCTCGAGTAGATTTTTTTTTTCAAAACTAATTTTTATTTAAGTACATGATAAAAAAAATTATATGATTTGAAAATAAAATATAACCCAATACTAAGATGCTTTAAGAGATTAACCAACAAATATTCAATATCACAACACGGATACTTTATCTTGTGATTTTTGATAAATTTATAAAAAAGACATATAAATCCATAACAAAAACTAACACACAAAAAACTATTATTGAATAAAAAAAATTGCAAGGTCGTGTATATAAAAAATAAATATTAAATAAAACAAGTTTAGTCAATATAAAATTAAGAAAAAAACTATGCATAAATCACACCTATCTCTTTATAAACTAAACATGCAAAAGATCATTTTAAAAATCATCATGAAGTGATTAAGATATTAATCTAGAATTGATTTGAAAAAACAACAACTAATGCATAATTTGTTTTTTTTTTAAAATCAAGTTAGATACTATCGAGCTTGGCCCACTCAAGCAGTGATCAACCCGCAAGTGTAGATTTTTTTATTGTGCATTGTCTACCCCATGTATTAGGAAAAGAATGACTTATATCGGTGAAGAAGGTGTTGTATGTTTATCCATATAATTCGACCAATAAAATAATCAATTAATTTTTAGCTAATAACACTTGAGAAACACTCTAAACACCATGTTAAATGAACCAATGATCATAAAAAAAACATAAAGTAATTGCCTCAAAACCATGAATCCACTAGAACAAAAGGGTTCCCAAGCTTGGACATGATGTTTAAGTGTTTTAAAGATAAAGAGAAAAACATTTGATCTTGACTTTTTCCTGTCATATAAAACTATTTTACATAAATAAAAACTGGATTTTCACCGTCATATGTTTTCTCTAGTTAACTCCCTTCTCTCCTCTCACCGACATATGCTAACTCTTATTTCCACTTTAGTCATCTTTTTTTAAATTAATTTCTTCCTTACAAAAAAAAAAAATGCAAATTAAGTTCTAAGTTGATCTTAAAAGATATCGTTGACCAGATTAATTTTTTAAACTCACACAATTGTAATTCACTGTGAAATGTGACAAATCAAGCAATGTTTTATGAAAATTAAAAATGCTACACCTTTATTTTGTTTCATGCATGTAATGTACAAAAATTCAATTCCTTACAAATATTATTGTAGTTACAAGTAAGTTATTTACTAGTTCAATGTGGAGTGGTAAAAAGAAATAAAGAAATTATATTATTTATTTTTATTTTTTATCAGTATTTTTTTTATTTTTTTTGTAGATAAAAGCTATTTATTTTAAAGCTATGGATAAAAAATGACCAGTTCATCGGTTTTATTTACTGAATATATTAATTTCTATTTTTTTTATGAACACAATTTATCACCATCATAAAAATTCATGGTTTTAATTTTATATATTATAAAATAATAAAATAGAAAACTACTTTGACTCTTATGATATTCGAGGGAGATAATATTTTGCATCCGTGATTAAAATTTAAAATATTTATATTTTAAGTTTATTTGAAAGTATAATAGAAGTTTTATTTTAAAAATTTATATATTAAAATATAATAATTGGATTTTTTTTATATATAAAAAACAGATGGGAACGCATTCTCAGATGGAATCAAGGATTGAATATCAAAATCTAAACACCACCACATTTATTATTAATAGAAAAATTGTTATGCTTTCGAAAACGACAACTATTTATGGTAAGAGCATGATTAAAGTGGCTTGAATTAGAGAGCGACGCTAGCGGGCTACGACTTGGGAGATGAAAGGGTATTAAAATATTGCGCAAGTTGTTGAAATTGTTTTGAAAAATATTTTTAAAATTTAATATATAAAAATATAAAAACAATTAATAATAATAATAATAATAATAATAAAGTTTTTTTTTTTAAATTCTTTTGAAAAACATTGTTTGTATTTGTATGTATTACGTACGGTAGTGGTTCAGTGGTGGCTAATGGTGAAGATTTAATACAGTATATGAGATTATAATCTGGGACAATAATGGCAAGGAGATCCATAAATTTAAACAATATTTTGTATATTAAATTAATTATTGTCTGGTTTTTTTTCTCTAGAAGTCTATTAAAAATATATTAATTTTATAAAAATTTATTTTTGGTATGAGTATATTAAAACAATCTTAAAAATTTATAAAAAAATAAAAAAAATTTTCAAAATGCATTTTTTTCTCAAGGGATGGTGACAAAGTGTTATTATATTATTACGCTCAAATATCTGTATATGAGTGTGATTAAGATTATTTTTAAAAATATTTTTATTTTAAAAATATAATAAAAAAATATTTTTTTATTTTTAAAAATTAATTTTAACACTGGCACATGAAAATATTATAAAAATATTTAAAAAATTAAATTAAAATATACTTTTAAAACAACTGGATAATAAACACAATGACATACAGTACTTAAATGCAGGAATCATCATGATGCTTTTCTCTTGACACGTCTTTTATAAATTGTCTCTAGTGGAAAATCCTTTTTTTTTTTTTAAAGATGCAATAGAAAAAAATATTATATAAATGTATACATGTGTTTGGTGGTTTAAACGTATTTTTTTAATTAAAATAACATTCATAAATTTTATTTAATTTTAATAACACCATGTTAAAATTATTAAAAATAATTTAAAAATATATAATGACCGTACCTATCTTAGAATCAAATCTACACCATACATGTGTGCACAAAATCCAAAGGAAATGTTTGTTTAGAACTGTAGTTTATAGTTAATTTTAAAAGTAATTTTTATTTAAAAATATATTAAAATAGTATATATTTTTTATTTTTTAAAATTATTTTAAAAATAGTATATACATCATTTAAACATATAAAAAAATAAATTAAAATAAAAAAAATTCAATTTGTTTTAAAAAGCTTTTAAAAAGAGAGATCGGCATGGCAAAACGTTGAGTTGTAATCCGGTTAAGCGCATCGAAGACAAATTTGTCTGCACTGTCTAAAACCAAGTCTAGAATTTTCATTAATCTCTTCCTCCTTGGCATTGCCATGGCAGCATCCCCTTCAACTTGAAACGCTTTCAACTCCCTGACTTGAGTCTATGAAAAAACCCTAACGAAACCCCACTTTCCATGCTTTTAGACCTCCCACTCTCTCTCCAACTATGGGTTCTTTGCTCCAATTTCAAGACCTCAACCTCGCCCCCCCATCTCCATCCTCATCCTTAACCAACACTGCCTTCGCCTCACCCACCAGCGCCGCCATCATAGCCACCGCTGGGTTTACGACGGAGGCAGCCGCATCTTTGTTAGTCCCAAAAGTCGAACCTAAACTCGAACCATTTGATGTTGAAACCCCGATTTACCAACCACAACAACCGCAAGACCCGAGCAGTAGCTCCCAGGATCTCTTCTTTAGCAGTTCTACCCCAAATTATTTCTCTAATTCCCAACTAACCCCTCCCCTCTCCCAGTCCACCTCCTCCGAGGACGATAATTCCAATAATCTCTATTCCGAATACAACCGAATCTCCGAGCTCTTTCGCACAGCTTTTGCCAAACGCCTGCAGGATCAATATGGAGACGTTTCAGTCGTCTCGGACCCCGATTCCCGCGCTATCGTCCCTGTCAAAGAAAATGATAACAATGCCCTCTCAACTGTCATGGTTTCCCCGCGGCCCAAGTACCAGAAGCGGTCTTCTGAACTCGTGCGTGTCACAGACCTCGGAATCGAGGACCAGAGGTATTTTCGCGACTTGGTCCGCCGGTCACGAATGGTCTATGATTCCCTTCGGATTTTATCTGTCTTGGAGGAGGAGAAGCGACGGGGAGAACGCCTTGGACGGCGCGCGCGCGGAGATCTCCGTGCTGCCGCTACAATGAGGGATTGTGGGCTCTGGCTCAATCGGGACAAGCGGATTGTGGGGTCCATTCCTGGTGTTCAAATCGGGGATGTTTTCTTTTTTAGAATGGAACTGTGTGTTGTTGGATTGCACGGACAACCTCAGGCTGGAATTGATTATCTTCCTGCTAGCCAGAGCTCGAATAGGGAGCCTATTGCTACTAGCATTATTGTTTCAGGTGGTTATGAGGACGATGAGGACGCTGGAGATGTGATTGTTTACACTGGACATGGCGGGCAGGACAGCCTGAACAAGCAATGTGAGCACCAGAAGCTGGAAGGGGGGAATTTGGCGATGGAGAGGAGTATGCATTATGGGATTGAGGTAAGAGTGGTTAGAGGGATTAAACATGCAGGCAGTGTTAGCAGCAAGGTTTATGTTTATGATGGGTTGTATAAGATTCTTGATTGCTGGTTTGATGTTGGGAAATCAGGGTTTGGTGTTTATAAGTATAAGCTACTGAGGATAGATGGCCAACCAGAAATGGGTAGTTCGATCTTGAAGTTTGCGGAGACTTTAAGGACTAAGCCATTGAGCGTGAGGCCTAGAGGGTATTTAAGTCTTGATATTTCAAATAAGAAGGAGAGCGTGCCGGTATTTTTGTTCAATGATATTGATAATGATAATGATCCTTTGTGTTATCAGTATCTTGAACGTACTG
The DNA here is from genome assembly GCA_015731905.1 of Salix dunnii. Taxonomy (NCBI): domain Eukaryota; kingdom Viridiplantae; phylum Streptophyta; class Magnoliopsida; order Malpighiales; family Salicaceae; genus Salix; species Salix dunnii. Next base: position 11,176,744 of record CM027666.1, on the reverse strand, counting down.
TGTTTCCAGTCTTTGTGATTACTAATGGAAGCAATGGAACTGGATGTGATTGTGTTTCAGGATGCAGTGATGGTTGTTTTTGTGAGAGGAAGAATGGAGGTGAGTTTGCATATGATGAGAATGGTTTTTTGCTGAGGGGGAAGCCAGTGGTATTTGAATGTGGGGTTTCTTGCAAGTGTCCGCCAACCTGTCGGAACAGGGTGACTCAAAGGGGATTGAGAAACAGATTGGAAGTGTTTAGGTCGAGGGAAACTGGCTGGGGAGTTAGGTCGTTGGATTTGATCCATGCTGGCGCTTTTATATGCGAGTATGCAGGGGTTGTCATCACTAGAGAGCAAGCCCAGATTTTCACCATGAATGGTGGTGGGTTGGTTTATCCGAATAGGTTTTCTGCTAAATGGGCAGAATGGGGGGATTTGTCTCAGATCTATCCAGATTACATACGTCCATCATATCCTGAGATTCCACCATTGGATTTTGCAATGGATGTGTCAAAAATGAGGAATGTTGCTTGTTATGTGAGCCATAGTTTAACTCCAAACGTTCTGGTGCAGTTTGTGCTGTATGATCACAATAATTTGATGTTCCCTCGCATCATGCTTTTTGCAATGGAGAATATCCCTCCTTTAAGGGAGCTAAGCCTTGATTACGGGGTGGCTGATGAGTGGACAGGGAAGCTTGCTATCTGCAACTGATTAAGCTTAAAGAGAATGTGCAACTTTTTTGTGTGGTATAGCACTGTGTTCCGAGGACATGATGCGCTAAGGTAAATTTCACTATCTACTATTTGCAGCTCTATATCTACCCTGAGCAAGAAAAGGCAAATTATATTAAGATAACCATTCAGTGATCCATCTAGAGCAAGAAAAGGCAAAAAAACGTCGAACTAAATTGTTGCAAGGCTCAAAATGAAATCTTGTAGAAGAAATTGTGCTCTAACTTCAATAAATGAACACCCAAATATTTGTACAAGGAATAGTGATGTATTAGTGCCCTTGTAGGTCATCAGTGATTGGTTTATTTATAAAATTGTTACTAAAAATTAATAAAACTTATTAGTGTGATGTATTAGTGATGTCACCGATCTAAATTTTCGTGATAAGTGCTTTGCTGTCCTACTAATTATTTTACTAACCTGCATCAACTCATTTTTCATGTCATACGTTTTTAATCTCTAAAATAAGTGGTGACTGAGCTGGAGCTATCGATTTTTGGATCTGGGGGGGTCTTGTCGAGCAGTGGTTTCTATACATAAATATTGACCTATATGCATGGATGCCTGGAGTGGCTGATGGAAGTTCATTTCTCGAAGACATGTTAAGATATTTCTCCTGATCTCATAAATTTAATATTATCATGTCAAGAAAGTCTCAAATGGAAGAATATGGATTGGTGATATCAGGTCACATTTCATTTAAGGGCAACAACATTTAAACTTTTTTGAGTTTTCATGTGAGTAGTATAAAAACTGGCTGGTTAAGCTGCTTAACAGACTTAAGATTTTTTTGCAATTTTAAGGGTTGTCTGATAATTTCTATTGGAGAAATTATCTGGTCAGCTAATAAAGGTGAGCACTTGAGTTTTCAGAATAGTGCTGTTTTGCGAGCGTAATGGAAAAATCATAAGCTGACTTTGTTCTTGCCCTTAGGGGGAAGGGTGTTTGATTTATGATTATTCCTTTTCGAGGAATCTCTTGCAACATTATGCTGTGTGTTGCTTTACTAGTCTGATAACATTGAGCTTGATTTTTCTATTTTTCGTCTGGGGGGCGAATATGGAACCTTAAGCCGCACAATGATGGGGTAGTGGTCCTAGTTATTGAAACACCTCAAGCCCAATCCCAATGTGATAAATTTTTGTAATTTCAGGTAATCTGGGATTTTAACCATTGGATGTCCCATAAGGCTGAAAATAGTTTGGCTCTGAAGTTATTAGTGGCTCGGTTAATATAATAGCTGTGATGTCATGTTTAAGCAAAAGAATTAAATTGTTTAGCATGCTCGGAAATGTGAGTGTAGTTTCTTATCAAATGCTAACTTTGTGCGATGCAGATGCAGTTTAATTCTTTTGCAGCGATTTATTCCCCACCCAAATATGTATCCTAAAAAAAGAATATATGCTCATTTTCATTACCTTCCTGCAGGTGGTAGTCTCAAAATGGATCCTCAACGGTTTTGACCAATGTCTTCAGTTTTCTGGTTATCTTTTTACCCTGAGAGTTGATGCTACACAGTACTGGATTTCAAGTAACATTCACCTATCTTCTGCGCTGACATGGCCTTTCTGTGTTTTCCCCTTGATTTCATATTATTACGGTTTCACAGAGGGTAAAAAGGTGAAACAAGATGCTGGACCTGACAATTTTCCCGGCAAATATGTGGATGCTACCATTACTGGATCTCTAGGATGGAGTCTTGTGCACTAATTCCTCGAGGCACGTTTACGTAGGATTTTGTAAGCTTGTTACTTGTATGATGACTGAATGAACTTATTGTACCCTGTATATACAAAGTCCTAACTGTACAAGCTTGTAAAGAAAATCTTGTTGCATCAAAGATAGCCAACTAATTTATTCTTAATGCCTCAGATTGTATTTCTCGGTGAAATTAGTAGATGGATTTAAGTGCTGATTGGTGGCTAAACACTAGATATTTCTTCACGTTGTGTGCTTGGTTGGCATTTCGCAGATATACTCCCCAGGCGAAGATTATACCGTTGTTCTGGGGTGAATAAGTCGAAATTCGTTCTGGCACAGCACTGCAGCATGGAGTAGGTTCATATGTGCGCATCTTTTGCACTGGGACAGCAATGGGGGAGGTCCGCATGTGCATGTATTTGGAGCTTTGAAATGAATGTTGAAAAAATGTTGTGCATCAGTTTATGTTTCTTGCGCCAGAGTAGTCTTGAAAGTAAACCGTGTAGCGTTTGTTCACTTTCCGAATCTCTCCGGCTGTGACGTGACAAATCTTAATGAAGATTCCATTTGGCATCTTTTGTAGTGTTACAGATGGCTTTCAACTTAACTTTCATCGGAAAAGAAAAAGATAAAGAGATTCTGGTTTATATGCCAGAAGTGCTAGGGTTCGGAGAGAGATCCAGTTTAGCAGTCCATTGAAACCATTGAACCGGTGGACGTTTCTGCATGTCTCATTCTCCACTTTCCTCTCCCTGCCGATACTGCAGCTTTAAATAACTTGGCATCTTAATAATAAAGCGGTGCTTGTCATTTAGTTTAACCATGTTTTTAATATTTATATAAAAAACGAAGAGGTGCAAGGCCTAGATACAAGACTTCAATGTCAACTGAACGGTCTGAAAAAATGTTTCGCATCCAGAATCACCTTCCACAACATTACATTATCTGTTATCACGTAAATGAGAAAGCTGACATGCATCCCATCTCGCAGACAGAAACAGTGATTATAGAAAACATTGGTGAGAAAATTTATTGAGATCCACATAATTCCAAGTGCTTCCGGTTTAACGTTTTTCTCTGGAAAGGTTAAATCCTTTTGCAGGACTTGATGATCTTCAGCTCTACACACCATCACTAAAACAATGTTGTTAACCATTGGTGAGCACTAACTTTGCCGTCACAGAAGTGCACGAGATTCGTGTAGCATTCGGTTTTCTATAGTATGTACATGTATGCAATTTTAATGAGAGCTCAAAGTGGTATGACTGATGCTTCATTAATCCCCTTCAACACGCGTCAAGCTTGGGAGGTCCCTGTTCCATTTTTTTCCAAAGCCCGCTGTCTGGCACGTTCCATCTTCCGTTTACGCCATTCCTCTAAAGCTGAGTTAATATTTAACGAACGTGAGAATATTACCAGGAACATTAACCTTAAGAACAAACGTCAGTTGTGAAAACATAAGAGTTCCCAGGCACTGTCTAAGCAATATATTATCTATCAATAGTGTAAAAACTATGAACCTGGGACATCAAGTGTCCTATACCTAAAATTACAGAAATCATTTCATCTGAATATGTTTTGGAGAGCACCAGCTGACCAAACCATATCCAATGATACTGGGATAGAATATATATATTTTCTCCTTTCCAGGAAGTTCATTGTTTATTTTGATGCAGCAAAGTAACCATTGCCATCTCACATATACAAGGTTTTTTTTTGTATGGACTACTAAAAGCAGCTGCACAAAACATAAAGCTAAATAAAAAGGAAGCAATTACCTTTCAAACTGGAAGCGTCATTAAGTGCACGGATATCCTGTAATCTTTTAGAAAGATCAACTGCAGCAGTCTGCTTTGTATCTTTGTGCTGGACTGTTTCAGGTTCTGCATGGGCTTCTTGTTCAATTTCTTTAATCTGCGAACAAAAAAAAGAATCAACTTCTAAAAAGAACATAATCCAACCCATGAGTTCTCACAATTTCCCTCATGCTTTTTTGATACACAATGACAACTGACAAGAGAAAGAGAGAATCCAATCTTATGGGGAAAAAAAATGCATGCAAAATTTCAGACATATAATCCAGTAGCCAAAATGGAAGTAAGAAAACACAAGTACAGGTCTCGTTTCCAAAAAGTTCTTCAGGTGGTTCTGTGGGATTTTAGTCACTCATATAACTAGCACATTAAAATTTAAAAGTGAACACCATACTCTTTTTATAAGCTTCCATGGTTGCAAGGCAAGGCGCATCTCTTCAGACTCCTTGATGTAGCTGAGTGCAACTGCATTTTGAATGTTTGGACATTAGAAAGTTAAATATACTTTTCCGCTGCTCCATAAATGATGTAGAAAAAAGTAAAGAATAAATAAAATTCAATGGCAATCAAGAAATACCACCATTAAGCTCAGAATTCATTCAAGATATTAACTTCCTAGACAATACAGACATTGAGCTTAATACCTTTCCCTTTATACATGTTTAAGAATTGTGACTTGAAACAAGTACATTTTTTAGTTATGTGGATATAATTCAATGCCAATTAAATTCCTTATATATAGCAAAGCATTGACATCCACCAAAATAACACTGAAGAGTTTGTTTCCAATCTTAAAACAATATCATGTAACTAAAATAAATGTCAAAAGCAGGCTGCGATAATTTTGTTTATATTGTTATTCAGACTCTAGTCATTTACAAAGTACTTGACAGAAATTTCAAGCAAACAAAAATAAAATAAAGAAAGAAATAAAAGAACAGTATTAACTTCAGATTCAATAGTAAAAATTAGAAAGAGGCAAGAATGGTAGCATGTCAAAGATATAGAAGAAGACCTACAGAATGATATAATGTTGTGGAGAATCTTAGGTTAATTTACATTCCTAAGGGGAGCTCAATCATGATTTTCCGAAACATTCTGCACTCATACCATTATTTAATCAAATGAAAAGGCCATCGGTGCAAGAAATATTCAAAGGATATTTTGTTGATTAGTTCCAGGTGATAGGCAATACAGAAATAGGATATAGTGGCAAAAATATTGAAAACATTCAAATCTCTGGGGTTCGTGGAGAGGAAAACTTTTAGTCCCAAATGAAATTAATAATATACAATAATTCTGATCCTTCAAGATAAAAAGAGGAAAAAGAAATAAAAAAGATACCTCAAGATAAAAAGAGGAAAAAGAAATATAAAAGATACCTCAAGATAAAAAGAGGAAAAAGAAATATAAAAGATATCTCAAGTGAGTTGGTTGATTGAAAGCCACAGGCTTCAACTTTTATATCCATGCCCGATTGGTGTAAAATATTCTACTTGCCTAGGAAACTACATGCAGGCTCGCCTTAAATTATTCAAACTAGCTATAACATTCACAAAGCATTATGGAATAGAGAGTAATCATGGAGTAGTTTTGTAATGATTTACTTCTTCTGTTTATTTTATTTTTACATATATACAGCAAATTTTCCCGAAGAAGAGTGTGTGGGCACGGGGCATCCAGAGGCTCAGTTGTCCAAAGAGATATGAGGCATATGCACTACTTGGTTGGCTGAAAAATGGTGAAATTTCAGATAATACCAATCTATGTAACTCCGCAACAAAGTTTCAAGTCTTAATTACCACTCTTTCCACCACAGAATGGAGAAAAGTTTGACAAATAACATAACAACATCAATAGAAGAAAATTCAATTTGATACAGAAAGATTTTGATCAATACATTATTATCACCTAATAATGCACTTGGAAAACATCCTTAGGGTCAATTCCAATCAAAATGAGCGATGAACTGCATGTTACACCCTTTTATCCGATTCAAATTAAAAAAATTATAAAACATCCCGGGCCTCAATTCAGAACTAAAATGATCATTTAACTGTTTATAACACCATCTTATCTAATACAGATTCTAAAAATTGTCCTTTATGATAACATTCCTTGGACAGCTAAAGCTAAAAGGGATCTATCCAAAAAGGGGAAGCAAAATAACCCAAGGCAATAAATCCTATTCCTACTATGGCACACAATTTTGAAAAGAGCTGGAACCTTAGGGTGCATTTAAACAGGATTCATCCAACACCCAAACTTCATCATATCAAAGGCATTTAAAGGAATAGACTGGTTCTAGCAAAACTTTCAGCTAAAATCATGCCTATTCACGGGACTGGAAAGTTTGTCTGAAGTCTTGCTTGAACTATTGAATGTCAAAAGCAGATGCACAGCTTCAATTGCAAGATGCAAATCGAGGTATAACAACAGAATCTCGGAAAAATAGAAAATTCATGGATGGATCAAAACAATATCTCATAACACTTTTTTATAGACATCAAAGGATGAGAGTCCTGTGCCAGTGAAACAAGAGGAGACAATACATTCTTATACTTGAAAGATTTCCCATTCAATTCGAAACTCCACCCATGCTCTTAACAACCAACAAAGAAGCCTTTTGTTCAACATACTAGCCATGGAATGGCACTAAACGGGTAGCATCGTAGCCACTTGCACACAACGTAGCAAAAAAGGGTCAACATTTTTTTCATCTGTAATTCAACCAAAACCCCTAAACAATTTTCCTTTGAACACTCACAAAATCCACGGGTTACACATATGAAACCCGAAATCCAACCTTTGAAAAAAATGTGTTAATGAATTAATCAATGAAATGAAGCATAAGAACAAGAGAACACACGACTAAATGATTCTGTTTATTTGAATACGGACAGAAGAATATAATATAGAGCAGAATGGTAAAATCCGCAAATCTAATAGTTTTCTACTCAATTTATACATATACCCATTATTTAAACAACCAAAACATGACAAAGCAACAACTATCGCAACAGTATCTTCAAAATTTTTGCGAGAGGGAGAGAGAGAGAGAGAGAGAGAGAGAGAGAGAGAGAGTTGCATGCCTGAATTGAGGCGGTCAGCTGAGGGTTTGTTGCTGCGGGTAGAGGGAGAAGAAATGAAGCCCTTGAGCAAGAAAAAGACTGTGACTATATTCAGCACCGTCATGACTATTGTTGCGTTCTTGAAGGACAGTCTGAGTCTCCATGAATGCTGTGTCTCCATCTTCTTCTTCTTGACAAATGATCGATCGATGATGTTTCTTCTTTTCACAAGGTAAGTAGCAGGGCTTCTTCTCCTCCCTTTTTTTCTTCGGACAGGACATACGTGGCTCCTCCTTTGTGGGACCCACTTTGGACACATCGTGGTAAAATAACTATCCCACCAGTTGACTGAATGTGAGAAGTATTTTTACTTTGTCCACCTGTTATTTTCAATAGGCTTTCAGTTAAGTCCCTCTTCTAATCGATGGGGATGTTTATCTACCTTTATTTATTTTTTCAATTTTAATTTAATTTGTTTTAATGTATTGTAATAGTAAATAATTATATATATAAATAAAAAATATCTTATTTATTTTTGAGTAAAAAAACAAAAACAACATTTACAACCTTCTCAATCATCTTATTTTAATCAAAATTATTAAATTTAACTCGATTTAAAATTCAAGTTATAAATTATATGAGTTAACTTAAATTAACATAAATCAACTAACATTATATAATTTTATTTTATTTTATTTTTATGAAAAATAAAAAAATTATTATCTTCTTAAAAAAAATCACAGTTCAAAACGGGCATTAATGAGATAAATCATGTAACGAATTGAACCAGATAATTATGAGAAAAATAAACACAACCTAGATTAAATATTTAATCTCGGGTTGACTCACCAGCCAAGTAGTCAGCACGAGACTAAGATAGCGCGTGGATCTTAACTCTTAATCTTCACCGTATCGATCCACACATCATCCTCAGGGCGTTTAGGAGTTAGGACAGATCCGATTGATGAAATTAATTCATTTTTACTAATAGAATAGGATTAAATTGATTAATTAATTGAATTCTTATATTTGAAACAAATTTATAATTACTAATCGAATTGTGTAATTTGAAATGAATTGAACTTTATTATTTGACTGTTTTACCCTTTCATTTAATGTAATGTGGGCGAATCAACTGGAGTACATATTGTTTGAATAAGGCGACGCTCACCCCTCTCTCAATCCCCAACGATGGATCTTCTCCAAAACTACCATAACGACGACGAATTAGACGAGCATGGCCAAAACCCTAATTCCCCTCCAGATTCACCATCCTCTCCGCGCCTCCTCCCTTCCAAATCCGCCGCTCCCAAAGTCGACGACACCATGCTAGCCCTAACAGTAGCCAATCAGACCCTCTCTAAACCTATCGACCCCGTTCAGCACTCCGTCGCCTTCAACCCTACTTACGACCAGCTATGGGCTCCGGTTCTAGGCCCCGCCCATCCCTACGCCAAGGATGGCATTGCCCAGGGCATGCGCAACCACAAGCTCGGCTTCGTCGAGAACGCAGCCATCGACTCCTTCGTCTTCGACGAGCAGTACAATACTTTCCACAAGTATGGCTACGCGGCGGACCCGTCCGCCTCTGCAGGTAATAATTATGTTGGTGATTTGGATGCTTTAGAGAAAACGAATGGAATCTCTGTTTATAACATTCCGCAACATGAACAAAAGAAGCGAAAAATTGAGAAGAAAAAGGAAGTGGTCGAGGAAGAGGGTAGTGGTGATGTAATTGATAAGGAGGAGGTTGAGAATCCGGCCACGGATGCGTGGTTGATGAAGAATAGGAAGAGCCCTTGGGCCGGTAAAAAGGAGGGGTTACAAACTGAGTTGTCTGAAGAGCAGCAAAAATATGCGGAGGAGCACGCGAGAAAGAAGGCGGAGAAAGCTGGCGGTGAGAAAGGTGAGGCTGTGGTTGATAAGACTACTTTTCATGGTAAAGAAGAGAAGGATTATCAAGGGAGGTCGTGGATTGCGCCACCTAAAGATGCTAAAGCAAGTAATGATCATTGTTATATACCTAAGAGATTGGTGCATACATGGAGTGGGCATACTAAAGGAGTTTCTGCTATAAGGTTTTTCCCTAAATATGGGCACTTGATACTTTCTGCGGGTATGGATACAAAGGTGAAGATATGGGACGTGTTTAATTCGGGCAAGTGTATGAGAACTTACATGGGTCATTCTAAGGCTGTCAGGGATATTTCATTTTGTAATGATGGCACTAAGTTCTTGACTGCTGGTTATGATAAGAATATTAAGTACTGGGATACAGAGACCGGCCAGGTTATCTCTACGTTTTCAACTGGGAAGATTCCGTATGTTGTTAAGCTCAATCCTGATGATGATAAGCAGAGTATATTGTTGGCGGGCATGAGTGATAAGAAGATTGTGCAGTGGGATATGAACACTGGGCAGATTACTCAGGAGTATGACCAGCATTTGGGGGCAGTGAATACCATCACTTTTGTGGATAACAATAGGAGATTTGTCACTTCAAGTGATGATAAATCACTCCGTGTATGGGAATTTGGGATCCCTGTTGTTATAAAGTACATTAGTGAGCCTCACATGCATTCTATGCCGGCAATTTCTCTCCATCCGAATTCAAATTGGCTTGCTGCGCAGAGTTTGGATAACCAGATCCTTATTTATAGTACCAGGGAAAGATTCCAGTTGAATAAGAAGAAGAGGTTCGCTGGGCACATTGTGGCTGGTTATGCTTGTCAAGTCAATTTCTCCCCAGATGGACGATTTGTAATGTCAGGAGATGGAGAGGGTAAATGCTGGTTTTGGGACTGGAAGAGCTGTAAAGTTTTCAGGACCCTCAAATGTCATGAGGGAGTCTGCATTGGGTGTGAGTGGCATCCACTAGAGCAAAGTAAAGTTGCAACTTGTGGCTGGGATGGCTTGATTAAATACTGGTAAGTAACATGTCTCGCACAAGTTTAACACTAAATAATTTTCATGTTTGATGTTTATAGGCTAGTTTTTTGAGTCATTGTGCCTTGATGTCTTGTGCTGTGCTCAACTTGAACTGTGAATTCCACAGCCATGTGCTCCAACAGCAAGCATCTCTTTCCTTCAGTGGCTCATTGGATTTTCGTATTCTTATTTCTGTTTTTCATTCTGCATTATATAATATAAATCATCCTTTCCATGCTTAAGGCATTCGAAGTTTTCAAATTGTGGTTTACTGGGGTTAGAATTATTATGTGCATATAGAAAGATTGTCTAGATTCTCCTTATACCATCTATCATATTCACCACTGCATTTTCCTTAAAAAAAACAAACTAGTTTAATGCTGCGAAGATACTCCATGCTTGGTGGATGCTTTAGCCATTTTCCAATTATGACAACGCGCAGTCAGACTAAATTTGTCATGAATTTGAAGTACCACAGCTTAATTTCTATTAGACTTGTTGCAGACATTTTCAATCATTTTAGCAGTGCTTAGATTTGACTGTGAAGGACTGTATGTTGCTCGTAATATAGATTTGATTTTGTGATGGATTGACCAGTATCCATTGAAAGCTAATGTTCATCTCTTGCTTCTGGCTGCAGGGACTAGTTGTTTTCAGATGTGACTAGGCACTTATATCAGTTGATCAACCCACTTTGTACACCTTGCCAGAGAGAGACTGCACATATCGTGCTGAATAGATGAGTGGAAGAACAAAGTAGTTTCATCTATGCTGAAATTTACTCGTGGTAATTGGTGAGAACTGAGTCAGTGGTGTTGGGGCAAACTCATCTCAACTTCTGCAGCTAAATCACTTTGTTACTGATGTAAAACCATAATGTAATTTTCTTGAAAGCTCCTGAGATTTTTGGCAGTTTTACTTCTTTGTTGTACTCTACTACCCTTTCTCATAAGTTTGAGTTTAGACAGTTGATAAACTGGTTTGATCCTATCTAGTTTAGGCATAAAGTGCATGCGTATTGAGCACAAATCTGTTATGATTAGAGTATCAGTTCACTGTTTATTGATTGAGTTTTTATCCTGCCTGGTCTTGGTCAACATGAAGTTCAACCTTGATTAGGGTAGCCTTAATCTCGGAGTTAACTGCAAAATGCTGTGTTTGTCCTTGCAAAGAACCAAGTTTATTTTCTTTCGTCAATGGGACAAAGGATTAGTAACAAGTGTAATTGCACTTGGTTACATACATTAGTGATGGTAGATGCTCAAGATAAGTTTTGATATGTTTCTTAATCCTACTCTAGTTATATATTGTCTCAAACTTTTACATGCAATAACATGGGGACTGATTTATCTTATAATTGATACTGGGAAAATCAAAGTTTTTTTCTCTTGACATCCAAAATCCAAAGGGCACTTTGACATAAAGTGATTTCAATTAAATATGCTGCAGCTCTAAACTTCAGAAGCTCTGACGGTAGTGAATAATCCACGGTGGTTATCATACCTGAGCTATACCGGTGAGTTTAAAATTAGGCAATGCACTAAGGTCGTATTGTAGACAGACTCTCTTCCATCAATTTTTAGAGTCGTTTATATTTTGTGGGACTATTGTTGCTTCAATGATGATGATCTTGTAAACTTCCATAAATCTGTCGTGCTCTTTGTTCATGTATAATACCGTTTGGCATGGAAATTTTTTGATGCTGCAGATTATCTTTCTAGCACCAGATGGTCCACGAGCATGGAAACAATACCTTCTGGCTTTGCACTCGAGGGCCAATCTTTGTCCAGCCCGAGGTAACCTTTATAGATAACATTTGTGATAGAATGTCACTGGCTGAATAGATCAGACTTCAGGGGGAAATAGAATGATATTAAGCCCCGCTTAGGAGCTTCCAATTTGCGTTGACACCTTGTATAATTCTCTCGTGTTGGAAATTTGAAGGACGTGTGAGCTTGCCAAGAAGTTTGAATAGGTTTGAAACAGTTCTAAAACTCTACCCATTCAACCCGGGATTAATTCAATTTTATTTTCTTTAAAAAAACTGAAATACATTGTTTTGATACAAAAAAAAGGAAGTAAGTTTTTATCTGAATTTTACTCTGATTTGATTGGATTGTTGATAAACTCAGGGTTTTTTTATCCATTCAATTTCTTTTCCTATTCTTTCTTTAATCCGGGCTAGTCTAGAACCTTAGACCGGTTCTGATTTTTAAACTAAAGCTAAACGTTATAAATTGTAACTTGTAATAAAAATTACCAAATCAAATGTACTTCTTATCATCTTCAGTCTGTTGTTAACACTACCTTTGGTGGCGCAACCTCAAACTTCTGCTCGAAACCGCAGGTGTAGCTATCTGTCACTTCTGTATTGTTCTTCTCCTTGAGTTTTAGTACACCTTGGCTCTCATCCTCTCAAAAACCAACCTGATTAAGAAGTTTAGTTTGAATTTGATGATCGAAATGTATCAACTCAGACCATCAGGAGCTCTGACATGCAGAGTTTTGTGTAGGTATACAAACAAAACAAAAAAACCGTTTCCTGGTGAGGCCATCTGACTCGTAGATTTAATAGCCTTGCCCATATTCCAATGCAAGCAAGAAGGTGAGATTTTACTATGATCTTTCTCTTCTTATCTAATTTTCATTCCTTCAGTCACAAGGTGAGATTTTTCTTGCATCTTTGGATGCGAACCTCGAGCATAAACTGGACAACTTGATAGCGTAAACAGAGATAAAGAGAGCTTGCTGGCATGGGGGACAAACTGATGCAAAAAAAGCACAAAGCTTTGAACTAACAAGGAAGAGAAGGGGCAAAATTAACGAATACCCAGAAGATAAATTTATGATTAACTCTGAAAATGAAGGCCGAAAGTTTTGAAGGGAAAAATAAAAAAGGATAATAAACACAGAAAGACAAAACTTGAAGCAAGCAAAGAAGAATACAGGACAGATATTACTTGCATGAATGAATGCATAGCAGCACTAGCAGTGAAAGGACTAATGATTTCTTAATGACTCCATCACCTGTTTTCTTCAATAGCAAAGTAACCTAACAACTTGAAGAAGAAGAGGAGGAGGTTTCCTGTTGCGAAAGAAGAAACCTGCCTAGCCTACCAGCCATCTACTGCAACTCTGAAACCAATCATCAGTGTTTTAGTTCCGCTGGTATTTTGAATCGTAAATATTTATTGATATATAATCAAGACCGAACCATAACGGTCAAGTGGGCGTGCCGGAGTGGTTATCGGGCATGACTAGAAATCATGTGGGCTCTGCCCGCGCAGGTTCGAATCCTGCCGCTCACGTTATTTTTATAGAGATCAGAAGACTGCCCCATAAATTTTTCCAAAATACTTATTTTAGTACCATTTATTTCACAAGATCAAAATCTATCTCTTTCTAAGTTTTTCTCCCCCTATATTTCATTGAAAACTTTTTCTTTGCCCCTTTGTCTCTCAATCTCTTCTTTCAAAGTAGTTATAAAATAAATTGAAATCGACAAAAATTTTTTTTGCTAGTAAGATCTAGTGGTTTATATCGACGGAATAACATGTATTATTGGAGTTTTGGAAGCAAAAACAAACTTATCTTCCAAAATTAGCATGGGACATCAAAGCACTAAAATTCTCTCCATATTTAGCACATCTCCACAATGTCCTTAACTTGTTAAGCCATAAAATATGAGTCGACAAAAGTTAGATAGATTTTGATAAACACAAACCATGTACAATGGTAATAATATATTCATAAAACCTATTTTCTATTTCAAGTCCTTTAAACTAGTTAATTGGTGTTGGTGGTCAATAGTGGTGATGAGAAGTGAGAATACTACACAGTCAAGGAAAGTAATGGTGGTGGTAGACACGAGCCATGAGTTGTCAGGTGCACTTCAATATGTATTTTTCCCATACAGTTGTTGAGAATGATGAGTTAATACCTCTCAATGTCGAAGATTCATTTTCTGGTGGGACACATTCTTGAAGCAATGAGGAGAAAAAAAATCGTTAAGGATGATTGAAGTACTATGACAAAAGCTATGTGAGTCTAAATCTTTGTATAATAAGATCTTTTTAAAAAAGAGATTTTATAGTCCACAAATAGTAAAAATCATATTGATGACTGGTCATTTGAACACTATACTAATTATATTTTCACAACTCATTATATTGAGTCAACAAAAAAAAAGAAAATGAACATGTAGAGCTTCCGTTTCAAAATCAGTTTATTATCGACTTGACCAATAACATCCCCACAGACTATCTAGTATTCAATGATGTTGCAACTAATATCTTGAAAAAGAAAATCAATGTAAGAATGAAGGAGATAGAATTAACAATTCACACCAAACATATATATTATTGATGTTGAAAGGAAATAATGGAGTGTAGATTTAATAGGAGTCAAAGGCAAGGAAAATCCATATCAATAAGTAAAAAGATTGTGCAATGCTACAATTATCGTAGAAAATGGGCATTTTAAAAAGGATTATTAGTGTAAAACAAGTATAGAGAATGGTTCTAAATCATTAAAACCTAGGAATATACTGCAAACCTTTCAAATGACAGGGAAGTTTTATGTAGTAAAATATTGATAGTCTCTAAAGACAAAATGAAACTCATTTAGGTTTGGTTGATAATTTTAAAAGAAACATAGCATATGACTCCTCATTGGGATTGGTTTCATACATATAAACTCGTATTTGAATGCTTGATGTTCATGGGTAATAACTATGACTTAAAGATTATTGGCATCGACACCATCAAATTGAAGATGTATGATGACTCAATTCATATTATTTTAGAAGTATGATATGTAAAAAGCTTGAAGAATAATATTTTATTTGTGGGATAACTTGATAGTCCTGATTGTAAGATTTGTACAAAAAATGATATCATGAAAATTATTAATAGGGTGTTAGTGGTATTAAAGGCTAAAAAGATATATGCAATCTTGTTTTTGTTAAATGAGAGAAATATATCATTAGAGAGAGAAATTAATTGCATTAGCTAATTTTATAGAAGAGACAACAATGATGTGATATTAAAAGTTAAGCCACATGTTAGAGAGAGGCTTGAAAATTCTATCTGATCACAAGTTATTCTCTAAGCTTACAAATATTTATTTACCTATATTATGAGCATTGTATTACAAGTAAACAACATAGGTTGAAGTTTGGCACATTAATGATTAAAAGTAAACACATTTTAGACTTTAATTATTTTGATGTTTAACAAACACTAATTATATCCATGAGAGGAACAATATATTTTATATTATTCATAGATAACTTCTTCAAAAGATGTTAGCTATATCTAGTCAAAATAAATTAAGGTCATCATTAACAAATAAGTGTACAAGATAAAATGTGATGATAATTGTCACGATGATATTTTTTCATGCTTCGCGCCCCACCATCCTTTGAGTGGAAAACAATGCACAGTGAAAGGAAAGGGGTTTATAGCTGTAAAATCACATCTATAATTCTTAGGAATGACCACCTAACATTAAGGTCACTAGAAAACCTAATGATTTGCGAGAGTTTAGATAAGGGGACTTGTTGTGCAAGGAGAAGACACATCACCCCTAATGCATCCTACCTAAGATAATTGTATTGTTATTTGATTGTTTTTTCCAAGTCATTTTTACTTGTTGGTCTTTTCTAAGGCTTGAAGTAGATATCTCTTTGTGAGGGAGTCTTTATTTAATTGAAAGTTGAAAACCTACCAATTATAAAGTTTAAAATTTCAAACTGCATTTAAGACAAACTTTTGTTTACTATCTACGGGTGTACTTTACAATGTAATCTTCTACCCTGATATGTAAAATAAATAATAATTTTTTATATATATTTTGGCCAAATTCCAATGGATAATCATAAACTGGTTATGATATCCAATTTTTGTTCAAAATATGTGAAAGATGCAACATATATTTTTTTACAAAAAAATATGCTTGGAAAAACCTTGGAATTCGACCATATACACGAAAATAACACATTTTTAATTTTTTTAAAATGCAATTATTATATTATTTTTAATAAAAAATAAAACCAGATTGGGCATGACCCAACTAAGATGGGTCAGCACAGCCAGGGTGGGCCGAAAAGGCCCAACTTTGTTGGGTTTGGGCTGAACCAGGTTAGGCCAACAGGTCTAGGTCAAGAACATCCCGACCCAAGACATCACCAAAGAAAAAAAACCAAATTGTTGCATTGTTCATGTATTGCGTGAACAGTGCAGAGTGAATTAATTTATTATTGCATTGTTCACGTGTTGCGTGAATAGTAAAAGGGTGGTTGACCTAGTATGACAAGAGGCTCACCTACCACTACTGCCGGGTAGAAGAGGTCGAGGTGGTTCTTTCCATGATGGTGACATCAGAAATGATGGCTGGGAGAAGTGCTATAAACGGTTGGTCTGTGTTGTTGCCGCACGTTACTGGTGTTGGAGAAGATTGCCTCAACTGTTACAGATGCTGCTGGTGAGGAGGAGAAGCTGACGGTGCCGAAGGAGCAGCTGATAATGCTCGCCGAGAATTACTGTTGCTGGAGGAGAGAGAGAGAGTTGTCGGCGATCTGGTTTTTGAGAGAGAGAGAGTTGTTGGCTGTTGATTGTTATTGACGGGAGAGAGAGGGATTTGTTATCGGTGAAGTCCTTTGGCGTCGAGGGAGATGGAAAGGTGGTTGTTGTGTGTAAGTTTTTGGTCATGACATCACTGTAATTTTCCCCATTGTGTTCATCGTCCCTTGAATTCTTTTTCTGCAAATTCCTTGTCTATGTCTATATTATTTAATCCTCTCCCCCACTCTTGTCGTCACTCCATTGTCTGTAAATTCCCTCACCCCTTGCATGGTTTCTCTATGCTTTATTCATAGATGCAGGAGGTAACCATTGCGTGTAGCGGTGGGTTACCTCCTTAGTAGCGTGCCTAAAGTTGTGGTTATCAGCGGAGGTATACATGCAATGGCAGCCTATATGCTATGGCGTGCTGCTTGCTTTGAGAGGTGTAAATGCGTTTTGGTCTCTTAATTTGTAATTGTTATAATTGCAGTCCTAATTGGCTTTAAACTTTTGAATTTGTGCAATTTTCTCCCCGCAAAAACTTCAATACCACTCTTAACTCTGCGCGTCTTTTTTTATTTTGGCCCTTAGTTTTGTTTTTATACAATTTGACCCTCAATTGACCATTAAACTCTCAATTTTTCAAGTTTGCCCCTGACTTCAACACAATTGGCTTGAAAAATAATTAAATTTAGTCTTCGAATATTCTAATCTTCTTAACTGAACCCTAATTAAGTTCAAGAACTTGATTTTTCATTGATTAAGCCCTTAATAAATTTAATTTGAACAATTTAAAGTATAATTAAGTTCTTGCATTTAATTAAATCCTTCAATTGGATCCTAAATTATTTTCTAAACATAATGATACTCTAAATTAACTCATGATTAAATCAAATTGACCTATAAAAAAATATAATTATGCTTTTCGGCTTAATTTTTCCTCAAATTTATCAAATAATAAACTATTTTAGCATTGAATCTGTATTTTTCTTTATTTTTAGGCACAAAAAAGATATGATCGGGTTCTCGAAAATATCTAAATTGTTCATGTTGATTTTTCTATGAACTCCAGCATTTTTTATTTTATTTTTGTTATTTTTTTTCGGGTATATTTTAGGGAATGATCCAAAAATGGATTATGACAGTAATGATCAAGTCAAACATTATCATGCAAGATTGGTAATGAAAAGATATGCTAAAAAAAAATATTTTCCTTCGTGATACGATTTACACAACCAAAGTAGTCTTGCGATATATGTTATATTTGATCTTCATTCAAATCATTTTTATGTGAAAATTGCATTTCTTCATGAAGAACTTGAAGAGAAAATTTATATGCTTTAACCATAAAGTTTTTTTTAAATAGGTGAGGAGAACTTGATTGAAGGTTGAATTTTTTTATATGGTCTCAAATAATCACCTAAGTTTTGGTACAAAAGATTTTATTCCTTTATAACTAGTCTTATGTGCAAAATACTTGGTCTAAATTATTGTACGTATTAAAAAAGGTTTGAAGAAGATGGTGATTTTTATCATTTTATTGTTGTATATGGATGCCACATTGGTAACAGGCCCATAAAAGATCAAATTCAATACTTAAAGGCACAATTGGTTAATGAGTTTGATATAAAAGATATATGACTAACAAACAAGATTCTAAAAATGCAAATTCATTGAGATAAAAGTAAAAAGAAGATTTGGCTTTCGTAAAAAAACTATCTTAAATAAATCTTGTAACGATTTAACATGCAAGATTGTAACCTTATTTTAACCTTAGTTTATGTTAACTTCAAAGTCTCTTCAAGTATATCTTTTAGCAATGAAGCAAATGGATAAAGTTATGTAAGTATTATATGCATCAATAATGGAACATTTAATGTTTGTCATGACATGTACAACACCATACATCACAAGCAGTAAGAACAATTAATCGATATATGATAAATCCTAGTAGAGAGAATTTAAATACTATTAAGAGGATCTTAAAATACATTAAGGTAAACTTAGATGTTGCATTATGTTATGGAGGATCAAAATTTACTATAAGAGATGATTCATATTATACAATGATCTTTTGAGAGAGAAATCCACTTTAAGCTATGTGTTTCTAATAGCAAAAGTAGTCATAGGCTACATATCTAAAATATATATTATTATAGCATTATCCACAATAAAGTGTATGAAAACTTTCCAAGCATGTAAAGAAGTATTATGGTTAAAAAAACTTGTAGAGGAGCTCGACATAAACAATATAAGATTCTCGTGTATTGTTATAGTTAGAATGCCTTGTATATTATAAGAAATATATCATTTCATTCAAGAACAAGACACATAGATGTTTAATATCATTTTATTTTTAAAGTAATGAAAGGAGAAAGTGTGGATTTTTAAAAGACTCACATTAAAAAAAAACTCAGTTAATATTTTGACCATACGAGTCAATAATGATAATTACACATGGTGTAGATCCTTATATTGATAAATAAACAAGCAAAAAAACATAAAGATGACAAATATAAAAATGATAGAATAATCACAAATAAACAAGTGTGAAAATATTATTATAATTAAAGTCTGTAATTGGAGAATGTGAAGCCAACACCTAAAATTGCCTAATAATTTATAATTTTTGGTATGATATTAATTATTAATAATGCACCATTTTTTTTTAGGAGATGATGGGATACCCAACCTACAAAAAAATTGTATTACTTGCTTTTAGCGCGCATTATATAAGAGGTAAACGCAAGAGTGAAGGAGAGAAATGCCATAAAGTTACAACGTATTTGTGAGAGTATGTGTTAGGTGTTTATATTAATAGAGAGATTTCTAATTGTTCTTCTATTAATAAAGAGTGGTTGTAATTCTCACATTACTTGATAAAATTCTTATATGCTTATCTATAAATTTGGTCAAATATGGGTGAACCAAATAAGTTTTACCCATCTCATTTCTCAATTTACCTTATTTTATTGAGCTGTGTATTGTTATTTTGCATGTCAGGATCCTAAAACTAATGATAAAAAAATATATATATTTGTATAGCTCTTTATGATAATCTCAGCATAACTATATATAAACACTAGAACAATTTTAACCTAAGACATTTTGAATTTCTAAGTGAGTCATGAGAAAATGATAATAAAACTGAAAAAACAGTATAAGAGAACTTGAACTCACAAAAACTAAGACCTTAAAGTTCATAATGCATGAGTTATTCTAGTATAATCTTTAGGACAACAACAAAACTTAAAAGAAACAACATGGATAACATTGAAAACTCCAAAGGTACATAAATAAAATACTGGAAAAAATAAAGCTAACTCGAGATTTTAAGCTCGACCAAAATTTTATCGGGGTAAATTTAATTTTAAATTGATCATATTAGATCCTTTAGTTCCAAATTGTTCATAAAATACCTTGTACATTGTGAAATAAAGGTGATCCTTCTATTCATGAAGTCACTAATGATGTGAGAGGCAAGTCAATGTCATTTACTTTTGAAATCAATTGTTGAGGTTACGAGTGTGTTTGTTTTCTTAGTTCAACAATGTTTTTTTAAAAAAGAACTTGAAATTTTTATATTTTTTTACTTCAAGTTATTTTTTAGATATTTTATAATGTTTTTATGTATTGATATTAAAAATGATATTCATGAAGTCACTAATGATATGAGAGGCAAGTCAATGCCATTTACTTTTGAAATCAATAGTTGAGGCTATAAGTGTGTTTATTTTCATAATTCAACAATGTTTTTATAAAAACAACTTGAATTTTTTATATTTTTTACTTCGAGTTAATTTTTTTGGATATTTTAAATTATTTTTTTAAAATAAATTCTGATAAATAAATATTATTTTAATATATTTCTAAATAATTTTTTTTTAAATAATTATTATTATAAACTCAAACATGTTCTATGCGATGTAGATGCTCTAGAGTAAATCATTAAAAATTTAAGTTGAAAATCGATTTCATTTTCCACACTTAATTAAAATAAAAGTAAAATAAATGGGTGTAATTTCTTCTCGGATGAAAATTCCCATTAATTGTTTTTGAAACGTGTGGATTGTTATGATAATCATAAAATCAATGATTGAAAATGATAGCTTACGATTTTCTATGAAACCTACCCCAATGTTTTCTTACTTTCCTTTTCTTTTAATACCTAAAATATATGAAAAAATCAATTTTGGTTTTCAAACTATTGCTTTCGCTTTTAGTTCATTTTTCTCAACTAATAAGAAATGTTTACGTGGCACAATTTTAGCCCTTGATTTCACGATGTTAAAGACATTAATCTACCTCTCAAATAGTTAGTGTCATACATAACCACAGGGATCATGCATGGCCAATAATTAGAAAAAAGGTCTCGCATAATCAACATTTTACTATGTGGGTTAATATGACTAATTCCCAAAACTAGAGGGACCAAGTTAAAATTTAATTTACTCAACTTTGTTTTGTCTGATTCGATAAGGTTTATAACGAAAGCTGACACATCAGTCATCAGAGCACAAATCGCCTCTGTATTCTACTTGTAGCAGCAGACTTGGGCGTCAAGCGTGCTCTATAGCCGCCACAGAACCAGATATAGCGTTACAAGTTGGGATTTGTTTACCTTAAAAAGAATATAGAAGCAACTTTCATCATCATTAGACTGTCAGTCATGGCTTCCTCTACTATTTCCCCTCCCTCCGCATCCTTCATCGTCAAGAAGGTATTTAAACATGCGTTTTAAATATATTAAAAAATATTTTTTAAAGTTTATTTTTAATTTCAACCTGAGAAACGATACAGAATCAGCTTTGATTTGCGTGTTTTCATCTGTCGCAGAAGGATCTGGGTCGCTCTGCTTTTTCTACTTCATCATCGCCACCACCCTTTTCCGTTCCCAAGTGCAACAAATCAGCTGCAAAGAAAATTGTTTCGGCCATGGCACCTCAGCAAGCAGAGCGCATGCCTGCCGCCACTGGCTCGGTTAGTTTCTGGTGCCGTCTTTTTCATTTTTCAGTATCGATGTGGATGTGTTATTATGGGGATGGGTTTCTGGTAGTGAATTTGTAGGTCAAGACGGCAATGACACTGACAGAGAAAATCTTCGCTAGAGCTTCTGAGAAGCCCCAGTTGAGCCCAGGTGACAATGTTTGGGTCAACGTTGATACCTTGATGACCCATGATATTTCTGGCCCTGGTTCTATTGGGATATTCAAGAGAGAGTTTGGACCGGATGCTAAGGTAGAGTCTCCTCTTCTTTTTTAGCAAGTACCTCTTGGATGTGCCTTTTTTCTTTCTTTCTTTCTTTTCTTCCTTTTTTTTTTCTTTTGACAGAGGGCACTTGAATGTGCTTTCGTTATTTCTCAGTTCACATGGGGGAATTTCAGTATTTGTGGATTGTTTTGATGTTATTTTTAAATAAAAACTATTTTAAAGGATAACGTATAATAATATCGTGCTATATATAATAATATTTTATTAGGGAATTGCTACGTGCTCTGTCGTCGATGAAGGTTTTTTTCCCAGTTTTTTAATAGTTATTCGGGTTAATTTTTAACCAGCTAAGTCGATTAAATTTTAATGAATTCATTTAGATATGGTGTAATTTTAAACGAAGGCTAAACATTGAATTAAAAAAAGGGGGAGTATGCTTTGGAGGCTCTGTTTCTTGAATGCTGCATGAAATTCCCAGACTAATTCAATTTCCGTTTGATTTCTGGAAACTGGTGTGATTTCTACCTTATTCTTTCCCATCTAGCATGATCTTTGAAGTCTTGAATTCAACTGTCGTTATCAAGATTCAGACACTCTCTCCATGTGTGTTTCTATCTCTAGGGTCGTCTTTCGGCTGTGCTTGGAGGTTCAACCTGGCTTACTCTTTAAAACTTTCAGGTTTGGGACCGTGAAAAGGTTGTCATTATACCAGACCACTATATATTCACTGCAGATAAGCTTGCAAATCGCAATGTAGATATATTGAGAGATTTCTGCAATGATCAAAATATAAAGTACTTCTATGATATTGAGGATCTTGGTAATTTCAAGGTATGGCTCACTGTCAATGTGCTTGGTTAAAATTTCTATGATATTAACTGATGAGTTTTTTATCACTGCCATTTTCTGACGTTGAATGGGCATATATTACCTGTGACTTTGCAGGCTAACCCCGACTACAAAGGTGTATGCCACGTTGCACTTGCCCAAGAAGGTCATTGCAGACCTGGAGAGGTGCAATTTCTACTCCCATTGAGCTGGCAAATTTAAATTTATCATTTATACTCAAGAAAACCAGTAATCACTCATTATGACCTTCAGGTCCTGTTAGGAACAGATTCACATACATGTACTGCTGGAGCATTTGGCCAATTTGCAACTGGAATTGGAAACACTGATGCTGGTTTCGTATTAGGCACTGGGAAGCTCCTGCTCAAGGTCAGAAAAGTTGATCCTTTATGTTGCATCCTTATTTTCATGTTGAATAGGATGCATGGAATATCAGGTTTAGGTGCTTTCTTCAGATGGGATTTGTTTTTCTTTTTCTTTTTGGTGTCTCTGGATAGCATAAGATCATCCATGATTCTATAGACTGCTTTTGTAAAGCTTGTTCTAATTTTAGAATGAGGTTTCGTCACCTTGGATAGCAATTGCATCAAGGATTAATCGACGCAGGTTCAAGCTATTATTACTCCATTGATTGTAGGACAGCTCAATCTGTTATAAACATATCCACCAAACCTTTTGTTCCCTCGGTAAGGAGCAATTGCCAATTTTGACCTGAAATTAGAATTTTCAAGATGTCTCTGCAGTCTGCCAAAACATGTAAATTGCAACCGTGAAACTTCCAACTTGTGCACGTGATGGTTCTAGAATGGCCAGCTGGGAATCAGTACAATGAACTAGATTTAAATATCTAAAGAGACTCGGTTCTGAAAGGGTGATTTTTCTGTTGGCATCATGGGTTTGATAGTGCGAAGATACTTGTATTTTTGCGAGGATAATATTGTTGTTTCTTCTTATGATCTCACTTCTACAGGAACCATGCTCCTTACTCTCCATGTTCCCTTTAGACTCGTCAATATATTGTGGTTCTGATTGCTAGTTAGGAAGCAAATTAATTCTATCTAAATTAAGTCATCAACCTTTTCTTTCATTCCTCATGTATTAAACTGCAAGTAGGAGGTCCACTCTCTACATTAGTTCACGTAGTCACTATAAGCCATGGTTCTCAAAAGCACAAGGAACCTGAGGTTTGTGAAAAGTTAATCAAACTGTAAACTTATATGCGGTCTTTGGTGATTCATAATTTCTCAACTTGTTGAAGTGTTAAACTTGACATTTCTACAAATCTATGTATTCATCTGGATTGAATTGACTGTGGTATTCCAAGCTTTATTTGCCTATGATTATTACTTCTCAAATCTGCAGGTGCCCCCTACTCTGAAATTTGTAATGGATGGTGAAATGCCTGATTATTTGCTAGCAAAGGATTTGATTTTGCAAGTAAGTTTACTTGGGTCCGATGCATTTGTTTCCTTTACGCTGCTGCCACAAACACACTTAAAAATATTAACTTTCATTTTTTGTACCAATTGTGTGATGTTTATTGTCACCCCGCAGATTATCGGTGAAATATCTGTTGCCGGTGCCACATATAAATCGATGGAGTTTGCTGGCACAACTGTTGAAAGTTTAACTGTGAGTAACCTAGGTATCTATAGTAGAGCAATATTTGGTCCTTCAGGCTCTATCTGTGCTAGATAATTGCACTTCAATTCGTTTCTTCTGATTTTTCTGATTGTCTGTCTTGGACATAGATGGAAGAGCGGATGACACTTTGCAACATGGTAATTGAAGCTGGGGGGAAGAATGGTGTTGTCCCTGCTGATAGTACTACATTCAAGTACCTTGAGGTTTGCCTTGCTGTTTTTTAGATGGACTATGAAACAATGCTTAAGTTTTCTGTGTTTTTTCACATTATAGATGATATTTTCTTTTGCATGATACAGAGCTCTTTTGCCTAGCAAGAGTTTATGATGTTTTCTTGTGTTGCTCACAGGATAAAACGTCCATACCCTATGAACCAGTTTATAGTGATGCGCAAGCAAGGTAGGTGTATTTTGACTAAATTGGTTGCCAAGTAACTTTATTTGGTTTTTTGGTGACTCTAAAATGGTATCTAAAGAAATCAAATTTCCTAATAGGAGATAATAGATGACTAAAATTGTGGCATTGAACATTTGTAGACTGACTTGATATTTTGTTATTTTAAGGTTGTCTTTAGCTGTATCTTACTTCGGGTAGTAAGTGCTATAATTTGATCATATGGAAACATATACTGATCTGAAAAAACTCAAAGGTCAATAAACATTGTTTTTTTTCTTTCCCCGTGGGACCATGATATTAACTTTATTATTGTAGTCGGCAGTCACTGCTAGAATATTGTTAAGTTTTTTCTATGTGATGAGTTTGGTTTCATGTATAGCGATGACACATTTCTTTGTCTTCTAGATTTCTCACAGAGTATAGATTTGATATCACAAAACTAGAGCCGCTGGTCGCAAAGGTCAGTAATTTATTTATGTTTGAGTTTTTAATATCTTTTTTTTTAAAAAACAAATTGCGGCGGGGGACCAGAACTTCTACGGGTTGATTCTCTTACAAAAGCTGCTGTTATCCTTTTGTTCTTGGAGATTGCTCTGTTTACCATTTAAGGAGTGGTAGTCCATATATTTGTGCAGCCTCATTCTCCTGATAATCGTGCTTTAGCAAGAGAATGCAAAGATGTTAAAATTGACAGAGTATACATTGGATCTTGTACTGGCGGGAAAACAGAAGACTTTATGGCTGTAGCCAAAGTTTTTCTAGCTTCTGTAAGTGCCATAATCTATTTTATTTATTTTTATTGATGTTATTGCTGGGGACTGTTGGATTGTTATTTCAATGCAGCCCAAAGTTAATCGAACAGGAATCAAAGAAGAAAATTAGACGTTATTTTTATTATAATTTCAATTTGTTTTGGTAGGACTTCTACTTGTGTGGGCCTTTTTACCATGTTCAATAGCAGTATAAGGTGTATCATTTCCTTATTTTGATATTGGTTCCTAAGTTATCTGGGTTAATCCATTTTGTTATCCTTTTAATTTTACGGATATCGTTTATCTTTATTAGGATTGTGTTCATAGATCTGTGCTGTTCCTACTTTGATTATCTGGTAAGTTTGTTGAATCTAGAATCTTTTAGGCTTGAGTTCTAAGTTAGCCACTAATGGCACATACTAATTCGTAGACTAGAGAAAATTTGATTCTATGAACAAACCTTCATGTGCCGATTTCTATAATCTAGATTTCAAGGGCTAGCAAGCTTTTCTCTGTCCTCATCTATAAAAATCTGAATATCTTCTTCCTCCATTGCATACACATTTCTGGTGGCTAAGTTGGATTGTCATCTGTGTAAAATTTGAATATCATTCTTCCTTCGAACTTATTCTGCTTGCTAATTTGGATGGCCATCCATGGTTAACTGCGTCTGCAGCATGCTAATGTGCTAGGGAACATTTGATGGAGTTAATAGTCATGTGCGTTTGATTTTAGGGTGGTTTGGTAGTTTAGTCTTTGCTGCAAATGGTAGACTCTGTTCTACCCTGACATTTGGTTTCATTCCGTCTTCTTGGACTTGATTTATCCTTCGCTTTTATCTAGGGTAAAAAGGTCAAAGTTCCCACATTCCTCGTCCCTGCTACCCGAAAGGTTTGAAATGCTGATTAACTATGTCTTTATTTGTGGATTGATTGTGGAGACTTCGTTATACATGTAATATTGCATATTCATATCCCAAAATTCACAGGTTTGGATGGACTTGTATACTCTCCCAGTACCAGGATCTGGTGGCAAGACTTGCTCCCAGATTTTTGAAGAAGCTGGTTGTGACACACCTGCAAGTCCTACTTGTGGTGCCTGTATGGGAGGCCCCAGAGACACTTATGCACGCATGAATAAGGCTGTGGTAAGTCAGTTTTTCTTGTACCGACCGGTATATCTTAGCAACACACTGTTCCGCCTTCATAGAGTTTGTTCCTGGTCCCGGCTATAAGCTTTGGAATATATAGTGTGTGGTAGAATTGCATGAGCAGTTCCATAATCAAAATCTGGAACTTTTTTGCTTCCAGGTTCTAATTACCTCAGTATCATCACCTCAGCCTCCAAGTAGATGTGCTTCGTCTTTTCTGGTCCCATCTGTGGTGGCTACCATAATGGAGTTGCATTTTTTTCAACATATCATACAAACTCTGAAAACATTAGGCTATGCTGACCAGGTTTATAATCAGATAAGCATGTAGGATTTGAAATGGGATGGAGTTATAGGGTCGTGTTTGGCATATTAAGCTGACTTTGGAATAATTTTATCTGAATACAACAAATGTAAACTCTCGAAAAAAGCTCTCCGATTATTATTAGCTCGGGTCGGCCTTACTTGGTTCCAAAGGAAATGCTGAAAGTAGCGTTGCTTCCTTCTCTTTCCCTCAATTCATCCTGAACTAGATTATTTGATATATAAATGTAGTTGATGAATATTTGACCAGTGCACGAGAAATTACCCTCGTTAATAAATGTCTACCATGTGTGCTTGCATTGTATGTTCACTGGGAAAAGATGAAGGGCGGCGCTATTGATGTTCAGATATTCTGCTAACTGCCGTGAGGGCTTTGTCGTTGCAGGTCTGTGTATCGACAACAAATAGAAACTTCCCTGGTCGGATGGGACACAAGGAAGGCCAGGTATATCTGGCTTCTCCATACACAGCAGCAGCATCTGCTTTGACTGGTTTTGTTACTGATCCAAGAGAGTTCTTGCAGTAGGCTTTTGATGTCATGTTACGTTGTTCGTCAACTGTATTGTAATTTAATAGCAAGGGAAAATAAATATCCAGTCCTCTTCCAGAGCTGAATTTCTGAAGAATTCTTGGACAACATTTTAGTACGAATGAAATAAACATCTAATAATTTGGTTAATTATACTGGCCTTATAAAAAAGATATTAATATCTCTAATACATTTTATCTAATATAAGTTATATTATATGATTTGGAAGTGATTTAAAGGTCTTAATGGACCCTGATCAATAGTTTATCTATGATTTAGGGTAAAGACTTATAAATAAATATGATTTTTATGAATTTATTATAAACTCATATACTCAAAAAAAAAATTTCACAACTCGAGATGATAAAAAATACTTTTAATTAAAATTGATAAATATTTAAGATAATTCTTAGAATTTTTAGATTAAATACCGATATTTAAATATCAATCTGCCTATAATTCAACATTTATTTCAAAGTATTTATCATTAATTCTTATAAATAAAAATTTAAATCTCAAATTATGAATTTAAATATAATCCTCAAAATCAAATATTTAATGTTTAACTGGCAATTACAACCTTAAAAATAACAACTGGTCACGAATCTAACATCAATTATCAAATCATTTCAAAAGTAAAACACACCGAACCACTCAATAATATCCCAGCAATCTAAAAATTATACATAACAATAAAAAAGATTATCCAAAATTTCACAACGTTATAACAAATTATAATAAAATCTTGAGTTCATAAATCCATCTTTCTGATATGTTCAGTGTGTACGCGAATTAACTGAAACTATCAGGTCAGGTGGTGTTAGAATCATGGCAGGCGGTGCGTGCACCAGGCGCCATCTCCATGGACGGCGTGTGTGTCACGCGTCGTAACCAGTTGAAAGGCAAAAACAGGTGTGAGTCACGCGTCGTAACAAATGTATTTCTTAAAAAAACAAAATGTGTATATAAAATCGGGTTTGGGTTCTAGAAGACATTCATTGCTCCCATCCGTTTTTGTCTACCATAGGAAAATGCCCGTGTCTCTATCTGATCGAGTTTTGTCCGATATCAATTGGAGCAGAGAGTTTCATCATCCCTGGACGAGTTACAGTATCAGATTTGTATCCTACACTTATTGCAGATTTGATGTTTTTGTTTCCTAGCTGCACTTGAGTACAATTACCAGATGGTGGAGCAGCCTGCACTCTGCTGTAAAAGTTGGCAAAAATGCATTATCTTTACTAATATACACAAGTACTCAATTTAAATGCCTCTGCTGTCAAATGGACAGACATAATTGTTTCTTGACTCTCTTCCACCCATTGAGCCATTCCGAAGACTGCAGTGGAACCAGAGTATGCATACACACACATGCGATGTTACTGGTATTACTGGAAATCTTTCCAGCTGTAGGGTTCCAGGACTATTATTACTCGTGTTCTGGTTGAGGCCTTCCATGGATGGCAAGAAGTGAAAGAATAGACCTTAGATTGTGGATCAGTAATCTACATGCTTCATGGCTGATTGAGAAAAGGTTAGAATGAGGCCGTCAGCCTTTTCCGTGAATACAAGTGATCTTTTCACTTTACTTTGCAAGATGTGGGAACCAGCAAGAAAATCCTCAGAACTGTGCATGGAAAGTTATGGAAGAACTAGACATGAGGCCTTTCAATGATGAGGGTTTTCATGAACATTAGCAGTATACAGTTGCCTAAATCGATTACTGCTATAAAGAATGTCAATGTGCTAAAAATCAAAATGTAGTAATGTGCAGTCAAAAACAAAATGATCGCATAATCGTAGACACCAAGTTTGTCTCAATACCTCTTATCCCGGATTTCACTTACGGTCTTATATGCACTTGAACCCAGGTCCTTTTGTTATAATTATTTTCTGTTTTCTTTCAGAAAAGATGAAGAAGAAAAGAAACAAATTACACCATCATGTGTTCCTCCCTAAAGTTTCTTATGGAATCATATGCTTCCCATCAAACAAGATAAGTTGATGCAAATCTTGTGATTATGTAGTCACGTAACCCACAATTAAGAATGAGATCTTATCTCGAAAAACCAAAATATATTTGATAAGAATGAAATACAATGGAAACCTATTCTAAGGTACCAGCACTATTGAAATGAGCAGAATAACATCACAAAATCAGCTAATCTTTGATTTGTCATATTCAATTCGTTTAAGAACTAAAGAATACAAGAATTACTCTCACATATAAAACTGAAACTTTCAGAAATAATATTCATCAATGGCTGCTGAAATTTAGGTTACATGAGTTTAAATAATTCTTGAAAAAAATAATCTTAATGGACCTCTTATGTGGACTTAAAAGTTATCAACTCAAAACTGGTCCAAAACCCTAAGTTGGAAAGCCCATGACTTAATCCAAATAAACCTTAGATCCTAGCTGAGAACAAAGTCTTAATTAAGCCCAAACAAGCCTTGGATTGTAGCTAATAAAATTAAATAAAGCTGACAAGTCTTATTTATAGCTTTCCATTCAGCCCCTTAATCCTAGAAACAGAAAAAAAAGATAGTCACCCATGTTATTTTCAAGTTGTAGTAGGATTCATTTGTCTCCTTTGTTGTTCTCGTTTCATGGCTCGAATAAAATTATATTGGATCCTTCCTACACATGAATAAAATATTGGAGTCTCCTCTTGATACTCCAATAATCCTAGCAATTCTGACTTATTTAAAACCTTCAAAATCATTAATCAAATCTCTAAACATGTAATGGATATTTATTGATATTTATGAGATACCCGTATAAGATGTTTAGCCATGCTCTACGTCATCTACTGGTGAAGCACCAGTTGCAGCATTGTATTGTTACATGGAAGTCAGACTTACCGAAGGAAAAGACTAAATTTGCATTATGCATTTTATTACCAGGTAAAATCCACCTCACTGATTGAGTAAACTATTATCATCTTTCTTTGGCCATTGTCTTTTGTCAACTTTCCATATTGGTACACAATTCCAACCACTTGCTCTTAGCTACAATCTTAATTTCTGCCAAAACTGGAACAGTTTGTGCAAGGTAAAATTTAATGATCAGCCCATCGGGAAGGAATCTCCAGGTACAACTGCAAGAGGATGACAAATCAGAGTTATCATCTGTTACATGATTGGAAAAACCGCGAGAACGGAATTTCATTTGATGTGGCCTCTGAACATCAGAATTGCGTTTTGGAAATTTAATGGCGTCGAAGGATTAACCATAAGAGGGTTAGAACAACTTGAAGAGTAACGCTTTAGTCACGAGAAGATAGAGTCAATCAATGCAATAATGCCAAACCGCAGGCATACAATCAATGGATTAGAGTAAAAATATGTCGAAACAGGGCCAACCGATGCCATGAAAAATTTCATGCTTCAAACCACGCAAACACTAAAAACTGAGACAACTAGATCGCAGCAAACTCCACTCTAGATATCAAGTACTCCCATATTTACAGTATGAGAAGCAGTCAAGCGTTCGATGCCAGTACGACAGCACCATATAGGATGAAAAGAGAAAAAGCTAAATTGAATATCGCCTACAAAAGCCAGCTAGAACCAGATACTGGTTCGACAAAAACATGGAAAAGCAGTAAAAAGAAGGAACAATCTTAGCAAAATATTCTGATTCATCAACTTCTCTACTTTGTCTTTTGTTTTCAAGCAGTGAGTGTCTCCGTATTAGTGGGGCTTAAAATGCTGTGGCAGAAGTGACTAAACAGGCTTGATTCTTTGTTTCTCATTCCTATCCTGGAATCTTGGAGCTGCAATTAATTAAGTTTTAGAGTGTTAAGATAAGCAAGAATAAGTGCGAAAGCTGGCAAACAGACACGTAACAGTTGATTGAAAAATTTGCATACCAAGTCCATTGACCTCTGAGGTCCTCATGATCCTAAGCCTTTTTACTGAGGTGAGGAACATCCTGAAAAAACAATGAAAAGGAAACCATGAGAATTAGAAACTGAGAGTTTGAAACATGAATTTTTTTCCTATTTAGACAGGGAAGGGTAATGGAGATTTCTCAAGAGCTCAACATTTCTCTCAGTCAACCTGATTAAACAACCGAGAACTATTACATTATACAGCAGATGGGATTAGGGTCCATCCGTGTGAATGCGATATGTTACAGATAATGTTATGGACACGGGAATAATGCACATCACTAAGCTTAGTATGTTGTGCGAGGCAGGATTAGTAAGCTATCCGAGAGATAGCTTATTTTCTGCTCCCCACTGATTGTCTCAATTGACAAGGTACATTGACATGGGCACACCTGCCTATTCACCCACCCCGCCACCTCCTCTCATCTCTCCTACTTAGTAATATGAATTTATTTTTAATGGAAGTTGCTTACCCCCACGGAACATCTCCCACAAGCATCCAATCTCCCTCTTTATCTTCATAAGTGAGTACGAACTCGGACAATCCATCCAATAGCTTAGAGAGCTTTGTTCCTTGCTGCTTCTCTCCACCTGATATTTTATACACAAGCAGCGAGCTGGCATAAGGATGTATCAAAATAGAACAGTATGAAATTCATAAACTAGTTTTCTTTTGTTTTTTAAGCAACCCATCTAGTAAAATGCTGTACTGATTGTCATTTGCAATGGAGATTTACCAAATTCATCACAAGGATTTTATCAAGCAGGAATCTGTAAAATTCATGTAATTTGCATTGCAATTGAAGGAAAGAAATCTGTAGTGGTAAATAAAAGATCAAATATTCTGAAATTAAAATGGAGAAAAAAAGGCCGCTGACTCACCAATGGAATTGAGCGATGTGGTGGACCTGAAAAACATTTCCTCTAATGCTTGGGCTAATGTCTCGTAGCAAGCATGAGCATTCAAATCTACCTTCCTTCCAATTGGAATCCCATCCATATTCACCTTGACAAATCCAAGATGCCCTTTTTCCTTACCAGGAGCACTGATCATGTTACCATTACAGATTTTCTTCTTCAAATTATCTTTCGATTTATCCTTCTCGCCAATTCCCTTGTCTTCTTCAGATCTTGCAGCCTTTGCTTGATTCACCAAGCTATTCATCCGGTAAGCCCTTATAGGAGGCCACCCCACAACCTGACTGCTCCCAGAAAGCAAGTTAATATAATCAGAAAATTAAACCATCAAAGGAGAATTTAATGAATTACAAAAAGAAAAGATAAAGTTTGCACAGATAAATCACTTCCCTATAAGCAGGCAAGACAGACTAGCATAAAAAACATTCAATTTTTCTTTCATGTCCCTAAACATTGATAAATTAGGGATACGTTGGCAAATTAATGTTTTAGGAATTGTCATCAATCAAGAAACAGACGGATACATGGGATAACAAGGGATAATACAAAACATCCAACTTTAATACTGCAAAATGAAGAGCCAAACCGTTTACAGAACAACTTGCTTAACAAGATATAGAAGCAAGCAGCGGAGAAAAGATAAGGAAGACTTGAAACTTTATGCATGCATCTCTAGCTCTATGATAAGGTGGTAAAAAATAAGAAGACTGTTAATCATGCTTAGAGAACGAAGGAGCCCAAAAACCCCTTTGGCCAGGAAAAAAAGAGTACTAACAGACATAATCACCAGGAAAGAAAATAGAAGAAAAATATTCAAATTTCTAGCTTTTTCTAGTAACCGAACAAAGCAGATGAAAGAGGTTTGAATAAAATTAACAAATAATAAAAAATGGTGTCGCCACCTGCCAGCAGTAGGGGATCCAGCCTCATGGGAGACAGTGTCAGCAGCTCTCTTAGTCCCAGAAACAGCACCAAAAACGCAAGCAGGAGATGTAGAAGTGTTGTTGTTGTTAGGCCTTTGGGGCTGAGAGACCACCGAAGGAAAGTCCTTAGCAATCAAGATTCTGCCACGCTCACCCCATGCATTTGCCTTACCCTTCCCTCCACCACCACCAAGACTCAGCCCCAACTCCAGCTCAGCTTCCACTGGATATGAACTTGCCTCAGCCTCCACCACCTCCACTCTTGACACTGTGTGATCATTAGTGGAGGCCCCGGAAGAACCGCCACAACCACCAAGTGAACCAAGACCACCTTCCATCGTAAAGATACAGTCTTTGTGCTCGTTGCTAAAGAAGCTTTTTTTTTAGAACTAAGAAACCAGAGAGAGAGGGAGAGGATGCGTTACGGTAGATGAGAGGAGAAAAATACTGGAAGCACAAGTGGTCCAGGAATTAGGAAGGGAAGGTGAGTTGTTGTAGCTGGCTAGGGGAGGAAGGAGGTGGTGGAGGGAGTGATGACGGTGGGGCCCTTATGTCTGGTAGTGCGCCAAGCACTCTCAGAACAGGTCCACAGCACACACAGTCAACACTTCTTGACATGGTGATCATGTCTCTTTGGAATCTGGTTTTCTCTGTTGGTACGCAGAATTAAATGAAGAATTCCCATCCAATAATATATTTATTCGCAGCGGATAAGATTAAAAAATATAAAGAATTTTCTTAGATTTATTAAGTTTTTTAATTTAATTATATAGTAAAAAATTTTTTTGACAAAATTGATCATTATCCTAAAAATATATGTTTGTTGTAGATAGCGATGACTCTATGAAAAACAAGCATAAATAAAATATGTGGTCAATTTTCTAATTAATCTAATATTTAATGATAAAAATAAAAATTATAAATGTTATTTTCAAATGTTTTTATATAAAAAAAAATTAAAATGTAAACCAAAAATTTTATGTATCTAATTAAATAAATTGATAATTGCTTGTGTAATAGACAAGCAAAAAAGTAGTTAACAATAACTAAAAGAGAAAATGAAAAACAAACAAGAGGTGAACGTAAATCAATATATTTGACCATGCATAATAAAATATTTACTCGGTTATGTCTATTGAATTTATTTATTGAAATCAATAAAAGATAATAAAAATAA
Source organism: Salix dunnii (assembly GCA_015731905.1). Taxonomy (NCBI): domain Eukaryota; kingdom Viridiplantae; phylum Streptophyta; class Magnoliopsida; order Malpighiales; family Salicaceae; genus Salix; species Salix dunnii. The sequence goes on along the minus strand of CM027666.1, from coordinate 11,142,183 downwards.
AAATACATATTAAACTAATTTAATAAAATAAAAGATAAAAATATTATATGAGGATGAATATATTTGAAACATCATTGTGCAAAAACCAAGTACTAAAAAATTAAATACAATAAAAATATTTTTAAAAAATTATATTATAAAGAAAGCTTATAAAACTTGTAATTCATGTCATGAAATCAGGATAAACTGATAAAAAATAAATTAAAATTAAATATGAAACCTATTTTTAAAAAAAATATATCATGACATGATAAGATTAAAAATAAAATGAGTAGAAAATACTATTGAGTCACATTAAATTTTTAAACTTGTTGCTCGTATTATTAGATACAAGTTCAAAAGAAACTTGTTGAAGCACTACATATTAAAAAAACTACAAGACTCCATCTCTGGTAAATCAACATCGAGAAATTCCTAATTAAAGGGTTAAATTGAAAAGAAAAAAACACTAACAAAAAAAATTCAAATTAACAAAAGCTAAAATGAAAAAAAAGAGCATAAACTTTGATTGTAGAATTAAAACAAAACATTTTAACAAAAGAGGTTAGAAAAAAATCAAAAGAAATGAAAATAAATATAAAATATTATAATTTAATAACTGAATTAAAAACATATATAACTTTTATAAAAGAACAAGGGGGTGAAAATAAAAAATCTAAAAACATAAGAATTAAAATTAAAATAAAATCGATAAAACTTGATATCATCAACCCCCACGTGGCACAATGACATGAAAAGCCACAAACACATCAACTGAAGTATAAATAAATAAATAAATATGCGCCAATAACTCTCATTGAAAAACTAATCACCTGTTATAAAAATACCAAAACACCAATAAGGCCAGTGCACAAATACCCTTCATGTGCTTTTTTTTATAGTTCCTTTCAAGGGTAAAAACGTCTTCTTCCAGTACTGAGATAAGTGAAAAAACAAGCGTGCCCCTGGGCAACAATCTTGATTTTGTTTACACCGGGGGGCAAACAGGCAATTCAGCCGTTTACTTTTTTTTAAAATAAAATAAATGAATATAAGTTTTAGTTGATATTTAAATGGTCTGTAAGTCATTTGAAAAGACAACAATAACCCCAGCACCAAGACTTATTTAATAAAAATAAAATTAAAGGTAAAAGGACAGCTTGATTGTAACCATCCACGACAATATTTGTCCCGTATATCCTCCTCCAGCTAAATTAAAAAAGACAAGATATATATATATTTAATACTCAGGAAGGGCATTTTGGGTATAATAGGGAATATCTAGGTGTTTCGATCATGTTATCTCCAGGAGATTATTATAGCTTATAATTATTTATTTAATATAAAAGCCTAAAAATGCGTGTCTTTTGAGGGGAGAGAGGACTATTATAAAAATCAAAATATTATATGCGATATCTGCTTTTGTGGATTTTATTAATTAATTAATAAAACAAGATCCTCTTTCCTTGCAGAAGCTGTCCTAAAAGTTAACCTCTTTCCTTGCAGAAGCTGTCCTAAAAGTTGAAGGATTGGATGATGAACATACCCTGTGTTCTGGAAAGGATTTTCTTTTTCTTTTTCTTTTTTTTTAAATCACTAAATACATAATTATTGCATCCCGCTCTCTCATTCCCATCCAGACTTATGGGAGCAAACAGCGCCCTATTCTAAATTCCACCTGCTAAATTATTGTTCTATTCATGTTACTTTTTTAAAAGTATTTTTAAAAAATATTATTGATATTAGCACATAAAATATTGAAAAATATTATTTTTTAATTTAAAATAAAAATAAAAATATTTTTAAAGTACGGAACTAACTCCCTAAGAGAATTTGTAATAATAATAAAAAAAAAGTATGAGATACATAAAAGCCTGTAAAGTTAAAGGTAAAATTATTACTTTAGTAGAGAAAATAAAATAAAATAAAATAACCGAAATGCTTTATTTTTATGCTGAGTAGAATGCATCGTCAAATAACCAATAAATGGGGAGCAAACCATAATGATTTTAATTAATTTGTAGTAAATATCATAATGCATGCCTACACAAGACTGAACTCGATCGAGAGAGATTCTTAAATAATGCTGTAAATTTTGATTATGGACCGGTTGTTGGCCAAGAAATGTTATTTTTAAAATATTTATTTATTTAAAAATATATTAAAATAATATATTTTTAAAAAAATCTATTTATGGTACCCATAAATAAAAAAAATCTAAATATAAAAAATAAAACTTTCTTTCAAAAATATTTTTAAAATAAAATAGCGAACCTAAAAACAAAACTAGACTTTTAATTCCAGCTTTAATATATATTTCACAATATAGTTAAAATTATTTTTGAAAATATTTATAGTTTAAAAATATATTAAAATTATATTTTTTAAAAACATTTTTAACATAAAGACAGAAAAATAAAAAAAAATGTTTAATTTAAAATAAAAAAAAACTACAAAATATTTCAACAACGTTTCTTGTGAAGGGCAATAAAAAAAAAAAAAACATTAAATGGAGGTTAACTTTAACGCAAAAAAGCAGAGGTTGAAGTCAAAAGTTGGTGTCGTTTATACAAGGAAAAGCATATAATAATCTTTCCTTCCTTTTCTTCCTCCGTTTTGTCCACTATTTTAAGGACAAACGACACAAACCCTTGTTTTAGAAAGTTGAGACCTAACGAGATGCACTGTCAGTGGAAGGTGGGCCTGCCTCAAAAAGTTGGGGATACATATCCATTAAAAATAAAACGCAGCATTTTTTTTAAGTGTCAGAGTGTACGTACGGCAGCTTCTTTTTTTTCAAAAAATAAAATAAAATATTTTAAATATGCAATTATTCATTGTGAATGTAATTTAAATAATATTTTTTAAATATTTTACTTCGTTTTAACCTGGTGATATAAAAAAATAAAGAAAAAAAAGGCATTTTTAAGTAAAAAATTGTTTTTTAAACCATCATATATACACATCACAATATGAAATAGATAAAAATAAAACAATAAGTTTGATTATTCTTACAGTTTAAAATGCTTTTGAAAAACAATTAATTTCAAACTATTTTTTCATATTGTAATATCAATAATGATTTTTTTTAAAATGAAAAATTATTTTAATATATTTTTAAATTACAATTATTTAAAAAAACAATCTACATTAAAAAACACTTTTAAGAGAATTTATTTTTTTGTGTTTCTGAATATTTTAACAAGTTGATTTCAAGATTTGTTTTAAGAAAAATATTTTAATATATTCATAAAAAATATTCAAAAATCATTAGGAAAGTTTAATATAACGGAGTAGCACAGCTGTAGCTAGGAGGCAGGCAATAAATTACGTGACATGAAAATCAATTAGGATTGCAAATCGAAAGATTAGGCAAGGTAGGAGGTTGTCCGATACCAGAGACAAACCGACAAGGTGGGCCCCGATCCGCGTGCCTCCAAGCTGCCAAAGAGTGCCACGTCAGTAGACAGGGCACGCGTGTGACCGGGGGATTCAGGAGGAGGGTTCGGGGACCAGACCGCCTCCTTTCTTTCTTAAACCGGGACCAGCTCGGCACTTTTTGTTACAAGCTTTCATGAGGAGTGAAATAGCTACAAACCAGTCCTTTTTCTATATAAAACATTACGAACCAGTCTTAATCGCCACAATCTTTAACAAAATTAGGGATTCAATTGAAAAAAGATCCAAGTTGTGGAGAATGAATTTATAATTTAAGTTTCTGCCTCCATATTCTAATAATGACATGCTTCATAATTTCGCAAGCAGTCGCCGGAACCCTTTTGGGGTTCTTGTTTATAGATCGGCGGGGAGGACCGACTAGGTGGAGGCGAGTGGGGTTTCAATAGACGAGAGCCTCTCCTTCGAGCAGTAGCTAGCTGCTCGACCTAAACCTAGGAATTGGCTGCAAAAATTAAGGATTTAGTACGGAAGGAAAGGGACCCCGAAATGGTGGGAGAAGGGACATTGTGCCTGCCTGCAATATTAGACAACTCGCCGCCGCCGTTACCCCCCCCCCCCCCCCCCCGGCCCGGGACTTGACTCGCTTTTGCAACTCTCTCGATTATTATGTCCTTTCTCAGATTTTTCTTTTCGATCAGAGTAACATGGATAGTAAATGGATTTATTTTCATGTCTCAATGAGAATTTAACAAAAAAAAAAAAAATCACTATAAAGTTGGTCTGAAGATATATTATTATCTTTAAACCGTTTTTTTTCGTTTTAATTATTCTTATCAAGGTGATCGTGAATCAAGTAAGATACAGGAACAATTTTTGGTATTTTAAAAGTTTTTTAAAATAATTTGGATCTTTCTATTATTTTAAATTATTTTTTTTAATATTTTTAAGATATTTTAATATATTAATATTAAAAATATTTAATCATCTAATAGTTTAAGTTATTAGATGATTAGGAAGACATTTTGTAACGCAGTACAACTAGCGTTTCAATCAATAAACAAATTTGCATCGTTTAATAAAGAAAAAAGCAATTGAAATAGTGTGGGTTCCATAACAAAAATCAAGTTTTTTTGCTTTTCTTAATAAGTAGAAGTTTTATGTTTTTCCTACGTTTTGATGTTTCATCAAACGGGAAGTGTGGCATGGCTGATTCTTCAAAAAAGACAGAGATGAACCAAAATAATTCATGCACCTTCATGTGTTGCCAAAATAATTCACGTAGACAACCCTCCTACTCCAACGTGATGAGCTAAAAGACAGGGCACCAAGCAGGCTTCCCCATCGCGAACTATCCTCCTCCAAGAGCACAAAAGGAAACGTGATGATCCAGAGCTTCTCTCTCTCTCTCTCTCTCTCCCTCCATGGCAACACTTTCTCTCTTTACACAGTGGCGTCTCTCTCTCCATGGTGACACTTTCTCTCTTTACACAGTGGCGTCTCTCTCTCCATGGTGACACTTTCTCTCTTTACACAGTGGCGTCTCTCTCTCCACAACAGACTTTCGATACTTGTACCGGCCACCATCTTCGACGTCATCATTATAGGAAAAATCACATCGGTCTCCTCTATCCATTGGCATTGACCGTTGAAGCTCTCATCGTGGTCAATCAGAGACCTGAACAATGCGCTGCACTGTCTACGTGAAAAAGATGTGAACAGTGCAACGAACCGTTTCATGCCTTCCTTTTAAAAAAGCTAGACTTGAGCTTTGACCCAATTTAGCTGGGCCTGCTCTTGGCCCAGTCCATTTTTTCAATATATTTAAAAAATATATAGATACAAATCAATCCTAATGGAAGGGAAATATTTGTTTGTGATGAAATTACAAGTGGTTTGATGGGAAAATAAAAAAAATATTTGTTTTTTCATTAATTATTAATTACATTTTATTGTTATGATTATTAATCTATAAGATTTAAAAAACAATTTATATGTGTGTGTGTCTTTTAAAATAATCTCACAAGTTGACAGTAATATAAAAAACATGAGAATCAAACACACGAAACTATTTTTTTTCAACCTCAAACTCAATCACAATTGTAATCAAACACTTCAAGATCATTAGGTCAATAAAGTTTTGATACTATGTTAAAGAACCATTTCACCTAAAAACTTAAGTTATTAGGTAAGAGTCCAAAATGTAATTTATATTATTATGTAGCATAATAATATCAAATTAATATACTTTCAAACCATGTACACACATTAAGATCAAAACATATTAAATGACAAGACTATTTTTTTTCAAACTTTGTTATAACTTATACTAGTAGAATCATACAGAAAAATAGCAAAAACATGCAGTATATGAATACATTCTTTTGGCAATTGTTCTTGAGGAATCGACTTTCTAAAACATGGAAAACGATGGATAACGTTCGTGGGCTCAATCAAAACACCTTTTCCTCTCCTTTATACCGCTAGCCAAAAGTGAAGAGATTCTTGTTTCAAATCATAGCCCCACTCCTCTCTTGTCAACCCATTTCCTCGTAACTTAAATCTACTTCACGAGGAAACTCCATGAAATGTCCATTCTCTAAAATAGTAAAATGTTTGCAAGATAGCAGAGGTGCTGTAGTGGAGCTTGTGTGGTGTCCAAGCAACAATTTTCACGACATGGAATATCCTTATCGCGTTACTCCATATCTTATCAGAAATGAAATCCATTGAAGAACACTTTTTGCTGGCTTTGAAACCAAATAGTATCAGAAAAGGAGCTTAGATTACTTGCAAGAACTCGACAATCAATGAATAAGATGAGACTGATCACTCTTTGGATAGTTTAGTTTTGTGCCCACGTCGTTTGAACATGAATATCCTGACTACATTCTTACTTTTATATTAATTTCTATTTCTGATCTGTGATTTCAAAACAACAGGGAATTATGATCCATAGAAAATAATATATAGCATGGTTCCTGCGCAAGAATGACGAGCAAATATGGATAAATGATATTTAGCTTCAGAATGAGAAGGATTCTAAGAAAATTGATCTTACTGTTTAAAAAGTGCTGCTCGATGAACACTGAAGATAACAAAATGCAAAAGAAAAAATCGGAGAGCAAAGGTAGAGAGACAACATTCTTGTCCAGCAGAAGAATTTCAGGAGAAAAAGGTGACAAGATCCTCACACAGTCAACAACAACGTATAATCTGATAAATCTGATCTCCGAAGCTGTGCCATTTTACATAAATAATATCAAATTATAGAGAGGCTATAGGGCAGACTCTTATGATACCTTAATTCTCACGAGGCACTGCAGCAAAAGGCTCTTAGTTTCCCGGCTTTAACCTATCGAATAATCCGAATCACAGAGATAAACGATCCCATCAGTCACTGATCAGGTAAATTTAAACATTGTACTTCAAATTGTCCATGGAATGGCTCCGATTCCTCTTCCTATCAGCTTTCCTTCTGGAAGGGCCACCGCATACAATCGAACACTCCAAACCACAAAATCTACCGAAGCAAGTGAACGTGCCATCATCATCAGCACTGTGCCTGCGGCTGTGTCGTTTAACAATTTTGCTTTCTTTAGAAGTGCTACTGGCAGGAAAACTTGAGATATCACTGGCATCGTAAACTGGCGGAAGCTCTGCTCTCCATCTTTCCAGTTTAGATTGAAGACCCTCCATGCTTCCATCCAAGCTCATTACTCCCATTATCTCACTCTCTGTCTCTTCGACTCGACGATTTTTCTTCCTTGCAGTTACTGCCGCCACCTCTGACGGTGATGGGCCCAATTCTGAATCGGTGATAGCTGGCCTACTTATTAAATTTTCCTTTTTCGGATTTGCATACCTGAAGTTGTTGTACGGAGGTCCAAGATCCGACCCCGGAAATTTCGGTAAAGGTTTCACAATGTTATCCAATTCGGTTGATTTGTCATCAGATTTTTCGTTTGTTAATGCTTCAGAGCTTAAGGAGGATTTTGCAAATGCCCCATTAAGCTCTAAATCACCAAGAACCAAATTATTATTTTGGTCTTTCTTGACAATCTCTGAGCCGCTTATCATGTAACTGGCTTCTTTTCTCCAATTCTTGCTCCTCTTCTCCAATTGTGACCCGCTGACCATGGAGCTAGCTTTTGTTCTCCAATCATTCACCATCTTCGTATCCTCCAATTCTGAGCCACAAATCATGGAAGCACCCTTCCCTTTCATCACCATTTTTTTCTTTTCCATCTCCATTGACCCAAACAAGGAGCTTGAATCACTCTTCGTACGTCTCAATTCAGGTTTCGGAGGCCAAGGAAGCAAGAGGGGATTGGAACGGATACCACTACTGCTAACATCAGAAACATCTTTATGATGATTCACGTCCTCTTCCCCCATAAGCTGACGATAACCCACGGCCGAGCTAAGCTGTGAATACAATGGCATGCTTCGCATTGAGCTATCAAGAAGCGCCACACCAATGTTAAGAATCCCCTGGGGGCGTCCTGACGGTCGGCGGACCTGGAGAGCAACGAAGCGCATGCCTATCTGAAACTGGTTGTGATGGCGGGGATGAGGCGGGGGAATCAGGTTCCCAACAATCACTCGGACGGTGCCTACATGAATGTCACGGAACCAATGCAGGGCGTGGATTTCAATCATGACAGCAGAGGTGTCACCATGGAGGAACCTGTCATCAACGCGGAAAACAAACTTGTCATTCCAAGTGGGATTGTTGCGTCCCTCAGAGTCGATTCTTGTTGAAAGCTTTCGGTCAGGGTGGATCCATGCAACTGCATAGGTTTTCATCTTTCGTGAGACCTTGGCGAGATCTTGTGCAGAAATGACATTGAGTTCCAAGAGTTGAAAGGGTGACAAGATCACATGTGACATTGTAATGATAAATAAAAAGAGCTTCGTAGTTACTTCTGTAAAGATTGTAGTAGAAATTTAAAATGTCCTCCAGACAGTCGTCCAAGGAGAGGACGACGAAAAGAGGGTTGGCATCAAGGGGAGGAGAGATCTCTAACGAAGAGGAAGCGGACCAGAGATCATAGATCATAAAATGCGTTGAGCTGGACAACACAGTTTTCGGTATTGAGAGAAGACAGACATCTCTTAAGATTGAGACTCAGGAGAAGCAGCAAAAATCACATGGTTCAAGAATGTATTGGTAGCTTGAAGAGACAAAGCTTGAAATGTTAGTTAGGAGGGATGAAGCTAGGTCATCGGGTCCTGAATTAGGTTTCTTCGGTTCAGACAACAATGGCTGGTTTCCAGTTATTGGGGTGGGGAGATTGGCTCCTAATTAATTTCCTGTAAAAAAATTCTAATACAAAATATCAATATTATAATTAGACCCTCTATAATTAGAGAACGTAATTGCTGTCATTGATCCCATTTTTATACATTTAAAAAGCAGCATGTCTGGATTTATTCTATAAAAAAAAGTCTAATTTTTTTTGTGGAAATTTATTTATTATGTAGAGAACTTTCTTAAAATTCCTATACCGAGTTACTAAAATTTATCTTTAAAATCTCTACCATGACCAACTTATGTTTCTAATAATGGTGGCTTCTCCTCCGTTAACCAATCCTCTACATTGCAGCTATAGATTCTCAACATCAGGCTAGCTATCGATAATGGTCCGAGAGAAATGTCAAAGCCCTTGGTACCTCCGGTGGGTGCCAACAGGTACATATAATCCCCGCCGACCAGCTTCAGGCCATTGTATCCCGTCCACCGTTGTGTTTATGAATTTGGATGGAGAGATGTTCTTTTCGCTTTCATTTTCCTGACACTCAGCTTCGGTGATTAAGGTCTAATTCTTTTACATGAATGTTCCTGTCTCACACACTACATTATAATGCGGTCAAGAGATGACCAAATTAAAGCATGCTGGGCTGATTTCAGTATCAGAATTTCACAAGTTTTAATGTTTTATTCCCCTTCTACTAGTTGATCAGAGGAACATTATAGCTATTGGAAATTTGGACTGGAGATCAAAACTTGGGAAGGAAATAAACTAGGGTGTCGGAGCTAGAAATATGTGTTGGATTATTTTGAACAAACATGTAACAAAAAAACAGGTCGTGTGATATACCATGACATGTCGATCTGAGCCATTGGAGGCTGGATCATTGCCCTCCATGCTCTCTTGTGTTGACACCTAAAGGAGGCAGCCAGTGACGCCACCTCTCAATAAAGTGCACGTGGCAACTAGAAAACCAAATTATATTAAAATGCTTGGTCTGTCCGTCATGGGTGAGCGCGCGAGTTCCCATGCTTTGCTGCTGCCCCATCAATGAAGACACCTCCATTCCATCGCTAGTGCTCGTATACATATACCGCTCCACGGTTCACACCCCAACCCCCCCCCCCCCTTCTCTTTCAAGCCTCGATCTCACGCATACATGGATGCTATTCACCGCCATAGCCTATAGGAGCGGAGAGAACTGAGATGGACTCGCTATTGCCTATTCCCAGAAGATAATTTACACCGTACCAAGATATAAGGTATGTTCTTTTCTCTTCTCTAATCCCTATATATATATATATATATATATATATATATATAAAAGAGGCATGTCAGCTGCACCTCCCTGTTAGTTTAGGTGGTGTTTAGAGCAGAGAAGATCTTGAGATTCCTTCCAGGATAAAATTCGAGGAAAACAACGATAATTAAATCACCAGTGAAGTGAGTCGTACACTTACTTTTTAACCAACTGGCCTTAAACGTGGGTTGTATTCTATACATACGTGGTGGCTTAGACAATTCTCACGAAAACCCTTGGCATTTTTCATGTGAAGTCTTCCTGGCTACCTTTCAATGCTAATGGGTCGAAAGCACTCACATGCATCTTGCTAGGTAACCACTATTCTACAACTGGAGCGATATCAACATAGAAATGCTATTCGTGACAACATTTATGGTCATCTATATGCTCTTAGTTAATTCAAACGAGTAGTTTCATTCGGATCCAAGATGTCTTTACTTCGAACCTTATCCTAAAAGTATATTAAATTATAGGCAAAGAAGAGGTGGGGGGGTTAATTTTAGCACTGATATCATAATTCGATGATTTTTTTCTGCAAATCTGTTCATTGTTTTAGAATTGTTTAGATTCAATTAAAACATTGGAATTAATATGAAGAGGCTGTTAATCTATCATCTCTGTAAGAAAGATGAAACATAGGCCTCCCTTTAGTTTTTGGAAAATCAGAAGCAAATGAAACATTGATAAAACATTGTTTTGGACTGTTAATCCAAATGACAGGTTCTTAATTTTAATTTTTTGTTTTTATGGTCAGTCTCGAGATAGATTTAACAATGCGGAATCCCTGTTTTATATTTTTCAGAGGGCAAAAAACCCTTTACGTATACAACAATTTTTAAGTCTTGTTGAACTGATTTTGTCCAAGTTCAGAGGCAAAAATGATTCTGAGGAGCTCATCAACTCCTGCTACTGGACCCTTGTTTTCACCCTTCTCGGACGGCCCTAACAGAGACTTTGACGCTGTGAACAACACCCACACCAACCACATCAAACACCACCCAGTGTTTCATGATCACAAACTATCATTCCCTCACGTTTTGCAGCACTTCAACTTGACACCATCATTAGGCCGCAGCAGCTCATCTCCAATGTCTGAACTCAATCAAGAAAAGGGTAGTTCTCAAATTAAAGGCCTTCGAAAAGCTTCGTCCGATACTAGTTTGAAAAGTTTGGTCTATACATCTTCTTGTGATCAGGAAGAATTTCGCAACTCAACTATTTTTTCAAAGAAATCTCAATATAGAGATCACAAGATAATGTTGCATTCTTCACCTTCTTTTTCAATATTTAACAAAAATGATGGACTAGAGGATGAGAGACATAATGGAACAGATGTGGGAAGAGAAGAAGAATTGATGAGAACTATTACTATTGGAGAAACCATAGAATCTATTGGTAGTGGGGATTTGAGATTTGGAAAGAATAGCATAGGGTTAATAGAGGAGAAAGGAGAGAAGGAGCAGGAACAAGATTCAAAAGGGATTGAGAATTTCGATATTGAAGAAGTAAGGGAACCAGTTAGTCCTCCCCTGTATCTTGCTGTGGGTCTTGGGATAGATGATATAGATTTCGGTGGTGATAGTGATGGAGGTGGCGGTTATCATTTAAGCTTTCCAAACTTTGATGAAGGTGATGACGTGGAACAATATTATAAGAGGATGATTGATGAGTATCCTTTCCACCCTTTGCTCCTCTCAAACTATGCTCGGCTGTTGCAGGTAAGATTAGTTTTCTCTTTTCTGACTCTACTCTAATTTTCACTTCATCATAAATATATAAAATAACTCATGTCATGAAATTGTTGGGTCGTGTTCTATCGATCCTACCTTGAGCCATCACCAGTTGTCACCGTGCTTGCCAGAAGAGCTGTCCAGTCTTCTGACCTCCTTATTGTAAAACATGGGATCTAGACTTTGAATATTTGGGATTTTTATGTTCAGATCTTTGTCAAGGGCTGCTTCCAGTCATGTTCATTAGGTTTGAATGTCTAAAGGAAATGTAATCTTGTTGGTGCTTCTGTGTTGATTTTGGAGCAAATTAAAAGGTTGGCTTGATAGCTGCTATTGTTTTCGTACTATTATTTTATGCATAACTTTGGATCGCACGTTTGCTAAATGGCAACACAATTAATCAAATACTTGAATTAGTTTTTACTAGTAAGAATGCCCATCTTTTTTTTTTATGAAGGAAATGAAGCATTTTGATTAAAAAAATTCTTATTAAAGTAAGAAAAGTGTTCAGACAGACATTATGTTGATAATGATGTTTTTCTTCAGTATTGTAATTCCTCAAGCATTCTGAGAGTGGACCTTTATATTTTGTACAAGCCAAAGAAAATGATTGGTTTTTCATTGTAAAGCTTCTTTTTTAACAGTCCAAGGGAGACCTTCATGGAGCTGAGGAATATTATCGTCTGGCCACACTGGCAGCTCCCTCAGATGGTGAAATTCTGATGCAGTATGCGAAACTGGAATGGGAGCTGAACCATGATCAAGATAGAGCATTAATTAACTTTGAACGTGCAGTTCAGGCAGCTCCTCAAGACAGGTGAATATGAACTTGCTTACTTCCAGCTACTTTGCAAACTGTTGCAAACCTAACTCCCATCAATAGTAGCATGTTGATTATTGTATTTGAGATGAATAAGCATAACTTTCCTTTCCATATTTTCAGCAATGTTCTTGCAGCTTATGCCAGTTTTCTCTGGGAAATAGAAGGCGACGGGGAAGGAGATACATTTCGACCAGAATATATCCTGGTGCCACTTTCTCTTCTTGGTCATAAATTTGTGAATGCTTTTATCGTATGGTTCCAACTAAGCTTGAGAACCTAGCCACTAACCAGGATTTTAAACTGTTGCAGCTTCCATCTGAGCATCATGGTGATCTGGAAGACCATGTTGCATCTGATGCTGACAAGGATCGTGATGCCGAGGAGTATTATAGGGCAATGGTAGAGGCAAATCCTTGCAACTCTTTGGTTCTAAGAAATTATGCTGAGTTTCTGTATCAGGTAAGATCTGTAAGTTTATCTCTTTACTGAATCATAAGCTCATTCAGGTAGTATACATGTAATGGTATACAAGAAGAATCTACAATTCATGTTTGAGCTTTGTAGTCATAACTGAATATATTTCCATCAGACTCCATTCTCTAGAGACTAGAGGTGAGGCGTTGTTGAAGCATGGACTTGTGGCACACTATCAAAGTATGGGATATTTGTGAATTGATGCATCAAGGCTGCTTAATTCTCTTAAACAGCTTGAAAAGTTGGAGTGATATTTTAGGATCATGAAAAACTATCCAAACAGGTTAGGAAAGGTAACTTGGAAAATCTTTGATTCTCGGGAGAGATATAATAGAGGACCAGTGGCTTGACAAGGGAATACCCAAAATTTGGGTGAAGGAGACTTTTCCATGACCTTTGCATACAACTATCAAAGAGGGAAGTCCATCTTATGATCTAAGGAATAGATCTTTCCGAAGGCTAAAATGGAGATGAACCGTATAAATGCATAATTCACATTATGTCGTCTGAATCACAGTAATCAGTAATCCACGATTATAAAGTGAAAGGACACTAACCCATGAACTTCTCTTGCCCATAAATCTACGTTGCGGAACCACAAAATCCGTGCACACTTTTATAATGATTGATTGTATTGTTTGTGGGAACAAGCTACACTGTGGACTAGAGTGTTATGCACATTGTGCTTCTAACTATTTTGTTTACTTCGTTCATGTGGATTTCTAGATTGGAGTCTGTTGAGTTGTCATTCATCTTCCTTCATTCTTGCTATAACATTTATTTTCAACTAACAGTCCAAGAGAGACCTTAAAAGGGCTGAGGAATACTACTCCCGAGCCATACTGGCTGATCCTGGTGATGGTGAAATCCTGTCGCAATACGCAAAATTGGTGTGGGAACTTTATCGTGACCATGAGAAAGCCTTGTGTTACTTTGAGCAATCAATTCAAGCAACACCTGCAGACAGGTACGTCCCTTTCTCCATGTTTTAGAATTTTTAGAATGTAGACGGTTTCCCATTTCTTATGTTTACAAGATGGTCCTTCGGTGCTTTAAATTTCACGGTCCTTGGTTGGAAAACGTAAAATGTTGATGCCGGACCTTTTTTTTATTATTATTATTACTCTCTGCAAGTATGTCTATAAAACGAACACTCACCTACAAGGAAGGGACTCGATAAGAAAAGGGAGAAGGTATAGATGAGTTCGTCTGAGTATTAGAGATTAAACTTGTTTACTGGCCACTATATTCCATATATAAAATTCTGTTTGGCAAAAGAAATTTATTGGTCTTGATGATTTGCATGATGGTAGATACTTTGATTGTTTGATAGGAATGGCAGCTAAATTATACATTCTAGGACTGACGTTTCTTTCTTTCTCTCTTTCTTCCCAGCTATGTTCTGGCAGCTTATGCCAGTTTCCTGTGGGAAACAGAGGAAAATGAAGAAGACAGCACGAGTCAGTTTCAGATGCCCAATCACAATGAAGGTGCAGTAGCTGATGCCAATGCTCAAGTGCATCATAAATACTAGACCAGGAGAATAGTTACTAATGCTTTATCAGAAGCAAAACAATAAGAATGCCATTGAGACATAAGCTCCATCTGAATAAACTAAAATGTTGTTAAAATAAAGAGAAATTGCAGCCAAATTAATAACACTTTTTCCCATCTGCTCTATTCAATTCCCAGCGGCGAGTTTTTTTTTTTTTTTTCTGTTTATCGTAGCATATTCATAGCCTTACCAAATTTAACCACGACAAATTTCATAAGGAACTTCTATTCATGGATCAGAACTGGAAGATCAGGCAAACACAGTAGAGATGAAAGAGAAGAGAATCTTAGGTTGCCCTGCAATAGTAATATTAACTACTGTTTCCTTCCATTTCTTGGTGCTTTCAGCGTTGATCATCTTTTCTCAAATCAGCACCTTTTCCACCCTCCTTCTTATGATTTTCTCCCTTCAGCTAAGCTTACACGTAACGCTCGTCCCTCCAGTTCCTAAACAAGGAAAACATGACCATTGATCACCTATTTTCCAAAAAATATGCTGCAAGTACGCAGAAAGTATATACTGAGTAGAGGGAGGTAGATTATACCACTCCATTAAGAGATTGAAGGGCCGTTTCCATTTCTTCTTTTGTTGAGTAACATACAAAACCATAACCACGGGATTTTCCTGTCTCCCCGTCATATAGAACCCTTGCTCCAACAACGTTACCATATTCTTGAAAAGCTTGTGTCAAACTTTCAGACGTTACTGACCAAGATAAATTTCCAATAAAAAGTTTGTATTCTGTTTCTGGATATAATGGTTCTTTAGGTTTAGGTTTATCTGCAAAGTTCACCCTCAAGATGCGACCCATGTATTGCTGAAAAAAGAAAAATTTTGAAGCTTGAGGTAAAATGACTCTCTAATATATTAAAGTATTCACACACACACATTCACAGAGACAGGGCGGGGGGGGGGGGGGTTGCTTACGCTTCCATCGAGATTTTCAATGACTGCATTACAATCTTCAAGGCTACTCATTGTCACGAATGCAAAACCTCTGCTTCTTCCAGTTTCTCTGTGATAGAGAACCTGCATCCATGATCATTGTTTAGTAAGAGAATAGCTCTCACAAAAAGATGGAATTACAACAACAAGGGAAATAAGCAGTACTGTAAATTCCATGACTAGCATTAACATTGCGATTAAGGCAAATTGTATGGTAAAGAGAGAAGAGAAATCAATACCTAAGCAGGAGTTCTATAATATTCAGAAAGTATTTCGTTAATTATGGTCAAGTTCCCATCAGTTATAGTTTAATCATCATTATCATGAAAAAAATATGAAATCAGTAACAACAAGAGAAGGGACTGTCTTAATTTGGATGTTCTGGAGTCTTGAAAACAAAGGAAAATGAATATTACAGTGCTCTATCGCATATTGAGGCGGATTTCACTCTTTCAGTTCCCAAAACCCATTGAAGTAGTGAAAATTGGGAGTAAAACTTCTCTAGCAACAAGTGAGATCATCAGTTAAACAATCATTCACGTCCTTTTTTTTCTTTGGGAACAATTACGCACCTCCTCTCACATAGGTCCATGTTGAATAGCCTACTTAGTTACTACTCATCGTCGTATCCGTGTGAGTGTAGTGTAACAAGGGAACTGTTGCCACAGTGCCAACATGTGGCTCCTCTTTCACTCCTACCATGGTTTTTTGCGAGGACACTGAACCACGTTCCTGATTGATGCATGGAGAGCTCCTGATGACGGTAAAAAGGGAATGCTAACAAACAAACAGCCAATTCACCCATCCAACCTTCTCTAAGAGGCAACCTACAACTGTGCGTTGAGATGATAAAAACTGAATTGTTAGGCTTGTTCCATTCATCCAAGTTCAAGAAGCTCGTATAGTTGTATTCAATCTATTAAATTTACCACTCAATTTTTCCCAACTGGTCGCTAACACAGGAATTTCACTACTTTGATTGAATTGTCCCTTTAGCCTACGTTTGAAGTTACCACAACTTTCATTCATGGTATATTGATGCAAACATGCACCTAGCTCACACGGCCAAAGCAATCTCAGGTTTCCCGTAGAGTTTAAGCACATGATATCTCTCGGACCAAGTGATTTCGAGGGTGAATTCTCCAAGAAATCATGCTGCTAAATGAGCAGTAAACTATCTGAGGGGTTTCAAGTTTTTTTGTTGTTGTTTTTTTTTTTATGGAAGCAGCCAATCTTTACCACCTGATTAGGAAGTGAATTTTCAAGCTATTGCAGAGCTGTGATACAGGAAGTCATCAAGAAAGTCCATTAAGCAAATTTATTTGGTTCTTGCATGTTTGATGAACCCACTCCACTACATACATTGGCATCATACACAGCCTTGTTTATTCATGTCTTAATGGTAAATCTTGACATAATTGCAAATCCTAATTAAGTAAAGAAAATCATACTCCTGTAATCTCATCATAATTTGATGTTTGACATACCTCAACCAACTCTGGACTACCATACTCTTGAATCATTCCAGCAAGCTGTGCGCTGTCAACATTATATGGCAAATTCCCGAAGTAAAGCTTAGTATTAACAGGGACCTGATCAGGTTCTCCTTCTGTTTCTTCTGAGGCCAGTTCCTCTTCTTCCACCGCAGGAGAAGTTGCGGGTGCCTCCTCTTGAGCAACATCAGCAGATACTCTCGGCACCCTCCATGAGGCTGCAACTTGTGTGAGTGGTTCTATAACATAATTAGAGCGAGATAATGAGGCTAACATGATGCGAACTGGTGAGAGTTTGAGGAGAGAGTGATCGGACGGGCAGTGCTTGGCATGCATGCATTTGAGGGTGTGGATTGATGAGGGAGAGAAAGATGAGCCTACAGCTGCAGCAGCAGAGGCAGCCATGGTGCAAGAAATTGGCTAGAAAATTGGTGGTGGTTTTTACAGTTATGGGAGGGGGTGGGATGACTTGAAAGTAAGTGCTGATAGGGAGGAATGGAAGGAAGGTTGAGCTGTGCAAGCAGATGTGGGCAGATTGTGTCCAATGAGATGGGGTAGAGATATATCTGGGGAGATAAGGTGAGTTCAGAATGGATCAGACTCGGAGCTAGGAGTCACTATATTTGTGGCCCAAGCTTTGTGGCAGGCCGATTAAATATTTTTAATGATAAAATAACATCAATTTTTTTTGTAAAAAAAAAAAAAGAATAAGCAAACCTTGAAATTCTAGATTCAAGTTGAGTTTAAAAAAAAAAAATTTAATCAATTTAATTTTTAGTAATAAAATTATAAATAAAAATATTAATTTAAAAAACTTGTAAAGGCGAAGAAGATAGATAAGACTAAAAATCAAATTTGATAGAAAAAAAATCTATGAATGGTTAAATTATAATAAAATATTAAAAAATAATCTAAAAAAAAAAAAGCAATACAAATAATAAGAATTAAATCTAAAAGATAAAAAGAAAAGAAAAATGATAAAATTGAAAAACATTTGTAATTTTATGATGCAAGCATGATTTATTTAAAAAAATATATATAATTTAGGGTACATACGCAATTGAGGAAAAAAGGCTGGCATATGGACAAATAAAAAAAGGAAACAATAATGCATGGTTAAAAAAATTATATAAAAGATAGATAAGAGACTTAATTATTAATTATATAAATATTGAATGACACAATTAAAAAAAACATTGGTTTTAAATAAGAGAGGGAAAAAAAAAGGTTGATGTGTGGGGGAAAAAGCAAAAAAAATACATGGTTAAAAAAATCATATAGAAAACATGAAAAAAAAAAAAAAACAAAGTCTAATCACTATTTATATAAATGTTAAATGATAAAAAAATTAAAAAAAAAATTATTTTCAAAAAAGAAAAAAACCAAAAAATACTAGTCAAACTTTGTAAACTTAACCAAAGATCTCAAACTTGTAACCCATTAAATCTCAGGCTCGAGCTGAATTAAACAACTTAATTTATAATCAATTTAATATTGACCAACCAAAATAGATTAAAAAAAGAGCAACAATTAAAAAACTCAGGGTCACTTTTAAATCAATGAAAAATCCTAGAGAAAACTAACAATAAAAATACTTTAATTTTTTTCTCAAATAAAATAAATATAAATAAAAAATTATATCTTAAAGAAAAAAAATAAAGGTGGATGAAATAGAAAGATAATTCTATCCTTATAAATTGTTTAGAAAAAGCATTACAAATATTAAAGAAAGAGATTGGGAAAATAAGTTTAAGGAATTAGCAAAAACAAACCTAACAAAATAATAAACAAAAAGACCTAATATAACTAGGTCATTTTCAAGACCAACAAAAAACTAAAGAAAAAAGAACATAGTTTTCAAATAAATAAATATTGAAAAAAAAATACATTAGATAAATGAAAATGAAAAGGGAGAGAGAAAAAATCGGATAAACATGTTTAATTTGATCGTATCTTAAAAACTCACAACTAATGAAATCTTATATTTGGATCCAATCAAGAAGTTTATTATGAATCAATTTCAAAAACTTATCAAAGTAGAAACAAACAGGCAATTTAAAGAATACAAATTAAATTTGATAGTAAAAAAACAAATGAGAGTGAAATTATATATAAAAAATCAATTTAAAAAATGATAGCAATGAAGAAAGTGATGACTAATTTTGGAAGATGAAAAAAATTAAGAGAGATGAAATTGAAGAGGCATACCAATTTCATAAATTATTCAAGATAAAAAAAAATTATTCAAAAAATAACTTGAAATTATTTTTATTTTATATATAAAACGATACACTATTTAAATTATTATTTTTTGAAATGATGTAATTATCTAAGTAGCCGTTAACAATATATATATATATATATATATATATATATATATATCTTAGAGTTAAATTTATATTATTAGTATAAAAAAAATGAAATAATCAATCTAAACTTATATAATTTGTAAAAAATAATTATATCATAATAAAAAAATCATTTTATTTCAAATACCAAGTTAAAGGGTATTTAAGTAACAACCAATATCATCAAATCACTGTGCTAGTAAATAGCTATCCGAGTGCTGCTGATGGTGATTCTTGCCTTTTCATTGTGCCGGAAACTGATGCCAGGATTATCCTTGTTTGACATGTCTTTCTAAATGCGAAAAGAAAAATGTAAACGACACGTCTCCCAAGGCCCGTAAATGATAAGCGTCCTTTCGGAGTAGCTGGAAATTTGGGCAGATTATTTTTTGCATTTAAAAAAATTATTTTTTTGTTTGAAGCTATTAAGTTATTTTAATTTCTTGTATTAAAAATAATTTTTTTAAAAATATATATTAATGTATTTTTAAATAAAAAAACTGTTTAAAAAATATGTACTACCAAACACTAAACAAAAACTCTGAAATCTTTTGCGATCCACGTTGGCATGTCTTCAAGTCTAATTGTGTTTTTGCCGCTAAAAAATAAAAATGTACAGAACATCTGGAGAAAAGAAGAAGAAGAAACAATTGCAGCAGCTTAGAAACACAAGAGTTTTAGTATATCTTCTCTGGGAATAAGTTAAAAGTTCAGTTGTCAAGAACAACTTCTGCACTTTTAATTCAGACACTAGCGATAAGGATATATAGTATTCCTAAATCATTATTAATTTTGTTACTGGGTAGACTGGATCGATAAGTTCAGCAAGATTTCGGGAACAATGATTGTTGCAGGCTAATCTTTCTGATCTTATTTTCTCAGGATTCCCCTGGACTAAAATCTCATAATAGAAGGATTTCTTCTTCTGGACAGCAAACTGGTAATATAAAGATCCTATTACATGGAGATTGCCCTTCATGTGATTTCTGCTAAGAGTATAACAAAATTGCAACAGAGAGGTTGCCGTACCCCCATTAGGAAACAAAAATGCCCTGGCTATTATCTACCTAGCTTTAGATCCAGAGTGTATATTAAGCAATTGGATTCTCATACAACGTGGTTTATCGGTTGCAATCTTTCTTCTCTGACTGGATACTTCTGCTGGCAACCCTTTCTTAACTTTAACTTCACTCTTACCGTCAGGAGTGCTCTTGGATTCTCTTGTATTTGTTGGAGTGCTCGCATCATTGATTCGACTGGGGACAACTTTGCATAGTTCATGCCTGTTTTGGATTAGCTTACTGTTCTTCAAAGCCGAGGATCTTGCCACTTTAGTCTTGTAGTAGTTATTTCCGATCACTGCATCATTGTCTGGATGCGAATTCGAAAAGCGCTTGTGTTAGAAATCTTTGTGGCGTCTAAGCAGATCGAGGCCATACACTCACAGAAATGGAAAGAAATGCAGTAGAAGGCCAGTTCATAAAAAGCAAAAACAAGTGCATATGAACAATGCTATGCTGCAATGATTATCGGATAGTTGAAGAGATAAATTTTACATTTTTATACTAGGAAATCCATAGTACTCGAAGAGATAAATTTGGATTGAATGATAAAAAAAAAAAAAAAAATTAAATTACCAGGACTAGACAAGACAGCACGCGGGCGTGGGATTGAACTGGCTCTAATATGTGGTCTGTCCTCCTCAGTAAAATTGTTTTTCTTATCTGCTCCTGTGAAGATCAGAAGAGTTTAAATGTAAGAACTAACAGATATCTCTTCTCAGAGTCTAATTTGAATTATGTGCCATGAATGCAACGTGCTAAACCTCAACCTTCAGAAACAGAAACTTTTGGCATGATCACACTCGGTACATAAGACTTCGGAATTCTAGCTATGGGTGGTGGAGAATCATCTTGGTGCCCCTTCGCTGCAAACAATAAAGGTCAGCAGGAACATATGGACCGAATACCAATCAACAAACTGAAATGAAATTCGAAAGTAAAAAAGAATAAGAAAATAGTCATGATTTTCATCATTTAATTTTTTTCAGTGTTCATGTAATCCCTCATTGAAACAAAGGACAGCAGTTTCTCAGTTGCAGGCTCGTTGCCTGGTTTTATATGAAGTGTTTGCTTTACATATGCAATTCTTTAGTGAGTCCTATCGGATTTGGTGTGCTATCAAAAGACTTGAGATCTATATTATAGATCTCGAATTTGAATAAAAATATATTAATTTTATAAAAACCTGAAGAATCGAAATTCTACTGGTATAAACCAATCTCACAAAGCATGCCTAGAAAGAATAATATTTCGTAGACTCTTAAAAAAAATCTTTAATGCAAAATTGCGCCATGTTATCGATGCAGTGATTTTTATGGTAATAACGATGTATAAGATTTTCTTTTCTGTGAAGTAACTAGATGCGTCTTGGAGAAGATTTTGTCTCCCTGGAAAGGTAGGGCAAACTTATTCAATTTTCTATACAAAGATTAATCTGGTTAATATAAATAAAAAAAAAAATAGTTGTTATTTAAAACTTAACTAAGAAGTCGACTCAGGTCACGAAGTGGGTTAATTATTGACCCGTGTTAATATATATATATATATATATATATAAACATTGTCATAATTTTAAAACTCAATTAAGATGATGAAATGAGACCAGATTCGGATTATATGTTAAGTTGATCATTGACTTCGATTAATATAAATATAAAAGTATTATTATTATTATTATAGTTTAAGACTTGATTCGTGAGTTGATCTAAGACCGGACCCGGGTCGGTGGTCGATTTTATTGATATGAGCTAATATAAAGATAAAAACAGTTATTATTATAGTTTTAAAATCTAACTTGGGAGTTAACTTAAGGTCAAGTTTGAGTCACGTTTCGAGTTAATCAATGACTCATCAATATAAAGATAAAAAATATTATTATCCTCCCCACTTGAGGTTGACACGAGACTAGGCTCGAGCCACGAGTCATGTTGACCATTGACCAAGTTAGTATAAAGATAAAAATATTTAGTATATTAGTTTCAAAAACATATTCAATGGTTGATTCGGGGCCAAATCCGAGTCGCATATTGAGTTGATCACTAACCCAAGTTAATGTGAAGATAAAAATAATAATTATTAAACTTTTAAAACTCAACTTGGGGTTAACTCGATTAGGTTCGGGTCATAGATTGGGATGACCATTAACTTATGTCAATATAAAGATAAAAATAATTATTATTATAGTTTTAGAATTTAATTCAGGACCAAGCCCGAGTCACATATCTCATTGACTTGAGTCAATATAATGATAAAAATTGTTATTATCATAGTTTTAAAACTCTACTCAATGACTGACTTGAGGCTGAACTCCGATAAATGATCCATGTCAATACAAAGATAAAAATGATTATAAAACTCAACTAAGGGATCGACCTAATGCAAGGTCCAGAATATCATCCAGGATGATCAAGTGAGGTTGAACCAAAATAAACATAAAAATAAAAATAATTATTATTATAATCTTAAAACTTGAGTCATAATCAACATAAAGATAAGACCTATTATTTTGACCAAAAACAATTATACAAAAAAAGTCAATGAATTTTTTATCCATGAGGTAAGTGAATTTGACCCCGTTTTTTGATGATGGAGGACCAATCCTCTACATTTAAAAGCAGGACATCCATGAACTTGGAGAGGAAAAGTAAACAATACTTTCTGGTCAACAGATAGATCAACAAATCAAACAGTTGAATTCTTGCCCATACATTTTGAAATCTCTTTTGCCAGATAGAGAATAAATATAACGGAAATTATGAAAACCAACTATTTATCTCAAGTAACAGAGGCAGTTCATCAAGCCCAGACTTCTCATAAGGTAATAAAATTAAAAAAGTTGCCACAAAATTCAAAATAAAGAAAGAAAAAGGGCTGCTTGAGGAAAGATAATGGGCGGGAAGTACCTGGAAAACAAGAATCTTGCAAACAAAGAAACTGGACATCTTTCAAGGAAAGCAAAGAACTCCAGCTGTGTGGAGGTCGATCATCTTGCCCATCTGTTCTCACCTTCACCTTTGGGTACACTTGAAACAAGTTCCCAGAAAAAAGAAAAACCCATGTCAGAATACTGATAATATGTACAACTTTCTATAAAGAAATTCCAAAGATCAAAAACCCACTGTGTTTTTTGCAGTCTAATCACTTGCTTGCTATCCTGTTCTGTTGATGATGAAAAAATGACACAGTAGTCTATACGATGACAAGTGGAAGCAGTCTTATTTCTGTGTCACGAACCAAAACCGCAGAAACAGCGAGAGCAGCAGAGGATATTGCGAAGCATGTGATCCAAGGAGAGAGTATGGAATTGATGACTGGGTATGGATTTAAGAAACTGGAAGAGAAACGTCGATTGCCTTAAAAGTTGTGCGCCTGCCGAGTAGACGAAAGAAAATTAGAATTGGAGAGGCAGGGAAATGAATGGTCTGTTCAAAAACTCAAATGACGCATGCGTTAGGTGTATGGGAAATGGTCGGGTGGGGCCTGCTAATCACTTCTTTTCTGTTTTCTGGCGATGTTTGACTTGCGAATCAGATACGCCACCTCCTCCTCCATGAGTTTTTAGTGGAGGAACCTTCGTTTCTTGAATACTCGACGCGTGCGTGTCCCGTCCTTGGGTGGTCGGCATGGCCTGGCCTCTCTTTTCATTTGTTAACATGATTATGGATTCTCCTTGAGGACAACGTGGATAATAACGATCATAATTTTAAAATTGGCGGGTGATGGCAGTTAAACTTCGATTCATACACGCGCTCGCTCGCTGCCTGGTTATAGTGTTGCGGATGGTAATTCCTCGGAATCCGGTAGAGTCCAAAGTTATCATTACTGTTCTAGTTGTTGTTTTATTATTTTTATTGGTATAGAATATTTTGGTTTTGAAATATTTCAGCATGTCATTTAGGGGTTGTACTGTTCATATATATATATATATATATATATATATATATGAACAGTACAACTCCTAAACGGCACGCTTATATATATAAAAAATTAAAATATTAATTTAGCAAGTATAATTAAAATTCAAGATAAATTAACTTTAAATTATACAATACAAACACAAAATCAAACAAATATAATATCAAAATTAGAAAAAAAAATCATAAATTAATCAAAATAAAGAAGATTTTAAGGCCGAAACGGCACACCCGAAACAAAACCGAGACGTTCCAGCCGGAATTTGACCTGAATTTCCGGAACGGGCCGAAATTAAAACCGAGATGAAAACGGCGTCGTTTTGTCTCAGTTTTATTAATGAAACAAAACATTTCAGCTATTCCAGACATAACGAAACAGAATTAACAACCCTGCAGTAAACAACTACCTGAATAAACTCAAATAAACGAGAGGTTCTTTGATTCGATTGGGTTCAAGTAAAACCTCAAATCACTTCCAAAATCAACGAAAATGAGTCTCTAAAAGGTATTTTGCATTGTGTTTTAATTTAAAAATATTTTTGAAAAAAAAATAAAATTTATTTTTTTATTTTAAACTAATTTTTTTTAATGTTTTTAGATATTTTCACATGTTAATGTCAAAAATAATTGTAAAATATAAAAAAATATTATTTTAATATATTCTGAATAAAAAACATTTT
Organism: Salix dunnii; assembly: GCA_015731905.1. Taxonomy (NCBI): domain Eukaryota; kingdom Viridiplantae; phylum Streptophyta; class Magnoliopsida; order Malpighiales; family Salicaceae; genus Salix; species Salix dunnii. Next base: position 11,117,227 of record CM027666.1, on the reverse strand, counting down.
AATTTTAAAGTAAAATAAACTCAAATAAATGACAGGCTTCTAGATTCGATCTAATACCTCCACCTCCTGGCTTGCACGACGGGCCGTCTTTTCTCATGGGCCCAGCTCCACGGCAATTGAGATAATATTTTAATTTTGAAGTCAACATTTCAAAGATCCAGTTTACAGGATATATAATATTAATCTAACTGTTTTCTGGGTATTTTTGCAGAGGCTGTACATATTTGCAATGGACAAAGCAAAAACAGTTGTTATTACATGTGTTGCCACTTCAATGTTGATTTGTTTTATATTTTATTTATTACTAGTTGTTGTTTTAAATATGTTTTGTTTATAAATATGTTAAAAGAATATAACATTTTTAATATAAACTCATATAATTTGAAAATATATATAAAAAAAAACATTTAAAATGTAAGAGTCAACAGGATATTAATTTCTTATATCTCATTATATTACAAAAGTAATCATGGTTGTTAAAATCACGATTTTGACACGACACGGAAGTGGCTCTGAAAAATCGGATCGTAAAATCGTACCTGAATTTTTCCGTACAAAAATCGTAAAATCATAACTAAAATCGTATAGGTAGAAAAATCATAAAATCGTAAGTGAAATATTTCCGTATACAATATAATTATGGTCATAAAACTTCATTAGTTAAGGTTCATACATGATTCAAAATAATTTAAAAATACATTACAAAACAATTATGTCCATAGAATTTCATTAGGTAAAAACTAACAAATTTAAAATAATTTTTTTGTTGTTGTGCTAATAAATTAAAATCAGTCTCATGACCGTCATTTTTCTCGTTATTTTTAATACATTAATCAAAAGGATTATTATTGAAAGGATTATCAGTACTAATATTGGTATCAACATCGATATTGTCAGTACTAGCTCAAATTCCAACAAATTATTTTGACATGAAGATATGAAAATGATTTAAAAACATCAAAAAATTTAATTTAAAGTAAAAAATATTTTTTTTTTCAAAAAATTTAAAGTTAATATTACTAATTTTCAATAATAATTCCATAATATATACAAGAGAGAGATAAAGATAATATTATATATATATATATATATATGTGTGTGTGTGTGTGTGTGTGTGTGTGTGTGTGCGCGCGCAGAGGGGGACGAATATATATAATGCAGAGAGGGGGCGGGTATATATATATGAAGAGAGCGGAATGGGGCGCGCGAATGAGCCAATTTTTCAGAGAATCGTAAAATCGGTTTGATTTGGTTTGATTTTATGATTTTGTATGATTTTGATCGAATTTGATCAAAATTAATTTTTCTCTCCGAGTTGACAAGATTTAATGAATTGACTCGTAAAATCGTATTATTTTGCAAGTCAACTCGCGATTTTAACAACAATAAAAGTAATGCTTCAAAAATGGAGGTTGGAAATTGAAAAATAGGGACAAAACTTACACTGAATGCCATAAATAAAATTTCACTACATTTTTCTATTATTTTAATTATTAGTTGAAGGGAAGTAGTTTATTATATATATAAATATAAAACTTTTGGGTCAGGTCAGCTATGGTTTGTAGCATGGTCAATTTATCGTGATAAAAAAAATCTATTTGAATTAATTCGCTTTGTCGAATACATAATATTAAATAAATAAAATATGCAGTAATTTATTTGACTTGTATAAAACATAAAAAAAAATTATTTTTTTCCGGAATTAAATAAATAAATCATTGGTTTATCTGATATGAAACTCACTATGTTTTTATATTTAGATTTTGATCTTTGAGCTTGTAGGTTAATTTGGAGATTTATACTAATTAAATTTTAAATCAAGCTTGATAAATATAATTAAAAAAAAATCTATTTTAAATTCTATATTCTTCAGGAATCAACCTAAACACAAATAATAAATAAATAAATAAAATAAAATAAAATACCATCTCAATTTCCATCCTTCTTATTCTCGTCTTGTGACTCAAGCAACCAGAACAGGTGTTATCCACGAACTACTTCAATCCAAAACAGAGCATCGTGAACTTCATCCAAACATAAGGAAGTAGAAACCCCACTTCTCATAGTGTTGGGGGTTTAAGGACCGATCTGTTGACATTTCCTTAAGATTTTAGGGTTTAAGATTCGTTGAATTCAAGATCTAATTCTAGGGTTCATCGTCATCATCTATCTCATCAAGTATCTCTTTGGAGGAGGATGTGGCACAGAGCTAGGCTGATCTCCACCCGGCAACTCTGCACAGCTACGCGACGTCGTATAAACGACGAAGGCGACTGGTTCTACTCGTCTGAATGGTGGGGCACGTGCACTGATGGCCACACCGTTTTCCGTTCTGCTTCCGATAAAGGAAACGGCATCGTGTCCGTCCTCGCGTATCCCTCTTCTAGACCCGTCAGTATCTCTATTTCTCCTCCTCTGTAAAAAATCAAGTCTCTTTTTTATCATGTATTTTGTTTTGTTTTTGCAGAGTGAGGTTGAGTGGCGAGAAACAGAGAAATGGCTTGAAAGAAGGTATGCGGAGGAGATACATGAGAATAACTTTAAAGGAGAAGTAGGTGGAGGTTTTAGTATAATCGGGTATCAATGGCGGACACTTCATTTTAATGACGAAACACGACAGAGTGCTGTTAAAGTAATGGCTGCTTACCATCGAAAACAATCACATCCTTCAGCTGCAGGCTCTATATTCCTAATGCAGCAGCCTCAATGTCTTGCTGTTCCATGTATATTTCCTTTACTTGCACTCATCAAATCCCATTGCTTCAGTGGTTTAGTAAAGTGCTTCTCATATTGCCTGATGCTATAACATCAGTATTATAAACCCACTTACAGAATCACCGGTGTAAATAGTTGGACCGCTGCAATCGACTTCTCTTTAAAACCTAGGGACCTGTATGTGTTGAAATGCTAGTCAAATGACTTGATCGACTCTAATTCTGAATCAATAATATTACCTTAGTGTTTTTCTCATTCAACATATTGGTTCTATTATATTTCTTATGTTTCTGATACCTTAGTGAGAGAAGTCAGCATTTATGATTTTTGTGTTTCTGGATTTGAAGCTGCTTTTGGGGTTTCACTTCTATGTCTGCTGTTTTGCTAGTAACTAACTACCAGTTGAAGGAGTTTTGGTGATCTATTTATTTGTTCCTTCATCAGACGGAGAAATAGGGATGGTTCTATGTTGTGGGCAAGTCTAGATGCAAGACTGAGCCTGTTGATCGCAATCCTCTTTTGTTATTATGGATCATGGATTTGGAGATGTTTAATTTTTTGTGCAAATTAATATAGTTTTGATCATTATCACTTACTGTACCACTGCTTCCGAAATGAATGGATGATATAGGTTTTATTGTTTTTTTCAGATGCTGAAGCTCCTTAGTAAGTAGTAAACATCATGTATGACGTAGCAATTAACTCCCTGAACTGGGGTAACGGTTCTGTTTTCCAGGCAGTTCATATCAGAATAGCATGCTTCTCGTTTGGATTTTGATTGTGTGGGGGTGGGGGAAACTATAGCCTGAGGTTCCTACTCATTGTAATTGAAGATTGTTCATAACATGTTTTTCATTGTTTTCACTCTGTTTGTAAAATTAAATGGTATTTATATCATATTATTGCTGATGCTTTAAACCTTGTTATTAGCCAAAAGGCTCTTTTCCTTTTTGTTGGCTAATTTTTTATAAGTCTTTGTCGTTGTGTAGATTTGAAGAGTATGGTATCAGCTGGGTTGGGCACTATAGCATCCTGTAATAATGACCTTGTGGATGCTATATATGGAAAGAAAACAATCCGCATTTTATGCATTGGTCATGGTGGTGGAAGCTTACCACTGTTCTTGGCTACAAAAATCCAAGGTAGGAAATGGCCATTTCCTTGGTGCATGTTTCTCTGCTGTGCCTTTTTTAATTCTGGTAGAAGGCTTTCTGTCATGGTTATAATGAATCACAAAATTACTACTCAAAATCACTTTCCTAACTGAAATAACTATATGGTATGGATTCTCACAATATAGCCAACACCTTTCTAGTTTGTCTTGCAGAATGCATTGCAGGGGTATTGTGCTTTTTCTTTGTGTCTGCGTGTGTAGTGTTTAAGAGAGTCAAAATGTAGAAGGAACTTTTGAGAAGGAGATAATGGAAATGAATGGTAAAGAAAGAAGATTTGAGGCACATCAGAATGAATTTCCAGCCATCTCATAATCTAACATAGAAGCTGATCAATGCAAGGTCTTTTCTTTTCTATTCTTTTCTTTTTTAACGAGGTAATGAAAGGTGAAGTGCCTTTTTTAGTGTGGGCTACTGTGGATGTGCTAATGTTTCTTCACCGCTTGGAGCTGAGACATGAAAACCCAATTTTCTCAAGCATGTGAAATTATTGTTCCTTTAGCGTTTATACTGCACACCTCTTTTAAAACTGCGCCGCTTTATTGCTGTTGTTGTTTCTAGAAGACTGTTAATTCAAGATATGATTGGTTGTGAAGCCATTGAGAATGCTAATGAAACAATGCTCTCTCTTCAGGTGCTGTTGTTGACATAGTTGAAATTGATCCCCTTGTTATCTCTGCTTCAATTCGAGCAATGGGTTTTCCATCTTTCTCAGTTATGACCTCGCCAGGTCAGCGTGCCATGTCAAAGCCTAATCCCATTGATGAAGTGCTGTGGAAAGGCATCCATGAGAGACTTTGCCTCTATGAGGCAGATGCTGAGAACTTTGTTCTTAACACCAGTAATACGTATGACATGATATTCATCGATGCATATGACGGTGATGATATTTTCCCTTGCCAGCTTTGGGACCCAGACTCCCCATTTCTCAAAGCTCTCAGTAATAGACTGCACGCCGGACATGGAACTGTTGTGGTGAACCTCCACTCTGACTCGGAAGTTTTAAGCATGGATCCATCCATTTCACAATATTATCAGCAGCTTTTACCGATGGGAAAGCATGTCTCTAAAGTTTGCCGAGCATACAAGAGCGTTATCGCAGGGAATGGAAAGGAAGGCTCTGGTTTAGGATTCACTGTCGCAGTCCCTTGGGTTTGCAATACATCTCTGGTTGTATGCAGAGGTTCTGGGATGAATACCAGGCACAGCAGTAGGGATTCCATTATGAATGATATCGCATCTAAATCTTGTGAGGTTGAAAATGTTCTCAACTTACCATTCTCATTTTCTCAGTATATCAAGAGTGGTTTTACACTCGTTGATTAATCTTCAAACGGTTCGACATCAATTATTATTTTTGTGTTATTCAATGGTGCACTCGACAAATTCCCTGTTTTTTTTTATATAAAATAAAATACACTGACCCCTCACCAACCCTCTAAACTGAGCTCACTTAACCGGTGCTGTTTACCAGTGATATACTGTGCTTGAATTCGAGTATCAATTCTCTCGTTTTGTTAGCAGACCCAGCCAGCCATCTGACGGCCTACATGTCAACTGTCGAGCAAGGAAAACATACGTAAGCATCCACTATTTCACAACAATGATTAAGGCGGTGTTGGACAAAAAAAAAATTCTTAGGAAAAAACGATTATTTTTATTTAATTTTTTAAAATTATTTTAATATACTGCTGTTAAAAATAAAAAATGTTTAAAATATTTTTATCATAAAAGCATTTTAAAAAATAATTTCAACGAAACAATAACGACAAAAGTGAAAGACAGTAAACTTGGATTCAAGGGTGCGAAGAAATGAGTTTATGGTATGTTTCTTGGATGGGAAGGTAATAAAGGCCGCTAATTATAGTTAATGTTTTCTTGTCCTCTCCTAATTACTGCCCAGATGCAGAAAGATTTATAGTAAACTGACGAGGATGTTCCAGAAACAAAATCATATGGCAAACAGCAGCCGCTAAGGTTAGCCATTGCGATCCAACTTTTGAAGCTTCAACTTTCAGAATTACAATTAAATATTAAAAATGGCCAGCCAGCCCACTGATATATATATATATATATATATATATATATATATATATATATATATATAGGTATGTCGATCGTGAATCTCAATTACAATTCAAATTGTATTGCAATTAGGCATGGAGATTCTCAACATCTACATACAAACATCAATTGTTTTTCCAAAATAAAAAACAATTTGTTGTGTTAATTGATCATTTTTTTATTTTTATTATTATGATTCTGAAAGTTCATTGCACAATTTACCCGCGAAGAAAAGGGCATGGAGTGGCACCCACCTTTGATTTGGCGACAGGCCATTGATAATCACGACTTCAGCCTGACACCGATGGATAAGATGTATACAACTGTCAAGCTCAGCCTCCTTCCCCGGCGCGGAATTCTAAGGGAAAATGTCGCCTCCCTCTCCTTTTCACACTACAGATCCACATTCCTTGATCCTTCTCGGAGTGAAGGGTTTGAGTTGACTGGTTAGAAGACTATTTTACCTGTGAGATTATGATTAAACAAAATCTAAAACGACTGCGTTTTTCAATGTAACAGTCCATCCTCGTATTTTATCTCCGGTTGTATTGCTTTTCGCCCTTAATTTATCAAAAATTGTTAGAGAGGGTCTAATTGAATAAAAGGGACCAAAGTGTGAAAAAAAGAGAAAAAAGTGCCAATTTCACAAATATAACAAACACTCAATTTGGCTCTCTTACTTTTTAGACTAGCATTCTCTTGATATTTTTAATTGTTGTACAAAAATTTATTTTTCTTACTTTTTAGTTTATAATTCGAGGGATGAGAAGAAGAAAAATACAGAATTCTAGTAATAAAAAGAGTCTCAGTTGACCATTAACTTAACGAACAACAAAATTAAACTTGGTATCGATAATTCTAGTGACAACAAGTCTCACTTAGGTGCTATATAGTTTATGATTTGAGACAGTCTCAATTCACCATCAACTTAACCAACAAAGCAAAATAAACTCAGTGTCAATATATTCTAATGATTATAAATGTTTGTTTGAGAATATGATTGCGGTTGCTTTTAAAAGTATTTTTTGTTTAGAAATATATCAAAATAATATTTTTTATTTTTTAAAAATTATTTTTAACATCAACACTCTCAAACACCCCCTTGAGAATATCACCCCGGGTCGTATGAGTTTTTTTATTTAAACTCGTGAAATTTGTTGGTTTTAAATTAATTTTGGATTTATGGATTGTTTTATAATAATTTGAGGCTATGTATTCATATATATGCGTGTGAGAGAGAGAGAGTTTAACAAGCATGTAAGATTTTTTATAAGGGTTTTAAATAAATAAAGATTAAAATTGGGTTTCGAGGTTCTCAATTATTATTCAGCCTATAGTACGAAAATCAAGGAACATGCGACGCATTAATAATAATGCATAAGAAAATAAATTTTAAAATATTTTTTATTTAAAAACAAGCAAACCAACAGCCGGCGCATGTGACCCTCCTCCAATCGCCGACTCCTCTGTACTCCTACCTTCATTTTACAACCCTACACGCTCCAAAACCAGAGATATTGTTGCATTAAATAAATAAATAAATAAAATTGCGTTCTTGTCGTCCTGGAAGGGTGTACCCGAGCAAAACAAAATCGGGACAGCTTGCTATATATTCCCTCGCCTCATGTGAGCCTCCTTCCACGGTGCTGGCAATGCATGATAACTGCATCTGGCTGTCACCTCGAGCACTCTTTTGCAAGGGCCTGTTTGGATGGTCTCTTCTCTAATCCATCAATAGTTTATATCCAATTGGTTTCATGCAAAATCTTCAGGAGTTATCGACATTTAATAATCACGACAGAGCTGTTCGGTATCATGCATTAACTACACCGAGACTCCACGTCAAATCGCCTACCAGCAAGTATATTCCGGACAATATCATGGATAATCCAGGCCGAAAAAGAGAAGAGACACATCCGTGAGGATCACCAGCAGCGTGTTAGAGAAGGAGATGAGGAAGGTAAGTGACAACTTTCTATAAAGCATAAAGCAGAAGACGATGGGGATGGGGATGGTCTGGAGAGGAGAGGGAAAGAGAAGAGACAAACATCCACACGCTGTACAAAAAAGAAAGGCCAAATCCCATTAATTCAACTCTCTGATGTCATCCATTCAAATTTTCATACATTCATATTCTGCTATCTGTTTTCACCTTTGTGAAACGAGCTCGAGCCCTAGTTACTTCCAGTCCCAAATATACTGTCTTTTGTGACAACAGAGCCGCATTTGCCATTTCTATCCTATCTTTTCTTCATCAAAATTGGTCCACCACAAAACCCCATTTATACTATTGAAAGAAATGAAAATGTTGAAAGAATCCACCTCGAGAAAAGATGATTGCTTGCCTCCTCTTTAAGATCCATCTCTTTCTCTTAATAATCTGCACAAAATAGCATACTCCAACCATATCAGCATTGAATGGGCAGTAGAGATTGTTACCAATGAAATGCATAGCACTATCTTATCTCATATCATATCCATCAAGTGCAAAAAAGCATATACCATCATGTTTCTTCATCAAACTTCTTGCAAACAATAAGCAAATTACCAAGAACCCCACACCAGCTGCCCCTCCTACTATAATGGCTACTGTCTTCCCTGTTTTTTGCTCTGTCCCTACATCCATCAAATACATCTCACTATTATTACATATCCCAGGCCAATTAAAATAAAACCACTTTCAATCACATTAATAGGATACTGGACATTCTTGTCACAAGATAACCATATATTAATTCCAATAGATTGAGACCCAGTAATCTATTAAAAATGGACTTTTTTAAACAGCGAAATGGGAAGAGATGGGGGAGAAAAAATCCAACCACCCTAACCACATACGAATTGTAATAGATTAGCAGACTCAATAATATATTAAAAAAACTTTTTTACAGGGATATGGAACTAGTTACGAAACCCAATGAATTAACGACCCAGCAAAGCAAACCTTCACCAAAACGAGTATTACTTACTAACAAGATAAAAGGCAGAAAACCTCTCTCTAGATTACTTAAAAAATCACTTTCATTACTCAAACCTGATGAAAATGAATCGGAAGAAGATGACGATCTCCTTGGCACCCCATTTGGATAATAACTGTAACTAACAAAGCATTTATGCAGATAGATTTGGCCTGAAATAGAGTTCCCACACTCAACTTGAGCTCTCTGGACAGCAGTTTTCACACAATCGCCACAATCTGAATCTCCAACATCACCCTCGCACTGCCCCAAAACATACATAGACTGGTAGTTGGTCGCGTAGAATCCATGGCCACTAACCACACCATTTTGCATAACCGAAAAGGCAGTATCTCTTCTCTCTTCAAACCCACTGCCTGCCACATTCGTAGCCCCACAAGTCTTGTACAGCATTTCCATACCTGAAACCTGAGTAAAGCCAGCAACTTCATACAAAATGTAGCATCCATAAAGCTGGATTCTTGCAGCTATTGTTTTTCCACAGAGTTTGTCTGTTAAAACCGGCAGTTTGCTGACACAGTTGTAGCAGTCAGTATTACTAAGGTCTCCCCTGCATTGAAAGAGACCAGTTATGGTTGTTTGGCCAGTCCCAGTGGTGGTCTTAAAGAACTTGGTCTTGGTGGACTGGGAGACTAAAGAACCAAAAAGGGCAGAGATGGCTTGTGAATAGACACCATTTGGATCTTGAAAAGCTTGTTTTGCACATCCCTTGTAGACCAAGGTGCTGTAATCAAGGGCAGACTGAGAAAGATTGACAGAAAGAAGAGAGAGAAAGAGGAAGCAAGAAAAGGGTTTGGAGGGAAAACCCATTTGGGAAATGGCCGAATGGATCAAATCATGACAGGTTTTGGAAGGATTTGAGAAATGGGTTCTGACTAAAACAGAACAGTAGGAGGAAAATGAAGGAGCTGTGTTGGGTTCCGGCTGTGCTTTGAATTGCTAAGAAAAACTGTCTTTTGGGTTTTGGTTTTAGTTTTCTGGTGTTTATGATTCACTTTACTTCTTTTTCTCTGTATATGTGCAGAGTCTGAGAGCTGGAGCGGTATCTTTTCTCTCTCACCTCTCTCCACTAGAAGTAAAAAAAAAAAAGAGCACTCACTCAGCTAATTTTCATCGGAATTGTGAGCAGTAAGTACCTGTCTCAAGTATTTGAAGAGGATGAGAACAAAATTAGTTTATAACAAAAAAACAAAATTTCTAGAGAAGCTACAAAATATTATCTTCCATGAAAGTTGTGGAGGGCATGCATGTAAAAGTAAAGGAATCTGGGTTTGGAAATGGCATGAAGTTTACTGAGTAACATCATACAAGATCTAGGGTTTGAATTTTGAATGTTGCAGTAACTCATTTAATTTTCATGTGCTCTTCATGAGGATTGAATTGAAGTCCAAGTAACTGGTTCTTCTTTAAAAACAGTGGAGCAGCCTAGCAAGAACTGATAGCTTTTAAGCGAAGCAAGTGACAAAATCTTGAGTCATTTGTAGCTGGCATATTATAATTAGCAATAAATTAATCTACAGAGTACGCAAAATCAGTGGATGGATAGCTTCATCGTGAGAGTATTGCTTCGTTTTACCACCATCAACGTGTATGATTTTCTTTATATATATATCTAACTTTTTATTTATTTACTCTAGTAAATGAACCTGCAACTAGAAGACTTTTTCGCTTTATATTTAATTAAAAAAAAACATTTTAAAAAATATCCACTACCATAATTTCAAACAACCTCAAATTCTAGTCAAAAGCAATTGTTTTGTGATTTGCATTTGGGAATTTGTCAACAAACTATAAAATATTGTAAAGGTAAATTTAATCATTGTTTGTATATTAGAGATTGTTTTTGAAAATATTTTTTATTTATAAATATATTATTTTATTATTTTTTAAAAAATTATTTTTGATATTAACATATGAAAATAATTTAAAAATATTAAAAAAATAACATAAAAAAATCAAATTATTTTAAAAAAGTTTTTCTAGTTAAAAAGAGAAAGTCAGGGTGATAAAGATTTCAACGCTTCATTTAATTAATTCAAATGACTTTAATACAATTTGTTTTTCCATTTAAAAATACATTTAGATGCGTATTTTTTTCTATACTAGAAAAAATAGTAAAATTTATATATGTAGTATTCCCTAATAGCTTCGTGTGCTAATAAAAAAAAATATATTTACAAATAAAATAAACTTTCATCCTGTGGGGACCCTACTGTATGTGTTGTTATGTACTAATGACTAGCCATTTTACCTACATCTTGCTGCGGGTGATATTATATTTTTTATTATAAAAAAATTAAATATATAAGATATTTTTTATTATAATATAAATTTAGATGAAATAATAAATCTGTGCAGAATTTTTATTAAAATAAAAAAGCAAAATATTTTTACAGAAAAATAATAACTAAAATTATCATTATTATGACGCAAACAATAAAATCATAAAATTATTTATCCGAAAAATAGATAAAAATAATAGAAAACACAAAAAAAAAAGACAAAGAAAAAAAAAAGCAATATTAATTTTAAAATGACCACCAATATAAATTAAAATTTTAGGATTTGATGAAATAAAATAAATCCCTGGTAAAAAATAAAACGATAAAAATTAAAAACAAAAACTAAAAGCATAAATACAAATAAAAAATAAACGTTGTCCAAAAATGACAGAAAAACAAAAGAAATCAATAGCAAATAAAAAATTCAAATAATAAGAACTGAAATGAAAAATAAAATATATAATTAATTCTAATCGAATAACAAAATTGAAACAAATAAAAATATTAGTACCGAAACAAATAAATATATTTTTAAAAAATGCAGTGTAATTTTAAAAGAATAAGGATTGAAATATGACTAATTTAAATTAGAGGACACAATCAAAACAAATTAAAACAAACTATATAATTAATTTCAATTGAAGGATAAAATTGAAATAAATAAAAACATGGGACCGAAATAAATAAAAACATTTTAAAAATATTATAATATTTTTACAAAATTAAAATAATAAGTGAAATGAAAGATGGAATATATAAAAATTTTCAATTTGAGGACCTAAACCAAAAATCAAAAGAATAAGGACTGAATTGAAACCCAACATATATAATAAGTTTCAATTGAATGACATAATTACAACAAATCAAAAATTATATTTAAAAAAACAATAATAAAAACAAAATCAAAAGAGCAAAGACCAAAATAAACATTTCACAAACTTCAAAGGCCGATGTGAATTTTCGCGATGATAGAGAGAGAAAAGGGAGCGCAAAAATAAAACGACCACCAGAGCTTTATCAGCCACCGTAACAGGACACGCACCGTACCGAAAGAAAAAAACATGTCGGTGCACCATTTGACATGGAGGAAGCCGGTTTCCTACTGCGGGGAAGAGGTGCACGCGCCCCTCAAAGGGCGCATGCAACGGAAAAACTGCAGATGCGTTCAAACAACGCGCCTGCAATATTTTCAAAAAGAAATATTAATATAATGAACAATTACCAACACACCCTTAGACCTACCCTATAACCACAAAACATGGAAAATGCATAAATACCCCCGGGTCCGGCATCTGTTTTTTATCGTTTAGGGGGGCTAAAATCATCGTTTCACTATACAATAAATTTGAAAATACTATTTATGTCCCCTGGAAATTTCTAAAACGCTCTTGGTCCGGTTTGTCTTATTTTGTCCTTAAATGAGACTATTTTTGTCATTTCACTGTGCAACAAATCATGAAATACCATCCGTTTCTCTTGGAAAATTTGAAAATGCCCTCGGTCTAGAGGGTTAAAAAATTTCAATCATAAGGATAAAATGATAATGATACTATAATAATAAATAGTGAACTGAGCCTATGTGCACAGTAAAATAGTCACACCTTTCTCCTTTAAGTAATATCGCTTACAAAATAGGAAAATAAAATATTTTAAAATAAAAAATATTATTAATTTGTTTGTCAGAATTAGAGAAGCAAGCCCTGGTTTGATTTTTTTTTTCAACCACTTGCTGGGTGTTTTTTTATATGCACATTCAATTTCCAACTACTAATATTAAATCTAAATCATTTTGAGGGGTTAATTCGAGAAACAATTAATTTGGGTCAAATCAAGACTTCATTAATTCTCTGATTTTTTATTTCTTATTCTGAACATTATTATTCTGAAATTTTTAAAATAGTATTATGATTATTTTTTTATTATGAATATTTTTAAAAAAATCGATTTAAATAACTATATTTTCAGTCCTGAATTGTAAATATAGAAGTGGTGTCTAATTTACATGTTATGATATATGAAATTTGTTTGAAAAAAAAAATTCTTAATAAGCAATAAATTTGACGAAGCATGTAAATATCATAACGGTTATTTTTTAAAAATAATATATATTTTTTAAAATATTATTAATATTAAAATAACATGAAAATACAAAAAAAATGTTTTAAAAAATATTTCTGAAATGGAAAAATAAACATGCTACTCGTACGTTAAAGAGGATGGGGGAGAGAGGGGAACCGACAGAACCCACAGAGGACGAGGCGATTTTGGACACGTGTAAAACTGTCCACGCGTGCACACACCCACCGTCTCTCTAGTTTTTCCTTTCCACCGACGAACTTTCCTCTCCTGTAATGTTATTGCAGGGGGGGTTAAAACTATATTAAGATTTTTTTTTCAAAATATAAATATATTTGTTTTAAAAATAATATTAAATTATTATTTTTTGATATTTTTAATATGCTAGTATTAAAAATAAAAAAAATAAAAAAATTTATTTTTGAATATACACCATGTTGCAGAAGGATCAAACACTAAGTAATAATAATAATAATTATTATTTTATTTAATTAAAGATAAAAGTAAGATCTGCATTTCAACTAGTTGTTCAATTTGGAAAAATAGTTGTAAGGATATAAAATTTAATAAAAAGAATGTATGCATTGAAAGAAAAGGTCTCTGATCAACTATTTGTTTTTTTATTGTGATTATAATTATTTTTTTATTTTAAAATATATTAAAATATCGACTTCAAAATATATAATTTAATTTTTTTAAAAAAAGAAACACAAAAACAGACAATTCTTCCTGTAATTCTAAGTGATAATCTTCTTCTCAGGATTGCTTGCTTTTCTTTACTATTATCTTCTTGAGGGGTTTTTCTCCTTGTTTCTTTTTCTTTTTTCCTTTTTAGCTGAATGCTTGACCCGGTTGCTTTTACAAAATGTAGTGGGCCTTCTCAATTGCTTCTTTTTTTTTTTGTCGTTGTTGTTGATTTGATTGTTTCAGTTTGAATATTGAGTACTTCAACGTCTTGGACAACAAAAGGAGCTCAGATATGGTTCTTCGATTTCCATGCATGCTGTTTTTGGTGCTAGATACATAGATGCCTTGTTTGCTTGGTAGCTGAGAAAAAGTAAAGTGAAATCTGTTTGGTAGCTTAGAGAATGTGAGAAAAGAAGGGAAAAGCAAGCATGGGTTCTTATAACCATATTGTCTGGAACAGACAAAATCAAAACTTTATTGAAACCAAATCCTGTAACTTTTATTTTCAATGGATGTTATGATCCCCTGTTTCTGTGGTTTTATGTTTTCTAAGGAGAAGGTGGTTGTTTTGTTTTGGCGTTCATTTTACTTGTTAATTTTAATTGGTAATGTTTGTGACGCTAGAGATTTGAGAGTGTAGGCCGGGAAAATCATCTTCATATATTCCCTTCGTAATCCCTTCACTGCGTTTTCTTGTGTCTAGATCAGACAAGCACCAAGGTGATTTAAAACCAATTCAATCACTCCCTGTTAGATGGAATAGTAAAGATATTGAACAGCAAGAAGAATACTCGGTTAGGTGTCATGAATGCAGCACGGCACGCAAGAACGAGGAATTTCAAAAATCATGTAAAGACGATGAAAAAGATTGTAGTTTGTGAACACAAGAAAACTGCTGAAAGTAATGATCGTAATAATGATGGTGCCCCTGCAAGGAGCAGTAGTGACAGTGATTTATCTGAAGAAGCGCATGATCAGACCCCACGAAGGCCTTTTCCCCATCTCATGGATGAGTCCACCTTTTATTTCCTCGGAGCAGTATGAGGTCTCGCTCTCATCCCTTCCTAATTTCGTGAAGGGATGCCAGTGGATCTTGCTGTGTCGGTAAGTTTTGCTAATGAACTTGTTTAATATAGCTGCACTTTTGCTCTTCCATTTGGATCTTGATTTTTTTGTCGGTAGTTTCAAATGAAGGGCAGTACGGTGAAGCATGGCATATCACTTCATACGCTTATACGCAAGAGTGCTGCTCTTTCTGGTCCATGTTTTCTGGTATGTCACTGCTATGTTCTGACTAATTCCATATACCAAGGGTTCTTCATTGTTTTTCAACTAGTTTAAACTTATTTCTGGTACTTAAAGATGGCTGGCGATAATCAAAGTGTGTGTTTGGTGGGTTTCTGGGATGTTCATTGAAACCTACTGCCAAGCGAAAATAACAGGTAACTTTGCCTATACTGTACTTATGTTCAATCTACAAGTTAGCGTGTTGTCCTTCCCTTTTTCCTCAACATTCAAACAAGTTTTTGAATACTCGTACCAATATCCCGATTTGTATTTACGAACTGGTGAGCTTTTATGTAATTCGTCTCTTTCTAAACGATGTAAAAACCAGTTCATAACACACACATCTAGTGACTTAATAAACGAGACTGATACCATGTTGCAGCTACCATCGCCATTTACATATGGTTAGTTCATATATTCAATGATGATTTGATCAGTTTCTTACTAAGAGAATTCAGGAAAACTTGATGAGATGTAAACAATTGCCTTTCTTTGAAGCCAGTGTATGCTGGGCGGGATGTTCTTATCTAAAAAAAAATCATTCTCCTTCGACATCCATGTTTTTGCAATCACTTTGGTACTTGAGGGCGTGTTTCCTGTGTAAATATGAAGAAAGAGCCTGTCTGGTGAATTTGGGGTAAGCTTGAGTGCTGAGTGATAGTTATTTAGGTGACATCAGGCCAGAAATATTCAAGCTTCCTAAGTAGTTCCATTCCTCTTCTAATCAACCAGAGGACTTGGGATCAAATTACAACAAAGACAACGATGAGCCGTGCTCAATCAATTTACCAGTTTTGAAAAGGCTCCCTTGAGGTCTGCTGTCTGTAGCCCTTTATTCTGCCGATGCAAAACATAATAAATCAACGTGTAAAACCATGTAATGGAAATTATAGTTGATGGTTGAAGCTGCTGTTTGATAATTGGACGTACAATTTTAGTTTTCTCTGACATTTTAGCAATCTTTTAAGCTGATTATGTGATTCATTTACGTAAAGAGGTGACAACAGAGATTACACACCAGCAATTGGTGGGGGCGGCAACATTGCTTTAATCAGAGTTTGGATAGATGACTCGTGTTCTCTATTGGAAAAATTCATGCATCATAGGAATAGACATTTTCGCCTTCCGAGGTTTTGGCTCTTCATGATGATATATTCTTGTTGCAGCTTCGGGGGTTCACAGATTCATCCAAATACCTTACCTCCCAGAAACGAGGCAGGCCTACGGAAGCTTCTTAATTAGTTGGTGATATATTCTTGTTGCAGCAAGCACATCGAACTACATTTTACTACAGTGAATAGAATACAAAATATCCCTTAAGATGAGCACTTCAACAATTATCAAGTGTGTCCCCCAAACACCTCACTGTGTAGATTAATGGCAAGATATCTTTCTGGATGTTCCAACGAACAACATTAATACAAAATGACTGGCTCTATGAGCTCGAATTTAACTTCTTCAAATCCCAGACAACCACCCTGCTCCATATCTGAAAATTGCATTAAGTGTTGGCACCGCATAGGTAAACAACTCATTCTATTGTTTGGCTGCACCAGCCCAATAATGAAAGCTGTGGCAACAACTGCAGAAATCCATGAACTCAACTTTCCCAATCGGGTGCATTATGACTCCAGTGGAGCTTCATCCCCTGGCAGGCCAAATATCCTGAGGTTGCGATCCATTGATCCAACAGCTATGTAATTGGCATCTGGACCAAATTTTACGCAAGTTGCTCTTCCTGCAAACGAGTAGAATAATGGTGCATCTGTCAGTCCACCAAACGTGGGATGCAACAAGTAGTGATAGAAAAGGGAAGGCAAAAAACCTGTTCCAGACAAATCAGGAAGAGTTTTGATACAATTCCAGTCTGCTTTCACACTGCCAACTTGGTACACTCTGTGCAAGTACAAGACACAAAATTAGATGAGAGAAACGAAAGAATATACAGGATATTGCAAAAAAAAAAAATTGTAATAGCTCTTCTTCTAAAAAGGCTTCAAAGAATGTTCTTGCAATGAAGAGAAGACAAATTTATTAGCATTATCAGAAAAACTCTGCACAACCCTGAGCATTTTGTTAATAGGTGAAAAAGCAGAGCTGTTATCCAACTTCAGCCAGACAATTCTTAAAAATCCATTGAAAACGACTAGATAAATATTTGAAGATCCACAAGAGACAGCACCTTATATCTGATCCTGCAATTCCAAGGTAAGATCCACTGTGGTCGAATTCCACTGCCATAATAAAAAAGAGGAACACCATTACATCTTCACTCACAATAAAACTTAAAAAAAAAAGAAAGCAAATTGCAGTAGAACAAGATTGCCCAACCCAAGTGCGCTAAAAAGGACAGCAACAGGCTTAAGGAATAAAATATACAAAAGAGAATAAAGAAAGAGTTCCACGTAGCCTAGCTTTAAATAAAACCACTTCACACAGTTCATCATAGCAAGTATGACTTGCCAGGTAATGGAAAACAGGTTCACAAGGGTGGTACCATACAAAGTATAGGAACTATTGCTGCGAGCACTGGCCATGAATGGCAACACATATAAATAAGGAAAAGCATAACCATAGTAATACACACCAGAGTTTGTGGGTGTATCAGAATCATATAGATTGAGTGTCCGGAAGTTTTTCAATTTCCGCAGATCCCACAGCTTAACACTGTCATGGGCAGCAGTCTGTCCAGTACAAACATTAAATAAGATCATAGCATGTCAGACCATCCATCATTGCATGTTTTGTTCAGAACACATATACTTACAGCCAGAAAATATCCGTTTTCTGAGAAAGATATTGCTGTTACGGGCCCAGCATGACCTTCAAATTTTGCAACATTAGCCTGCATATAAACAAAAACACAAGAAAAGTAAAACTTCATATATTTTTAATTAAATCAACAGATGAAGGTTTTATTTAGTACATGTCTGCCCTCTACACGCTGCACTTTGAAAAAGTAATGAACACAACAATTACAATAGTGCATATGTACCTGACTTTTTACATCCCAAATTTTAACAACTGCTTCTGAAGTGCCTGTTCCAAGGATGAGACCATCAGGATGAAAGGCAGCAGATGAATAGCCATCAGTTTTGGAAGTGTCAGCAACCTGCAAAATTGAACATCATCATACAGTTCATCCAGAACCAGATCCAACAGACACAAGGGAATTTTCTTGTTGAAAAATGAAATAAAAACTATAAGTTTAGAAAATTAAGATAATGAAACATTTAGAAACCTTGTTTGAAAAAGGAAATTTTAACCAAACTGAACATTGTAATCGATAACGAGAGCCTTTAGAAAACTTTACGACAATAAAGAGAAAAACCACTCCAGAGTCCTACAATACAAAAGCATAATCCACCATTCACTATCTATGTCCTGATCTTGATGCCTTTTAAAGATGCCTCTTTTTACATTTTGAGCATGCAAAAAGGCATAATAAAAAGAGAATAATAGGCATTTAAATATTAATTTATTGTTAAATTGCCAGCTTTGACAAATATTATGGAAAACAAAAAAAAATGAAATAGACCACGTGTGATAGAAGAATTCAATTCTTTAAATTCAGATAAAATTGTTAAAGGTAATTGTTCCTGAACATCATGGATTCTAATTTCAGGACAATTATATCAGATGGAACACAATAACCAGTCATGAAAGTCAAAATCTCATATCCAATGATAAATTTATATATTTTGGCATTTAATTTGTCTGCAATCAATCTTTGTACATAACTCACAGATCATGAAAAAAAAAATGAAAAAGACTTGTGAATATGTGCAAGACACGAAAGAGCACTCTCACAAAAAACAGAGAGGGAGGGAGGGAGGACCTGAGCCATGCATAAACCAGAGGAGAGATCGTAGAAGCACCATGTATTGTCAAGAGATGCAGTCACGAAGTAGTTATTCGTTGCATGAACAGTGACAGCTTGCACCTGACAGAATTTGTAAACATGATAGCATTAAATAATAAAAATGGCACGAAATCAGTACAGCACCACAGTCAAGTATTCAGATACCAAAACAGCATGCAAAAATTTAGTGTTTTAAGTCAGCAAAATATGGTAAAGCAATGGCGCCTCAAGCTTGCATATTAGAGAATTTCGTTTCAGCTACCCTCAAATGTGGACATGTAAAACAACCATCCTCAATCCCCTCACCAGAGAGGGAGGGGGGGCATAAAAAAAGGAATTTATTTGATACTGCCCGATTCCTACAGAGCACGGGCTTCAAAATCTATCTAAGTAAGCCTAAAAAGGCCCTCTTACCAAAGGTCATGTATCTTCCATCCTATTTACAATAAACCTAAGCATCTGATTAAATTAAAACAGGCATCCCTCTAAAATATGCCTAGATTTATCAGAACAGAACCAATATTAGGAATTTATATCCACAAGATCAAGCTAATAATCAGCTACTGGTTATGAAACAAGATCAATGTAGTTTTGAAAGGTAATTACCTCTGCAGTATGGTCCTTTAGGATATGTCTGCAATCATAGTTGCCATCTTCGGATCCTTGCCACACACGAACTGTCTGCAGCATTTAAAAAACAAAATAAATCCTTGATGAATGCACTAAATTAAGAATGGACACTTGGGGATGAGATGATCCAACTGCCAGAAGTTCAGTGCTTTATGGGTGAAAATTAAATTAGAAATGGAAAAGGTGACAGAAGCAATGGCTCGTCAAAAAAGTCCACTTTCATCATAAGGAAAACAAAGGAATTTATTATAGCTCCACATAGAACAAATTTGAACATCACAGTGGACATGGTTTCACAATTTAATCTTTACTAATAAAATTCATGACCATGATGCCAGTGACCTTAATCGTAGGATATCTAAATCCACACCAGCAATTGCTTGCACATCCACTACCTCTAAATGACACAATAACTGTTCAAGAGAAAAATTCCTTCCCTCAAAAAGTGCATATTGAAATTACATTCCCATGGTCCAATCTGACACCCTTTTTTCTTAAAGAAACCGCACAATGCTCTCCTATAATTATAAATTGATGATTCCTGATGAGTAAATCCTACGTAAAGAAGATTGTATTGCAATACTAGTATGGAAATATCCAAATCCTTTCAGTTGAGGCTTAAAGATTATTAAAACAAATCAGTCCACCGTCCATCCTCTAAACACATTCATTTTTTAAACTAAGGCGTACAAGAAATCACTCTCGTAGCAACTATTAACTCAATCAGTGGTTTTTTTTACTGCAGCAACATAAAAATCTTGTTTGAAAGGGTTTCAGATTGTTAAGTTAAGGCCTGAAATACACGGTCAAGTTATCCCCTCCAACTTGTGCAAAGAATAAGAGAGAGCAAATACAACAAATCAGTTCCTAAAAGATGATTATGACAGCCAGCCTGGATGGTTTCAACAATCTTCTACTCCCATTGTGTCATTTTTAATGCCTAGATCAATGCATTTTAGAAACTGAGTACTTTTGTTAACAGTTCTGTCCAATGCTTTAGTTTCTACAAACAGCATGATTTTTTTAGTTTCTGTAATTCATAGCCACAACTGACAGGTGAAAAATACTTTGGGACACGCCAAAGGAATGTTGGGACATGAAGATGAGATGATGGGTAAATTTCTATGTGAGTTTACCAGGCTAGGGGGGCCCGCAACAGCAGTAAATAATAACAAGTTTTAAGCCCACCAAATTGAACGGTGCTTACCTTATCTGCTGATCCAGTTAAGAAAAATTCACCCTCAGCTACAAATCTCACACTGGTAACCTACAACAAAAATGATGTTACAAGTCATAAGTTTCACTTAAAAGCATAGATGCAGCACACGAATCAGAAATAAACAAAGTAGATAACAACCTTCTTTGAGTGACCACTGAGTGTTGATACAATCTGTCCTGATGAGCGATCAAAGACTACAGCAGTTGCATCAACCCCTCCAGTAGCAATGATATCCTGAAGACCATAGAGAAAAGGTGCAAAGCAATCTGGGCCATTAATTTTATTTTTTCTCCCACAAGAAAGCTAAAAAATGTTGTGACCTTAGACAACAATTAGATGATATAAACTCAAAACATGTTCCCACCATCCACTCCTGACATAAGATACAAAGTGTTATGAGAAGAGCCAAACAAAGAAAATCCCTATGTCTGATATTTTAATGAAGCAAAACCCTTAACATGCTAAAGCTTGAGCACTGGCATGAAAAAACAGATGGGAGAGGCTTTTCTAGAAGAAATACACACGCCACCTCCATAAAACCACTTCAATATATAATAATTGTATGGTTTGATCTCCTACTTTATGTTTTAACTTATACCTTTCATCAGCCATTAAGATGCAGTTTAGAGAAATTTCTGCAGTGTCATAATCAAATATGCCACAGGCTGCAATTTATGCAACATCATATTCAAGTACAAGACAAGTGCAGCACAAAGGCAGCAACTAGATTGAAAGTGGCCTAAATTTGATGTACAAGTGAATAGTTACAAAGCGAGGACAGTTTTCACAACATTCAGAATACAGAACAGTACATGACTAAATGCAACTTGGAAACTATTTGCTTATAAAAATCTTCAGAACAAACAAACCCAGCGAATATATAAAATTCACCAACTGTATCAGTGTGTAAAGATTTTCTTACCTTGGAATATTGGATATCAATAGATAAGATGCCCGGCTTGCTAGTTTTGTGAAGTGGATGACTAGAAAGTTGGGTGTACCTCTCTAGAGCACCAATAGGAGCCAATGTTGGAGGAATCTAACAGTGAAAAGGGGAAGAGAAAGACAAACATCAATCAGTCAAGCAGTACATACAAAACAAGAGACTTAACTTCATTCATTCCTTATATTCTTTACTAAATCATGCAACAAGATATGATTTGAAAAACAATTCACACCAAAATAGAGCATTTAAATCCACAGTCTAACGACAGAAATTGAGTAGCCCTACATTAAGATGAATCAATTACCTGCCGCTTTTTCCGCTGTTGTGAAAGAGTTGCATTACAGTCTGTAAGCTCTGTGATGATGCTAGCAGAAATTCCAGGTCGTACTCTCTTCCCAGGTTGGCCCAAATCATCATCCTCGGCAGCTTTGATGATTCCAACAGAACTTAAATATGTATTGATAAAAAACTTTAGAGAAACTGAAAAACCAAGAAGGAACAAAGAGAAAAACCTCGTTTTCCATTGCTAAGAACTGAAGCATTTTCTGTAACAGCTTCTGATGCATACATGGGTATCTGCCTCTCAGCTTGTGCAAGCAATGACCTTGCTTCATCTCTTTCTTTTTTAAGTCTTGCAATTACACGGCAAGCAGCATCATGCTGCCAAAATAAGAAACAACAAAGCCAGAGTCCATGTGTTGGATAAGTGCTAATTTCATAATCCAACCTACAAAGTTTTTTCAATGAATGAAAAGAAAGAAAAATGAGATAAAAGAGAAACTATAACTAGCATAAAACCTTTAGGATTGAGCCTATGAAAAAGCAAGAATATGGAGATTAGGATTGAGACTGCACAAAAGCTAATGTGTAGTATACGATTGCTTGAAATGACTAGGTGCTCACATGAACCCATATCAAAATATCATAAGACTTGGGTCTTGGATGATAACATTTATGCAAAAATGTTGGGGTGCAGCAATTTCAATAGTTCCAAATCCTTTACAGAAAGGATGCAGCTTCAAATTTGGAAGAATAAATAGAGCATTCTAACACAACAATTGATCTCACTGAAATAGAGCCTTCATGTTAACAGGCAATGTTATAACTCTCTAGATCAGTAAAGTGAATTCCATTTCAGTAGAGAGTCATGTCAAAAGCTGCCTGGAACAGTGAGAACTCTGATATATTGCTAATAACACAAACAACAAGGATTAAGGGTTCATGATCATTGTGAAGATGAAACAATGAATGCAAGAAAAGAAAACAGACATAATAAACCAAATGAGATTAAAATGAAGCCAAGTGAAAAGGTAAGCAACAATATTTTAGAGCAACGCTCAAATAACAAAAAATAAATAATAGATGCGAAAAATACATAACAGCATTTGCAGTTAAGATGATATACCAAACATGCCCTGTCAAAAGCAGAGCATATTAGCAAGCATTGAATGATGAACCTGTTACCTGGTATAATGCATGACTTAGCTCTTGCCTTGCTGTATGTAATTGTTGTTCCAATGCAAAGTTGGACAACATTAGGCCATCCCACTCCTGCAATTAGATCAAGAAAGAAATTACGAAAAAAATTAAATGCACACATATTAGTAAAATAAGCTCAATTAAAGAGTGGAACTAAACACCACGATAATTAGCACTTGTTAATGAACAAATTAAAGGCACTAAAAGATTCCCTCATGAAAACATTTAGTCATCTATGTATGGAGTAGATGAGGAAATTAAAACATTTCAAAGAGAACAAATATGGAAGTCACACATGGTTGAACTCCAGGGAATCTTAAAATCTATACTGTAAAGGATAAAGAGCATGATGTTTGATAGAACCAGGAATAGAGGCTTATCAATGTCATAGCAATAATTTGAGGAGAACTAGATGGAGGCAGGCATCTCTCTCATATATGTTACAGGTAAAACAGTTAATTATTTGAAGCCTTTAACTTGGGAGAAGCAAATACAGAGAAAAGTTTACAAATTTACAGTGTCACTGATCTTAAGCCACACTATTTATATCAAGTAAAGCTGGAAGTTAGAAATTCAACAAAAAGGGTATCATATGGTTGGTAAACATACATTCTGGAACATCCCAAGCATCCCAGGGATGCTAGCGGTCTGTACAGTTCTCGGCTTCACGATCTACAAGAAATATATAAAAAAAAACTAATCAAGTATAGAAAATGGTTGATGCTGCAGCAGTGGGATATAAAGACCTCAATAACAATCAAGACAAAGAACCAGAAATAAACATACTTTGCCTGCTTTGACTGGTACAATATCATCCATGGTAAGAGGTTCCCCAGTGATTGGGCATTTTCCATATTCCTGATTAGAAAATAAACAACAATGCAAGATTTATCAGGCGTGATACCAAATTTCCTGGAAAAAAACTTCATAGATCAGTGCAGTTAAAAGTGAAGCTCAATTTTATAGATTTGGAAAACAAAAGACAACCGCAGGCAACAAAAGCTACGCCTCCCTCCCTCCTGTTATACAAGGAACTTGTTCTTGCACATCCGAAAAGATTTAGAAAGACGCGGAAATCCTAGATAAATCCTGGCTAGTTTTGTTGTCACCTCACTGTTGCAAACCCTAACCTTTACGATTTTTAATACTTCCTCGGTAATTACATAATACTTCCTCGGTAATTACACAATACCAACACAAGTAGCTTCGACGCTTTTAGCCTATAATATCTCGTCCGTTTATTCAAGTCATACAAAAAAAATATATCAAAACTTATGTTGCTCTAACAAACTCCAAGAAGCCAAAAAGCAAAACCCTAAAGAGCTAGAAGCTAAAACCCTAAAATTTAAAAAACCAAAAAAAGAGAAAAATATACCGATATTTGTCTCTCGATTAAGCGCTTCTCGTATAAAATCCCGGACTTCTTCGAAACGACGGGCTGCTCCGGAACCTCGCCGGAAACTTTCCGGAAAAAAAAACAGAGATCGATAAGAAACTACAGATGATAAAAGAAAAACAAAGTTATGAAGAAAACGAGCAACTTACTTGCGCAATGCATTGTGGACAGAGAGTTTAGGGTTTATCTGGCGACTGGTTAGTGCTACTGCTTAATTAACTAAATTGAATGAGGGGCAAAATTGAGCAGCAGCAAAGAGGCAGAACTCTTATTGCTAACTAGGGACTGTAATATCTGTTCTGTGTGTAGGGATAGAAGACCGCCCGATCTAAGTGATGGGGGTTGGGTTTTCGGCCCATAATGGGTTTCTTCTGGCCCATCTGTCTTTTGTAACCCATTCACCATCCGATTTTTTCAGAATATTCGTTGTTATTGAGATCTCACCAATTTTCACACTTCTCATTCACAAATTAATGTGATGTGCCTTATAGCTTCTGGAAGAACTCTTTGCTAATGTTAAAATCCAAGTCTAATTGTATTATTTAATTTACTGTACTTTGCTTAATTTATTTAAATTTTAAATTAAAATAGATGGAAGTTCACACTTCTGTGTATAATCTAGTTTGAATTTTTTTTTTATAAATATATATATTGTTATTTTAATTTTTTAAAATGAATTTTTATTTACAAGTCGAGCCTCGTGACAAAGAATTTAATAATTTTGGTTATATGCCTGTTCTTGAAGCACATATACGGGAAAGGAGAAACAATATAGATATGGAAACATTGAATTAGATGCTAATCACTTGCCATAGCCTGCAAAAGTTTTATTACCCTCCTCCTGTCACGAGCCATGGCTATCCTTTGTGTGAAAAGGACACAGTCCCCCACAAGCCTGAAATATATACAGTAGAATCTGCACTCTTGACTTTCGCTAAACCAAATCCAATTTCTGAAAATTTTATGCGACAACAGACATGATCTGGGATAGCCGAAAGTTAAAGATCATGATCAGGTATGCGTTAGTCTATCAGCACGAGGTGGTGGGGATAGTTGAGGGAAAAGCTGGCTATTTGTTTCTGTTTTTCCATCGTATTTTCATAAAATTTGTAATCAAATTTCAATTAATATATAGATTTCATTCCATTTTTAATTAGTTGTATCTGTTGATCTATATATCTTTTTCTGCTCTTGAAGCACAGCACCTTAACTTCGATTCATCCATTTCAACAACTGGACAGAACTCCTTATCGTGATCTGATATTGCACTCTTAACACTTTACATTCCCAGATGAGCGGGGAAGCTCGCATGACTGGCAATGATGTCTCAAAACGAGCTAGCATAAGGCATGCTGAAACGTTCTTTTATTGCTGCAAAGACAGATCGAGACGTCTTGCAGCAAGGAAAGTTAGGGGATCATGTGCTATGTTTGAAAAGATCATTTGAACAAAAGTAGGTTATGGAAAGATACCTTGTATTTAGAGGATCTATTGATGGGTGGTTTATGTGGTTGATCTGCCATTTAACGCTCAAATGGGAATCAAATGCACGAAAGTGCACCTACCTAGCCTTTTCTGCTTCCCTCTGTCAAGCTCCCAACCTGAAGTATTGATACGGTATACGATGACCTCCATCTGTAGTTGACCTCTGTATCGACCATGAGTCCCAGTTAACACATCCACATATCATGTCAGTATTTTTACTGACATGCTGACCTGTTGTCCATCACTTCTATAGAGTTACTGTCCGTATCGACATTGTAGCTAGTGTTCGATCGCAGGTTAGCAGCACAGCTAAGACGTCATGTTGGTGGCAGGTTAATTTGCGAGCAAACACGTAATTGAAACCCGGTAGGGTATTCGCTTACCTAAATCCAACCGGCGATTGAACTCATTAAAGAAAGTTGATTTTTCGAGTTTCAATTACGAGGCTATGACACAACAAGAGCCTAATGCTGGTTTCCCCATTTTTTGGGATCTTAGAGAGGGAAAGAAAGACAGCATTAACAAGGTTAGCATTGTTGCCCTGTGCTGAAATGACAGCAAACATGGGGGGCAATAATCATATGAACTTGTATGGTCTCTCATGTGTTCTATTGTAAGGAAATTGAGCCAAAAAAGCATGATGCCATGATGTGAAAGTTTCATCCATGTCGTGGTATGTTTGGCTTGGTGGTTCAATTTGTTTTTTTTTTTTGGTTAAATTGATTTATTTATTTATTAAATTAATAGGGAAAACATTTGCATAATGTTTTTTTCAATTTCTAACTTTGAAAAAAGAATATCGAAAACATAATCAGCAAGTTATAGCTGATTTCCACGTAATAATGGAAAGTATTAAAGTTTTGAAAAGAAATCAAAATATATAGCTAATGGACTATATATTTTGCAGAGATCGATTGTCCGAGCCTGACCTCCTCGACTTCTTTGATAGGAACCTTTCCTTGCAGTAAAATGCGAGGTCTGGCCATGGAAACCAGTGGAAAGGTAAAATACAGAGCCCAGCGAAGGCTGTCACTCCTCGGCAAATGCTTCAGGCCGAGCATATTTTCAAATGCTTTCTAGATTTACAAGCCCACTATATTTTCAACCATGGCAAAAGTATCTCACCCTGTCCAGTGATGGGCTGAAATCATGTCATTTTTTTTTAGCATAAGTTTCCGAACTAATTTACTTTACGCGTAACTCAACTAATCCCGCATATATTAAAGTTAATTACTATGATAGTTTTCATATCAAATTTTGATGAGTTCTATGATATCCTACTAGTCTAAGGCTTTGTGGCCGTCTATTTGAGCCTTCGAGGTTTTGGTCATGTATGTCATAAAACTCTTTAATGTCCTGCTCCAGATTTCTTGGTTTGGCCTCTGAATCGTCGACCATGCATGCGACTCGGCCGATGATTTCTAAGCAAGAACTCCTTTTGCTCTAAAATTTCATTCACACTGTGATTGTGAAACATGCCGCTCGGTGTCTTGGTCAGACCATGTGCTCAACAGACATAGATTTCTTGTTTTGGCCTCTGGATCATTGACCATGCATGCGACTCGGCCGATAATTTCCAAGCAAAAACTCCTTTTGCTCTAAAATTTCATTCACACTGTGAATGTGAAACATGCCGCTTGGTGTCCTGGTCAGACCATGTGATCAACAAAGATTAAGTGTTTGTTTGAAAATATAATTTAGGTTGTTTTGAAAGTGTTTTATATTAAAAAAATACATCAAAATCATATTATCTTATTTTTTGAAAAATATTTTTGACATCAGCAAGAAAAAAATAATTTAAAATAAAACAAAAAGAATTTATTTATTTTATGACAAACAGTTGATGGTGTACAAAAGCTAAGGTCATAGTCATGGGTGTCTCGATCAGTTGAAGCTCGGGTGCGCAAATTCGACCAGACCCTTGACAAAGTGAACTTAACCTTCAAAAGGCTGCGCCCATTGGCCATTTGACTGTCCAAAAAGGGCTCACATTTTTCTAGAGGTTGTTGCCTGGACGGCTCCTAGAGTATACCGATTGAATACCAGAATCTCACTCGAGTCAAAATTTTGAACTACTGGGAGAAAACAAGTGCAATTGGACCCCTCAAATAAAATTTTGAAAATTCGAATATTCAAATAGGTCGGAAATTAATTTATTTTTTCTTACAACTGCTCTGATTAAAGGAATATTTGATACTGTATTTTAAAAATATTTTTTATTTTATAATTTTAAATTAAAAAATTATGATGTTTTTAAATTATTTTCATTTGTTGAAATCAAAATTAATTTTTTTAAAATATAAATATTTTAATATTTTTTTAAATAAAAAAACACTTTCAAAAACAACATTAATCACACTATAAACAGACAGGAGTGTTATACACTATAGAAGCTATTTATTGTCATAGTATATTATATATAAAAATATAAAAAAAAATTTTGCATACAAAATAATTTTTGTTTAGAAATATATTAAAAAATATATTTTTATTATTTACATATCACTTTCAGTCGCGGAAACAAATATTGCCTCCCTGGACTTTAGAATCTCCTCTCTTCTCTGGTGGCAATATGTTTGGAGGGGCGGAGGGGAGCGATGCTACAACTTAAATTACTTGGGTTAGTTGATTAATCAAATATAAGATATTATGGGTCTGATAAGCACATGGACCTACAGAAAATAAATTAAATAATTATGACATGACAAGTCACTATATCTCCTCATCTAAAATCATTAATATAGATTATTATTTATATTAATGCAATGATTCTTGCGTGCTTTTTTAGATGCATGTAAGATATTTTGAAAGATACATCATACTTATTATCGCATTAATTACCACATTAATGTTATATGATTGATATTATATGAAATATATATATATATATATATATATATATATATATATATATTTTATTAATATCACTAGAAATATAGGCCTTTCAATCCTTTTATTGTATGAAAATGACGATATTTAGGCTATAAATAATTCTCAATCCGTTCATTCAAAGCACTCGAAACTCGTTATCTTTTAGGGTGTAAGATCATGTAGATTTCAAAGTACTAGTCAACTTGGAATGTAAAAACAAATATTATTGTTCTTTTTAATATATTAATTAATTATTATCTCAAATATTAAATAATATATTATTCATGTATCTTCATTTAAAAAAATAAAAAATTATAACACTGAAAAATATAATGTCTATTAAAAATAATCTATGATTTTTTTTTATTCATATGTGTATTGTTAATTTACATTCATGTCACCTGTGATTGAAATCAACAGCTTAAAATACAAAAGGTTATAAAAAATTAATTTTAAGTGATATCGTTTTCGTAATTACAGTTTTTAAGAGTTAGATATATTTATTTTGATTAATTACTAACTACTTTGACATTTACCATTTAAAAAAAAGATAATAAAATGCATAAAATATTACGATCCAAAAATAATTAAATAACAAAATAAAAGAAACTAGCTAAATGGATTCATTGACCAAGCTGTTTTTAACACAGTGTTTTAAAAATATTTTTTAAAAATATTTTTGTTATCTTTTATTTTAATTTTTTCCATGTATTTAAATTATTTTTCATGCGCTGATATCAAAAATAATTTTTTAAAAAATAAAAAATTAATTTTGATATATTTCTGAATAAAAAAAAATTTCATAAGCATCATTAATTAAATTTTCAAACAATCACTAAACTTTCACGTGTTTTTTTTATCTTTTATTATCGGTTATTGTTTGTCATTTTTGAAATTTAAGTACAGTGTTAAAGTTCTACTCGACATGATACATGAATTATACATGGTATAGGCAATGTAATGTAGTGATAAGGAATTTGAGGTATATTTTATAGATATTGATTTTGAACTAGAGTATGTTTATTTTATAAGATTCTTAAATAATTAGAATTTTAATTGCTTAAACCTATATCCATAAAAAAAAATACAAAAAAGAGATGAGGTTTTCTCAAATATAATAAAAAAAAGAGAATTATATTATACATGGTACTATAACCAAAATAAAAGCTATTATTTAAAGCCTGCTGTACTTTGGATTATACATGCAAAAACAAATATTAGTGTTCTTTTTAATATATTAATTAATTATTATCTCAGATATTAAATAATATATTATTTATTAAAAAAATGCATAAAATATTACGATCCAGAAATAATTAAATAACAAAAAAAAAAAAGAAACTAGCTAAATGGATCCATTAACTAAGTTCATATTTAACACTATGTTTTAAAAGTTTGTTTTTAAATAAAAATTTTTTTATCTGTTATTCTGAATTATTTTTTTCATGTATTATATCATTTTTATTTATTGATGTCAAAAATAATTTTTATTTTTTTTAATATTTTAATGTATTATTAAATAAAAAACACTTTAAAAAATAATATTAACTACACTCACAAGCAATCACTACACTTTCACATGTTTTTTCTGTCTTTTGTTGCCTGTTCATCATATTTGAAATTTAAGTACAGCGTGTTAAAGTTGTACCCAATATGATGCATGAATTATACATGGTACAAATAACGGAATGCAGTGATAAAAGATTTAAGATATATCTTATACATATCGATTTTGAGGCAGAGCATGTTTAAAATAATTAAAATTTTAATTACTTAAACCTGGATAAAAAAAAAAATGCATAAAAGAGATGGGTTTTCTCAAATATAATAAAAAAAGAGAATTATATTATATATGGTACTGTAACCAGAATAAAAGCTATTATTTAAAACCCACTGTACCTTGGATTATACATGGTCAAAGTCATGTTCGTGGCTTGTTTTACGACAAGGTGTGTTTGGATTACATGTCAACTGGGAGATGAATTAATATTAATGAAGTGATTATTTTAAAAATATTTTATATATAAAATTATATTGAAATTTTTGAAAATAATCCTTTTTAATTTCAGCATATAAAACAATACTAAAAATATATGAAAAATAACTCGAAATAATTTGTTTATTTTTCAAGAATACTTTCTCCTAGGGTTGTTAATATCATTATGTTCTAGCTGAAATGTTCCATTCCATTAAAAAAACTGAGACAAAATGGTATTGTTTTTGTCTCGATTTTAATTTCATCATGTTCTAGAAATTCCGGTCAAATTTTGACCGGAACGTCTCGATACCGTTCTGCCCTTAAAATCCTCTTTATTTTGATTAACTTGTGATTTTTTTTTTTAATTTTGAGATTATGTTTGTTTGACTTTTATTGTATAATTTAAAGTTAATTTATCTTGAATTTATTAACTTAATATTTTTTTATATATAAAATTAATTATATATAAACAGTACAACCTCGAAACGACACGCTGAAATGCTCCGAAATCGAAACGTTCCGTACCAATAAAAAAATTAAAATAACGACCGGAACGGTATTGACAACCTTGCTTTCTCCCTAATATAATGTTTGAGAGGGTGATTATTTTATAAAATATTTTTTTTATTTCTAAGAATTAATTTTGATATTAACACAATAAAATAATATAAAAATACTCCTTTTTTTGTTTCAGAAAACATTTTTAAAATGGTTACAAACAACCCTGATAATGCAATTCAAATTCAATTTGATACAGCTAAAGGAATTAATAAGATTTGAATTCCATATACGACACAGTTTTACTGGACAAATTCTGTCTATTCATCGTAAACTTAATAATTAAACATTGAAATCTTTTCTTTTTACGAGGCAGGGATTAGGAGGTCCCGTGATGATTCTCTTTCCAGGCCAGATGCCATTGCTGGTGACAACTGGATATGATAATTCGATTTTGAACGAGTAAAATTAAATTATTTTTAAATTACTCTAATTAACTGGTATGAAAAATAAGTATTAAAAAATAAAAATATATTATTTTAATATATTTTTAAACAAAAAAACTTTAAAAAACAACTTAAACCACACCCCAAACACCCATTAATGCTATAAATATAAATATTACTAAATTCAACTTAAAATTCATCTCAACCAAAATTGTCAATTCCGTTCCGTTTCGGTCGGAACAGTCAGAACATCCCGTGTTGTTAAAAAATTTGAAATGAAACGGTGTTGTTTTCGTCTAGGTTTTAATTCCGATCCGTTCCGGAAATTCCGAATAAATTCTGGTCAGAACATCTCGATACCGTTCCGGGTGTGCTGTTCCGGACTTAAAATCCTCTTTATTTTGATTAATTTGTGATTATGTTTCTAATTTTGAGATCATGTTTGTTTGATTTTGTGTTTGTATTGTATAATTTAAAGTTAATTTATCTTGAATATATATATATAAACAGTACAATCTCAAAACGGCACGCCAAAATGCTTTGAAACCGAAACGTTCCATACAAATAGAAAAACCGGAATAGCGACCCGAACGGTATTGACAACCTTTATCTCCACTATGAAATATATATATTTTTATTATATAAATATATCGGTAAAGTATTTAATTTTTTATATAATATTTTCTATATACAAATAATACTTACTTATCATTTTATTATTTAATACACATACACTAACTATTTTATTTCAAAATCTAATAGTAATAAATAAAATAAAAATATTAAAAAATCTTACCCATAAATATCAATTACATCTCTGGTGCCAATCTACACGTCACAACTCACAGCACATGATTGCACCCACTGAGTTTCAGCCTAGTTCTTGAGATGATTTAGAAATAGAAATTAGACGACGAAGTGGGGATAATCGCACCCCTCATTATTTTAATCTCCTGTTTATAGGACACGTCAGGCGCCATATTATTGTTCGAGTGAATTAAAAGTTACCTGTCTCGCCGGAGAATATTATACCCATTTAAATATAGTATTTATTTATTAATTTATTAAAAAAATAACATTATAATTGTTATATAAATGAGGAAAACAAGTAGACTAGACAACACATGAGCCGTATAAATAAAAAAGTAATATTTTTTAATTTAGGTGTAAATGTTATTATAATTTTTTATGGATTCAAATTTATTTGTTATATAAATGAGGAAAACAAGTAGACTAGACAACACATGAGCCGTATAAATAAAAAAGTAATATTTTTTAATTTAGGTGTAAATGTTATTATAATTTTTTATGAATTCAAATTTATTTTTTTTATATTAGTACATTAAAATAATATAAAAACACAAAAAAAATATTTTTAAATAAGAAATAAAAATATATATTTTCAGACCTAAACATACACTAGAATTTACAGCGAGTGAAGAGTTGATGATTTTAAAAAAATTAACGATAAAAAAGAAAGAAAGAATAAATCTCAGCACCTTGAACTCACTTATTTTATTTAAGAGTGTGATTGAAATTATTTTAATATGTATTTTTTATTTAGAAATATATTAAAAAAATATTTTTGATATTAATATATAAAAATAATTTATACACGCTAAAATTTTTATTTAAAATAAAAAATAAAAAATGAAATTTTAAAAATATTTTTAAAACAAGATGAAAAATTATGTTTATCCATAAAATAACCGGCGGCAGTGGAAAGGAAACCATGAGTTGAAATAGCCTCTCGTGTCATGGTCGATCAAGTTCCCATCAAGGAATGCAACTCTCTCGATACGTAGTTGCTAATAAGGTGTAATGTCATTTTCAATTGAAAATGAGTTATGTTAGTATTTTTTTATTTATTTAAAATATTAATACTAAATAATGTATTTAAAATATTATATTATAATGTCAAAATAATATGAAAATATATAAAAATAAATTTAAATAAAAAAGATCCATTTTTTTTAAACTTATAAAACACGAAAACTCTTGCGCTATAATATAAAAAAACAAGGCTACATGGTTAGGTTGGCGTAAACTATAGGCTAAACAGTAGCAGAAGAAACTATATAAAATCTACGCCGTCCAAGCAATAAGTTAGCGTGTAAGAAGAACATGCGCACAAAACCAACATCCCCAGCAACAGAACCAGTCAAACAAAATATGAGTGAGGCATGTTAGCCCGACAACACGGGGGAACGCCTACTTTTGCCTCACCCCTCTAACTATCTCTCACGTGAGTTGAGATTTTCTGCGGATCATCAAATCCTACAAAGAAAAGAAAAAACAATGGAGAAATAAAAAAAAAACAAAAATGTCATATTTCTTCTCTCATCTCAGGCAGCTGATCTCTGTTCCATGTGGTATGTGGCCCCCATGGTGGAACCAGGAACGGGAAGGAATATATATAGTGGGAAAGTACTGTAGTTATCATGGGTAACAGCTCATTTTTTTAATTTTCCTCCTCCTTTCCTCTTCCTATAATCAGCACAAGAGGTGCTTATCCAGGGTTTGGTCTCGTGTTCTGTAACTATCTCGTGTTCTGTAACTATATATATATATATATATATATATATATATAATGGCCTAAAAAATACTGCGAAGGAAGAGGAAAACAAATGGGGTCCTACATAAGAATTTTGCAAACACGATAAGAAAAAATATATATATTAAAAAAACTGGGCCCTACACGTAACCATGGATTTTTGGGGGGCTCGCTGAAAATTCAACGTGGAACGTGGCTTACATCCACATTTCAATGTTAAGCTCTCCCACTACTTCGATTCGGTTAAGTTTCTCATCTCTCTCTCGGAGCAGTTAGGGACACATCTTTTGTTTCTTCGTGGTTAAAGAGAGACATACTATGCTTGGAACCTTTTGTTAGGATTAGTGGTTGACTCCCCCCCCCTTATTTGGTGTGTTTTTTACGTGTTTCTTTGACTGCTTGTTCATTTTGAAGATGAGCTAAATAATGGAAGTTCTTGGTTTTCTCGGAAATCAGAGTGTGATTTATGTGGGTTTCGGTTCATGGATCCATTTCTTCTGGTAAGCAGCAAAAGTTGGTATCTTGCTTGATATTCCTTCTTCTTTCTTTTTATTTTTAATTACCATATACACGCACGCGACTATTTAAAGTTGGCTACTGTTTTTGGATGCTTGTTTCTTTGTTTATGCATTTCTTTTAAGTTACTGCGATTTGTGATTTTGATTGTTAATTGGGTTTTGGGTTTGTTTCTTGGAAAGGTGGTGCAAGAAAGGAAATATCAGTTTTCTTTAATGGTCATAGTGATTTCCTTTCAGGCACTTTTAGATTTTCTTTCTGCACTAAAATTTGGAGCAAGGTGGATATAAAAGGAAACAAATAAAAGGAGTCTGTTTGGCCGAGAGGACTGGAGTGGAGTTG
The DNA here is from genome assembly GCA_015731905.1 of Salix dunnii. Taxonomy (NCBI): domain Eukaryota; kingdom Viridiplantae; phylum Streptophyta; class Magnoliopsida; order Malpighiales; family Salicaceae; genus Salix; species Salix dunnii. The sequence goes on along the minus strand of CM027666.1, from coordinate 11,081,744 downwards.
AGTTGAGTTCAAGTGAGGTAGTTGGATTGATAGGGCTGACCTCGGGTTTTGCGATTACACCTTTTTGTTGAATTTAGGTCAACCCCATGATTTTTCTTGAACACGCATGTGATTTGTGATTGTGAACTCATCCTGCCTCTCTCTATTACCCTGTTGGATTCAGTTTCAGTTTATTTTACGTAACATCAGCGGAAGATGCAGTTTGCTTGTTCCTTTTCTCCTTATAATTCTTACCCTTCCTCTTCATTTCTTTATTTTTTGATGCAATTCCCATTTACAAATTGCATTCTTGTTCTTCTATTTCTCTAAGAACCAATATCACATTCATAGAGTCCCAAAGAAATTCTGCTGTTTGCTATTATAACTCTGCTATTGATAGCTATTTGACTTTGTTAATTGTCACAAGACGTCTTTGTACTGCCTAGATTTCCTGTTTGAGGTGAGAAACACAGTTAAGTAAAATCAAGAAAGGAAAGCCCTATGATATATTGGTACTGTGGCAGAAAAGTGAAAGCTTCAAGATTTCCTCAATTACATGCAATATATTCGAGCCAACATGGATGCCTGTGGTTTGCCTTTTTCTATGTGCTTTCCCCATCAATTTTTTCACCACCACTATTGATTTTGAATCTTCACTTTTTTCTTTTTTTCCTGATTGTTGTGATTTTGTGGGAGATCCTGATTTGAAATGAATGAGTTTTAGCTTTCTTCTCTTGCAAGCTTCTTTTTGCAGTAAACTGATGCTAGCTGTTCAAATTGCTTTTCAGATTCCTTTGGGATATGACCTTGGTAATAAGAGGCTTATATGATGCTGGAGCATTTGAGTTTATATCGATTAGTTGGAGACAGAAGATTGAAAACAAAGTTGTCTGCCATTGGTTTGCTTTGTTAGATTAGAGGCTCAAGATGGATGATACATCTGCCAATGCTCAAAAGGATGGCCAGGGTGAAGAGGATTCATTGCGTAGCTTGAACCATGAAAGAGAATTATCTGCTGACAATGAGCTGGACTGTTCCCAATCAAAATCGGAGAGGGTGGTGAGAATGGTAAATTCAAATCACTATCTGCATTTAAAAGTTAAGCAATTGCAATGCAGTAAAAGTTGCATCCAAGATTCTTTCCTTCAAGGGATTCATGTCTTAGACAATTGGGTTCCAAAGTGTATAACAACAATTGATGAGAAATGTCTTCGTCACTGCCTAGAATTAATACATGCCAGCACTTCTCAGTTGGCTCCACGCAATGCCTCTATGTACCTGGATTGGGGAAACATGGGTTTTTTCTCTGATGGCTGGAATATAGCTAAAACTGGGAGTGAAAATAGACATGGTGTGGCCAGGTTTGATTTTGATTGTCCATTAGCTGGGGCTGGGAGTGTGGTCATTAGCCCAGCAGAACAGTGGATCGTTGGTTCGATCATGGGTAGCAAGAGCATGGTAAATATACTAAAGAGTCCTTTATTGCGCCGGAATGGTTCATATGACGGTGATGCCACTTTCGAGAATGTGAGTTCCAACGAGGTTAAAGGATCAACATGTTATAATTTCATGAACTCTCCTGGTGGATTAAGTAGTTATTCATCACAAAAGCTTGATAAAGAAGGGCGAATTCCAGGAAGCCATAAATTTGGATCAGAGACTTCACACCAAAGGCTTGTTTCTATGTCGAGCTCAAACTCTACATGTTCTGATCAGTCTTCTTCTTCTCCCTCTGCTGCTGTTACCCAGGGGACCCTCCAATGCACATGGAAGGGTGGAAACCCGCATTTTGTCTTCTCCATAGACAATCAGAAGTTGGTCTATGTGGCTAACTTGTATAGTGTTGATTCAGCAGATGATAAGGCTCTAGAGAGTGTGTATTTATTCCATTCAAGAAAAGGTGCCCAAAAAGAACATATGATTCATGATAAAGAGTCGCACCTTGTAGGTAAGCTGAAAATGTCAACTTCTTTTGCTCTCTGCCCAAAAAATTCAAGAATCATGCAGAGAGAATTTGTTTTATTCGGTTATGAAAATTACACCAGCGAGCTGCGAAGCTCAAGCCATGACCTCAGGAAGAACAAGGGATTGTCAAGCAGAGTGGCAGATGTGTTCAGGACCAGCAACTCACTCAAGAGGAGAACTAACTCCATATTTGGTGGATCTAGTGCCATACTGGAGAATTCTTCTTGGGAGCCATTTCAAGAGAGAGATAACAACATCGATGCATTTGGTGGTGCCAATCTCTTAGAAAATCATCTTCCACCAAATCTTGAATTGGCTGCCATTTTGGTGAGAGATCATCTTCCTGAAAAGTCTCAGGAGAAGGTTGGGGGTTGGGGCTTGAATTTTCTCAAGAAAGTGGTTGTAACGCAAGCAGAAGATGTGAAATCCTCATTACTCTCTGCCTGTTGTGCCCAAGGATCTGGTGATTGCTCAACAAGCATTGATATTCTCATTCCAGCTGGTCTTCACGGAGGTCCAAGGACCAGAAATGGTGGTCCTTCTAGTCTTGTTGATAGGTGGAGATCAGGTGGACACTGTGACTGTGGTGGTTGGGACCTAGGCTGTCCATTAACAGTACTTAAAAGCAGATCAGCCCACAAAGAGTTTTCATCCCTAGCAGATACGCATCAGGAGTGCAAGTTAGTTGATTTGTTCATAGAGGTGAGCCACATTTTATACAGGCTTTATCTATATATTTAATGTGTCCATTGCTAGTGGTGTCATGATGGATATAAACCAAAGCAACTGACAGAATTTGCTCCTTTTTTTGATAAATCATTTTTGTTTCAAAATTTGTTAAGTTTTTTTGTTTCTTCCCCTCAATTTGTGATATTCTTATATAAGTGGTAATCTAAGCATGACCCTACTCTAATTTTTCAGGGTTCAGAGACTGTTGCTCCCCCCATGAGGATGGTGAATGTCCATGATGGCTTGTATTTTGTGAGCTTTCAGTCAACATTGTCAGCTCTGCAGTCCTTTTCAATTGCAGTGGCATTTATCCATACCCAAAAAGTCCCAGTCTGAAACCAGAATATGTACAGGAGTTGATGTAGGAAGATTCATGGTTCAGCTTGATCTAGTAGTAACTCCCCTACTATATCACAGCACTTCGTAAGTCAAAATTTAAGCAATTTATACATGAAGTAGGTTAATTTTTTGAAGTCTTTTGTTTTGATAGTATGTTTACGATCATATTGTTCTTGCTGGTGACTGGGATTGGTTATCCTTGGACTTTTGGTCAAGAAACTCATGTAACCTTTATTTTATGATTGATTGTACAATTATTTTTTATGAAAAAATAGTTTTATAAGGGCAATTGTTTCTGGTGATTGGGATTGGTGCATTTGGATATCACATACACTTCTCAACATATGGTGGCATGTGCTTTGTAAATGGCTTAACTCATGGTGCTCCACAAGAGCTCAATTTAAGCTGTTTATATGTATTGATTTTCAAGTGGAAATATCCTTTTGTGGCTCATGATGGTTCATGTTACTGCATGGTTCCCAATCATGAACTGAAACCTGTTGAATCAACGGATTGAAGACTTGTTGCAATTGTAGGTAATGTGAACTCCAGCTGTTGCTAACTGCAGATTCTGCACTGGTTATTTTTATTTTAGAGTTTTTCTCTCCTTAATCATATGCTATACACCCGTTAAATCTTATGGTCCTAAAGAGCCAGTTGGATTTTTCTGGGACAAGCACAACTCCACTAGTACTCACAAGCTAAAATGCTAGATATTACAGTTTCCGCTTAGCTTTGTTGTACTAACTTTTTATTTATGTAGTGCTATAGTGCTAAAATACAAGGGTAGAGTTGTCTTTTTCATACTCCTTGCTTCTCAAAAAATTCTATCTCTAACTCCTTACATTTTAAGCAGCCTGTGCTGAACAATAACATGTTTAGCATGCAGTAATTCATCCGGTGGGAATGCGATCACATTTCAGACATTAACTTTCTGTATAAAAATAGATATAGATTGTGAAGCTCAATTCCTCGTTTCCTAGTAAAATCATGAGATGGAATTCCCACAAGCATACCCTCACATTTCCTTTTTAGGCTATGCTTCTCTCATTATGCATTATGAACAGCTCATTTTAATGCCCATGTTGTCTTGGCGAACTAGGAAAGTTCAGTTGCAACTTTAACTTTCCTATATATGTGCAGTGTATGCTTATGATGTTGTCACTTTAATGTGTTAGAGAATAATATAATTCATATCCTGAGGCCTCATCTAAAAGTTTAAACTTTTAGATGAGATGGTTCCTTGACATAATGCTCATGTTGTTTTGGGGCAGCTGGGAAAGTACCGTTGCAACTTTAACGTTCGTGTATATATGTAGTGCATGTTTATGCTGTTGGTTGGCCTGGCCTGGCCAGTGATGCTCCAAAGGTTCAATAAGTCAAGGTAAAGCTTGGACCCTCATCTTTTTCTTTCTTTCGTATCAGTTTTTTTTGTTAGATGGTACTATTAAGTCAAAAACTCGCGGTGGTATGTTTTTAAAGCCTAAAGATTTTATTTCACCATTATCTTCTATGAATACATCTATGCATTGTATTTTTTTTCTTTCTCTGAACATTCGAGGCATTGCATCTCCTCTGTTCATTATCTTGCTGTTTCTTTGTGGATGCAAGTTAGACTTGTTTCTCTGCTTCTATAACTGGCAGGTGAGTTTTTGATACATTCCATGGTCATTCAGTGCCTCAAGTTGAATTTATCGGTTTGTTTGTCCAATAAAGAACCGGGTAAGTTCTTGCGTTTCTTGCCTGTAATATATGTAATTAAAATATAATAAATCGTGCTATGTATTAATCAAGGAAGAGTTGTGTGTGGTAACATTTTTCCCTGGCACACCCCTTATGATGGATGACAGTAAAATGTTGTGCCTTTTAGCATCGCAAGCAGGTCCCCTGACCTTTTCATCTTCCCTTGGTAGCTTCTGTAAAAGGAGGTAGCACTTGGAACCAGGAAAAATAGCAGCAGGACAGGAGTAGTTAGGAGATTTAATTTGGAGCAACTTATTCATTAATTGATCACTTTAACTGCTTTACTAGACATGATTTGACTCACTTTTTTTTTTTTTCATTTGTTACCTTCACTAAAGAGTTTAAATGGTTCTATGGAATTGCAAACGCATGAGTTCAAGTTAATTACTAACTGGAACAATGGAACTGTGAGGTATTTGTCTCGATGGTACATATGATTACCGAATCCTTTCTTCCTTGCAGGTCACCTATAGTTATCCGCGTATATACATTGCGTAGCTGGGTAGCAATGTCTTGTATTCAACCAAACATGAGAATGTGATAGGTAGCTTGGATTTTCTGCCAAACGTATTGGAGAGAACTTTCTCCAGGTTGTCAACTCTTGTCTTTTGACAGTTTTTATTCTGGTGCAGGGGAAAAATTACAGTGCAAATCTTCATGATCAAGGCAGGCACCGACATATCAGATATTGAAACATGAAATACAAGCTTATCGTGGTCAGGCATCTTCCTTCCATTAAACAAGCTTGAGATTCGATCATCCTGTTTGCACAGCAAGTCTTTGCCCCTGCATCTGACAGGCAAACAATAAAAGGGGTTCCGTTCATCGGTTCCATTAAACTGTCTTTGCCCCTGTACGTGTCTTTCCAAGATCATGACTTGACTGTATCGAGTTAACAATTTTTTCCAAACCATAAAGGAGGTTCCGTTCATCGGTTGATTGAATGCTGGGCCTGCCAGTCAAAGCATGCTCTGTAAAGATTATTTAATTTGACGGGAAGAATGGATGGATCTTGGCAGAAGGGTCACATTACAGCAGAAAGCAGTCTCATAACGTGTAAACTTGTGAATTTCTCCCTCCTACTCTCTCACAAAATTTCATTTTTCACATCAACTCTAGACCATAACTTCTAGAAGAATTACAGAAATGGCTCTGTTAGCCTGGTCTAGATTCAAGCAGACAAGGAACTCCCATTCATAAAAAATTCAGCTGCATCGTCTCCCCCCATGGTGGTGTTTTTTGTTCTAGGCTGTTTTACTTGGAGTCGAAGAATCGAAAGGAAGCTAAATGACCCTACTTTTGGAAAGATAAGAACATGAGCCTCGTCCAAGCTCTATCTGTGGAGCTATTTTCGGAAGCTTCACATGAATCAAGAGCATGTAAACGAGCTAAAGCACTACCTGGTTTACCATTTGAGGGAGTTTCCCTGTCATAAACTTAACACAAAAAAGAAGTCTCTTTTCATGACCAGATAATTCACTAATTAATTTATCTTGTCAGAATACATCTGTCTGTCTTCAGATTTCAGTACTTAATTCATATATTCACATCGATTCCTGCAGTGACTCCACAATTTGGATCCAGTAACTTGGTATTCAAATGAATTCCCACCCTCTCTGTCTGTTTCTTTAAATTTTATGTTCTGTCTTTATAAATAGTGATTGTTTTCAAATATTTTGTACATGTTTCTATTTAAGAGTATGGTTGATGTTGCTTTTGAAAGTCATTTTCGTTTAGAAATGTATTAAAATAATATATATTTTTTATTTTTTAAAAATTATTTTTGTCACGGCAGATGAAAATGTTCGAAAAAATTAAATTAATTTAGAGAAAAATAAAAATATTTCAATTTTTTTTAAAAATATTTTTGAAATGCAGTGTCAAATGCTTTTTTATTTTACAAAGATTTTTCTATGCGTTTATATATTTGAATTTTGTTAAATTTTTTTAAAAAATAGGATAGAATTTCTAACAAGTGCAATCTTGTAAAATATTTTTTCTCGTTGACTTTGTTCAACCAATTTTATTTGCATGGCTATTTCTGCTGTCATTTGATTAAATAAAAGATATTAAATAAAGTCAGTAAATGGAACCGAGTAAATGAATCATGTTAATACTTTTATATATTTAATTGTCATTAATATTTTTTATTTGTTGATATATATGATTCTCCTTTATTTTTTTTTAATTAGATGTGCTGATAAGCTTTTCAATTTACATTTAATATTTTTTTTATTTAAAATTAGTGTTGAAAAAGCTTACATGTTCAGCTACCGTCCTACGAAGTACAAATCAAATTGCTAGTGGAATATAATATATATTTATTCCATGAGATCAAATTTAATATTTGTTTGAGAGAATATTAAATATTATTTTTTGAAAATATATTAAAATAAATTTAATTTTTAATATTTTTATATAAAAGTAGTAAAAATTTAAATCTAAAAAAAATTCAGAAGCTTTTAAAAATATTGTTGGACCACATAAAGAAGCACCATGGCGATAAGAGCTGTTGTAAAAGCGACAGGCCCACAACTATTAATAGAGCCCAGGCTTCTGAATCGGGTCTGTATTTCTCTCACGATTTGACGAGGGCCTCTTTTATTTACTGAAATGGACATATCCGGAAATATGAAAGCCCGTAAACAAAAACCCTAGAATCTGAAAGCTCTTTATAAAGTCCCCGAACCCTAACACCACTCTCCGATTTCCCTCCAGCAGTCGAAAATGTCGAAGCGAGGTCAGTTCTCTATCGTCTCTCACGCTTTGTACATTTATTATTCTCTCTGAATTGATAGGAAATGACACAAAACATGGCAAAAACCATAACAAATCCCTCTCCTTTTTGTTTCTGCTTAACAATCAAATCATCACAGATCTCTTGTTTTGTTTCTGTTAACAGTTAGATCCTTAACACTGTTATTCTTGTTGGCTTGTTGAATGAAAATACAGGACGTGGAGGATCAGCTGGTAACAAGTTCAGGATGTCGCTGGGTCTGCCAGTGGCAGCAACAGTGAACTGTGCTGACAACACTGGTGCTAAGAATCTTTACATCATTTCCGTGAAGGGAATTAAGGGTCGCTTGAACCGCTTGCCTTCTGCTTGCGTTGGTGACATGGTTATGGCCACTGTCAAGAAGGGGAAGCCTGATCTCAGGAAGAAGGTTATGCCTGCTGTCATTGTTAGGCAGCGCAAGCCTTGGCGCCGAAAGGATGGTGTTTTCATGTATTTTGAAGGTCATTCTATTCCCCTCTTTTATTCTAATAGAGTGTTTTGCGATTTCTATTTATTTGATATTGTTCCTCTTTGTCATACGTCGTGGTCTATTTTTTTAATTGATTGCTTATTGTTAGTTTATAGTTTGGAAATCTTATATGACACATTCATCTCACATCCATTTTTGTAATAAATAAAGGCATGTAGATTCTCATGTCTCTGAGCGCCTCTTCAGCTTTGTTCGAGTTGATCTTGGACATTTTTATTTGCTTTGCCTTGTTAGATCTAGAAAGGTGCCGCAGCTTGCTTTATTTATTTATTTATTTATTTTCCCAGCTATTGCATGGTCGCAAGTATACACGAAATAGTGTTTGCTGGTTAACCACTGTCATGATGCATCGTATCTCCTCTCAGCTATATTGAACTGGATCAAATATTTATCGACTGTGAACTCTTGTTTAGAATCACACTTTTCGCAATTGGATATACTAACATTGAAGCTCGCAATTTGAACTATTTCCTAGCGTAGCTATACCTGAAATGGTGTTTGAATGATTTATCACTGGTGATGTGGTGCTGATGAATATTTTTTATTAGTCTCTCTTCACCTCCCATTCCCAGCAAGATTGTATCTGCCCATCTTACTCCAATCTGGATGTTTGTTTTGTGTTACCATCCCTTTTCAGTCCGGGCCATGCATATTATATTAGTTTAGCTAGAGGTATCTCTGTACTGCATGGGAATATGGTATGTTAATTAATTATTCAAACAACTTGATCATATTTGTACAGTAGATGAGTTCATTGCTGTCATGGCATAATTAATTCGGCAGTTCTGGTATGCTAACATGACATTTTACCAGACATATGTCAGGTATCCACCTAAATACAATGGTTGATACAGTTACTTGTCTGATAAATTGACGATGTCCCTCGTTACAGATTTGCTGAGTCTTTTAATTTGCATATCTGCTCCATTTGGACCCAACATTTATACATTTGAAAATGATATTTTTTGTTGATGTTGCAAAAATTCCACTTTAATTGAAAGTCATCAGAAATATCTGCATGATGTTTAGCTATGCATCTATTTTGTTGCTGGTGGGTGGGGGGATTTTCTGACCGCACCATATTGTAAAAGTAAAATTCAAGCTTTTTACAACTTTGTATTTGATATCCATGGCAGGCGATCTTTATGGCTGTTTGCTTGAATGATTATAAAAAATTATTTGTTTGTTCCTGAATCAGAAGCTTTTTTCTGGCAGATAATGCTGGTGTCATAGTGAACCCTAAAGGAGAAATGAAAGGTAATACTTGCAACCCTTCAATTTTTACTTAAACATCTGGGTCCATGACAGCCGCCATTCTTATAAGGGTTGAGATGTACAATTCTTGCTTTGTCTCTTTCATGATCACATTTCCCCCTTCTCTTTCATTCAGGTTCAGCAATTACCGGACCTATTGGAAAGGAGTGTGCTGATCTTTGGCCTAGGATTGCAAGTGCAGCAAATGCCATCGTTTAAGAGCTTTAATTTTGTGTGGTTCTTCTCTTTGGGAATCATGCCGTAGTTAAGTCATATCTTTTTGTTAATTCTAGTTGTTTATGACATCTTGACTAAATTTTGTCTGGAGCTTTATAGGCAGCAATGAACTGTATGGAGTTTTTGCAAGGAAGATATAATTTTGGTGTTGATCTCAAGTTTTCTTAGTAACTTTTAATCTAAATTTCGATCCCTATAAAAAAGTCAACCCTTCGTGCCAGGTGCTGGATATTTCTATCTTTCCAGGACTGCGCCTTGGGCTGCGAATACCTTCACCAACTGTATCACAAAGTTTCTTACACTGCCAAGTAGGCTTCACATAGTTGTGGCAGAGTAGTTCACTGTAAATATCTCTTGGTGGAAGTCCGGATGCATGATGGTTTATGTTTGGTTTTATTTTACATTATTTTTCAAACAAGAAAAAAAGGGTTAAATATTACACTATTCCCCGTACTGTTATTTTATCTCATAAGCTTTAGGAAAATACTTTTGGTTTGATAGAGGGACTAGATTATGAATTGAATGAGGTTCAACAATATTTGGGGACTAGTTCGAGACCAAATAGCTTCTGTGGGAATTCCCCAGAGGGTGGAGGTCATCAAACCCTCCAATCCATTTTACTATGCTTCTCGAGGCAGTGACACTACCTTTGTTTTCTCTTAAATGTCCACCGTATTTTTGTCGCTCCAAGAAATCTGTTATCTGAATATTGCTTATTATATATTGATAACATCTGCATTTTGGCATTCAAATGATTCGAGGTTGTCCAAGACCAAGCTAATTTTGAAAACTCATAAGATTTTAGGCCAACCACGATGGATAGTGATGTTCATGTTTGAATATCGATAAACCCTGATAGAAGTGCCTGCATGATGACGATGTTCAGCCATCTATATGGGGCCCAATGAGCTTATAATCATACACCTGCATAATGCTATGATATTTGATGAATTTACCAGTTCCAGACACTAGACCAGAGCTTGGAAGTACTGATATTCTGCAGAAAGCGAAGGCCAAGTCTCAATTTCTGACTCTAAAACTATTGTCAGGAAACTGGGCAGGTTTATAATACTTGCGTTCTTAATCGCCTGCATTGCCTTTAACGCGTCATATCCTCAGAACCCATTTTCATTCTGGCGCAATACACGAATGAAATACCATCAAAACATCGTCGTTTAGACAAGCATTCTTCATCCCGACGCAATTATATTGAAACCAATTGCACGTGATCTTGGTCTTCGTTGGGGACAGGGTGAAGATCAAATGAGAGGGGACATGTAAGTAAGAGGTGAAGAACACTTTAACAACAAAAATGCATCTCAAAGCTGGGTTAGGTTCAACTTGAATAGACAGAGCTGTGGATACTATTAATGGGTTGGTGTTCTCTACTCAGATCAGGTTTTGTTTAAAAAAAGTATCCTCCAAAGCTGGGCTCATAAGAACTTCAAAAGCCCACTTGTCTAATGACAAGGGCCCAATAGAAGGGCAATTATTAATTTATCACAAACCAGGAAAGAAATAGAGATACCCTTCGTTCGTTCTGCATTGCAGTTTCAGGGGAAAAAATATCTCACCAGTAGGAGAAAAATCGTTAGTAATGGCGGAAAATGAAGCTGTTATTGAAGGAAGCGCACCGACGACAGGAGAGCTGGTGGCCGAGCAGCCGCAGACGCATAAGCTTGAGAGGAAGTGGACATTTTGGTTCGACAACCAATCCAAACAAGGCGCCGCCTGGGGCACTTCTCTCCGCAAGGTCTACTCCTTCGACACCGTCGAAGAATTCTGGTGGCACGTATCTCCTTTATCCACATTCTCGTTCAATAATTTTTTACTTATATCTATTGCTAGGTCTTCATTTAATTGATTCGAGTTTTTTCATGATTTTAATTTTTAGTTAGGGTTTTGCTTGATTTTTTTGTTGCAGCTTGTATGAACAGGTATTTAAGCCAAGCAAGCTGCCTGGAAATGCTGATTTCCATTTATTTAAAGATGGGATCGAACCCAAATGGGAAGATCCAGTGTGTGCTAGTGGAGGCAAGTGGTCTGTTACTTCTAGCAGAAAGGACAACTTGGATACCATGTGGCTTGAAACCGTAATTATCTTGTCTCTCACTCTTTAATTTTTTACCCTTGTTTTTATTTTAAGCATGATAATCTTATTTTTAATAAATGACTGGACAGTTGATGGCTTTAATTGGGGAGCAATTTGATGAAGCTGATGAGATTTGTGGTGTGGTTGCAAGTGTGCGTCAGAGGCAGGATAAACTTGCTTTGTGGACTAAAGCTGCTGCCAATGAGGCTGCCCAGGTTCTCTCTCTCTCTCTCTCTCTCGGTTTAATTTATAGAAGTGGCACCTTTGAATTTAGATAACATTTTTTCCAATATTTTAATGCCTTATATTGTCCCTTAAGCACCAGTTCCATGCACAGAACCTGCCCTTAGATATTATATGCATTTCATTGAAAGATGTGTTTGGCTTTCTTTGCCCACAGTGAATGGAAATTTCTTCTGCATTCTCTGGTTTCTATATTGAGTCTTTTTTTCTTTTCTGGCTTCCCATGTTTCGAAGACTGATGCGATTATATGTGATTTGCTTAATATTTCTAAATAATTAAAGTTTGCATGTAAAATGGGGATCTTGGTGACCATGTGGTTTCTTGCATCAACAATTATTGATGAATGATTTACTCAGCAATGACTGATTTTATACTGGCTAATTATGTAAATAGCCAATGTGTGGTTAGCAGCTCAGGGGTTTCTTTGTTTCTGTATCCGTGGTTCAACTGGAGAACACTTACTACATATTGCTTTTAGCACATGTGGATGACTGTTTATCTGAAGCACCCAAACTGTTTGTCATTGCTAATTGCCGTCATTACATCCCTGCATATAATCCGAGGAAGAATTCTGAGCACTTACAAGGAGTTAAATACTGTTCCTGATTGTGAATTGATGCTTGGTTGATATAGTTAAGCATGCTGATAGTTAGAATTTATTCTCCCAAAAAACATGTGCTTAGATTGCTGACTTTCATTTGAGTCAGACACTTTCCTTCACCTCTCGTGTATTCATTATGTATATGCGTGTTTTCTGGTAGATTATAATTTAGGTTCATGCTGCGAGAAGAAGGTTTCAGTAAAGCTATTTGATTAGGCAGTGTTTGGTTGGCAGTTTGGCAATACACAGCGAATTTAGCTCCATTTTGTTTTTCAGCTTAACAAGTATCAGACCCTCCTTCCCCATTCTATTAGCTGTGGTCTTTTCAAAATGTCAATTTTTCACATGTGATTTCCAGAGCTTTTCCTTGCTTGTGGGAATATGAATGCAGTCTCATGTTCTTGCATCGCCTTTGGTATCCACCTTATCTAACATACTGATTCAATGATTTTCTTCTGATGCTTTATCCTAGATGAAATAGCTATGGATCTGTTACTGCTTAGCTCGTGACAGCAAGTTGGAATCTTGGCTTTTTTATCATCAATTTTTTTTTCCCGCTTAATACAATGTTCAAATGGAAATTTCTCATTGCGATTTAATACACTGGTTCATTAAGCTCTACCGGAAACCAGTTCCCACTGACGTGCTGTTCTTTGCCTTGTTTGTGTCACTTTTCTGTTCTTTTCCTTGTCTGTGTCACTTTTCTGTTCTTTTCCTTGTCTGTGTCACTTTTTTGTCTCCCTAAACACGTCATGCTTATTAGCATTGTTGTTAAAATCGCGAGTTGACTCATAAAATCGTACGATTTTACGAGTCAACTCATCAAATCTTGTCAACTCGGGTAGAAAAATCGATTTTGGTCAAACTCGGTCAAAATCGTAAAATCGGACCGATTCTGCTCTAAATTCCTAAATCTTCGCCGCCCCAGCCCCTTTCAAAATTTTTGAACCCCCCCTAGACCCGTGTGTTATATATATATATATATATATATATATATATATATAAAATCTCTCTCTCTCTATATATATATATATCATGGAATCATTTTTGAAAATTAGTACTATTAATTTTAAAATTTATACTTAAATTTTTTGAAAAAAATATTTTTTACTTTAAATTAAATTTTTTTGATGTTTTTAAATCATTTTCATGTCCTAATGTCGAAATAATTTGTTAGAGTTGGAGCTAGTAATGCTTTCAATAGTAATGCTTTTGATGAATGTATTAAAAATAACGAGGAAAATAACGGTCATGAGACTGATTTGAATTTATATAGCACATCAGTAAAATATATATTTTAAATTTATTAGTTTTTACCTAATGAAATTTTATGGACATGATTGTTTTGTAATGTATTTTTAAGTTATTTTGAATCATGTATGAACCTTAATTAATGAAGTTTTATGACCATAATTATGTTGTATTGTATTCGGAAATATTTTGCTTATGATTTTACGATTTTACGATTTTTTTACCTACATGATTTTAGCTGTGATTTTAGATTTTTATACTGAAAAATTCAGGTATGATTTTACGATTTTAGAACCGAGTTTTCGAAACTCCTTTTGTGTCGTGTCAAAATCGCGATTTTGACAACCATGCTTATTAGTTATTGTTTCCCTCATTTGCTTGGAAGTTTAGGAGCCCTTCACTCCACTCCCATTTGCACTCCGGTATGACAGGGTTCTGACACTTGAATTTTGTTATGTAGATGAGCATTGGCAGGAAGTGGAAGGAGATCATTGATGTCAATGATAAGATCACCTACAGCTTCCATGTAATCTTCGTTTTCTGGTATTTTCTGATTTTAATAAAATTTAGTTCTCGAATCTTACTATTTTGGTAATTGCAGGATGATTCCAAAAGGGAAAGAAATGCCAAAAGCCGATACAATGTGTGAGCACTCAAATGACTGTCTTGCGACATGCGGTGTGGTTTTTCCAGCATGGATCCACTCCAAGAAGCGAAATGTACTTTTGACATGACAAATCCATAATGGATGTTATGATGATGATGCTCCTTTAATTTTGGTGTTAAACAAGATTGTGATTGCGATAGAATTATTGTATTTTTACACTTTACCAGATATTGTTGGGTCCAATATACCTGGCAGAAGAAAAACCACTTCTACAGTTCCAATCAATTTTTTGTACTTGGGTTTTGCTATTCCATGAGGAGATTTAGTTTTGAAACGATGATGTTTGTATCGCTTATGAGCGTACCAACTGCAGCAGCAGCATAATGGGTGCAGAGATTTTCAAGAAAAGAAAATAGAAGAAATTCCTTGTGATCGGTGGTTGTAATGCGACGTGTTTGATCTAAAACGTGCCAGTGTATCAACTTGTTTTTGTTTCACATGCTCCCTCCAAGCTGGTAAGAAATGGCAGCATGGCTAGCTGTTAAGTTGTTTGAATGATAATTTAGACCACTCTAATTAGCACGACCTGCTATGAAGAATCTCTTGAAAACTGTCAATTATGGACATACAATCAACATAATTTGCAAGCTGAAGAAAGCTCAACTGGTCCTAATTTTGCTGTTTTCAATTTCTTTAATAAATTCAAGACAATATTACAGGTAAAACGAAGAGTGAAGTAGGAATAAGGTGTCGTTAACATGATGATTCTAGACTAGGGAACCCAGATGAAGAGAGAGTTCACATCTGAAAGTCCTCGAATGAGCAGCGGACTAGAAATCGTTTCCTTTAATTAAGCAAGGAACCCAAGTCTTTCCCCATTCTTCTTCGCCAACCTAATCAGTCCTTGCCTTTGTTTTTGATCTGCTCCTATTGATCTGCAGAATTCGGTAATCACCTGTTCACAAAGTCATTTGACATGTTAACATATATATTACTCATGCAATTTGATTAAATTGCTTCAGATTGATATTTTAAGGGTGTGTGTGTGTGTGTGTGTATTGAGCCTGAACCATTTTAATTGAGCTATATACAGGAGCGAAGTTATTATTAATCGAGGAAAAGTATTAGCATTTGAATCATCTAAAACTTGCTAATAAATTCTTCTCAAAAGCAATCTTATTCTAAAAGGCCAATATGTGGCAGGAAAAAAAATACTAACTCCATCGTAATTCATAACCAGTGAAGCAAAATCTGGCGATGGAGACAAGAATTATACCTGTGAGTGTAAGGCAATTGCTTTGCCTCTAAGCTGATTGAACCTTTTTTTGCCAATCACTTGACGGGTGATGACAACAACAGGCGCAAAAAGACCCTTTCCTTCATTAACGTTCTTCATCATGGGAGCCAATCTCACCGGCTTTCCAACTCTAACACGGTTTGGCACTGACTTAACCAACATGGCGTAGTCTTCACCGCCGATTGAACTCCCAAAACCTCCCTTAAACCCAGTCGCAGAAATTGAAGTGGCCATCGGAAAACCACCCCAAAACACTGCTGCTAAACGCTCCAAGTTCTTTCAAGCTCAAGCTACTCTCTTTGAAATTTAGACGGTGGTTTTTGCTTCACAAGAAAACTTGTGATGTGTGTTTTATATGTTTTTCCAAAGGGATGATATTTTTTTGTCGAGAAATACGAGAGCCTTTGGTTTATACTTGGAGGACGTTGGGAGAGGAAGAGCTCCATGGAGCATTGAGAACCACACATGCCTGGTAGCTTGGATTTTTCCTTACACCTCCGACCTAACACATGAATTCTTGAAAAAGCATGTTATTATTAATTATCGAGTTTTATAATTATTAATATAATAATTATTAAAAATTTATTTAATTATTAATTTTAAAATTCATAAAATTAATCAAAATATATATAAATTAAGAAAAACCTTAGTATTTTTAGATAAATTCAAAAAAATATTCAAACGCTAGTTTGACCGCAATGTCAAACAACCACCTATAATCTTAGTGGCTCTTTCTTTAGGATCGGGCCCTCATTCATTCTACCATTTTTTTCCACAAGTGAAAGCTCTGATGGGATAATTCTGAAAGTTCAGTTTATTAATTAGATGGAAAGAAGAAGAAGAGAGGTGGTGGAAGGAAACTCAAATTGCATTTCCCATCCCTCAGTTCTTGGATGCCACAGACGGCAGGCTGCATGTGGCTCTAGACTAATATCTCGGCTGCTTCCATTAAAATTGGCTTTTTTACAAGAATTTTGTTCTTGGATTAGTGCCATATACACGGGAAATTATGTGATAATACTATAGGTTAATCTATTTTATATTCACTAATGTTGTTGTAAAGTATAAAATCAACTAAACAATAGAATAGTGGGGGTAATGGGGGTAATTTTCTCTTTAGTATATATATTAAAAAATATTTTGATCACCAGGTCATCATAAATGCTATTTGTGCCCGCATTATGATTTAAAAGAGTTTTTCAAAAAAATAAATTTTTTTGTTTTTTTAAATAATTTTAATGTGTTAATGTTAAATTAATTTGTTAAAAATAAAATAAAATTATTTTGATGTATTTATGAATGAAAAATACTTTAAAAGAACCTAAACACATCTTCAAATAAGTTCAACATCTCATTTTTAGATTATTATTTTTTAAAAAATATTTTTAATAATTTGATATATTAATATAAATAATAATAATAATACTAATAATAATTGTTTTTTTAAATAATTGTTTTCTTTTTTTTAAAAAAAAAATAGCTGCCCAACATTACCCATATATAGTGCAGCTAAGACAAATCCCACAAGTTGAAGTGAACACATGACATCTTCTCCCCCACTACAATTTGAAACGAGAAAAAGGACGTGGAAAACTGGCCTTGGAAGAACAAGTTGGAACGTGTCGTGTCGTTAACATTTCTCTAAACCTTAAAAGGATCAAACAGAGACCAGAGCAAACAACAGAAACTAAAAATCCAGAAGACGAGAAAGAAATGGCATCTCTCGTAACCCATTTCTGTGCCAGCCTTTTCCTTCTCCCTATTGGCCTACGGCGTCTCTTCTGCTCCTCTTCTCTTTACCTAAAGAACACATCTCTTTTTAGATCCAAAACATGGTACCTCTCCGATCCCAAATGGATTAATCTTGATTTATATGCTCTCACTGTAGCCCTCCCTATTGCTTCTTTCTCTCTAATCTTTCTTTTCTTCTCTATTAGTACGGGTCATGTAACTTACCGTTTCTCGTTCTTACATCAATCGTTGCTTCTATTTCTCTACTGGGTTTTGGCAATTCTGTTTGTTTTACGCGATAGCATTGGTCCGTTAGTCATTCTTGATAATTTCCTGTTCGTGTTTGGTGGGGTTTTGTTTTTTGTAGAGTGGTCTTTGATTGGTGAGGGCACTTCTGGTCTTGTTGGTGAGGCTGTTTATGGTTTGTGTGGTAATCTGAGTCTTGTTTGTGGGCTTTGCTGTTTATTTTTGGCTATTAGGCCTGGTGCATTTTTTGCTGAGTATTGTTTGTGTTGTGGGTTGGTTTTGAAAGGGACTTGGTTTTTGCAAGCTGGGTTGTGTTTGTATACTGATGTTTTTGGCTTGAAAGGGTGTCATAAGATTGAGATTTTTCCTGGCAATGGAAATGTTGAGTTCAAGTGTGATCTTGAGGAAGATGGATTGAGGGGTGTGGCACTGGTGAATTTGTTGTTTGTTGGGCATGCAATTGTGGTCCTTCTTGTGAGTTTGGGGTTGCTTGCACTGCTGTCAAGTAATAGGAATTTAAGGCACGGTGAAGCAAGTGGTCCTTTGCTGGTAGGACTAGAATCTGAGAGTGCTTTGATGCGGACGCTTCCTGAATTTGAGGTGGAGTGAAGTGTATTTTTTTTTATAAAAAAACTCTCATGTATTTACGATACAAAATTTTAGTGTTTGAATGAATTTAAATCGATTTTGTCTATACATATAAGGCAATGATGTTCTTTTCCTGACATGCTTTTGCTGTTTACGCATAGATATGGTTTACTAGGTCGTCTTTTTAATTTTGAATTACCTTTGATCAGTGAATGATTGTGGTTAAGCTTTTTATTTACCATTTTAGTTTATTTAGTGCTGGCAATACAATCAAAACTTATAGAACCAATTAAGGTGGTTTTACGTGCTTTCAAATCTCTGTATTTGATGAGAGGCCATAACAATATCATGCGAACAGCCGCATACAGCTGCAGTTTTGTAGGAAAATAAAAGCTCAGTTCAAATGAAATGTCATATCTTTTTAGCTAATCATCATGCTAATATCTTAAAACAGAATCGGCTGGCATTTTTTTCTTTCTGTTTGTTTAGCAGGAGAGGCCTTAAAAAATGTATCCCGTAATCTAATACAGACAAAGATGGACTGTCAAACATTGAAACAATTTGAGCTTGTTTATTTGCGTTCTGTATCCAAAAGTGAAAATGAAGTTTGATGCAAGACCACTTACATACAAGATGGATTTCTAACATGTTACCATTTGCTGGTATATTTGCTGGAAATAGTCTCAAGATCATGTACATTTTATAAAATGTAGGGAATATAGAAAAGGCATTGATTCTTATAATTTCTTTACTAACATGTGTTTCCATAGATTAGGTATCGAGAGGCCAAAATTTGGAAAAAGGTTGCTGCGGTAGCCCGTTGGCATCAATAACATTTCCTGCCTACTCTTATGGGCAGGAGAAGGCAAAGGATTTAGGTATTGAGGGCCCAAAAAGAAATATGTATATATTTGGGAAGGGCTTCAATATCTGTTTCTGCCTATGAGTAAGGGCTTATTGCTTTGTTATTCAATAAGTACCAAGTAGATATTTGGGAAACAGTTCTGGGGTTGCCTATTGGCATTGGTTTTGAACATTTGTGGCATAATTAGGGCCTCCAAATTGAAGGAGGCTTTTGTGCTCCTCCAATTCATGGCTTCATATTGTTGTTATGAATAATGACATTTCAGCAATTCTTATTATTCAACTGGATGATAATGGTCACTGATTCTCTAGACTTCTGAAGGGATCAAAGTGTTTATATTTCAACATTTTATACAAGTGGATTTTGATATTTTCTTTCATTTGGGTGTAAATGCTCGCAAGCTTTAGGATTTTTTCAGTTCTGCAGTGACTAATTAAGATTTTATCCCATTAACAACATCTAAAGTAGCAGAACAAAGTATATTCCGATGGAGTTCAGGATTTAAGGCAGAAATGTTCATTTTTTTATTATCATTCAAGATGATGAAATTGCTATTTTTGTGGATAAATACACAAAGTGGAGCTAGTTAATTTGTGATTCTTATTTCTTCGATGCATTTGGTGCCAATTAGAAGCTCTTTAGAATTTTTCAGATTCTGATTATTATAAAATTGAAGGACCTCTATGGTGTGATTTCACAGGTGGATCATGGCCTTATCAATTCATGTATTTTTAACTCTGGAACTTCTGTGCTATTGTTCTTCTGGATAGCTTCTCTCCTTTTCTCATTCTCACATACCTCTTCCTCACAAAACACTAAATCTTTGAGTATCATGGAACCAGCTATTTAATATATTTGTTGTAGAAAGCTGAAGTCTTAGCCCCCCTTCCAATTTTTTCTATCAAAGTGCAAAGAAATGGAATGTGACTATCCTTTCAGTGATCTACTTGCAAGATGCTTTATAAAAAAAAAGGCTGTAGGAGCATGAGATGGATCCAGAGTACAGAAGAGGAAGAAGTGATGCAGGAGCAACATCAGTATGTTAAGTATGTTTCATAATGTAGCACACTACTGAAGGAAGACTTCTCTGAAGGCTCCCTAGATAAAAGAAGAAAAGATTCAGACAATAGTTGTGACTTAAATCAAGATAATTTTGGTATCCTTTAAGCAGTATTGCATGACTTGTAGAAGATACCATTTTACTTGAATGATGAGTTCTTTTTAACATTCTGGTGTTTTTTTTCCTTTTCTTTTTAAACAAATGATCACTTCTATCTGTTGATGCTTTTGTTTGTCATCTTCTCTTTCACGCGCACACTCAAGAATACTCATGCATGCTTGTGTGCATTGTGTACGCACTTTTTACCTTTTGTGGTTTAGGTTTCATCCACATTTATCTGTAACACACAATTCAAATTGGCAAATATACTCTCACTGAGAGAATTCTCAGCAGAAAATGATGATGTTGGCTTTTGACCTATAAATGCTTGTCTACAAGTTCAGTATTTTGATGTCTGCTTAGTCTTCAATTAATGATCTCCAGAAGGAAACCTTGGAGATTTCTTCCTCTCGCTTACTAAAACCAGATAATGGAACTATTGTCATTACATCCTCTAGGAACATATCAAGGTTTTTCTTTCTTTTTTCTAAAAATATTATCATTTCTTGGTAGTTTGACTTTTCTTAAAAAAATTGATGTATATTTATTTACCTTTTCCTCCACTATCATTCTGCTTATCTGTTTGGTTTGTTTTCCGCTTTCATGATTTTTCCTATCCATTTTGCTAAACTGTCATTATCCACTTCAGGAAAGGGAAGCAAGTAGAAAGCATCAGGGCCTTCAATGATATATTTAAGCTGACTTTGCAAAACTAAGATTGCTTGAAGAAATTTGGATGACCAACCTTTTTCCTTTTTCATCAATGTGGAGGCATGGCTGATTAAGAAAAATATATCGGGAAGGTTGTTGAGGAGGTACTTTATAGCATGCATCTCTAGATATGCAGGTAAGGTAAAGTGATTGCCCTGTAATAGAAGGGATGAGAGTATTAATATGGATGTTAGGGTGTGTAAATACACTTTTAAAATCTGGATAAGAAATGAGTACTTAATCAGGATGGTAGGGGTGACTCCTGCTGAAGGGAGCTTGAAACTAGAATCTTCTCACATCTGACATCAAATCTGAATAAACTGATGAAGAACGTGATCACATTGAAGTATTAAGATGGAATACGGAGGTGGATGGAAAAAATGTTATGGGCTAAAGGAAAAAAAAAAATATGATTTAGTATCATAACAGCTTACAAAGAGCCTGACCTAACAATATTTCTGGATGGTAATCCATGGAAAGGAGCCCAGATAGTTTAAACAAATCGAAAATGACTTGAGTTGAAGTTGCAAGGAGGAAAAACAAGAAATGGATTTTATTTCTGAATTTCTTATATATATATATATATATATATTGTAGCATTAAAGGATTCAGTATTCTTCAAGGGGCACCACATATAAGAAATCTTAACTAGCATCTTTTCAGTGGCTATAGAAGAAACATATATCAGCAGCTTCAGTTCTTTAGGTGATCAAGTTAGCGTATCCTACGGGAGTTATTTGCAATGTCAATGTTCCAATGTTCTAGTTGGGGCACTAGTAAGCTGAAGAGAAATTCAACTAGAAAGGTGCATCTGATGGAAATTCATGGGTCTACGGCCCTGCATAGCAGGTTTTGCTAGCTACATAATGATAGTTACCTTTCCTTATTACAGGTGTCTTCTTAGAAGTTTTGATGGAGAAGGTATGCTTATCAGGAAGGATATGGCAACTGAAACTTTAACAAGAAGTAAAAACCAGATTGTGTGAAACCAGAGTACATATCTGCTGGCAACTATAGATTCAAGTCTACCATCCAGAGAAAAAATGTCGGAACAGTTAATCTTTTTTGTGTTACACGGTTTGGCAAAACAAGGAAAATATACAAGGTGCTTGGTTGCTGGACTTTCAGAAAAGCAAAGTCAGTGGCGGAAAGTTTCAAGTAAGTTTCTCCGACCTCTTGATTTAGTTCAATATGTATATAGGATTTAGAAGTCTAGCTATACACATTAAAATACCTATCACATTACTGGAGGTTGCACAAGCTTAACTATTCTTGCTTTTCTTTTCCCTGTTTGTGTATGTATGCTTAACTGATTTGAACTGCAGACTTCCCATTACAGTGGTGTTTTTAATAAGATTAGATACATTTAACGATAGGCCTGATGGCTTTTGAGTTTGCTCTATTGCCATTGTCACAATCTTAGTAGATCAGAGTAACACGCAGCTTTATTGTACTTCTACTAGACAAAGGCAGGCTAAAATTCATGGATAAAAGTTCACATAAGGCACAAAAGTACATCTCATAACTGCAAATAAGAATATTAACAATGGAGTTTACATTATTCTAGCTTAGTATATCGCAGCGGAGAAGAGAAACTTGGGATTGTCAACCATCGTCTATGAAAACGCCGAAATCCATGGATTTTAATCCGAAAACGAATTTGCATGATCTTCCTGGTTAAATCACGACATCTTCTCTTAAAGTTTTTTGGTTTTGATAATCTGACCAATTTTCCAACATACCGACATTCTGCATGTGCTGGAACACAAACAAAACGTGAATGTAAACCAAAAGTAAAGGAGTATTTATTTGTCACTTCTTTCTTAACTCACTCTCTTGTTGTCATTCTGCTGATGAGCTACAAATTATTGTTTTATAATACATTCTTATTTTAGTATTTCTCTAATTGCCATTTAGATGATGGAATAACTTGTGGGTTGGTTAGGAGTTTCTCAGCCCTGAATCGATCAAAACATAAGAGACATCATCTGATGCCTCTATGTGGAGCAAAATTGAACTTGCCCTTGTTCTTTTCTTTAGCTTTATCTGTAATAACATAAATGGCCTGAAAACTTTACCTTTAAACTTAACATCTTCTTTTTCTTCCAATTTTTCCTTGTGTAGGACCTGCAAGTTGCAGTAAGAAAATTAGTCTTACTGTCCTCTTGTTGAGGGCTAATGTATTATAGACTCGTGATTTCTTTTCTTGCAATGTGGAGTTGCCAGGTCAGATCCAAAATTACAATTTGGAGTGCAGGGGAAGAAAAACAAAAATCGAAATGCAAAACAGTTAATTTTTCAATAGTAAGAAGTAAAAACGGTAATGCTCTTCTGTTATCGATTATGTTTAAGGTTTTTGATCAGCACCTCAACCAAACTTTCCAAACGCTTTTGCATCCTTCTTTGTATGAAACCTCTGGTGCACTATTGGAGAAAATCATGTCAGCAAAGGACGTATGCGCTATGAACTCCATTGCTCACCCCTCACGACCAAAGAACCTCAATAGAAAATAAATAAAAGAAAATATTACCTTCACGTGTTTTTTCACGTAGGCATAGAAGTTCAACAGACTCCATACTGTTTTGTCTAGTTTTTTATCTTCAACATGGCGTGAAGAAATCTCTGGCAATATGAAAGCAAATATGTCAACTTAAACATGCTCAACCTTTTCTTCTATGTTGATAACCATGTCTAAGAGGGGGAGGATAACAAATGCTATTATTAATATCCATATGAAAATTTTCAAAACCAATGAATTTAGTGCCCAAATATTGTGTATCAAAGTTATAGCTAGTTGCCAAGCAATTTTGTTATTTTCACTGATATTCACTGCAAAATGATGGAAATGCTGTTTAAACCACTCAATTTTTGGTTTCATCTTCAGTTATGAACAAGGGAATACCAAAAGAGACAAACCCTCCATTGGTGCTCAGATCTTCTAAAGGTTCTCCTCTCAGTTCTGGTGGAGGAATGGGTGACCAGGTGCATGGTGGTGCTTTGGACCATTTTTCTGAGCTACCCACATCCATGAGTTCCTATTGCAAAAGGAAAAGAGGAGAGGCTAATGAAGACACCATGTTTTTTTAAAAAACAACGAGAAGAGAATTTCAGGACCAAACCAAAAATCAGATGATAGTTTAGTTTTTTGCAAACCTGAAAGAAGGCTGTTGCTATAATAACATCTGAGTGCTCTTTAAAACGCAATGGGAATACTGCTGTGATTTTTCGTGGCTGTCAAGAAAAAAAAATTATTTCAATTTAGCAACCTGTAGTCAAATATGAAGTCTAATATTGTTCCTCAGGGATCCAGACCTTAATTAGAAGAAGATGATGATTGCCTGAGTAGTATTAATTACCTGTCTGATGACATAGAAGGGCTCTCTTGGGTGATAGACAAGTTTAATTGGCTTACTCATTCCTTGGGATGTATCCTGGGAATTGACATTTCTCAACATTTCTTTCAGCTGGGAACATAGTATAACTGCTTGCACTGAGGATATTTGCGTGATCACCTTGAAATAGTCTGGAAAAGGAACATATCATCACGATTATGAAGTGCAGAAATTTCACAGCATGGTATGAAAATAGACAAAAAAAATAAACATTCCCTATTAAGATTTTCTTCTATCATTCCTTACAAAATGCTTGGATAAGGAAGATCATGATGTTAATTTCATGCTCTAAATCTTGAAGATTACACTGGCTTTAATTACAAGTCAATGAGCACAAAATTTCTTTCTCACTAGTTCTAATTAGTTTTAGGACCTTGACTTGAATGCTTTGTCTGCATTTAGTAGAAAGTCTTTTTTTCAAATATTTCGTTCATCTCTTATTATTATTACTTCAGCTCTCCATCTAAACAAATGGTACTATTTTCTGAGTTGTTGACTCTTTTCAGGAGTATTATCAGCTAATCTTTTTTACTTCATACTCTCAGTGTCATGGAAAACTTGGTATGGATGATTTCAAATCTGAGATTGTGGATAGTGGAACTGGCAGAAACAGGAACTGTTATTTAAGAGGACAGCTAACTCAGTACTACATTGATCTAGTACTCTAGTTGATCAATGATTCAAAATGACAGATTTAATATGTCTAGTTTGGGTGGTTGGGTATTTCTTTGTAATATTAATTTGTCTTTGCTGAGCACCTGAACTCAGGTTTACTGCGTGTAGTTCTTGTATCCCTTGTTTGTATAAAGAATCTACACACATTTCTTCTCATTCAAGCTCTAACTTATTTTCTTTCTTTTGTAGATGGATAGTTTGAATCTATGTTTTCTCTGTATATTCCATACTGATGCTTTAATATACCGAAACCCACTCTCAATTTTTTGGGTGAATAGAAGGAATAATATGCTTAAATTCAAGACAGCACTGGTATGTGCCACAAAGCACCAATAAGCTCTTCTTATATATATATATATATATATATATATATATATATATATATCATTATCGTGATGAATGGGAGAAGTAGCGAACCTTTTCCACGTGGAATCTTTGCAAAATTTAGCTTTAGGGTAAGCTGGTATCCTTCTTTTGCAGGTTCAACAATCTCCACAACATCCGAGCAAACTTGCTTTACCATCTGCGTAGAGTACGATGACAAACCATTTGATGGCATGGCTCCCTGGGACAGTAGTGGAGTTGATATTGACAGGTAATTATTTTGTGGATCAGCTGCTGAGGACTGTGGACATTACAGGGTGATTAACAGAATAATTCGCAACATTTTGTTGAAAGCCTATACATGTCAGGATAGCTCAAATTAACAGATAGTAGGCATGTCCTTTTTTAGCATGCACAGCCATTAATCTCAATTATTTCCAGAACTGCAGATTTCCAGATGCTGAGTCATCCCAACTATTTGTGATCAAGTCCATTTCCTGGACATTCTGAAGCTGTACATGTCAACTACAAGTGGTTGCATAAGGTATAAAGCTGGTGCTGACACAAGTTATCTGTAAGTATCATGCTAGGAATGCAATAGACTAACCTGAACATGGTATTCCACGGACCCGAATTCATACAAGTGATGATCAATCTCCACAGGCTTCTCAGCACTATCATGAAAGGAAGAACAACAATTTTCATCATCGTTTTTTTCTGATCATCCATGCAACTTGAGATGCAAATTTGCTTGCTTGGAGTGTGAAGGAGAAAAATATAATTTCAAATCTGACCAGAGCAATGAAAGCCTACTACTTTCAAGGTTAGCATTTTGCAAGTTTCCTTTTCCTTTCCCCGGCTACTAGAGCTTGAATATCTAGAAATGCATCCATAGAACATTTCCTATTTGTATATAAATATACTGAGATAGTTCTGTAGAGGCAGAGGCTTATTACATGGAGTCCATGAGACACCTTGGCAGACCCTATCATACATTTTTTTTTTAATTTCCTGCTTTTATTTCAGGTGAGCCAATGATAAATCATTATGTAAGCGGAAGTTACCTTTATAAACAAAGAAATCCAATCAACTCAGATATGATAAATGAGGATTAGCGACAAGTTTAATTCTACCTTGAGAATCTTGATGGATCAGAAGTTCTTACCGGTATAGCTTGAGCAGGATCTCCTTGAGTGCAGGGGACACCCTCTCAAAACATGCCATGTTGAAGAACCTTCTCTCAAGCCTTGGCTCACACAATGGCAGAAATGAACTGGGATATGGAACTTCAAATCCAAAGGTTTTGTCTTTATCTATGAACTATGAGTAGAAAGCAAGTTGAAATCTTGCAATCATTGTTAGCGAACCATGAAGCAAGTACCTACCGTTGTTTCCCCATCATCTCTCCATCTTTCTTGCTTTGTCACTATGTTGTTTGTAAAGTAAGCTAACCGGATAAACCTGCAACTTGTGTCTGGTTTTACTAAACGTGTGTCCGCGGTATACTGTGTTCATCATATTTTTGTTAAAAATAATATTTAAATGCTGCAAGCAAGTTGTTTTTTTAAAGAAAAAATTCTTGAGATATAAATCTAATTAGATTAGATCAAATAATTTGATTTTATTTTAAGTAGATGATAAGAAATCGTAGACAATAATAGTAAACAATTCAAATTTAAACAAGAAAAAAACAATCATGATAACTTGGAAAAAATTAAATTTTTTAAAAAATATATAGTTTAATTTTCAACTGATTAATTATAGAAAGATAAAATTAGATTAAAAAAAAGACAAGAAAAACCAGCTCGAGTTAGTTGAGGTTAGTGTGATAGACATGTATCTTAATTAAAAAGAGTGAGTCAAAATCAAATTATTTTATCAAACTCGTGGTCTTGATCATGAAATTGAAATAACTCAATGAAAAATAAAAATATATTATTTAAAACAAAACAATATTGATTGATGAAAACAAAAAAAAACATATCAACCTGAGTTAATTTTATAAACTCGAACTTCAATTATTAGACCATAAGCACATATATGAAAAAAATCATAAAGCTCAATCTCTGACTAATCAAATATTGAAGGATAAAACACGAAAGAAAAAATTCAACAAAATAGCAATTAAAATAATAAAGATAAAAAAAATAAGGACAACTATGATCTTTCTATTGAAGATTGAAAAGAAAAATTATTGTAATAAAAGGACAGAAAAAACAGACCAAATTGAACAAATAATATATAATTGATATGGATTGAAGGATGAGAT
Organism: Salix dunnii; assembly: GCA_015731905.1. Taxonomy (NCBI): domain Eukaryota; kingdom Viridiplantae; phylum Streptophyta; class Magnoliopsida; order Malpighiales; family Salicaceae; genus Salix; species Salix dunnii. The sequence goes on along the minus strand of CM027666.1, from coordinate 11,054,179 downwards.
TAAAAACAAATAAAAATTATAATATTAATTACAATTGAAAGTTGAGATTGAAACAAAATAAGATTAAAAAAAAATTAGAAATAAAAACTAATAATTGAAGTTGAAATGTCAATAACTAAAGACCAACTCTTAAATTTTGAATGGTTAATGCGATTTTCAAGAGAGAAAAATCTATTTTCAATGACACGATGAAAAATGGTTTATGGTCGCCAAAAGCACCGCATATGTTGTCAAAAGATCATGAGCTCCTCTCACATGTTAACACACATGTTGCATATATCACCTGTTTTTTTTAATAATATTTTTTATTTATTATAAAATCAATTTATTATCTATTAATGTGAAAATAAAATAAAAATCACGAGGGACTCTCACCTGCTGACACACATGTTGCATATAGTTTTTGTGTATTAAAAAATCAAGTTATTATGTATCATTTTGATAATGTCTTGCATCTAGAGTTAAATTAGTAATTCTATTATGTTTTTTAAATTAAAAGAAATAATTCTACTCTTGATTATTTTGATTATAAATCTTGTGAAAATATCAAAGTACAATAGCAAGTTGATTGATTTTTAAAAAGAAAAGAAAAAAACAAAGTTATGTACAATGAATATCCCTTCCATAATGATAATACGACAATACCTCTCTTTGTATTTTTAATGTTTTTCCTCGTTGTTCTTTCCCATTTCTTCTGAGCAATTTGTCTGAAAATATAGAATATTTATTATATTTTCAAGTAAAAATTATTTTTAATAAGTATATTATACTACAATATAAAAAATTCATAAAATCTGTTAAGAAAATATTTTACCTAAAAATTTAAGTTATTAGCTGAGATTTCATAATATAATTTATATTATTTTCTAGCTCCTCATTTCAAGTGAAAAATCTTTGAGGCTTGAAATTTGTACGTAAATTTATGATATTTAGTGCTTAATTTTTATTAAATAAAATAAAAATGATGTGTTTAATTTTTATCAAATAGAATAAAAATAATGAGATTCGAACCCATAATTACTAGGTTAATAAAATTCTAATATCATGTTAAGAAGTCATCTAACTTAAAAGTTTAAGATATTTAATGAGATTCTAAAATATAATTTATACTATTTTTTAATAAAATCTAGAACTCAATTAAACAAGAACTTTAAATCTTGATATACAAGAAAAGCACTTTGTATTAAATTTCGTTTACAAAATAAAAAAAATCATTAGATGAATCTTATCTAGCATAAATCAATAAAAATCTCTTATAATTAAATTTAATTGAATCTTTTTATGATTGTCGCACTGTTAATTATTTTATTTAAAATCTGGTATTAAATGTGATCAGATTTATATTTTAAATATTATTAATATAATTGATGATTGATGATTTATATAATTTTTCTTGATTAATCTGTAATTTTATAAAGACCACCAAGAATTTTCTTATCTGATAATTTATCAAAGCCAAAACCCAACAACACAGTCGGATCGGCTTGGTATCAGAATGATCATGAAAATCAAAGCACCCCCGTCGAAATTGTCTCCACTTCAGACATCACCAAGACCCTTAACCAATCACAATATCCCTCGTGGATAACTATATCATAACGAGATTTAACTAACGTCCACTTCAGGTTCCGGTCGCCCCTGTCAATCACTGACAGCGGTCGTTTCTCCTCTCCTTTCCACTCTTCAAAAACAATAATAGACCATTGGTAGTAATAATTAAGAGGGAAAAAAAAACATAGGAGGGTCTCGAGGAGTCTTGTCTGATTTATATGAGGGAGCAAACAAGAATTACTGTGTTTTGGGTTCCTCAAAAAAATCAATCTTGGACTTATTTTTTATTTTGATTAAAATTTTAAATTAAACGGTTTCGTTTCCTCTCTTGTTTGATCTGCTTTTATGAACGATTTATCTTATTTTCTCTGTCTTAAGTTCGTTTCCTTTTTCATACGGCTATCTATCAAATAGCAATTTAGCATAACAAAACTCTTTTCTTTTCAAAGCTCTAGTTTTTCGTCACGGGAAAGCAATGTTTTTTCCTCCTCCTCCTCTCGATGACTCCTCCTTTTTATCCCTTCTCTTTTAGACTTCTTGATTACATATATTTTCTTAAGCCAATTCAGAGCTTCATCGTGTAAAAATTGAGCGTTGACCTTGTATCTTGATTGTCAATACCCTATCAAAACAGCGTTAACCACTCAAAAAGTTGGGATTTCGGGGATAGGGTTTGTTAATTCTTGATGTTTGGAAACCTGGGCTGGTGTTATTTACGTTAAATATATCATTTTTATTGATAAAGTTGTTTTTTTAATAGCATTGTTTGTGCTTTTTTGGGTTGTGGTGTAAATTTGTAGTAGCCAATGGAAAAGAATGTTGATAAGGATGCTAATGGATTAATAAACGAGATGACTTTAGACTCGCCAAAAGTTGAGGAGGATGTTGAAGAAAATGGAGAAGATTATAGTGAGCACAAGACTTTGTTGCCTCCTAGGAAAGGTGGGATGTCAAGAAATGCAGACAAAGTCAGGAGAAAAGTTCAGTGGAATGATAATAACGGGAATAAGCTTGAGGAGGTTTTAGAATTCGAACCCAGGTAATTTCATGGTTTTGGCATTATTTACTGTTCTGGTTTTGCTTTTGTTGTTATCTGATATTTGATTCACAAGTTGAGTTATGAGGTTTTCAGTTTTGGAAAGTAGTTATGACTTGATCATCAAAAAGAAAAATTGTTGGACTACTGCATCTATGGGCGTATGATCTGGCTGTGCTTGATCATCTATAAGCAGATAAGCTTCAGATTAAATGATACATGCTGGGTGAAATTATCCTGGCAGTTTTTAAGTTATTTTCAAGCATTTTGATGACTTGTTTTGGATTTGAGTTCCTAGACTTTTCCTCAATTCGAGAAGAAGTGAATCTGTATGAAGTATGAATATTATGCAAGTTCTACACATAGTAAGCAAGTATTTCTGGAACGAACTCTAATAAAGGATCAGGCTTAATTGAGTCAAGTTGCTGTGGAATTAGCAGAGCTTGACCCTCTTGATTCTGTTTTTCTTTTTTAATTCTTTGTCACTCCCATTTACCGAAATATAACAAACTACTTTGTATTTAGTTTGGAAGCCTTATGACATAAGTTGTCACTTATGAAGCCAATTTTCTTGTAATCTTTGAACAACCACTCCTGTTGTGTTTTGCATTGGATATATCGCTCAAGTTCTTGCCTATTTCTTCTTTATCTAGAATCAAAAGGAAAGCCCGTTCAGCATCATCTAACAATAACAATAGGACCCAATTATCTAGACCACCTGGAGCAAATGATATGCTATCAACTTTATTAACAATGAGGAGGAGGGGATATTATCATTATAATATTGGAAACTTCAAACAAAAATTATTTTACTTTTTCTGGAGTTACTGTGAAACGTAGATTTTTATTTAAGTCGGTTGTGGGAGTCCTTAATTTTTATTGATTGATCTGTTTTCCATCCAGTGTTTAAGATCATTCAACCTTCAGGTTCATCACTGTCCTTTTAGTTTGATTGTACGTTTAAGTGACCTTTATTTTTATTAAAGAAGCGGTTTGTGCTAAGAACGTTACTGTTATTTGGACTACAGTCATGATAAGATAAAGTAAATATCAAAAAAAAGGAAGAAATAAAGATTTACACTGAAGTTTATCTATTGATAAGAGCAGTTGATTTTCCGTTGGCTTTCATTATATTGTGGATCATGTTAGTAATCTAGTGCCAGACTTTCCTTTCCCTCTGTGTAGTATCCTTGCAAGGTTCCATGAAGAAACCAAATTCTCTCATAAGATGACACATTATTCTTTTTCTTCTTCTTTTTTTCTTAGCACCATTAAAAAATCTCTCCATTGCATCCCACAAAAAGGTGGTGGCTAATAGTAGTTTTCTGGTGGGTTTTGATAAGTCCCCTTTGGTTCAGCTGATTCAGTGCAGTTGAGTGTGGATGTAAACATCTACACTTTGGTTATTGTCAACCACTCTGATTTGGTGGATGATTCAACCTGTCCCTCACATCTCATGTAGTTTTACTAGGTATTATCTGGTGCAAGTCTGCTGATTCATGTTACAATATTCTCTCCGGATGTTCAATTGATGTTCAAAAAGCAGCCATTGTTGCCATATGCCCCCTTAAAAGTAAGGGTGGGACTTGTAAGAAGGATCTGGGTAAAATGAAAGTCAAGATAAGAAAAGAATCTGAAAAAAGAAACTGAATCATTTATTCCTCTGGAACAAGAACCCGTTGCTTCTATCTGTAGAAAAACCATGTTATGTTGGTAATGTCCCTGTTGTTGCGTCATTTGGAACTTCTTAAATCGACCTGCTCTCTACTGTGGTATTAATGTGTGTGGAATTAACTGGTGTTACGATCAAAACATCTGTAGCTGACACACATTATAACTGTCCAGTTATTTTAATGAACTGGTGAAACACTCAAATGATAAAATCTGTGGTCAGTTCCTGCATTAGGTGACCTTTTGAGCTCTTCAAATTTACTTTGTTGCCTTCATAAATCATAATTAATTGGAAAAAAATTAAACACCGACATGTGTCCACAATAAAATCATTAGCCTGTGATGTTATTTATCTGAGCATTGACTTTCTTCTGTTCATAGATCTAATGTTAATTGACTATTCTTGTACCCCTCAATCTCCAGTTTTCCATTTGTGGTTGCAGTGATATTGGTGATTCTGATGAAGAGAATGCTGCAGATTCTTGCTTATGTACGATAATGTAGAGATATCATCAGTACATCGATTTGTAGATTTCTGCTGTAAGCTAGTAGGGTTTTCAACTTCTTGTTGTAGGTGAGGCACCTTGCCATCCCTGTCAACGTTTTGGCGCTGCTTGCCAAAGGGAAAATTAAGTGGGGCTTTAGGTGATTTCTTTTGTGGTGAGTTCTCAAACAAGCAGCTTTGAATTGGTGGATCTTGTCCTGGGAAATGCAACAGACAGAAACAAAGATGATCAAGCTCACACGATATGTTATAGGATATCAATTAAAACTGAACATTTTTGCTTTTGGACATATGATTGTATATAAGAGATGAATAACACTCTTAAGATTATTTTCAATGATGATAACGTCAATTTATATTTGCTTCACTTTCTCATAATCTTGATATAGAATTCTTTGCGCAAACCGAAACTCGGGGATCGTGTAGATTAATACAGGAATATCCTCAACTTAAACAGTTCTTGAAAGTGTTTGTCTTTGTTTTGAAACTGTTTCTCCATTTTGCCAGTGTTGGAGGACGTGTTACATCCATCGTAAGAACCCTTACTGGCGCCACCTTTTGTCTTCTACTACAAACAAAACAATAAATTATTTGAAATGTGCCTCCTTAACCTCTGTATGTCTTTGGATTAACTCGGAATGCAACCCTCCAGAAACTAGCCTTGGCTCGGATATACTTAATGGTTGTGAAAGTGAGAAACTACAAATGATGATATTTGAAATTGAGTTGTTCAGCTAGTGGTGATTCTGAGACAAACAGTAACTGAAAAAAAAAAGAGGAGAAAAAATAATGATGTTGATGAACAAGAGTTAAAACCCAGCTTCTTTACACTCAAAACAACACCAAGAAGTGGATCAAAAAATCAGAACCAGGGACACAATCACAACATCCCAAATTGTTCCAACACTTGCCCGGTACAGGCTACAGGAAATAACAAGAGCAACCCCTGCTGCGTTTCCATGGATAGATTCATCCCAACCTCATATGAGAACCACCTCTTTTGCTTTCTCACCTGAGGTGGATTTCCAGGAAATTGTTCTCTAGCTTGGATCCATGTGTTTTTCTTCTGCTTCTTGTTTTGAATTATCACTATCTTGAAGAGAAAAAAAATGGATTTTCGTAGCAGGTCTCCAAGTTGGCAATGTTTAAAACGTGCGATTAGAATTGGTCTCAAGCTTTTCTTTGAAGGATTGGCCTCAACATCATTTAGATTGGCCTGTCAAACAAGCTTTTCTTTGATGGATTGGTCTCAGCATCACTGGATGCAGTTTTCTTCTGGTAAGAATCAGGAAGAACTACCCAGTTTGAGAGGCTAGCATCAACTGCAATTTCTTGCTTGAGGGCTGTGGAGTGACTGATATTCGAGAGTGAACAAAGGGGTGGGTGTTGCTCAGATGCTACATTTTCTTTCCTCTGTTGCTTTGGTGGTTGTGTTCCCTTCGCCTTCACTGCTTTCCATTGACTGAGATTTTCCACTGGTTTCAGCACAGAATGAACATAGTGACGCGATCTCAATCCTCCCTCATTTGAATCACCGAGGGGCTTTAGATTTTCAGTTGTCCCCTCTTCTCCCAACTTTGTCAAAGAATTTCTGTTCTGTGAGCTCACAGACAAGGAGCTGAATTGTCCAAATAAATCCTTTTGATTTACTCTCGATTCATCTATTTCGCAGCCATTGTTATCATCTTCTTCTTCGAATTCTTCATCTTCATCATCCAAGTCACTTTCTTCATATGGTATTTCATACTCTTCATCATAACTGTCAACGCAGTTTCTATACCTATAATTTGATGGATAAGATGCCATTTTGAACGCGAATGAATCCCCTTCAGATAGAGAAGAAGATTCCCTTTCTTTTGCAGCAACTTTGTCAGTCTCTTCCTCATCACTTTCCCAGTAATGATTTCTGCACTCCTCTTTTGGAATTGGCTCGTAAGTCTGAACGTTCAAATTGAAGCTCACCTTCTTTCTAACCTTACAGTTCAATGACTCCTTAGGTCTTTTGCTGTCAATAATAATAATAATAATAATAAACACCAAAGAAACCAGTCTTGACCAAGCTCGAAATAAATGCAGAAAGAGAGAACCACAGAACTGAAACATACAGCAGCAAATTAAATGATTGGAGAATATGGTAAAAATGAGTTACAGAGACTACAACGAATTGATGAGGGACCTGAGTTCAGCTTCAGATGTTATGGAATTCCCTGTTATGCCAAAATCTGTAGAAACAGATTCTAGAGGTTCATACCTACCAAGTTTCTGCAAAATAGTAAAATAAAAGGATGGTAATATGTTTTAATGTAAAACAAATGGTAATTAAAGAAAATTGAAAAGAAGCAAGCATACTTGGTCTCTAGAACCCGGTTTTCTGCGCTTTCTCTTAGAAGACAAGCAGAAACAGCCAAGAAAGCATCCCATCAGTTTGAGAGAGACCTCGGAGGATTAGAGGATGGTGTTGATGGTGAGTGGAGTTTGGCTAAAAGTAGAGAGAGAGAGAGAGAGAGAGAGAAGGAGGCTGTCAAGATGATTTTCAAAACCTACGAGCTCCAAAGGGTTTTGAAAATAGGAACGTTGGACTTTAATTATTATAGTTTAGAACTGGTGGTGGTGGGGGTCGGGACTAGGAGGATCATGGCTGTGTACTGCATGGCTTTATCATTAATTAATAGTATTTAAGAGAGATTGAGACAAAGGAACAGATGAAAGTGATGGCACTACTTTTGTCTCCATCAAACATTGCGGCTCTTCGTTTCTTCTTTTCTTATTATTAATTAATTAATTAATTAATTAATTAATAAGATGTTTCATTAAATTTATTTTTTATTTTTTATTTAAAAATATATTAAAATAATATTTTTTATTTTTTAAAATTATTTTTAATATTAATATATCAAATTAATTTAAAAACATTAAAAATAAATTTATTTAAAAAAAAATCCAATTTTTTTTTAATTTTTTATTATTATTTTAAATTAATTTTTTTTTATATTTTTAGATTATTTTCATGTACTGATATCAAAAATAAAAAAATATCATTTTGATATATTTTTTAACAAAAAATATTTTCTAAAGCATTATTAACTACATTTTCAAATAGATATTAAAGTATTATTTGACATTGAGTTTCAAATGATTTTTTGAAAATGTTTTATAAAAAAATAATTTTATTCTAAATAAAAAATTAGTATTTTTAAATTATATTTATGTGTTGGTATCAAAAATAATTTTTAAAAATAAAAAGAATTATTTTAATATATTTTTAAATAAAAAACACTTTCAAAAACAATTTTAATCTTATTTAAAAAATTCTCTGGGATTAATTCAGTGGTTCATGACAATCACCATAACCACAAAAATCATAGAATCCCAGAAGATATTTCTTTAGCCTGCATGGTTTTTCATATTATTTTCCCAACTTTTACATCTCCAATCATCACCTTTAAAATTTGATCTGTTCAATCTTGTCCCTTGAATAATAGATAATGCAAAACTCTCTCCAGATAGCACTTGAAGTACGTGTGTTTTAGTAGCATTCAATTATATGTCCTTTATTTAAATACAATAAATCAGTCTTTATCTGTCCGAGTTCGATCCTGATTCTTGGAAGTTCTTCCTAGAAATGCCCCTGGACATAACTATTTCACTAGAAAATTAGTCTGAGATTTGTATTCAAAAGGGCTGCTATGGTAAAATATAAATGTTTTTTAAAGGGATTTTGATATAATGGGTGTTTGTTTATGTGGTATAAATTGAGTTTGAAAAAAAACTCTCAACTTTAGTGTTTGGTTAAAGTTAAAACGAGAAATATTGAATGGGTCTCACATAATAGAACAAATGAAACTTTGGTGGAGAAATAGTTGCTTTTCATTGTTTGTAAATCACAGTTTTCATTATTCCTTAACACAAAAAATATTGTTGGAAATTAATTTCAAATTTAAACACTGAAGCGTCCTCACTATAAAAAAACCCTTCTCATCTTCCTGTCCCTCGCTTCTTGTCCTCACCATCTCTACTCGTCTTCTCCTTCACAAAACACACTCTTGTCATAATGAGAAAACAGTTAATGAGCAAGAATAATAAAACAACCCAAGAATAATAAAACAACCCATATGATCTAGAAGCTAAATAGTTACAACAAGCATAAGTATACCAAGTACAATCTCGTATTAGAAGGCTTAGGATTTATTGAGAAGGGAATTTAAAGAGAACCCATTAGAGTTTATGAGGTTTACGAAGTAGAAGGCATCCTGGTTGCTGTTTATGTTGCTGTTGAAAGACGACAACCATCATGAAAAGAAGTGATTGTCTTTTGGGTTTGATAAGAGGGAGATATAGGGGTTTTGCCTAGCTATGCTTTGGATGGTTAGGATTGGTTGAGGGAATTTTGAATAATTATCATACAAAAACGAAAAAAAAAAAAGCGAGATCTTGAATAATTGATAAAATAAAAAAATGAGATCTTTAATAATTAACATAAAAAATGAGAGAAAAAAGTGGGATCAAGAATAATTGATAAAATCAAAAATAAAAATTAGGATATTGAATAAATGACATAAAAAAAATATACTTGATTAATTGACATAAAAAATGAAAAAAAAAGTGGAATCAAGAACAATTGATAAAAATAAAAAATAAAAATTAGGATCTTGAATAAATGACATAAAAAACAAAATGTATTTGATTAATTGACATAAAAAAACAAAAAAAAAGTGGGATCAAGAATAATTAATAAAATCATAAAAAAAAATTGATAAAAAAGTGTATGTATATGTTTTTTAAAGTAATTTCACAAATTAATAGCAATATGAAAAACACGGTAACTAAACACGTGAGACTGCTTTTCATTAAACTTTAAACTCAACAACAGTTTTAACCAAACACTTTAATTTCAGTTTTGAACTGCACCTAAAAGTACTTTTCATGAAATCGTTTTTTTTAAACCTTGACGTTATATAGTTAGAGGAGAGACGACCTAGCTGCGAGACGTGGTCTAGACCCGGCCCAACCAATTAGGCTGGGTCGAGAATAAATCCAACCCAACAGCATAAGAAAGGAAAAAAAAGAGAGGTTGTTGCACCGTTCATGTGTTACGTAAATAGTAACAAAGTGGTTAATCGACGATAACGAGAGACTCACCTGCCGTCGTCTCCGTCACTGGATAAAGAAGGTCAAGATAGTTCTTCTTGTGGTGGCGACATAAAAAATGGTGACCAGTTGTGGCCGGAAAAAGCGTGGAAAGGTTGTTAGGTTGTGTTGTTGTTGCTTGACGCCAGAGCTGTGGAAGAAAACTGGACTATTGCAGGTGTTGCTGATGAAGAGAAGAGATTATTTATGCTAAACGAGCAGTTGGTGGTGCTCATCGATGACTACTACTGCTAGAGGAGAGAGGGTTGCATCCATGGATGCTTTTCTAGATAGAACACTATATATCAACAAAGAGAGAGAGTTATCGGTGGTCTTGTTGGTACATAGGGCGGCTGTTGGTCGGGGGTTATGCCGGTGTTGGCACAAAGAGAGATGGAAGGGTTGGTGTAATATCGTCCCCGTCATGCATGAAAAATAATTGAGAGTGAAAATGTGGTGAGTATTGTGTGCTTGTTTTGGCAAAAAAGCATCAAAATAATATTTTTTAAAAACTGAGGTTTAAATCTCAATTTTGTGGGTCCCATAATTATAAAATTGTGCAATGAAATTTATCAAATAATTTGGCTCTACGCTTCAACAGTAGAAATCATCTTAGAGCCAAACACCCACTAAATTAAAAAAAAATAGTATTTTTAGATCATTTTTATATGTTGATGTCAATAATATTTTTGTAAAATTAAAAAAAATATTATTTTAATATATTTTTAAACAAAAACTACTTTAAAAATCAAACTCAATTAGACTCTCGTACAATAACGATCTCTTTAGTAGAAAATGCTTGGTTAAGCAAATTAGTTGGCAACAATAACAAATAAATTAAAATACTATGCTAAGTTTCATGATCATATTTAAAACAAATATAAAAATCTCAATTTCCCCTTTACATTTTATTTCCTTGGTCTGGAATCACGTCTAAAAAAATTAATATCACGATTTCACTCTAAAATTATCTAAATTGTTTTTTTTTTTTTTGTATAAAATAAACATGCAAGCATTTCAAATGATTCTTCAAAAAACAATTCTAATTTAAAATTTAACAGTCTATGTATGCATTTAATTAAATAAATTAATAATTATTTGTGTCAATAAATATATAAAATATTAAAACATCTATTTTACTTGCTTAATTGCATGCATACTATTTTTCTTTAGACGCGAAATAATTAATGTGTAAATTCTATTAACATATGATTTTGATATCGTGAATCAAAAACCAAAACCTATATATAATAAAATACAGTATAAGCCATATTTGTTAAAAAACATGTAAATTCTCAAACTAATTTTTTTTTAATGTAATAGATAAATATATCAATATTGTTATTCATGAAATACTATTTATTTAGTTTTTATATAATATCTAAATAAAATAAAATAAAAATGTAAAGAAAACAAGAAAAATTAAAACACATATTACAAAAGAATGAGGATAAGAACAAAAAAGTAGTATAAATATATCAAGTATATATTGATAAATATATCAATATTGTTATTGCTATAGTGAAATACTATTTATTTAGTTTTTATATAATATCTAAATAAAATAAAATAAAAAATGTAAAGAAAACAAGAAAAATTAAAACAAAAGAATGAGGATAAGAACAAAAAAATAGTATAAATATATCAATATTGTTATTGCTATAGGGAAATACTATTTATTTAGTTTTCATATAATATCTAAATAAAATAAAATAAAAATGTAAAGAAAACAAGAAAAATTAAAACAAAAGAATGAGGATAAGAACAAAAAAATAGTATAAATATATCAAGTATATATTGATAAATATATCAATATTGTTATTGCTATAGTGAAATACTATTTATTTAGTTTTTATATAATATCTAAATAAAATAAAATAAAAAATGTAAAGAAAACAAGAAAAATTAAAACAAAAGAATGAGGATAAGAACAAAAAAATAGTATAAATATATCAATATTGTTATTGCTATAGGGAAATACTATTTATTTAGTTTTCATATAATATCTAAATAAAATAAAATAAAAATGTAAAGAAAACAAGAAAAATTAAAACAAAAGAATGAGGATAAGAACAAAAAAATAGTATAAATATATCAAGTATATATTGATAAATATATCAATATTGTTATTGCTATAGTGAAATACTATTTATTTAGTTTTTATAGAATATCTAAATAAAATAAAATAAAAATGTAAAGAAAACAAGAAAAATTAAAACACATATTACAAAAGAATGAGGATAAGAACAAAAAAATAGTATAAATATATCAAGTATATATTGATAAATATATCAACATTGTTATTGCTATAGTGAAATACTATTTATTTAGTTTTTATACAATATCTAAATAAAATAAAATAAAAATGTAAAGAAAACAAGAAAAATTAAAACAAAAGAATGAGGATAAGAACAAAAAAATAGTATAAATATATTAAGTATATATTGATAAATAATCAAAGTGCAAGGACTAAAAAATAATATATTTTCTTTCCCAAAAAACATGTAAACAAAATAAAAAAAAATGACGGCAAATAGGTTAAATAATTTATAATTTATATTTTCTTTATCTCTAGGCTTGTTAAATAATTAATTTATTTTTTAAAGAAAGCTACATCGATTATTTTCACGGCCTATTTCTTTTTATTTAGTACGTAGGCCGATTAGTTCAGATATTTTATTGCCAGACTTTAATAGTTTGTATTTTTGAGACTTAATTTTATTTTAAATTTACTCGTAAATTTAATCCTGTAGAGGTTCCCCTAATGGCCCGTGGCAACAAGTGGTAACCAGGATACATTAAATTGCAAAAACGACAAGGTCACATGTCCAAAAAAAAAAAAACCCACAACAAATCACAACCGTCCATATGAATCCAAATCGCATAATCTCACATTATCATAGTCCCCTCCCCGCCCCAGCCCCTCTTTAACCATAAAACTTTCCTCTCCAAAAGTCGCCACCATAACCAAACCCTCGATTTTATTTCACCAAAAATGCTCAAAACCCTCCAAAATTAAAAATCCAAAAAAAAACCTAATTCAAGGAGTGAGAGAGGGAGGGGGAGGGACTCATCCATAGCTGTGTCTACGTATCTAAGTAATAGTATAAGCAATGGATTCAGATCAGGGAAAGCTATTTATTGGAGGGATTTCATGGGAGACGTCAGAGGAGAAGCTCGGAGAATATTTTACGCAATACGGCGATGTTTTGCAGACTGTCGTTATGAAAGACAAGACCACTGGTAGGCCTAGAGGCTTTGGCTTTGTCGTTTTTGCAGAACCTTCCGTTCTCGATAGGGTTCTTCAAGATACGCATACTATTGATGGTAGAACGGTGAGTTAAAGCTTTTTTTTTTTTTTTAACCTTATAAGGCTTTTTTCGTGCTTTCTCGGCAATGATTTTATTTTCCTGGGTTTGATTTTGTTTAGTTCCTGGCTTTGTTGAGATGTAGCTATTGCAATTTTTTTTTTATTGATATTAGGGTTCTTGAGTTCTTGCTTTATGGTAACAATTTTATTGGGTATGGTGTTACTGGCCGCTGGTTTCACATTGATTTTGTATTTAATTTAATTGTATTTGCAAATGGGTCTATGATACACATGCTGCTTTTGAGTTGCTCAACTGAGTTAATTGAAGGAAACAGAAATAAAACAACAACAACAACTATGGAGATCATCTTATAACGTTTCCGCCTTCAAGGTTGTATTCCATGTGACAAGACACGGAGAAATCGATTCCTGTGAATTGTTGAATTGGAAGCTATAATACTTGTGTCTTCTTTGAATTTGCACTAGGTTTATGGACATTGTAAATGTAGTAGAGCTTGATGTGTCTTATGATAAACTATAGAAATGTTAATTAACGATAATAAGCCTATTTCCAAACATGATCCCATCTCTGGATTTGTGTTCTCGCATGGTATTTTTATTATTCAGGTGAGTTAAATCTCCTGACTCCTCTGAAGCTCAGGCACTGGTAGTGAGTCCATTTAATATATTGCATTAGTATTCAACGGGGTGGATAGGCATCTTTTAATGCTGTTGAATAGGACATGCATATCAAAATTGCACATATTTAGCCGTTCACTGAATTAATCAATAAATTACTACAGTTTCTTGTTATTAGATGTTTTTGCATTGAGTACAGATTGTTTGAAGTGGTGTTATTTGTGCTTGTGGTTTCTTGTTTCTAATTGCACAACTATAGAGGTTTTCTCAAAGAAGCTATTCATCTTTATTTAGTGGGGTTAAGATTTTTTTTTTAATACTGTACCGGGATTTGGCAAGCTAGTGCACAAGGTATATTGATTTATGCGAATAGTTTTGTGTCGAGATTCTGACCTTATGTTGATGTTGAGACTATGACACCAACCAAGTAAATCAATCTGTCTAATAACACGAGTTTATGCATATAGACTATACCTTCGTGAAAGTTGTTTATTTCTTTAGATGTTACTAGGCTTGTCATACATGAAGAATATACTTGTACAAGTTTTTGAAGATTGTGATCCAATGAAATATCTTGGGATTTCAGCATGATGAACGAGTTTCCTACTTGCACTTTGTATTCCTGCCTTCCAACCAGTTGCTTTGGTTATCAGGTTGAGGCAAAGAGGGCGTTATCAAGAGAGGAGCAGCAAACAAATGCCAGGACTGGAAACGTTAATCCTGCTAGAAACACCAGCAGTGGTGGAAATATTCGGACCAAAAAGATATTTGTTGGAGGACTGCCTCCTACTCTAACTGAAGAAGGATTTCGCCAGTATTTTGAAGCTTTTGGCCTTGTAACTGATGTAGTAATAATGTACGACCAGAGTACCCAGCGACCTCGTGGATTTGGTTTTATTTCCTTTGATTCTGAAGATGCAGTTGACCGGGTGTTACAGAGAACATTCCATGATTTGAATGGTAAGCAAGTTGAAGTAAAACGGGCTCTTCCTAAAGAGGCCAATCCTGGTGGGGGTGGCCGCTCAATGGGTGGTAGTTACCAGAGCTATGGTGCATCTGGTGGAAATGCAAACTCATATGATGGTCGAATGGATTCCAATAGGTATATGCAGCCTCAAGGCACCGGAGGTGGTTTTCCTCCTTATGGGTCATCTGGCTATAATGCAGCTGGATATGGATATGGTCCTGCCAATAATGGTGTTGGTTATGGTGGTTATAGCAGCTATACTGGAGCTGCTGCTGCTTATGGGGGACCTGCAGGTGCAGTCTATGGGAATCCTAATGTTCCAAATCCTGGCTATGCTAGTGGTCCTCCTGGGGCACCTAGAAGTTCATGGAACAGTCAAGGTTCATCTGGCTATGGTGCTATGGGTTATGGGAGTGCTGCTTCTTGGGGTGCTTCAAATGCTGGTGCTGGCAGTGGTCCTGGTTCAGCATCTGCTGGTCAATCACCTGGTGGTGCCACTGGGTATGGGAATCAAGGTTATGGGTATGGCGGTTATGGTGGAAATGATGGATCTTATGGGAATCCAGTTGGTTACGGTGCTGTTGGAGGACGTTCTGGGGGCGCTTCAAACAGTAATGCTGGTGGTCCTGGTGGGGCTGAGCTACAGGGTAGTGGCGGCGGCTACATGGGGAGTGGATATGGTGATGCAAATGGAAATTCTGGGTATGGAAATGCATCGTGGAGATCAGAGCAATCACAAACTTCTGGAAATTACGGCGGTCCTCAAGCAAATGGTCCTCATGGTTATGGTGCTGGTTATGGTGGTTCTCAGGCCTGACAAGCCCAACAACAGTGATCATGTTGCCTACCAGGTTTTCATCTCTGTTTGTGAGCGAGCATGTCCAGCTGTTCTCATGAGGCTCTCTGAAGATTTCTTGCTCCCAGCACCAGGGGAGTGGCTCAAATTGGATGATGCACTTTGGGAATGGTTGGATTGCTTGAATCCCAGTAGTTTGCACTATCTATTTTGCTAGTCAATAATAAGTAGTTTAAGGCGTGCTAGATGCCCTTATTTAATGTTTGCTTATTGAGTGTAGCTTTTAATTCAGCGTGCTTACAATCATCTTCTGGCACTTTTCAGCTCTCTATCCTAGTGTTTAATCTACTGCGCATATAATATCTGTGTGTTGGTTTGATTTCAGCTGTGTTATTTTTTTGTCTTTGCTATTGGGCACCTTTTGATCTGTTTTGACTGGGAATAAGATACTAGAAGCGAAGTTTAGAACTTGATATGCATACTTTAACTAGACAAGTAGACTTACAGAGATTGATTTGAGAGTTTCTAACTGATAGCAGTGGAGCTATAAGCAATTCGTTGATCACTTCGTAAATGGGTAGCATTAATCGTAGTGGTAGTTGACACTTTGAAGATGACATAATCATTTCCCCCCTGTATTTGCCCTTGTGTTGTACAGGAGTAGATGCTCGTGTTCTAAGGTGAGGTCAAAGGGTCCACTCATGGCTGAACCCGAGCTTCCTAGTGGGGGTTTGTTCAGTATAGGGGTTTGTTCTGCATGGAAGTGTGAAGAGGACTTGTCAGTTGGATTTGTGATTAACCCCAGAAAAGCTTTTCCAAGCTAGCGATGCCAACACTGCCACATTTTTTGTTTGTTTGCAGATTCTTGGCATTTGAAGTCGTAAATTTCTCACTTATTCTGGTTTCTTGTGGACTGATGGATTTGTTAGACAGGCAGCTTGCGGTATGTTGGCTTAATCAGTTAGCTGTGTTACATGGCAAGTACCTGTTACCTAATTGTTTAGTCAGTTATCTGTTTTATAATTAGGTGGAAAAATCTGTTTTGATTACAAAATCTGTACTATGGGGCTCCATACTCCCTCTTGAGTCTGACTTCTAGGAAGTTTACTCTGAGCTGTATTGCGTCTATTTATCGGTTGGCTAGAAAAATGTTGGTCAGGCGTTTCCAATTGGATGCTTATTTTTTAAGATATGGCGCATGGATTTTCAGAAGCATGCTTCACACTATATTTGCAACATGGTCATTGCCCTCCTGTTTTTGTTTTTTCACCCCTCCGTGCTTGTGTTTCCAGCCTCGATGTGATTGTGGATGAAGGACAATTTTCATAGATACCCTCTGATTTGTGTTAGTAGAAAGTAAAAAACCATGTGTTTCTGTCTCATGAGAAAGCAGTTTGCTATTTTTTGGTATAAATATGCTATTTTTTTTTTTTATTTTAGAAAATAATCTTGTAATTTTTTAGTGTTTGGAATTGCACAGTCCAACTGCACCTGTGAAAAATTTTGAATTTAATTTTGCATCGAATCAATTTCTTTGATAATTTTGTGCTGTTTTGATGCATTACTGTCAAAAATAATTTCTTTTTTATTCTAAGCATGTTTTAAACATGAAAGGGTTTTATCAAATTTTCAAAGTACCAATTCAACTTGTCCTAGTATTTTATATTCAATTTCTAATTCGTCTCTAATTTCTTCCAATTTGTCTTTAAATAAAGATTCATCCTCCAATCTATCCCTTTATTAAATCCATGAAAAACAAAACAAAAATCTCTATACAATATGCCAATTCATGTTTTAAATAAATTGAGCTCTTAAGATCTCTGTACTCTTAATTATAGAATTCTGACCAAAACTCATCATTCCGTATTTCTCCTTTATTTCTTGCATAAATCACCGTACATAAATGCTATAATCTCTACAGAAACATTTATAAACCTAAAAGAAAATCAAGATTTTTTTTTTAAAAAAGACTATTTAATGGCTAGATAATATTAATTTTTTTTTTAAAAAAACTATAGATAACATTGAGGATACAAACTATAGAGATAGATGCTTATGCTTCTCAGTGAAATATGATAAAACTTATTGCAAGAGCCGCCTCACGCAACTCAAAATAGTAACAAAAATCTTGCAGTTGTCAATCATAATTAAAAGATGAGAAATTGAACAATCTTGCAGGCCAGCGCCAATCAGCAATTATACATTAATCATCATATATCCTGAGCTACTATTCTGCTAGTTGTCAAGACAACTTGCCTGTTGAGATGTTTTTGCCAAGGATAAAAATCCATCATCCTGAGATGATGAATGACATTATTATTAAAAAAAGAAGTAAATGGAGAAACCGTAGAGCTTCTCTGATAAAGCCCCCCCTTTTCATCTTTGAATTTTGCTGCGAGATCCAATTAGCTATCTTCCTTCACAGAAAGGAATCAATACGCTGAAGGAGAACTTTTGTATGGATTACTTAGTGCAACAGCGTTCCCAGGACGTGAAAATACAACCTGCATTGCAGAGGAAATCAGATTTCTACGCAAGTATTGTTTTATCTCCATGATTTGAAATCAAACGTGTATTTTTCTGCATGTTGATAATTAGCATATGCGTGCTCCAGATTAGTTTAATGAGAAGTTCAATGATAATATAGCTTTGAATAACAATCCTGCAATCTTGAGATTTACCTGGTAATTTCCAAGTGTATGTGTCTTGAAACCAGCTGCACAGTAATCAAAATAATACTCCCATGTTCGGATGAACTTGTCATTGAATCCCAGGGAAATAATTTTTCTACAAAGAAATCAATGCATCAGAATAAACAGTCTGCTTAACTGTAAAAAATTATAGTTATTCTACAATCAGCCTCTAAGATTATCAATGGGAAAAAAAGAGAGTTAAAAATAAACAAAATGAAAGATATAGATTTCAGAAACTTCCGATGAAAATATTGCAAATGCAATAGTCTGATCAATTAGGTAGTGGTGAGGTGAGCGAATGTTAATTTTGATTCAAGTTGACACCACAAGTTGCAAAATAATTTGAAAAATTCTCAAGTTACTTTTACCTCTGCTTCTCCAGGAAATTTTTTCTCCAGTATTTAAGTGTTTGATAGAAATGAATTCCAATATTTTCCACGTGCTCCACGCTGTGCAAACACAAACTTAAGTTCATTTTGCAGAAAAGTAATTTGAATAAAGAACAATGGCATCAGCAGTTGAATTTAGTTTAAAACTGATGGCTCGTACCTCAGTCTCGATGAGGTGGCCATGGCTGATGTTATTCTAGCTAATGAAGGCACGCATGCACCAGGAAATATATATTCCTTAATAAAATCTGAGCTTTGCCTATACCCATCATATCTTTCCTCTGGTAATGATGTGAACTGCAAAAAAATGTTTGGAAACAGCCAGCCCCCTTAGTGCCAGGTAAAATGAAGAATAATGGGGCATAAATACGCAAAACAAATTAAAAAAATCCCATATTTTCATTACCTGTAGGACAAGAATCCCATTTTCTGCCAATACTGACTCGCAGCAACCAAAAAACTCTTCCATGTATTCATGGCCGACAGCTTCTATCATTTCACTGTACAAGTGAAAGATGAGGGCCATTAAAGTGATTACAACATTCTAAGATCAGAATGTAAAATTTCGGTGAGAGAACTCACCAGGATATTATTCTGTCATATTTTTGGGTCTTGGGCAATTGGCGATAGTCCCAGAGCTGAAATGCTATACGGTCCTAGTAAGATGGTTCGTGTAAAAAACAAGTTTATTTCAGAAACAACCATGTTATGCTCTAGTAAAAACAAATTTCCAGTTCGTACCTGGAGGCCAGCTTCCTTCACTTTCATTTCTGCATATTTTAGCTGTTCTTCAGATAGAGTGATGCCAGTGTATTTACATCCAGTTCGTTGGACAACTTCAATGGCCAAGGTTCCCCAGCCACAACCAATCTCAAGAATTTCGTGATCTTTACTGATTCTAGCCTGGATTGGCCAGGTGTAAGAACATAAAAGTTGACATGAGTATCAAGCAACCTTGGTCAAATTGTTCAAAATTATCTAAGTTATAGGCTCACTTTTTCGATTAGAAGGGATATTTTTCTCATTTGTGCAGCTTTCAAATCTTCATCTTCTGTCTTTAAAGACAACACATAAAAATGAACATATCGTCAGATAAACATATCATGCCAGGGATTGGATTATATATAAAATAAAAAATTGAGATAACGTTTTAGGGAAAAAATGATCGAATTTATTTTGTCATGAATTATTTTAAATGAAATCATAAATAAATAGGGATTCCAACCTTGAATACTCCACAGGAGTACGTCATTGTTTCATCCAAGAACAGTGCAAAAAGCTCATTACTCTGGAGACGCAGCCAGATAGGGATGTAAGCTTCTAGTCATATATAATTACACTTTTGACAACAAAAAAGTTCCAAGACCACACAGAAGTAAAAATATCTGTAAATATAGTGAAATCAACAACCTCTCACAATACTATGATGCGGGAAAGAACTAACGAGGTCACTGCTTTAGAAGTTTGAAACTGTGACCCCGTGAAACTGAGATTTTTTGAATGAATGCCAGTTTAACAATCTCATACCAGGTCATAATGACGAGAGATATTTCGGCGAGCTTGAGTAAGGGTGTTTTTCCTAGATAAATGCTGAATGAAAAATTTTGCAGATGCAATACCGGCAGTGAATAATAATGGTGTCCACCAGCCCCTGAAACCAACAGGGCGAGAATACTTGATGAAACAAAGTAAAAACAATATCAATCTCTTGCAAATCATATTCTCAGAGCTACCAGGCATAGCATACCTTTTCTTGTTCAGCTTTGATGCAGATTTGTTAGCATCTCTATTTAAAATGAGAATCTACAATACAGATTAGTAAAGAAAGTTCTTTGAAATTCAATCCACAAGAGATAGCTTAGATCAGTTATCTCACCATGAAAAGGTTTAGAAGGCCTTCATCTTTGTCAACAAACGAAAAATCACCATTGATATATGCATCTGCTAGGCCTAAATCAGCCTGTGTCATTATCTGAGAAAAAAACCCTTGAGCGCATTAGTTGCAGTAACAATTTTGAATCAGACCTTTAAATTATTCTAAAAAAAAACTTGTGTTTATAGCATATCAATTCAGCCCAATTTTTTCCTATTAATTATTTGGAACTCAAGGTGGCATTTGACTTGGTTGGAAGCATACCTTCCAGTAAAACTGTGGATTGTGAACCTTCAAAACAGTTTTCAGTGAACATTTTTTTGAAGTTCCCTTGAAGGAGAAAACTGTGCCTCCTTCCTCCAGCAAACTGTCATATCACCAAATATTGATAGAAAAAAAGAGAGGATAATCTAGTATGGACTGACAATATCAATAAGATTCAAGACTGAAAAAACAAGCTTATAGAAGAAATGAGAATAAAGTTAAAGATTTGGACATATGAAAAAAATAGCAATTTCCCAACAGGAAATTAAGCGATTAAAAGTGGTGAGCTAAACTGCAGAAAGCCCACATTCTGCATGCCTGTTTTCGTAAAATCAAAATGCCAGTAAAAAACAACACAGAAGAAGCGATTGCAATTATTTTTTATAAGTGAACTCACATCAAACAGCCAGTGGAGATATAATGTCCAAGAAATCTAGTAACAAAAAGGCGTGCCCCAGTTTCTAACATAGAAGGTGCCATATGTTTTGGATTGCTCAGAATGGCACAACTGTTTCCAAGCAGACCGTGTGCAGCAACCATGCCTGACTGCAAAGTGTGATAGAAACACAAAGAGTTTCAGTTTCCTTTATGGGAATAAATACAAAGAAATGTAATATCTAACTTGTCAATGGCAGAACACCAATATCGTGAATTGATGAAAAGAAGACATGAATGAGCTCAGTGAGTTCATGAAAAGAAGAGAAATTATCAGTGCACGATTCCTTTCATAGCTTCCCGACAAAAAAGATGTGTGGAAATTGACCAAAAATAGAACAAAAAGGAATTTTCTTTTCACTACAAACACAGGTGTCTAAATAGAGGTTGTCTCTATTAAGCAGCTTAAGGGGCACCAATGTCTACCTTTAGGCCATCTTCATGGAAGCCGTGACCTGAAAATACAACATGAAATGCTCTATTGATAAGCAAACACTGTATCTATTCTAGTGTCCTTTCTTCTTTACAAACGAAAGACTTACCCTGGTATGCTCCACAAAACCAAATTCTCCTCTTGCCTTGAATATGATCAAGCTCAAGCAAAGCTTTTGATGCAGCTACAGATGGAACGGGATGGCCAGTTGACCACTTGAGCAAGGTATGATCTGGTGCATGATTTGGATTGAGTGTCACAAGAAAAGGCATGCCTATTTCATCAATATTCTGCAGCAAAATACAATATTTAAACAACAGAATATATAGAGGAATATGGGCTCATTACTTATTCTTGACATACAAATTATGAGACTTGATTACAAACAAACCTGAATCACATTCAGCCAATATGTCAGGCAGACTTTATTGTCAGTACTTCCTAAGAAATTCAATGCACTCCATGCTGCTGAGTTTTGGGGCATCAACTTTTTATCACGGTGAAGGAAAATATCACTGCCAATATAAATAGTAGAATGATTGCAAATCTTGAGCGAATGAATTAAACGAGTTTACAGTTGCATCAACTTTTCAACAGTTTGTTTTTGTTAAACTTCTCAAAAGAAGGATTACCAAACGACTACTGAGAGAAATAGTCCTACAAATTTTTAAGCTTCAAATTTTTTTGGCAATTAAATAAATGAAGGTGGGAGAACAATAAAAATAATCACCTATACATATATTGGAAAGCACCAAGTATTCTCTTCTCATCAAATGTCGCTTGCTTTCCTAATAATTCCAGAGCATCTGGGGCATGGACAGCCATTACACACCCATTGTACATTTCTAGCAAGCCATCTCTACGGAGAACTGCACAACCTGCTTAAATACAATATTTCAATGAACTTCTGATTTTAAAACACCTCACATCTTCAAACATAATCGTCCTAGTCGACACTTAAGTTATTCAACATTTACTGCCTCAAATTTCCTAGTATATGGATGTTACAGCTTACCTTCGTCTGTAGTTGAAACAGCCTGTATCTCACAGCCAGTTCGTATTTGGCAACCCCAACTTTCCAGTTTTTCTCTGACCTGATTTTTTTACCACATTAAACGAAGTTAATCACAAGAAGAATGTCGTTTCAGCTCAAAACTAATGGCATTAATTAAAATAACGACTAGTCAGATAATGTTAAGAAAGAAATATGGTTTGGTACTACAAGTGAGCACCTTGTTGACATAAGAATGCGATCTCCGCGTGACGGTGAGCCACTGAGGCCGACCAAAGAGCTGCAGAGTAGCAAGGCATAATCAATGAAAAACCTAATACATCTGTTTTCCTAGTACTCCAATGGCAGACAAAAGCGAATGGTTTCCTTACATATAAATGGCTAAATGGAGAAGATGAGCGATTCACTTTAAACAATTTGTGCACATAACAACATCGTGTATTGGCTGAATATATGCATCCTATTTATTTCAGAAAACAAACACCACTTACCTGAAGAAAATGGTGATTAAGGTAAAATGAGAGTACAGAGAAAGCTGAAAAGCTCATAACTCCTTCTGAAGGGCAGGGCCATATAGAACCACATACAGGAATCTAAAATATGAAACGTTATCGGTGTCATTAAGCAAGGAGACCGAAAGTAGAACCTAAATGGAAGGATGAAAAAATGGGACAGAATATATGTGCTAGAGATCTTACAAGATAAGCCTTCAGAAATAATTCAGAGTAACCTCGTGACTTGACGAATTCCCCTAGGGTTTCATTCCTATCAACATCTGGATTATTCTCAAGCATATCAAGGTAACTGCAGTAGAAAAGAAAAGAAAATTAGTTGCCATTCACATTAGGATAACATTTAAATTACAGTGAGTTGTTAATTAGCGCATTAAAAGGCTAGTTTATCCTTGAACAGAATCAAATACTCAAAACACAAACTGTATGCGTCCGTATGCCAATACAACAAATAACACTAGAAGATCAAAAGTCAGATAAGTCCTAGAAGGTATTTGCCATGATTCTTGCCAAATGCATTTTCAGCTCAATCTTGAATGATGAACTCGAGGCCATGGGGCATGTTTTTGCACCATAGAATCTAATTGATTGCTTCTTTGGCTTATGTCAGGTAAGGAATCATCTTACCTAAAAGTTTATGTCTTTATATAAGATAGTTTTTTAACATGTTATTAGAGTTTTATTGACTCAACAGTGACGAGTTTGAATCTCATCACCCCTATTTTATTTGATAAAAATCAAGAATAAGATAATTCAGGTTTGTGCAAGTTTCAAAATCAAAAGGCTTTCATTTAAGAGAACATATTAGAGAATAATATAAATTATATTTTGAGATCTCACTAAAACAACTTAAAATTTTAGGTAAAATGATTTCTTAATAAGTTTCGTAATATCAGAAAGAAAAACTTGAAGGTACAATAACATGTGAGGCAAAATTAATTAAATGGAATGGCTATTTGATGTCAACAGCTAATGTTATACAGAGAATAAGTTTAATGCCTTGATGCAAATTGTACAGAATATCTGAAAGAGAATGTCTCACCTGAGCACATCATCCTTAAACTTGATAATTTCTCGAATCATTTTCAAAAAGTACGGATTTAACATATTCTTCTTCTGTGCAAACAAACCTAACAGGCCATTTCTGCTGCCCCATTCACAACCCTGGCCTTCGTCTAAGCTCACTGAGAATGACATGTCCGATAACTCCATATCTATTCCAAGGTTCTCGAAGAACTCCATCATATTTGGATATGTTACCTGTTCATGGTGCCAATACTCTCCAAGTCAATAATTAACCCTTCTCGTTAGTGTGCACCAAAAAGTAACACATTGCTTAAATAAAAAATAAATGTTCTTGGATTGTCATAACCTATCAGGCCAAATCAATAATCTTTGGCTATCTACGACCACATAGTAACTTTAAGAAACAAAATCAAGCATGATGCATGTGAGTAAACTAGTTTTTGCTCACACTTGAACAACCAAACCGCTAAAATTGGTAAAAGCTATCAGCCATTTCTCTAGACGGAGACGGTGGGTACGCTTCCGTACAATATCTGCAGGTAATTTGGAAACCAGAGCAGTGGAGCACTTGTAATTCAAGGGATATATTACAGGGATATATTGTTATTATTAAGACTATTATTTAACAAGATATTTTCCTATCAGAACTCTATTATTGCTTAACTAGCAAGTGTAGTTTTCTCCATAAATAGATAAAAACTGAGCTTGTAACAGTCATCTTCATATCAACCATGGTGCAAGCCTTAAGCTTAGCCAAGCACATTAACTTTTTGAAGGGTCAAACAATCAACTTTTATGCACAAAAACGTTGGCAAGGGAAACTTCAAGGTATGTCTTGTATCCAAACTATTCATTAAATGCCATGAATTTGATATTTCAATGCAATATGGTTAATGTCCATCACTTTCTTCAAAACATACAAGAATATGTGACTGACCCGGTTGAAGACCATGAAGCCGAGGTCCAAATCAACACCTTCGAAGCTGACAGTCTTGGCATGGCCGCCTAAGTAATCATCTTTCTCGTAGAGCACAACCTCAACTCCAGCCTTTGCAAGAACATAAGCTGAAACAAGTCCGCTAATCCCAGCACCAACCACTGCTACTCTCATCTTGACGTTACTCTATTCCTGCACTGGTTGGATTTTCACAAACACTTGAGGTCTCTTAACGAAGAGGATATTGAAGAGATTTCATGAAGCTTGATAGTATTTGTACAAAAGTTAGGCGGCGGACAACTCGTAAATAAATAAACAGACACATTTTATCAAAACCAAACCATAATTATTTATTGAATAACCAGGACAGAGAATATTTGCCCAAAACGCAAGCGAAATCCTCAAGATTCCCATGCATACAAAACTAGAAGCACATATTTTTCAAATTTTGCTGGATTACACCATCTTTCTTAATATAACAATGAGTATCTATCTCCTCCAAGTTTGGATTATAAATAAAGCCATTGTTGGTTCCCATAGTTTAACTTTTCTTTTTCATGGTGACTAATCTTACAGCCACACACTGCATGCACTAGAGAAGGAGAGAGCAGAAATAAGAGAAAATTGATCGAGCTTGATTACCTTTGCAAAATGTTATCAGGATGTGTGAGGATGGTCTGAACCAACAAATGGCTTTCCCTTGAAAGCTAGCTAGTGTAGTTTGCACTATCTATTTTGCTAGTCAATAATGAGTAGTTTAAGGCTTGCTAGATGCCCTTCTTATATAATATAGGCTTACAAGCTAATTCTGCCACATTTTTTGTTCGTTTGCAGATTCTTGGCAGTTATTCTGGTATCTTGTGGACTGATGGATTTGGCAGCTTGCGGTATGTTGGCTTATTAATCAGTTAGCTGTGTTGCATGGCAAGTTCCTGTTACCCAATTGTTTAATCAGTTATCTGTTTTATAATTAGGTGGAAAAATATATGTTTTGATTACAAAATTTGTATTATGGGGCTGCATACTCCCTTTTGAGCCTGACTTCTGGGAGGCTTATTCTGAGCTGTATTTATCGGTTGACTAGAAAAATGTTGGTCAGGCGTTTATAATTGGGTGCGTATTTTTAAGGTAGGCGCATGGACCTGCAGAAGCATACTTTACACTATATTTGCTCATAAAAATAAAATAATTCAAATGAGTTGAACCAAACCGATAACTTGTCGATATCGACTGGATCCCCTTGAGTTTTACAGCTCAACTATTAGGAAGATGTACATTTGGAGTTGAAGTGATAGCAAAACGGTGGGTTAGTGACTCTGTGAAGTGCGAGGACATTAAGAACATGGTCATTGCCCCCCTGTTTTTGTTTTTTCCAAAGCCTCGATGTGACTGAATTTAATTTAAGCTCGGTGTGTCACAAATATCAACTTTCTATCTAAATTTGTTCTGTATTTTCCTTGATTTTA
This sequence comes from Salix dunnii, assembly GCA_015731905.1. Lineage (NCBI taxonomy): Eukaryota > Viridiplantae > Streptophyta > Magnoliopsida > Malpighiales > Salicaceae > Salix > Salix dunnii. The sequence continues at coordinate 11,027,537 of CM027666.1, read as the reverse complement.
GAATGAGGAATTCAGTCCTACATGCAGTAATCCCTAATTTACAATCAATCCCTGATTTGTAGTCTAATAAATACAAGATTTTCTACTACAATTTGGTTGCCATATATTGTTGATATTTGATTTTCTTGCCATATATACCGACATCCCCCCTCAAATTTGGCCCATCAAGAAGCATCAATTTGTCAATCATGAGTTGATGTCGAGGCTGAGATAAAGCCTTCGTGAGGACATCAGTTGTCTGATGCTCAGTGGAAATATGAGGTAGTGTAAGAATATTATGATTTCACGAATGTAGTGACAATCAACTTTAATATGTTTGGTGCGTTCATGAAACACAAGATTAGTAGCAATCTGAATAACACTTGTGTTATCAGTATGGAGAGGTGTAGGAGTGTGCTAAGGAAAACCAAGTTCACGTAACAAACCTTGGAGCCATATAATCTCTGAACTAGGGGAGGACATAACTCGATACTCAGATTCTGTGGAAGATTTTGAGATTCAGTCTTGCCTTTTTGTTTTTCCATGAAATTAAAGCATTTTCAATAAACACACACCACCCAGTAATAGAATGACGTGTATCCATGCACCCTGCCTAATCTGCATCACTATAACCTGTTAGTTGTAATGAATTATCAGCAGGAAAAAATAATCCTCGCCCCGATGTACCCTTAAGATAGTGAAGAATTCTCTGGACAACAACTAAATGAGGTTGACAAGGAGTCTGTAAAAACTGACTGACATGTTGTACTGCAAAAGAAATATTTGGCAAAGTAATGGTTAGATAATTCAAACAGCCCACCAATTGCCTGTATATGGAGGGATCATGTAACAAGTCAACATCATTCTGACAAAATTTTAAATTAACCTCGAGAGTTGTAAGAACGTTATCCCTCTATTCAAGACCCCCTAAAAGAAGAATCTCCTGGGTATATTTGTGCTGATGTAGAAAAATCCCACTGAACATAGAGTGCACCTGTAGACCAAGAAAATATTGAAGGTGTCCCAGATCCTTCATATGAAATGCATTATTGAGAAAACATTGTAAATTCTCAATGAGTGGAACATCAGATCCTGTAATGATAATATCATCCACATATACAAGAAGAGCAACAATACCAGTATCAGTTTGCTGAAGAAATATAGAGGAATCATATTGGCTCTGAATAAATTTAAGTTCTAAAAGAGTAGTATGGAATTTTTCAAATCATGCTCGGAGTGTCTGTTTTAGACCATATAGAGACCTTTTCAATCAATAAACTTTATCAGATGTGTGAGTAAATATACCAGGAAGAGTCATTAAAAACCTTCTCTTTTAGATCTCCATGTAAAAACACATTTATTTTTACATACATTTGATGAAGTGGCCATCTCTTGGAAGCAACAATTGCCATAATGGTTTGTATGGTAGTCATTTTAGCCACAGGTGCAAATGTCTCCTCATAATTAATACTGTATGCCTGACAATTTTCAAGAGCCACCAATCATGCTTTATACCATTCCACAATCCCATCAGATTTGAATTTAATAGTGTATGCGAATAGGTTTGATTTCGATAGGATAAGAAACAATATCCCATGTGTGATTATCCTGAAGTGCCTGAAGTTCCTCTTTCATGGCCTATTGCCAACAGTCTTGGGTAGAAGCCTAAGCCTAAGTTTTAGGCACAAAGTACTATCAATAGTAGTTGTTGAGTATCCATAAATGTTTGGAGCACGTGAAACTCGAGTTGATCATCTTAGTTGAAGGGAAGGATCCATACATGTCAATTTTGTGTCTGGAAGGGGCAAAGTGGATGGTAGATGACATCTTTGATGTACAATTCGTTGCTGAGTATCCATACATGTCGGTTCCATGTCTAGAAGGGGCAAAATGGATGGTGGATGATGTCTTTGATATACAATTCTTGGCTTAAGATGTTCAAAATAAGATGGATTATTATCATCAAATGTAGGAAGCTGGATAGAAGTGGATTCTTTAGAGAAGCAAGAAGGGAAAGTTTTTTGATTTTCAAAGAAAATCACATTTTGAGAGATACGAATTTTATGAGCATTTACGTCATAACACACAAATCCTTTATGAGAATTATTGTATCCTAGAAAAGCACAACGAGCAGCTTGGGCTTAAAGTTTATTACATTCATTTAATGGTAAGTGAACAAAACAAACGCACCCAAAAACATGGAGAGAATCATACTTAGGAATAACACCAAATAAAATAGAGTATGAAGATGCAAATTTTAAAACTTGGGAAGGCAAATGATTAATGAGATGAATGATTGTCGACAAAGCTTCTATCCAAAATCAAGAAGGTATTGAAGAATCAATTAATAAGGTGTGAACAACATCTAAAAGTTGACAATTCTTACGCTCAATAACTCCATTTTATTGAGGAGTGTAAGGACAAGATCTTTGAGAGAGAATCCCATTGTTTTTGAGATATTTCTGAAATTCTTTGGACACATATTCCCCCCAGAGTCGGAACGTAGAATTTTAATATGAGCTAGAAAATTGATTTTCAACAAACGAAGGCTTGAAATATTGAGAACACATCAGCCTTAGATCAGAGAAAATATACAAGTGAAACGACTAAAATTATCAATAAACGTGACAAAATATTTATACTGGGCATGAGAGAGAACATGGCTCACACCTCATACATCAGTATGAATAATTTCAAAACATTTAGAAGCATGACTATCATGTGAAGGAAATGATAATACTTTGCTTTTACCCAATTTGCTAGAACAACAATCCAAAAATTCTATTGAAAAAGAATTTTTATTCCCTAAATATCCATTTTTCATAAGATAAGTCAATACATTAGAATTGGGATGCCCCAATTTCTTATGCCAAAAATGAGGATTATTAATGGTAGTAGAATAAGCACAAGAATTAATACTAGGAATAGAAAATTATATTGGAAATAAACGTCCCATTTTAGACCCCTTCACGATCACCTTCCTTGACACTTGATCCTGCACATAACAACCATGATGATCAAATTGAATTTTACAGTTATTTTTTACCATTTCACCAACAGAGAGTAAACTTATGGATAATTTTGGTGACACAAAAATATTTTTGAAATGAGACTCCAAATTACCAATCAACAAAATCAACAGATTATCACCATTTGCTACCTGTATACGTTGATTACCCATATACTTTTCGCACATTTTGCAACCCATTTTCACTATTGGTTATGTGATTTGATTTAGACAAATCCATTCATCATTGTTTATTATGTGCCAAATCCAAGGGAAAATTAAACTTGTATTTCTTACCTGAAATCTCGAGTGCAGACTTACCCAAAATCCCGATTGCAGAGAAGGCAGATATTATCATCTGCAGCACAATCTCGGGAGTAAGAGTGGTCATCGACAAGTTCACCAACGATGAAGATTCTGATGCTGACAGTGAGGACACGATTGCAACAACCATAAAAGCAGCCCCCAAATTTGACTGAACAGTAAACCCTTGTCAATTTTGTGGTCGCAGACGACAATCCTTTATTATATGCCCTTCTTTCTTACAGTAATTGTAAAATTTCTTGATGCAATTTCTGGCAATGTTCCCTAATTCCTTGCAATTAAAACACTACACACCCACACCCCTCTGTCATCCCCTTCATTGAGCCATGTAAGCCACATTCATCTCTGTCATCGTGTCCTAAGTTAATTCGTGTTGAGTGGCGAGTCATTGTTCTTCCCGTAACAATTCCCCTAAACATTCATCCAAAGTGGGTACTGGACTTCGGTTGATTAAGCTAGCTCTTTAGGCCTCAAATTCTGCCCGGAGCTTCATCAAGAGTTGGTCCCTCTAGCTCTCAGAATGAACAAGGTCTAGTGTTTTTAAACTCTCCTTCGGTAATTTAGAGTAAATTATGCTAGTATATTCACTCCATAGGTTTAGAAATCCGGCATAGAATTGTTTGATTGAGATATTACCTTGTTTGTAATTGGCAATATCCATTTTGACTTGAAATTTTGGAGTCGAATTGTTCTGGAATAGATGCGTCAGAAGTAGTCCCAAATCTCCTTCCCTGTGTCAAACGATCTAAGGTTGTTAATCATATGGGGTTCAACAAACCCCAGTATCTAAGGGACAATTTTCACATCCTTGGTAGTCTATACACTCAACTCCTGTTGGTCGGTTGGTGCTAGTGAAGATCCATCAAGATGCCCCCATAATTCCTTCTCTTTGGCATAGTTTTTACCATTGAATCGAGTAAGAAAAGCCTCCTAACTGACATAATTTTTGCCATTGAATCGAGTAAGAAAAGCCTCTCCAAGGATCCTAAGAATCCAAAATAAATCACCAAATACTGACGAATTCAGTCTGTAAACTGAAGAGAAGATCAAAGGCCTATATCAGAATTATTGGCTATAATACCATGTCACAAATATCAACTTTCTTTGTAAATTTGTTTTGTATTTTCCTTGATTTTAGAATGAGGAATTCAGTCCTCTAACTATATGTAATAATCTCTAATTTACTGTCTATAATCTCTGATTTGTAATCTATAATATATACAAGATTTTCTATTACAATTTGGTTGCCATATATTGTTGATATTTGATTTTCTTGCCATATTCACTAACAGAGTGAAGGGTTTTTGCAATGAATGGTTCTCATCTAAGCTCAGTGAGGATCTTCTATTAACTTGGTTTTCTCCCGATTGTCAGCAATGTGAAACACAAGGGGGCAAGTGTGGTTTCAATGGAAATGCTAGTCGAGAAACTCTTTGTTCCTCCAATTCTCAAAGAGGAAATATTTCCTTTCTATTTTTTAATTGTTTTGTATTTGTTAAGCTAAGTCTTCATCACCATCTTTACTCGCAAATTCGTAAAAGAAAACTAGGGAAAGGAGCAGATAGAAGCTGTCTGACTGGATCAAAATAGTAATCGAGGAACAACAGAAGTCAGGAAATGCTTAATATGATATTGGTCAGCAGACTTTGTGTACAGTAATGCATGACATAGGAATACTATGTTTGAGGTGCAGAGTAATTGACTTGATTAGATAATTAAATATTAAACTAGCATCATTAGCTAAGCTATTAAAAAATATCAAGAATAATGTGTCAGGTGGGATATGATCATTTCCATTTATAATATGATTCACACCCTCCCTGGTATCATTTTGCTGTAGCCAAAAGTCAAATACTGAATAAACTGGTTCATATGATATAATTTCAGCTCTACAGTCCCATCATTTCTAATTCATCAACCTGTGTCCAGCCAAACAGGCCACGATAATGTATCGTCACCACCAACCTTCCTTTCAGTTTCCCCCCTGTTTTTGTTTTTTTTCCCCAGCCTCGATGCGACTCTGGATGAAGGACAGAATTTTCAAAGATACCTTGTGATTTGTGTTCATAGAAAGTAAAAACCATGTTTTTCTATAACTTCCTATCCCTATTGCATCTTTTTTTTTTTTTTAGCGTGCTCAATGGTCACTAGCAATGAGCTAGAAGATCCATTGATTTTAAATTGAATTTGATCATGGTATTTTGGTATAAACATGCTAATTTATATATATAGAAAATAATCTTGTAATTTTTTAGAGTGTTTGGAAGTGCTTGCGAAAAATTTTGGATTTGATTTTGCTTCAAATCAATTTCTTTGATAATTTTGTATTGTTTTGATACATCAAAAATATATTTTTTTTATAAAAAAAAACCTTAATGTTTAATAAAAATTAATTTGAAAAATAATTATTTCTCTTCTAAACAGGTTTTAAACATGGAAGGGTTTTTATCAAATTTTCAAAGTACTGATTCAACTTGTCCATGTATTTTATATTCAATTTCTAATTCGTCTCTAATTTCTTCCAATCTCTTTGAATAAAGATTCATCATGCAATCTATCCCTTTATTAAATCCATGAAAAAAAAAAACATATTTCTCCTTTATTTCTGCATAAATCACCGTACATAAATGCTATAATCTCTACACAAACATTTATAAACCTAAAAGAAAATCAAGATTTATTTTTTAAAATAGACTATTTAATGGTTAGATAATGCTGGATTTAAAAAAAAAAAAAACTATTGATACATTAAGGATACAAACTATAGAGATAGATGCTTCTGCTTCTTAGTGAAATATGATAAAACTTATTGCAAGAGCCGCCTCACGCAACTCAAAATAGTAACAAAAAATCTTCGGTCACTAGGATTCATAGTTAACAGATGAGAAATTGCGTGATGTTGCAGGCCAGCACCAATCAGCAATCATACATTAATCATCATTTATCTTGAGCAGTAATTCTGCTAGTTGTCAAGACAAGCATGCCAGTTGAAATGTTTTTGCCAAGCATAAAAATCCATCATCCTGAGATGATGAATGACATTATTATTAAAACAAAACGTAAATGTAGAACTTAATCTCAAGAGGGACTGGCTTCAGCGTGATGGTGCTATCTTCCTTCACAGAAAGGAATCAATACGCTGAAGGAGAGCTTTTGTATGGATTACTCAGTGCAACAACGTTGCCGGGATGTGAAAATACAACCTGCATTGCAGAGGAAATCAAATTTCTTTGCTTCTAAGCTGAAGGGACAAATCATGACACATCATCAGCACATAGTTGCTATTAACTATATATTCTACGAGTAGTTGTGTGATATATATTGCTAATTTTTTACTGAATTTTCTAATACAAGCTACGCAAGTATTGATTTATCTCCATGATTTGAAACCAAACATGTATTTTTCTGTATGTTGATAATTAGCATATGCATGCTCCAAATTAGTTTAATGAGATGATTGATATTATAGCTTTGAATAACAATCCTGCTTTCTTGAGATTCACCTGGTAATTTCCAAGTGCATGTGTCTTGAAACCAGCTGCACAATAATCAAAATAATACTCCCATGTTCGGATGAACTTGTCATTGAATCCCAGGGAAATAATTTTTCTACAGAGAAATCAATGCATCAGCATAAACAGTCTGCTTAATTGTAAAAATTATAGTTATTCTACAATCAGCCTCTAAGATTATCATTGGGGAAAAAAGAGAATTAAAAATAAACGAAACGAAAGATGTTGATTGCAGAAACTTCTGATGACAATTATTGCAAATGCAACAGTCTGATCAATTAGGAAGTGGTGAGGTGAGCGAATGTTAATTTTGATTCTGCACAGACTTTAGATGCATCCTACTACATGAATGTATCTGTAAGGCATCTATTCATCATACTGAAAACCAGTTAAACTACTAAACTATCAGAACAAATCATAGCATGTGGACTTATAGCAGTGTCGATAATTATTGGTCTGAAAGAATCTCTAATACTTCAGTTAACGCAGCTAAAGAAATTTTTATGATATAATCATACTCTTTTCATTTTATGAGAATAGGAAAAATCAATTCATTATTTATTAAAGCCAGCTATCTTCTTTCCTTTGGCACACGGATCAGGATCATGTCAAGCATTATTCATGCCTGCTCTGCTGTAATTAAAGATTACAGCCAATTCTATGTATGATTCTCAAGCATTATTTATGATTCTCCCTTCGTCTCTCTCTCTCTCTCTCTTGCGTCCTGGCCAAACAAAAAGCAAAAAAGAAACCTCACACCCCTTCCTCTCAGTCCCCTCGTCAGCCTCCACCAATAGACAACCGCCCCCCCGCCCCATAGGCTTGCAACCTATTCCCTATTACTATCAAAACTATCCCTTCCAAAATCAGTATTTTAGGCAAAATTCCCGTGGCCCCTGTTGGTGTTGGTCCTTCCAATCAGCACCTTAAGGGTGCCCATGCAACCATGAATGTTGAAGATGTCCCTTTGGATTGTTGCTCCAGTGAAGAGGATTCGGAATATGAAGTGTCTTCCTTGTATGCCTCTGACTCCAGCTCCTATGATGTTTCAGATTTGGGTCCAGAGGATGTTTCTAATAGCCCCCATCATGCATGCATCCACCGATGTTCCTCCTCCTCCCTCTCCTTGTGCTCCTGCTGAAGCTTCAGGTGCAGCTGCACAACCGCTTGCCCCAATAGGTCAGTGGAGGAATCTCTTTGCCTCCAATCACAACTCTTCAAATTATTCTAAACTTAAGCATTTCTCTAATATTACTGCTGCCAGAACTTTCAATCTAGTAGATGATGATCTTGATGTTGCTTGTGATTTCTGGAAACATTGTCTTATTGGGTATGTCTCGGTTAAATTTCCAACTTACAAAGCTTTGAGTAGCATCATCTCTAATTCATGGAATTGTGAGGCTAAATTGCATATTCATGAATTCGGATGGTTGGTATACAAATTTCAGAATGAATCAGAAAAAATGGAAGTATTACAGGGGGGTCCTTATCTCATTTATGATAGACCTCTAATATTACGAGAAATGCCAGAGTATTTTGACTTTAACTCTACTGATATGTTTACTGTCCCTGTTTGGATAAAGTTGCCGAATTTGCCTCTGAAATTTTGGTCCTCTACTTGTCTCTCTAAAATTGTTAGTGCTCAATGTGACATGTTGACATCCTCCATGTCTCGCCTCTCGTAAGCTAGAATTTTGGTAGAGATTAATCTTATGGAGGACCTCCCTCAGTCCATTACCTTCTGTTTACCGAATGGTGTTCCTCTTGTTCAACAAATTGTTTATGAGACTTTGCCAAAATTTTGCAAGTATTGTAGGGTTCTTGGTCACTTGGTTGCATCTTGCTCTAAGGCTCCTAAGGATGGGGGAGTGAGTCAAGCTACCTCTATTGATCCTCTTGTCATAGTTGCTATGCATAAAAGTAAAAATAACAAGAGGGGCCAATCTGTGGCCAGGGAGGAGCAGGTTGCCAAAGGTGTAGCTCTCGGTTCTCAGCCATCTTCAGATGCAGTTGAGAATGTTAATAGGGTTGATTTTACTTCATCTTCTAGTGATCTCATGATTGCAGAAGTGGCGGCTGCTGTTGGGAAATGGGAAATTGTTAAACAAAAGAAACATAGCAGTAGAAATGTGCAGCAAGTAGTAGCTAAGGGTGTTGGGTTTGTGGGGGTTGGCTCGGTTGTTCCTCTTGATTCTATTATGGTTTCAAGACAGAAAAGTGGCACAGTGACCAGAAGTAAGGGGCAAGATAGTGAAGGGATTTCTCCGGGTGTCAACACTAGAAAAGGAGCTAAGTTTTTGAATGTATTTAGCAGTAATGGTAGGACTCCTCCTACCCATCCTGCCCTCCAATGATTATCCATTGCTGGAATGTTAGAGGGCTCAATAGCCCTCTAAAACAACATGAGGTTGTTAGCCTCATGAAGAAAAATAAAATGGATGTTTGTGGTTTGTTGGAAACTAAATTGTGTTATTCTTAGGTTGTGGCTTTGCAGAAGTTTCGGCTCAAGCGTTGGAAATTCATGACAAATGTTGTTGCGTCTTCCATTGTTAGAATTGTCATCTTCTAGAATCCTTCCACAGTTAAGGTGGATTTTGTTGACAACTCGGCTCAAGGTGTTCATGTTGTTATTAGTAGCCTTGTGAGTCAAGTTAGCTTTCATGCTACTTTTGTTTATGATTTGCATACCATTGTTGATAGGCGAGATTTATGGGATAGTCTTCGTATGTGGGGTCCTTTGGGTCCTTGGTTAGTGCTGGGGGATTTTAATTCCATTTTGTCTCAAGATGATAAATTGAATGGCAATGCTGTCTTTATGTATGAAATTAATGACTTTCATAATTGTTATGATTTGGGATGGTTTGATCTTAATTACTCTAGTTATCATTTTACTTGGTCTAATGGGCATGTTTGGAGTAAAATTGATAGGGTTTTTGTCAATCTTATTTGGGTTTCTCTTCAACACACGACGCCCATGTTCATTTTGGTAATTAGAGTGCTTTCTCCTATCACTCTCCTGCCATGGTTCGGCTTGATCACAAGGACAAAGGATGTCGTAGTTTCAAGTTCTTCAATATGTGGACCTCTCATGTTGATTTTCTCAATACTGTTTTTGAGAGTTGGCACTTGGATGTTGCTGGCTCTCCCATGTTTTCATTATGTAAGAAACTTAAAGTGATGAAAAACCCCTTGAAGCATCTCAACCAGCTACATTTTAGTCACATTTCTGAGAGAGTATCAAGAGTTGAATTGGGCCTCAACTCCCTGCAATCTACCCTATATGGGGATCCTAACAACCCGCAGCTTGTTCTTGAAGATAAAAAGCTCCAGCTCCTAAATCTCAAGCTTGTCGAGAAAATGTTCTTCAGTCAGAAGCTTAAGTGTTCATTTCTTCAATATAGTGATAGAGGTTCTTGGTTCTTCCATGCGATGATGAGCCAAAAACATGGCCGAAATTATATCCCTATGATTCAGAAGTCTAATGGTCTTCTTAATGTTTCGGAGGAGGAAGTTGGAGCTGAATTTGTGGTCTTCTTCCAAAACCTTTATGGGACCTCCAAATCCACCCTGTCGTTGGATGTTAATGTTCTCAGTTGTGGTCCTTGTATCTCTGATAGCTCTAAGGCTCTTCTCTCTACTCTAGTCTCTAATGATGATATCAAGTCAACTTTGTTTGGTATTGGGAATGATAAGGCTCCGGGGTCGGATGGTTATATTTCTCTTTTCTTCAAATTTGCCTGGTCGGTTATTGGTGGTGATTTCTATATGGCGGTTTAGGATTTCTTCAGATGGGGGAGGATGCTTAAGCAGATTAATCATTCAGTTATCTCTATGATTCCCAAATTTGCTCATGCTTCTACTCTTAATAATTTTCGGCCTATCTCTTGCTGCAATATGTTCTACAAAGTTATTTCAAAGCTTCTTGCTGATCGTTTATCTATTGCTCTGGGGGATATTATCAATCCTATGCAGAATGCCTTCCTAGGAGGTCAAGCTATGGCGGATAATATAAATTTGGTTCAAGAGTTGCTTCGGTAATATGGTAAAAAACGAACCTCTCCTAAATCTCTCATGAAGATTGATTTTAAGAAGGCCTTTGACTTGGTTCAACGGTCCTTTATTAGAGAGCTTTTGGGGTTGCTGGGCTTTCCTTCTAGGTTCATTCACTTGGTCATGCAATGTGTTGAAACCACCTTCTTCTCCATTGCAATCAATGGGAATCTGTACGATTTCTTCCCAAGCAAAAGTGGTATTCGGCAGAGGGATCCTCTTTCACCGTACTTTTCATCACTTGTATGGAGTATTTCTCTCACATATTAAGAGGAGTGTCTCGGCAGCAAGCTTTTCGCTTCCATCCACAATGTATGCCTCATAATATCTCCCATCTTGCTTTTGCCAATGATGTTCTGCTGCTTGATAGAGGTGATAAGTCTTTTGTCCTAGCTTTTCTCTGTCAGTTAGACATGTTTGGGCAGATTTCTGGTTTAGAGGTTAATCCTTCCAAATCCTCCATTTATTTTGGGAGAGTGGGTGATGGTTTAAGACAGGAGATCATTCATGCAACGGGGTTTGTCGTAAGGTCCTTCCCTTTTAAATATCTTGGCGTGCCTTTAAGCCCTCATCGGCTACTGGTGAGCCAGTTTTCTCCTCTCCTTTATAAGCTTCAGGCTGCTATTTAGAATTGGTGGGCAAGCATCTCTCTTATGCAGGAAGGCTTGTGCTTATGCGCTCCATTCTCTATGGCATGGTTCAGTTATGGATTAATATATTCCCTCTTCTAGACACTGTCATTACCAATATTATCCATCTATACAGGAGCTTCCTGTGGATAGGTAATGTTCAAAAATCTCATTTGGCTTTAGATGCTTAGAAGAATGTGTGTCTACCCAAGCAGGAAGGTGTGGTGGGCCTTTTTGACATCAAAGCTCGTAATAAAAGCTTTTTGGTGAAGCATCTTTGGAATATCCATCTGAAGACTGATTCTCTTTGGATCAAATGGATTCATCATTTCTACCTTTTGACTCTCTTGATCTGGGATGCCCAAGCTAAGAAAGCTTCATCTCCGCTATGGAAAACCCTTGCTTCCTTGAAAGATCAACTTGTCTAGGATTGTGGGAGTAACTCCTCTGTTATTGCTACTATGACCTCCTGGTCTGTTGATACAAGTCGTTTCTTGGCTAATGCTTTTGAGCACTTTCAAGTAAAAGGTTGTATGATCCACCAGGATAGTGTGGTATGAGAGTCATGGTCATTGCCTAAACACTGTTTTGTGTTGTGGATTGCGGTGTTTGGTAAGCTCAGAACTAAAAATCATCTGTACTTCATTCCCACTGACACTAGCTGTGTGTTTTGTAGCCAGGGCCAAGAGTCACATAGTCATTAATTCTTCAAATGTCCCTGGACTTCAAACTTGTGGGGAAACATTGTTCGTTGACTGCATATTCATCGTCGGATGAGTTCCCTTCCTAGCGTTATTCGAGGCATCTTCTCAAAAAAGGTAAAGATGGTTTCTAGAATGCGAAGAGCCTCTCTTGCCATCTTGGTTTATCTCATCTAGGAAGAGCGTAATAAAAGGTTGTTTGATTCTTCTTCAACCTCAGTGGAGAGAGTTTTTTGGAGATTCCAGGTTCTGTTCTTCACAGTTTTCCACTCTCATAAAAGGGATCACTTCTCCATTGATGTTGGCTAATGTATGGTCTGGTCTTAATGGGGTGGTGTTGATTGCCGGTTGCTTCTCTACTTGCTTTGCTGGGTTGTTTTATTGAGTTGGTGTTGTTTGCTTTGTTGGGATGATGTGAAAGATCTCCTCTCCATGGTTGTTGGCTGCTTTGCTGCTTGTTGTGGCTAGTTTCTATTTTGAGCTGTCTTAACTTTTGTTATCCTTTTTCGAGTTGTCTGCTGGCAGCCGTCCTTTGCCTAGGTCGTGAGCTTTGTAGTTTCTTCATATAAATATTGTATTTCTTTTAGTTCTTGCTTATTGCTTGTATCCTAGCCTGCTAACTTCTTAGTTGGATTGTGAGCGGATACTATGCTTCTTGTTTTGGCTTCTTCTTAGCTTGCTCCCTTTGTTTGGCCTTGGGAGTGTGTTTCTCTTGAGGTGTCTGCTCTCTATTTTAGGTTCTTTAACTTTGTTGTTCGTAGCTTGTTTTATTCTTTGATCTTTTATTCATACTTATATTTGATAAAAAAAATTACAGCCAATTCCAAAATGTAATATGATCAATAAAGTGTAAAAAATATTCCTTAAAATGGTTCATCTATCACGTCATATTTTTAAATTAATACTATACATAGTTATATACTTTATTTTGTATGAAATTCATGTGAGATACTTTATTTTCTATGCAATTCATCTGTGATAATTTAAGGCGTAAGAGCGCATAGTGGTAGGCTATGAATATCCTCGACGGATGGAGTAGAGGTGAAAAAAATTAGGTTAAAAAGGCTTTTAGTTCAGCCATATAAATATTTTGAAAAAACTTGTCTTCCATCAACGCATAAAAAACCTAAATTTTTGCATTAGACTAGAAGGTTGTTTCTTCTTCGCAGAACATGGTGAAGTTGACACCACAAGTTGCAAAATAATTTGAAAAATTCTGAAGTTCCTTTTACCTCTGATTCTCGAGGAAATTTTTTCTCCAATATTTAAGTGTTTGATAGTAATGAATTCCAATATTTTCCACGTGCTCCACGCTGTGCAAACACAAACTTAAGTTCATTTTGCAGAAAAGTAATTTAAAAAAAGAACAATGGCATCAATAATTGAATTTAGTTTAAACTGATAGCTCATACCACAATCTCAATGAGGTGGCCATGGCTGATGTTATTCTAGCTAATGAAGGCAGGCATCCACCAGGAAATATATATTCCTTAATAAAATTTGAGCTTTGCCTATACTCATCATATCTTTCCTCTGGTATTGATGTGAACTACAAAAAAATGTTTGGAAACAGTCAACCCCCTTAGTGCCAAGCAAAATGAAGAATAATGTGCATGACCCAAACTACTAAAAAACCTCACAACTAAGCACTAACTTCTACCATCTCTACCATTACTTTACAATTCAAAAGGGCATAAATAAGTAAAACAAATTAAAAAAAATCCCATATTTTCATTACCTGTCGGACAACAATCCCATTTTTAAAATTTTTATTTTTTTAAATTACTTTTAAAATGAAATGAAAAATAGGAACTCGAAGTCGCAGCGCCTTGAATTTGGAACCAAGTCTATTTGCAATATTACAACTCCTCAATGAGTGCTTAAAAATCCTATCTCATTGATGCTAAATCAGCACACCAATAATAACCATGTTTTTGCATGTGTTCATCTCGAAATCATCTCCTCAATGATTTTTTTTTCTTGAACCACATTTGTTCATCTCGAAATTAATCCCAAGAATCGATCTCTACAATACCTGTTTGTTTAGAGTTACTGTTCATACCAGAAAAAAACCCAGATTTTCCTAGAAAAGCATACTTTCCTGGAAAATCCATATTTTCCCAAAAAAAAAACCACAAACCCAGAAATTCCATCAACTCACAAACAACTATTCTCCTTTCATTACCCGGATATCAACCATTGGTATAACAGCGAATTCATACAAGAATTTTTCTCAACAACCCAGAAATCAACCAATTTTTTCATTAGTGGAGCTGAGGGTCACCGTGAGAAAGAACACTGGTATCGTGCTCTTCCTCTTTGGCATCCCAACAGAACCCAGCTCGTGAACCATAAGACTTCGTTCAACCCGTAAACCCAGCTTGAAAACCCAGAAATTCATCAAACCCAAAAACCCGTACAACCATCTATTCATCATCACCACACACAAACAACCATTATTTCATCTTGACAAAAGATCTTAAGTCTTCCCCTTCATCTATCGGGCAAACCAGTCAACTGCCATCCGTATTTGCAGAAGATCTTGACAGCATAGCCAATGTTTCAAAATGAATGGGTGGAGAAGTGATGCGGCCAAGTTCAAGGCTAGAAATGAGAGAAATGAAAGTGAGAGGCAGATGGGAAGAAGTGAAAAATGAATGGGTCACGAGCAACCATTTAATTTGGGTTGAAAACAACCGGGTAGGTTGGTGTGTTTCCGCTGTGGTGAGACGAGGCATTTGAAACCACGATGTTATGAAATTATTGGTTACCTGGATTGGTGGGCCTTTACAAAAAAAATATCAAAAAAATATCAGAAAATCAATGGTACATCTGACACAAGCAAATCAGGTATCACCTACAGCGAATGTGGTCCATCCAGGCATCATCGAAAATTTTTTTGCACACTCTATTATTACTAAAAGTAACACTTGGATTATTGATACAAGTGTATCTAGTCACAAGACTAGCGATTCCGATAAATTAACCTGTCATAAACCCTCCTCATATTCAGCTATACGCACTGCTAACGATAATATCTCCCTTGTTACAGGGGAAGGATCTATCGTTTTGACTGACACTATAACCCTAGATATTGTCCTTATTGTTCCATCTCTTGCATATAATCTTTTGTCAGTATGTCAAATTACTGCTACTCTTAAGTGCACGGTAACGTTTTGGCTTTAGTTTTGTGTTTTTCAAGACATTCTAACCCAGAAGATTTTTGCTTATGGTGTTAGATGGGGCAACATGTATTATTTAGAGTTAATAGAAAAATAGGGGTCAATGATGGGTCACGCACATCAGACCAGAAGTAAGGATCACGCTCACGCTCTCGTATGGTTATGGCATCGACGACTTGAACATCTTTCATTCGGGTACCTTAAGAAATTACAATCGTATTTATTTTCCAGTTTAAGTATTTTGGATTTTCAGTGTGAAATTTATGAACTGGCAAAAAGCCACCGTATTTCCTATTTGCCAAGTTTGAAGAAAAGTATGGAACCATTTGCAATCATCCATTCGGATGTTTGGGGTCCTACAAAGATCTCGTATTTTTCTAATGTATAATATTTTGTTATATTTATTGATGAATGCACACGGATGACCTGGATATCTCTTCTCTGAAATAAAAGTGAAGTGGGTATTATTTTTCAAAAATTTCATAAAATGGTACGGACCTAATACCAACGGCACATTCATACACTTTAATCAGATAATGGTACGGAGTTAATGGATCAAGTGTTAGGTGATTTTTTAAATCATCATGGAATTCAACATTAAACCTCCTACACGTATACACCACTGTAGAATGGATTAACAGAAAGGAAGAATAGGCAGATTAGGAAAATTGTTCGTGCTTCGCTATTTAGCATGAATCTGCCAAAATACTATTGGGGTGAGGCAGTAAAATCAATTACTTACTTAATAAATCGAATACCATCAAGTGCAATTGAATTTCAAACTCCTCAACAGAAAATGGAATCTCTTCTCTCTATTCCTTATCTACCAAATTTGGAACCACAAGTGTTTGGTTGTACGGTATATGTCCACATCCCGAAAGTCCTACGAAGCAAACTAGATCCTTGTGCAAAGTGGTGTGTTTTTGTAGGTTACTTGAAGTTCCAAAAAGGATATAAGTGTTTTGATCCTCACCATCGAAAGCTACATGTAACCCTAAATGCATCATTTTGAGAATCTGAACCCTACTATTTAGGAGGAGTTCTCGAGTCTTCTTTTCAAGGGGAGAGTAACATTGGAAAGAACAAAGATACATTTGAATTAGAGGAAAATAAAGGGTTAAAGGAAATGAGACCAGGTTATGATAACCTAGATTTCTACATAGATCGAAATGATCTTAGAAACGACCCCTCTATGTCTATGGAATTACCAGCACCTACACCATTAATTGAAGAATCAACCGAGAATGTCTTTCCTTAGTCACCTCAGGTATCCCTAAATCCTATTTTAAATGAGATAAATGAAACTCCTATCTTAGAAAATAATGTGATCAATAGGTACCCACAAAGACTAAACCGGGGAGTTCCAAGAAAACAGTATGAACCTGATTCCAAAAACAAAACTAAATACCCCATCAGTAACTATATCTTTACCCATAGATTATCAGAATTATATACATTTACTGTTAATCAATTATCCAATGTGTTTATTCCTAGTAATGTATAAGATGCATTAGCAGACTCAAAATGGACCAAGGCGATGAATGAGGAGATAAAGGCACTTCAGAAGAATAACACTTGGGAGTTATGTCAATTACCAAAAAGAAAGAAGAAAGTTGGGTGTAAATGGATGTTAACAATGAAGCTGGATACAAATGGGAATATTGATAGATACAAAGCAAGATTAGTCACAAAGGGATATACACAAAAGTATGGAGTGGATTATCAAGAAATTTTTGCCTAAGTTGCAAAAATGAACAACATTTGAATTCTTTTATCTATAGCAGTGAATTGAGACTGAGTCTTATAACAATTTGATGTTAAGAATGTCTTCCTAAATGGAGATCTTGAAGAAGAAGTGTATATGGAATTACCTCCTGGAGTTAAAACCGGGTCCTCATGTGAAACTGAAGTATGCAAATTAAAAAAGGCATTGTATGGTCTAAAACAGTCACCTTGGGCATGGTTCGGAAGATTCTCATCTACGATGAAGGAGTTTGGCTATAAACAAAGTAATTCAGATCATAATTTGTTTATAAAACACAAAGAAGGGAAGGTAACGACACTAATAGTATATGTGGATGATATGGTCTTAACAGGAGATGATCTAGAAGAAAGAAAGGCACTACAATAGTTTCTGGCATCGAAATCCGAAATGAAAGATCTCGGACAACTGAAGTACTTAGGGATTTAGGTCTCAAGGTCAAAAACAGGGATATGTCTATCATAGCAAAGATATGTGTTAATTTATTGATGAAAACCGGAATGCTTGCATGCAAACCGGTAGATACACCTATGGAAATGAATCACAAACTGGAACAAGCAGAAAATCAAACGCCAGCGGACAAAGGATGTTATCAACGATTAGTTAGAAAACTAATATACTTATCACATACTAGGCCAAACATTGCCTATGCAGTAAGTATGGTAAGTCAGTCCATGCATTCACCAGGAGAAGAACATTTAGAAGCTGTATATCGAATCTTAAGGTATCTAAAAAGTGCACCAGGAAAAGGACTTCTATTTTCTAAAGGGAAGGTCTAAGATATTAAACGATATACAGACTCAAATTGGACAGAAAATTAGACTGATAGGAGATCAACATCAGAATATTTTATGTTCGTAGAAAGCAACCTTGTCACTTGGAGAAGTAAGAATCAAAAAGTGGTCACAAGATCAAGTGCAGAAGCAGAATACTGAGGTATGGCTCATGGTGTGTGTGAATTACTATGGATTAAACATATATTACAAGACTTGGGAATTGATTATGGAACATTTATGGGTCTACACTGTGACAATAAGGCAACTATATTGCTCATAATCATGTTCAACATGATCGTACCAAACACATTGAAGTCGACCGACACTTCATTAAGGAAAAGCTTGATCGGAAAATTATACAACTTTCATTTGTTCGGTCTAGAGATCAGCTAGCCGATATTTTCATAAAGACAGCCTTTGGAAGGGCGTTCCATGACGCTATTGACAAGATGGGCATGATAAATATCTACACTTCAACTTGAGGGGGAGTGTTAAAATATGACTGTTAAAATATAGCCGTTAAAATATGGCCGTTAATTTCCAGATATGAAAATTGTGTAAAGTAGGGATAAAGTAGTTTTTATCTTTAACTAAATTAATCTTGTAATTACTTTATAAGTTCATTCTCAATTGTAATGGAAAAACAACTCTGAAATATGCGAATTTATACTTTTAACAAAATCCTATCTCAATGATGCTAAATCAGCACGCCAATAATAACCATGTTTTTGCATGTGTTCAATGGTCACTAGCAATGAGCCGGAGGATGCATTGATTGAAGTAAATTGAATTTTGTATACATGTATTTTGGTATAAACATGCTATTTTTTATATATGGAAAATAATCTTGTAATTTTCTAGTCTATTTAAAAGTGCAGTCCAAATGCACTTGTGAAAAATAATGAATTTATTTTTCTTCAAATCAATTTCTTTGATAATTTTGTTCTGTTTTGATGCACTAGTGAAAAAAAAACATCTTAATTTTTAATAAAAAATAATTTGAGAAATAATGTTTACTCTTCTAAATAGGTTCTAAACATGAAAGGGTTTATCAATTTTTTTGAAGTACTAATTCAACTTGTCCTTGTTTTTATACTCAATTTCTAATTTCTTCCAATTTGTCTTTAAAAAAATATTCATCCTCCCATCTATCCCTTTATTAAAGCCATGAAAAACAAAAACAAAAATCTCTACACAATATCCAATTCATGTTTTAAATAAATTGAGCTCTTAAGATCTCTTGTTACTCTTAATTATAGAATTCTGACCAAAACTCATCATTCCATATTTCTCCTTTATTTATGCATAAATCACCGTACATAAATGCAATAATCTCTACAGAAACATTTATATACCTAAAAGAAAATCAAGATTTTTTATAAAAAAATACAAACTATTCAATGGTTAAATAAAAGGATTTTTTGTTTAAAACTATTGATAACATTAAGTGCCTGTTTAGCACCGCGGTACAACCACCGGTTGCCCAAAATTAAAAAAAAATTCATTTTAAATGAAATTATTTTGGTGTTTTTAGATCATTTTGATGCGTTAATGTCAAAAATAATTTTTAAAAAATAAAAAAAATATCATTTTGATATATTTATAAATGAAAATCACTTTAAAAAACAACCGCAACTGCAACTGCAACCACACTCCCAAACAACCCCTAAATATACAAAGAGCCGCCTCACGCAACTCAACAAAGTAACAAAAATCTTCCGTCACTAAGATTCATAATTAACAAATGAGAAATTGCATAATGTTGCAGGCCAGCACCAATCAGCAATCATACATTAATCATCATATATCTAGTGCAGTAATTCTGCTAGCTGTCAAGACAAGCTTGCCAGTTGAAATGTTTTTGCCAAGGATAAAAATCCATCAGCCTGAGATGATGAATGACATTATTATTAAAACAAAACGTAAATGTAGAACTTAATCTCAAGAGGGACTGGCTTCAGTGTGATGGTGCTATCTTCCTTCACAGAAAGGAATCAATACGCTGAAGGCGAACTTTTGTATGGATTACTTAGTGCAACAGCGTTCCCAGGACGTGAAAATACAACCTGCATTGCAGAGGAAATCACATTTCTTTGCTTACAAGCTGAAGAGACAAATCATGACACCTCATAAGCACATAGCTGCTATTAACTATATACTCTACGAGTATTTTACTGTATGTTGATAATTAGCATATGCATGCTCCAAATTAGTTTAATGAGAAGCTGATTGATATTATAGCTTTGAATAACAATCCTGCAATCTTGAGATTTACCTGGTAATTTCCAAGTGTACGTGTCTTGAAACCAGCCGCGGCATAATCAAAATAATACTCCCATGTTCGGATGAACTTGTCATTGAATCCCAGGGAAGTGATTTTTCTACAGAGAAATCAATGCATCAGCATAAACAGTCTGCTTAATTGTAAAAATTATAGTTATCCTACAATCAGCCACTGAGATTATCAATGGGAAAAAAAGAAAGTTAGAAATAAACAACACGAAAGATATAGATTTCAGAAACTTCTGATGACAATGCAATAGTCTGATCAATCAGGTAGTGGTGAGGTGAGCGAATGTTAATTTTGATTCTGCACAAACTTTAGATGCATCCTACTACATGAATGTATCTGGAAGGGCATCTATTCATCATACTGAAAACCAGTTAAACTACTAAACTATCAGAACAAATCATAGCATGTGACTTATAGCAGTGTCCATAATTATTGGTCTGAAAGATTCTCTAATACTTCAGTTAACGCAGCTAAGAAATTCTTATGATATAATCACATAGAATGCTTTCCATTTTCTGAGAATAGGAAAAATCAATTCATTATTTATTGTTGAAATTGTTGCCTTAAGTTGCTGACGTGTGGGTTGAAGACCATTTCAGATTAAGTGTTGTTTTTATTTCTGCTAAAATAAAGGATTGAACAAGTCCTTAGGTGATTTGTTAGTAGTTGCGAAATGTAAGCCATACGTGGCAGTAATGTTGCTTGATTTTAGTATTTTCTGTTTATTTCCCTTCTATAAATCAGTGTAATGGATTGCAGTAAATGCATGCAATTTATCTTGATAATTATCCAGTTTTCACGTAATAAACATTCACTGTTCAAATTCAAAATTCTGGTGTTTATCTACAGTAACAAACAGTCACTGTAGAGATCAAACTCTTTCATCTCTCTGCCTCTCTGTTTTTCACTAATTCTGCACAAGTATTTTCAATTGGTATCAGAGCATTTTTTTCTTGAAGGGTCTGTGATGGATTCCGAAACCAACTTCTCTCATATCTCAACTCCAATCTTCAATGGAGAAAATTACCAACTTTGGGCAGTACGAATGGAAACATATTTAGAAGCTATGGATTTATGGGAAGCTGTTGAAGAGGATTACGAGATCCTACCACTGCCAAATAATCCAACCATGACTCAAATCAAGAGTCATAAGGAGAGAAAGACCAAGAAATCAAAAGCAAAAGCCACGCTATTTGCTGCTGTTTCAACAACGATCTTCACCAGGATCATGTCCCTGAAGTCAGCTAAGGATGTCTGGGAATATTTGAAGGAAGAGTATGCAGGAGATGAGAAAATTCGTGGGATGCAAAGTCTCAATTTAATACGCGAATTTGAGCTGCAGAGGATGAAGGATTCCGAGACTATCAAGGAATATTCAGACAGATTGCTGGGAATTGCAAACAAGGTAAAATTGCTGGGAACTTCATTCTTGGACTCAAGAATTGTTGAGAAAATTCTGGTCACAGTACCAGAAAAATATGAAGCTTCAATCACCACTCTGGAGAACACAAAAGATCTGTCAAGCATTACCTTGACAGAACTTTTGAATGCTTTACAAGCCCAAGAACAAAGAAGGCTTATGAGGCAAGATCATGTCATTGAAGGTGCCTTGCAAGCCAAATTTCCAGATTCTGAAAGAAGGAAATTTGGCAGAAAACACCAAGTTGCAGCCAAACCCACCAGTCAAGGTCACGGCAAAGGGAAATTCATTAAAAGAAATTTTCCACCATGTCAACATTGCAACAAGATGGGCCATCCACCATTCAAGTGCTGGAAGAGGCCTGATGCAAGGTGCAGCAAATGCAACCAGTTTGGGCACGAGGCAATCATCTGCAGAGTCAAAATGCAGAAACAAGAAGAAGATGCTCAAGTTGCAAATCAGGATGATGAAGACCAGATGTTTGTGGCAACATGCTTCTCAGTACAAACTACCTCAGACCATTGGCTAATCGACAGTGGTTGTACAAACCACATGACTTTTGATAAAAGTCTTTTCAAAAATCTGCAGCCATCAGATGTTGCAAAAGTCAGAATTGGAAATGGTGAATGCATTGAAGCTAAGGGGAAGGGAACAATTGCCATTACAACAAACTCAGGTACAAAAACAATAGCTAATGTTCTTTATGTACCTGATATTGATCAAAATTTGCTGAGTGTGGGGCAATTGATTGAGAAAGGAATGAAGGTGATTTTTGAGAATCACATTTGCTGTATTTATGATGCTGCTGGGCACAAAATACTTCAAGCCAAAATGAGAGGCAAAAGCTTCTCATTTGTTCCATTTGAAGGAGAGCACACTGCATTTCCAGTCACTCTAAGTGACACTGAGCTGTGGCACAAACGGCTGGCACACTGTCATCAAAAGAGAATGCTCACCATGAAGGTTCATGAAGCTGTCAGAGGTATACCATCATTCACTGATCTCCAATTAAACTGTAATGCTTGTCAATTTGGGAAGCAAAATAGAATGTCATTTCCACGATCAACTTGGCGAGCAACACACAAGCTCCAGTTAATTCATACGGATGTAGCTGGTCCCTTAAGCACACCATCACTGAATGGCAACAGATACTACCTGCTATTTATTGACGATTACTCCCGTATGTGCTGGATATACTTCATGAAGTTCAAGTCAGAGGTGGCTGGTATCTTCTGGAAATTCAAGAAAAACGTGGAGAACCAAAGTGGCAGCAGCATTCTAGCCATACGGTCTGACAATGGCAAAGAGTATACCTCAGCCGAATTCAACCTCTACTGTGAAGATGCTGGTATTGAACACCAGCTAACAGCCCCCTATACTCCAGAACAGAATGGGGTAAGTGAGAGGCGTAATCGATATGTCATGGAGATGGTGAGAAGCATGATGCATGAGAAGAATCTACCCAAAATGTTGTGGGCAGAAGCTGCTAACACAGCAGTGTTCATCCAGAATAGACTTCCAACAACAGTGTTGGCAGAAATGACACCCTTTGAAATGTGGTATAATTATAAGTCATCCTTGCGTTTCCTTAAAATTTTTGGTTGTGTATGCTTTGTACATGTTCCACAGATTAAGAGGGACAAGCTTGACAAGAAAGCCATCAAAGGAATTTTTGTTGGCTATAGCACAATTTCTAAAGCCTACAAGGTTTATCATCCTCAAACCCAGAAATTTGCTATTACAAGGGATGTCACATTTCATGAAGATGCACAGTGGGAGTGGATTGATTCACAGGAGAACATGTTGATTAAAAATCCAATTCAGCCCTTGCAAGACGAATTGATTGACTCTGAATCAATTGATGAAGAACCAGTCAGGGGTACTCGATCAATTGAAGAAATTTATCAAAGGAGCAATGTTGCTGTGTGCGAACCTGACAGCTATGAAGAAGCCAAACAAAATCCATCATGGCAGAAGGCAATGGAAGAAGAAATCTTCATGATCGAGAAGAACAAGACGTGGGAACTTGTTGACAGACCTGGTGACAAAAACATCATTGGCGTAAAATGGATTTTCCGAACCAAATTGAACGCTGACAGTTCAATCAACAAATTCAAAGCCAGGCTTGTTGTCAAGGGATATGCTCAAGTGTATGGGGTTGATTATTCAGACACATTTGCCCCAGTAGCAAGGATGGACACTATTCGATTGCTACTTGCTGTTGCAGCTCACAAAAACTGGAAGGTGTTCCAGTTGGACGTCAAATCAGCCTTCTTGAATGGTGTTCTTCAAGAAGAAATTTACGTCGAACAACCTGCTGGATTTGTTGTTCAAGGCAAAGCTGACAAGGTGTATTTGTTGAAGAAGGCACTCTATGGATTAAAACAGGCACCAAGGGCCTGGTATGGAAGAATTGATGACTACTTGACAGGTTTTGGTTTCCAGAAAAGCCCCTCTGAATCAACTCTCTATGTGAACAAAATTGAAGGTGATGTTCAAATTGTGTCACTGTATGTTGATGACCTTCTTGTGACTGGGAGCAATTTGCAGCAAATCGAAAGGTTCAAGCAAGATATGATGCAAGTTTTTGAGATGAGTGATCTTGGGCTTATGAGTTTCTTTCTCGGCATGGAGATCAAGCAAGACAGAGGAGAAATTTTCATTGGACAAGAAAAATATGCAAAGGAGATTTTGAAGAAATTTCAAATGGAAAATTGCAAGCCAACTGCAACTCCAATGAATCAGAAGGACAAGTTCAGCAAGGATGATGGTACTGCCAAGGTAGATGAAGAGAGGTTCAGAAGCTTAATTGGTTGCTTGCTGTATTTAACAGCAACCAGGCCTGACATCTTATATGCAACCAATCTTCTTGCTCGATTCATGCACTGTCCAAGCGAGCTGCACATGAGGGCAGCCAAAAGAGTTTTAAGATACATCAAAGGAACATGCAAGTTTGGGGTCAAATTTACACAGTGTCAAAAGCTGAAGTTGCATGGTTTCTCTGACAGTGATTGGGGTGGATTTGTTGATGACATGAAAAGTACTTCGGGGTTTTGTTTCAATTTGGGATCAGCTGTGTTTTCATGGTCCTCTAAGAAGCAAAGTATTGTTGCTCAATCAACTGCGGAGGCAGAGTTCATAGCTGCAACTGCAGCAGTCAATCAAGCACTATGGATTAAAAAATTGCTATGTGATTTACAGATGGAGGAGCAAGAAGCAACTGAAATTTCAGTTGACAATCAAGCAGCCATAGCAATCTCCCACAATCCAGTGTTCCACGGGAAAACCAAGCATTTCAACATCAAGCTATACTTCATTCGTGATGTGCAGAAAAATGGTGATGTTAAATTGATTTATTGCAAAACCGAAGATCAATTGGCAGACTTGTTTACCAAAGCACTCCCTGCAAATAGGTTTGAATTTCTAACCAGGATGATTGGGGTTTGCAGCCCTTAATGCAAGGAGGAGTGTTGAAATTGTTGCCTTAAGTTGCTGACGTGTGGGTTGAAGACCATTTCAGATTAAGTGTTGTTTTTATTTCTGCTAAAATAAAGGATTGAACAAGTCCTTAGGTGATTTGTTAGTAGTTGCGAAATGTAAGCTATACGTGGCAGTAGTGTTGCTTGATTTTAGTATTTTCTGTTTATTTCCCTTCTATAAATCAGTGTAATGGATTGCAGTAAATGCATGCAATTTATCTTGATAATTATCCAGTTTTCACGTAATAAACATTCACTGTTCAAATTCAAAATTCTGGTGTTTATCTACAGTAACAAACAGTCACTGTAGAGATCAAACTCTTTCATCTCTCTGCCTCTCTGTTTTTCACTAATTCTGCACAAGTATTTTCATTTATTAAAGCCAACTATCTTCTTTCCATATAAATATTTTGAAAAAACTTGTGTTCCATCAACGCATAAAGAACCTAAATTTTGGCATTAGAGTAGAAGGCTGCTTCTTCTTCGCAGAACATGGTGAAGCTCACACCACAAGTTGCAAAATAATTTGAAAAATTCTGAAGTTACTTTTACCTCTGCTTCTCCAGGAAATTTTTTCTCCAGTATTTAAGTGTTGGAATGAAATGAATTCCAATACTTTCCACGTGCTCCACGCTGTGCAAACACAAACTTAAGTTCATTTTGCAGAAAAGTAATTTGAAGAAAGAACAATGGCATCAGCAGTTGAATTTAGTTTAAAACTGATGGCTCGTACCTCAGTCTCGATGAGGTGGCCATGGCTGATGTTATTCTAGCTAATGAAGGCAAGCATCCACCAGGAAATATATATTCCTTAATAAAATCTGAGCTTTGCCTATACTCATCATATCGTTCCTCTGGTATTGATGTGAACTACAAAAAAAATGTTTGGAAACAGTAAGCCCCCTTGGTGCCAGGTAAAATGACCCAAACTGCTAGAGAACCTGACAATTCAGCGCTAACTTCTACCATCGCTCCCCTTCCTTTACAATTCAAAGGGGCATAAATAAGCAAAAGAAATTAAAAAAAATCCCATATTTTCATTACCTGTAAGACAAGAATCCCATTTTCTGCCAATACTGATTCGCAGCAACCAAAAAACTCTTCCATGTATTCATGGCCGACAGCTTCTATCATTTCACTGTACAAGTGAAAGATGAGGGCCATTAAAGTGATGGTATAATTACAACATTCTAAGATCAGAATGTGAAATTTCGGTGAGAGAACTCACCAGGATATTATTCTGTCATATTTTTGGGTCTTGGACAATTGGCGATAGTCGCAGAGGTGAAATGCTATACGGTCCTAGAAGCTAGCTTGTGTAGTTTGCACTATCTATTTTGCTAGTCAATAATAAGTAGTTTAAGGCGTGCTAGATGCCTTTCTTATATAATGTAGGCTTACAAGCGAATTCTGCCACATTTTTTGTTTGTTTGCAGATTCTTGGCAATTATTCTGGTATCTTGTGGACTGATGGATTTGGCAGCTTGCGGTATGTTGGCTTAATCAGTTAGCTGTGTTGCATGGCAAGTTTCTGTTACCCAATTGTTTAATCAGTTATATGTTTTATAATTAGGTACAAAATTTGTATTGTGGGGCTGGATACACCCTTTTGAGCCTGGCTTCCAGGAGGCTTATTCTGAGCTGTATTTATCAGGGTTGGTTATTGATACCTTTTCGTTTCGGTCGAAATATTCAAAACATTTCGTATCAAATAAAATAATAAAAAAAATAATATTGTTTTTGTCTCGTTTTAAATATTAATCTGTATCAGAAATACTGGTCAAATACCGGTCGAAACACCCCTGAATCACTCCGGTGTTCCGTTTCAAGCACAATGAAAAAAATCATTTCCTGCACTTCATGCATTAATCTGCCACCCAATGTTTTGCAAATTGCAATTTGCATTTTTATATTGTTATTTTGTTAGTGATGTGACCTCTCTATATCGCACAATATGTGTGTGTATAATATTATTTATAAGATGTATTTAAATTTGAAAAATAAAAAATAAAAAAATATATATTATAAAAAAATAAAATTGTTATCAACTTTGATTTTATAAAAAATAAAATTATGTTTAATTTTTTTATTTTTTAAGTTTTTTCATATATATAACTAATTAATTGATTATGAATAATACAATCCCAAAATAATATACCGAAATACTCTAAAACCAAAACGTGTCATATCAATATAAAAAATAAAACAACAACCAAAACGATATTAATAACCTTGATATTTATCGGTTGGCTAGAAAAATGTTGGTCGGTTATAATTGGGTGGTTATTTTTAAGGCAGGCGCATGGATTTGCAGAAGCATACTTCACACTATATTTGCTAATAAAAATAAAATAATTCATATGAGTTGAACCGTATCAGAGAAGATTGCAGAGAATCCACGTAAATCCAAACACAGCATCTGCAGCATCAAATCATGGCTAAGATCCTGCCATTAACATTATGATTGGAGATAATTTTAAACTTGAAATCTGCAGCTGTATATTGTAATAGGAGTAAGTTTAGCACTGCCAATTATATGTTTCCTAAATTGGCTTCCCTATCAGTGTATATATAACATACAATATTGATCAGTAAAGTGTGGACGATCATTCATTAAAATTGCAGCAGTTTTGAATCTTTTTAAACCGAACCGATAACTTGTCGATATTGACTGGATCCCCTTAAGTGTTACAGTTCAACTATTAGCAAGATGTACATTTGGAGTTGAAGTGATAGCAAAACGGTGGGTTAGTGATTCTGTGAAGTGCGAGGACATTAAGAACATGGTCATTGCCCCCCTGTTTTTGTTTTTCCCCTACCTCGATGTGATTGAATTTAATTTAAGCTCAGTGACGGGTTTTTTCTCATCGAAGCTCAGTGAGGATCTTCCATTAACTTGGCTTTCTCCCGATTGTCAGCAATGTGAAAAACAAGGGGGCAAGTGAGGTTTCAATGGAAATGCTAGTCGAGCAACTCTTTGTTCTTACAATTCTCAAAGAGGTAATATTTCCTTCCTTTTTTCTAATTGTTTTGTTTTTGTTAAGCTAAGTCTTCATCACCATCTTCACTCGCAAATTCGAAAAAGAAAAGGAGGGGAAAGAGCACCTAGAAGCTGTCTGACTGGATCAAAATAGTAATCGAGGAACAATAGATGTCAGGAAATGCTTAATTTGATACTGGTCAGCAGACACAGATGTCAGGAAATGCTTAATTTGATACTGGTCAGCAGACTTTGTACAGTAATGCATGACATAGGAATACTATGTTTGAGGTGCAGAGTAATTGACTTGATTAGATAATTAAATATTAAAGTAGCATCATTAGCTAAGCTATTAAAAAATATCAAGAATAATTTGTCAGGTGGGATTTAGCATTAACATTTGCAGCAGCCAAAAGTCAGATACTGATTAAACTGGTTCAGATTATATAATTTCAGCTCTACAGTCCCCATCATTTCTAATCCATCAACCTGTGTCCAGCCAAACAGGCCACGATAATGTATCGTCACTACCAACCTTCCTTTCAGTTCCCCCCTGTTTGTTTTTTTTCCCCAGCCTCGATGCGACTGTGGATGAAGGACAGAATTTTCAAAGATACCTTGTGATTTGTGTTCATAGAAAGTAAAAACCATGTTTTTCTATAACTTCCTATAACTATTGCATTTTTATTTTTATTTTGCATGTCACTAGCAATGAGCTAGATGATCCATTGATTGTAAATTGAATTTGATAATAGTATTTTGGTATAAACATGCTAATTTATATATATATATATATATAGAAAATAATCTTGTAATTTTTTAGCGTGGAAGTGCAGTCCAACTGCACTTGTGAAAAATATTGGATTTAATTTTGCTTCAAATCAATTTCTTTGATAATTTTGTATTGTTTTGATACATCAAAAATATTTAAAAATAAACATACTTTAATTTTTAATAGAAATTAATTTGAAAAATAATTATTTCTCTTCTAAACAGGTTCTTAAACATGAAAGGGTTTATCAAATTTTCAAAGTACTAATTCAACTTGTCCTTGTATTTCACATTCAATTTCTAATTCGTCTCTAATTTCTCCCAATTTGTCTTTAAATAAAGAATCATCCTCCAATCTATCCCTTTATTTAATCCATGAAAAACAAAACAAAAATCTTTATACAATATGCCAATTTATGTTTTAAATAAATGGAGCTCTTAAGATATCTTTTACTCTTAATTATTGAATTCTGATCAAAACTCATCATTCCATATTTTTCCTTCATTTCTGCATAAATCACCTCACATAAATGCTATAATCTCTACAGAAACATTTATAAACCTAAAAGAAAATCAAGTTTTTTTAAAAAAAATAAACTATTTAATGGCTTGATAATATTGGATTTAAAAAAAAAACAGAAAAACCTATAGAGGATACAAGCTATAGAGATAGATGCTCATGCTTCTTAGTGAAATATGATAAAACTTATTGCAAGAGCTGCCTCACGCAACTCAAAATAGTAACAAAAAATCATCCGTCACTAAGATTCATAATTGAAAGATGAGAAATTGAACAATCTTGTAGGCCAGCGTCAATCAGCAATTATACATTAATCATCATATATCTATTAAAAAAATAGTTCTTTAATATAATATCAGAACCTTGTTGATTCAATGATCAAGAGTTCGAATCTCACCACCCTCATTTTATTTGATAAAAAAATCAAGCACAAGATAATACAAGTTTGTGCAAGTTTCAAGCCCAAAAAACTTTCATTTGAGGAGGTGTGTTAGAGAATAATATAAATCATATTTTAGAACCTTGTTTATAAACTTAAGCTTTTTCCTTAACAATATCCTGAGCTACTATTCTGCTAGTTGTCAAGACAACTTGCCTGTTGAGATGTTTTTGCCAAGGATAAAAATCCATCATCCTGAGATGATGAATGGCATTATTATTATTAAAAAAAAAAAAAAGTAAATAGAGAAACTGTTGAACTTAATTTCAAGAGGGACATCTTTGAATTTGCAGCGAGATTCAATTAGCATCAAATAATATACTTTTAACTCCCTGACAACAACTGATCGAAGTTAACTAAGTAAAGAAAAAACAAGAACAGGGAGAAATCACTACTTGGACTGGCATCAGTGTGATGGTGCAAACTTCCTTCACAGAAAGGAATCAATACGCTGACGGAGAACTTTTGTATGGATTACTTAGTGCAACAACGTTGCCAGGACGTGAAAATACAACCTGCATTGCAGAGGAAATCAAATTTCTTTGCTTCTGGGCTGAAGGGACAAATCATGACACATCATCAGCACATAGCTGCCATTAACTATATATTCTACGAGTAGTTGTGTAATAAATATTGCCAATTTTTTACTGAATTTTCTAATACAAGCTACGCAAGTATTGATTTATCTCCATGATTTCAAACCAAACATGTATTTTTCTGTATGTTGATAATTAGCATATACATGCTCCAAATTAGTTTAATGAGAAGTTGATTGATATTATAGCCTTGAATAACAATCCTGCAACCTTGAGATTTACCTGGTAATTTCCAAGTGTATGTGTCTTGAAACCTGCCGCACAATAATCAAAATAATACTCCCATGTTCGGATGAACTTGTCATTGAATCCCAGGGAAATAATTTTTCTGCAGAGATATCAATGCATCAGCATAAACAGTCTGTTTAATTGTAAACATTATAGTTATTCTACAATCAGCCAAAAAGATTATCATTGGGGAAAAAAGAAAGTTAAAAATAAACAAAACTAAAGATATAGATTTCAGAAACTTCTGACTACAATTATTGCAAATGCAATAGTCTGATCAATGAGGTAGTGGTGAGGTGAGCGAATGTTAATTTTGATTCTGCGTAAACTTTAGATGCATCCTGCTACATGAATGTATCTGTAAGGGCATCTATTCATCATATTGAAAACCAGCTAAACTACTAAACTATCAGAACAAATCATAGCATGTGATTTATAGCAGTGTCGATAATTATTAGTCTGAAACATTCTCTAATACTTTAGTTAACGTAGCTAAGAAATTTTTATGATATGATCACATAGAATGCTTTCCATTTTCCGAGAATAGGAAAAATCAATTCATTATTTATTAAAGCCAGCTATCTTCTTTCCTTTGGCACACAGATCAGGATCATGTCAAGCATTATTCATGCCTACTCTGTTGTAATTAAAGATTACTGCCTAACAGCCAATTCAAAAATGAAATATGATCAAAGTGTAAAAAATATTCCCTAAAATGGTTGATATATCAGGTCATATTTTTAAATTAATACTATGTATAGTTATATATTTTATTTTGTATGAAATTCACGTAAGAGCACATAGTGGTAGGTTAGGAATATCCTTGATGGATGGAGTGGAGGTAAAAAAAATTAGGTTAAAAAGGCCTCCTAGTTCAGCCATATAAATATTTTGAAAAAACTTGTCCTCCATCAACGCATAAAAAACCTAAATTTTGGCATGAGACTAGAAGGTTGTTTCTTCTACGCAGAACATGGTGAAGCTGACACCACAAGTTGCAAAATAATTTGAAAAATTCTGAAGTTACTTTTACCTCTGCTTCTCCAGGAAATTTTTTCTCCAGTATTTAAGTGTTTGATAGTAATGAATTCCAATATTTTCCACGTGCTCCACGCTGGGCAAACACAAACTTATGTTCATTTTGCAGAAAAGTAATTTGAAGAAAGAACAATGGCATCAGCAGTTGAATTTAGTTTAAAACTAATGGCTCGTACCACAGTCTCGATGAGGTGGCCATGGCTGATGTTAATCTAGCTAATGAAGGCAAGCATCCACCAGGAAATATATATTCCTTAATAAAATCTGAGCTTTGCCTATACTCATCATATCTTTCCTCTGGTATTGATATGAACTGCAAAAAAATGTTTGAAAACAGTCAGCCCCCTTAGTGCCACGTAAAATGAAGAATAATGTGCATGGCCCAAATAGCTAGAGAACCTGACAATTAAGCACTAACTTCTACCATCTCTCCCATTACTTTACAATTCAAAGGGGCATAAATAAGCTAAACAAATTAAAAAAAAAAAAAAAAACCATATTTTCATTACCTGTAGGACAAGAATCCCATTTTCTGCCAAAACTGATTCGCAGCAACCGAAAAACTCTTCCATGTATTCATGGCCCACAGCTTCTATCATTTCACTGTACAAGTGAAATACAAGGGCCATTAAAGTGATAGTATTAGTACAACTTTCTAAGATCAGAATGTAAAATTTCAGTGAGAGAACTCACCAGGATATTATTCTGTCATATTTTTGGGTCTTGGGCAATTGGCGATAGTCGCAGAGGTGAAATGCTATACGGTCCTAGTAACATGGTTCACGTAAGAAACAAGTTGCTTTCAGAAACAAACCGTGTTAAGTTTTAGTACAAAGCAAAAGAGATCCACCGCTAGAAAACCATGTCTCCATCACCTTTTTCTTTGTTTCTTTTTTATGAGACATTGCCAACTTTTTCCTTGCTTTCTATGTAATACAATCTCTAATTATGCTTGAAAGCTTTAACATCTATGTGCATGTGAAAACTATAAAATGCAAAAGGGCCACTGGCTAAAAAATAGAAAAAAGACAGGAAAATCTGGGCGATATCAGAATTGCAATTGTCCTTCAAATTTCCAGTTCGTACCTGGAGGCCAGCTTCCTTCACTTTCATTTCTGCATATTTTAGCTGTTCTTCAGATAGAGTGATGCCAGTGTATTTACATCCAGTTCGTTGGACAGCTTCAATGGCCAAGGTTCCCCAGCCAAAACCAATCTCAAGAATTTCATGATCTTTACTGATTCTAGCCTGGATTGGCCAGGTGTAAGAACATAAAAGTTGTCATGAGTATCAAGCAACCTTGGTCAAATTGTTCAAAATTATCTAAGTTATAGGCTCACTTTTTCGATTAGAAGGGATATTTTTCTCATTTGGGCAGCTTTCAAATCTTCATCTTCTGTCTTTAAAGACAACACGTAAAAATGAACATATCGTCAGATAAACATATCAGGCCAGGGATTCGATTATTTTTTGTCATGCATTATTTTAAATGAAATCATAAATAAATAGGGATTCCAACCTTGAATACTCCGCAGGAGTACGTCATTGTTTCATCCAAGAACAGTGCAAAAAGCTCATTACTCTGGAGACGCAGCCAGATAGGGATGTAAGCTTCTAGTCATACATCACAAATAATTACACTTTCGACAACAAAAAAGTTCCAAGACCACACAGAAGTAAAAATATCTGGAAATATAGTGAAATCAACCACCTCTCACAATACTATGATGCGGGAAAAAACTAACGAGGTCACTGCTTTAGAAGTTTGACACTGTGACTTTGTGAATATTATTAGAGTAAAAGCAGCACTTTCTCTTTGTTCCTTCAGCAAGGTTCAAAATGAATCTTAGAAACTAAACTTTTCACAATGCTTTCATGTAAAACATTCTGCTTAATGTGAATGTTTTGGCAAGTCCATTACATTGCATGTTCACATATATAAGATCACAAAGAATCTCAGTTAGCATTTCTATTTATTTGAATATTTTCATTAGCTTTCTCCCTCTTCTTTTTAGATATCGCCAAAATACTCAGATGAGTGGAGGAATTGACTTCGCTATCTTCATTAAAAGCAGAGTGAGAATCACAAAGAAAAAATTGTTAGGACTACACACTAAAACGCTAAGATTTTCACTAGATGCTACAATTTAATATGGTGTAGGACCAAAACCATCTTAATGAAATGGTCCGTTGTTTAAACCTTGGCACCATTATCTTCATCCCAAAAATTAAATAGTTTTCCATTAAGCTTGTTAGCAGCTGTTGTCTATTTTATCTTCCTTCCATTGCACATATAAGGAAGAACATTATAAAAGTAAATCCAAAATAGCATAGAAAGTGATGTTTAAACAAATTGTAAGGCCACTGGGGAAACAGAGTTTTTGAAAGAGTGCCAGTTTAACAATCTCATACCAGGTCATAATGACGAGAGATATTTCGGCGAGCTTGCGTAAGAGTGTTTTGCCTAGATACATGCTGAATGAAGAATTTTGCAGATGCAATACCGGCAGTGAATAATAATGGTGTCCACCAGCCCCTGAAACCAACAGGGCGAGAATACTTGATGAAACAAAGTAAAACGAATATCAATCTCCTGCAAATCATATTTTCAGAGCTACCAGGCATAGCATACCTTTTCTTGTTTAGCTTTGATGCAGATTTGTTAGCGTCTCTATTTAAAATGAGAATCTACAATACAGATTAGTAAAGAAAATTCTTTGAAATTCAATCCACAAGAGATAGCTTAGATCAGTTATCTCACCATGAAAAGGTTTAGAAGGCCTTCATCTTTGTCAACAAACGAAAAATCACCATTGATATATGCATCTGCTAGGCCTAAATCAGCCTGTGTCATTATCTGAGAAAAAAACCCTTGAGCGCATTAGTTGCAGTAACAATTTTGAATCAGGCCTTTAAATTAATCTAAAAAAAAAAAAACTTGTGTTTTAGCATATCAATTCAGCCCAATTTTTTCCTATTGATTATTTGGAACCCAAGTTGGCATTTGACTTGGTTGGAAATGAACTACAATGGCGAGCATACCTTCCAGTAAAACTGTGGATTGTGAACCTTCAAAACAGTTTTCAGTGAACATTTTTTTGAAGTTCCCTCGAAGGAGAAAACTGTGCCTCCTTCCTCCAGCAAACTGTCACATCACCAAATATTGATAGAAAAAAAGAGAGGATAATCTAGTATGGACTGACAATATCAATAAGATTCAAGACTGAAAAAACAAGCTTATAGAAGAAATGAGAATAAAGTTAAAAGACTTGGACATATGAAAAAAATAGCAAATTCCCGACAGGAAATTATGCGATGAAAAGTGGTGCTAGATTGGCGAGACAGTAGAGCAGCTAAATGGCAGAAAGCCCACATTCTGCATGCCTGTTTTCGTAACATCAAAATGCTAGAAGAAAACAACACAGAAGAAGCGATTGCAGTTATTTTTTATAAGTGAACTCACGTCAAACAGCCAGTGGAAATATAATGTCCAAGAAATCTAGTAACAAAAAGGCGTGCCCCAGTTTCTAACATAGAAGGTGCCATATGTTTTGGATTGCTCAGAATGGCACAGCTGTTTCCAAGCAGACCGTGTGCAGCAACCATGCCTGACTGCAAAGTGTGATAGAAGCACAAAGAATTTCATTTTCCTTGAAGGGAATAAATACAAAGAAATGTAACATCTAACTTGTCAGTGGCAGAACACCAACATCATGAATTCATGAAAAGAAGACATGAATGAGCTCAGTGAGTTCACGAAAAGAAGTGAACTTATCAGTGCACGATTCCTTTTATAGCTTCCCAACAAAAAGATGTGTGGAAATTGACCAAACATAGAACACAAAGGAATTTTCTTTTCACTACAAACACAAGTGTCTAAATAGAGGTTGTTTTTATTAAGCAGCTTAAGGGGCACCAATGTCTACCTTTAGGCCATCTTCATGGAAGCCATAACCTGAAAATACAACATGAAATGCTCTATTGATAAGCAAACATTGTATTTATTCTTGTGTCCTTTCTTCTTCTTTACAAACGAAAGACTTACCCTGGTATGCTCCACAAAACCAAATTCTCCTCTTGCCTTGAATATGATCAAGCTCAAGCGAAGCTTTTGATGCGGCTACAGATGGAACGGGATGGCCAGTTGACCACTTGAGCAAGGTATGATCCGGTGCATGATTTGGATTGAGGGTCACAAGAAAAGGCAGGCCTTTTTCATCAATATTCTGCAGCAAAATACAATATTTAAACAATAGAATATATAGAGGGATATTGGGCTTATTACTTATTATTATCATAAAAAAATTCTGAGACTTGATTACAAACAAACCTGAAGCACATTCAGCCAATATGTCAGGCAGACTTTATTGTCAGTACTTCCTAAGAAATTCCATGCACTCCATGCTGCTGAGTTTTGGGGCATGAACTTTTTATCACGGTGAAGGAAAATATCACTGGCAATACAAATAGTAGAATGATTGCAAATCTTGAGCGAATGAACTATACGAATTTACAATTACATCAACTTTTCAACAGTTTGTTTAAGCTAAACTTCTCAAAAGAAGGACGAGTTTACAGTTACATCAACTTTTCAACAGTTTCTTTTTGTTAAACCTCTCAAAAGAAGAGTTTCCAAACGACTACTGAGAGAAATAGTCCTACAAATTTTTTTGGCAATTAAATAAATGGGGGAGGGGGGGCACAAAAGTAATTATTACCTATATATATATTGGAAAGCACCAAGTATTCTCTTCTCATCAAATGTCGCTTGCTTGCCTAATAATTCCAGAGCATCTGGGGCATGAACAGCCATTACACACCCATTGTACATTTCCAGCGAGCCATCTCTACGGAGAACTGCACAACCTGCTTAAAACACTTCTCACGTTACCATTAGAATTACTGGAGCTAAGTATTATTCATCAATAATTAAGGAACTTTCTGTAGTTTATTTTCCCCTTTTCTTTTTAACTTAATTAAATTTTTCTTCGCTTTTGCAGAAGCTGTACATTTCAATGAACTACTGATTTTAAAACACCTCACATCTTCAAACATAATCGTCCTCGTCGACACCTAAGTTATACAGCATTTACCGCCTCGAATTTCCCAGTATATTAATGTTACAGCTTACCTTCGTCTGTAGTTGAAACAGCCTTTATCTCACAGCCATTTCGAATTTGGCAACCCCAACTTTCCAGTTTTTCTCTGACCTGATTTTTTTTACACATTGAACGAATTTAAACACAAGAAGAATGGCGTTTCAGCTCCAGACTAATGACATTAATTAAAATGACGGCTATTCGGTTAATGTTAAGAAAGGAATATGGTGTGGTACTGTGAAGCAACAAGTGAGCACCTTATTGACGTAAGAATGCGATCTTCGCGTGACGGTGAGCCACTGAGGCCGACCAAAGAGCTGCAGAGTAGCAAGGCATAATCAATGAAAAACCTAACATATCTGTTTTCCTAGAACTCCAGTGAAAGTCAAAAGCAGATGGTTTGCTAATGTAATGCCAAAGGACCTTTGTTCAATTTTAGAAATGGCTAAATGGAAAAGATGCGCGATTCAATTTAAACAATTTGTGCACATAACAGCATCCTGTATTGGTTGAATATATGCATTCTAGTTATTTCAGAAAATAAACAGCACTTACCTGAAGTAAATGATGATTACGGCAAAATGAGAGTACAGAGAAAGCTGAAAAGCTCATGACTCCTTCTGAAGGGCAGGACCATATAGAACCACATACAGGAATCTAAAATATGAAACGTTATCGATGTCATTAAGCAAGGAGACCGAAAGTAGAACCTCATTGGAAGGTTTAAAAATTGGGACAGAATATATGTGCTAGAGATCTCACAAGATAAGCCTTCTGAAATAATTCAGAGTAACCTCGTGACTTGACGAATTTCCCTAGGGTTTCATTCCTATCAACATCTGGATTATTCTCAAGCATATCAAGATAACTGCAGTAGAAAAGAAAAGAAAAGAAAATTAGCTGCCATTCACGTTAGGATAACATTTAAATTAGAGTGAGTTGTTAATTAACGCATTAAAAGGCTAGTTTATCCTTGAACAGAATCAAATTCTCAAAACACAAACTGTATGTGTCCATGTGCCAATACAACAAATAACACTAGAAGATCAAAAGCCAGATAAGTCCTGGAAGGTATTTGCCATGATTCCTGCCAAATGCATGTTCAGCTCAGCCTTGAAGGATGAACTCGAGGCCATGGGACATGTTTTTGCACCGTAGAATCTAACTGATTGCTTCTTTGGCTAATGTCAGGTTCACGATATCAGAAAGAAAAACTTGAAGGTACAATAACATGCGAGGCAAAATTAATTAAATGGAATGGCTATTGCACATCCTCAATCCTTATTAACAAAATACCGCGTAAGTTTGATCTTAACAGCTAATGTTCAGCTCCAAAATACAAGTACCACATGTGGAATAAGTTTAATGCCTTGATGCAAATTGTACAAAAAATCTGAAAAGAGAATGGCTCACCTGAGCACATCATCCTTGAACTTGATAATTTCTCGAATCATTTTCAAAAAGTACGGATTTAACATATTCTTCTTCTGTGCAAACAAACCTAACAGGCCATTTCTGCTACCCCATTCACAACCCTGGCCTTCGTCTAGGCTCACTGAGAATGACATGTCCGATAACTCCATATCTATTCCAAGGTTCTCAAAGAACTCCATCATATTTGGATATGTTACCTGTTCATGGTGCCATTACTCTTCAAGTCAATAACTATCCCTTCTCATTAGTGTGCAACAAAAACTACTACATTGCTTACATAAAAAAATAAATGTTCTTCAACTGTCATAAGCTATCAGGCCAAATCAATAATCTTTGGTTATCTACGACCACATGGTAACTTTAAGAGACAAAATCAAGCATGATGCATGTGAGTAAACTAGTTTTTGCTCACACTTGAACAATCAAACCACTAAAATTGGTAAAAGCTATCAGCCATTGCTATCTGCAGGCAGTTGGAAACCAGAGCAGTGGAGCACTTGTAATTCAAGGGATATATTACAGGGACATATTGTTATTATTAAGTCCATTATTTAACAAGATATTTTCCTATCAGAACTCTATTATAGCTTAACTAGCCAGTGTAGTTTTATCCATAAATAGATAAAACTGAGCTTGTAACAGTCATTTTCATACAATCATGGTGCAAGCCTTAAGCTTAGCCAAGCACATTAACTTTTTGAAGGATCAAACAATCAACTTTGATGATGATTGGAGGGTCAAACAATCAACTTTTATGCAGACAAAAACATTGGCAAGGGAAACTTCAAGGTATGTCTTGTATCCAAACTATTCATTAAATGCCATGAATTTGATATTTCAATGCAATATGGTTAATGTCCATCACTTTCTTCAAAACATACAAGAGATAAATTACACACTAGCAACTTGTGCAAGATGACTGAACAGGATTCTTATAGAGTTTAATTTGAATTTTCATTCAAGACAATTTGTGTGTCGAACTTGGTTTATATATATATAAGAAACTTAGATTCAACAACACATAAAACGTATTAAGTTACATTATTTCAATATAGTTTCAACTAAAAAGCAATCTAAAAAATAACTACTATTATCATATTAAACAAACTTTAAAAATGCAGCCCACCGCTAATAAAAGGGAAAAAAATATTTTTGACCTTAAAACTATTATTTTAGCAGTTAGGTATAAAATTTTAATTCTATAAACATATTATTAGAAGTTAATTTTTTTTCTTATCATATATTATATAGATGCTTTTGGGTTTCATTAAATGCCTCTCAAATTGTTTAACTTTTGATGGTGTGACGACTGAAAGATGTTTTTCAAGTGAAAGAGCGACAAGTTTTCCTTCTTCTTTTTTTACGACTTGTCGCATCAAAACCACAAACAATGTGGTACAAGGCTAGCTTGGCATTAGAATCCTTATCATCTTCCATAACTTTCTTAAATATATAGTATTCTGTAAAGGTTTTTAATAACTTCTTTCCATCGAGAATAAAATAACAGATTGAATCCATGAGGTTACCTTATAAGGATATTAATTAACTGATATCTAACGTGATTGATAAAAATAATATAAATAAATTATAAGTAGAAGTCACAGAAAAGAACCTCGCTAATTGATAATATTATTATTTTATTTGTTTGTTTGTAGCGAATTTTCGGGTTTATTTTTTCAAAAACAAAATACATGCAGCTATAGATAGATACATGTGATCCGACAAGCACCATTAATGACTGTGCATTTCCTTTTTTTGATGTGATAGCACGAGGACACTCATCGACCCATTTCTCATCGTCTACCTATTTCTCCGCAACAAGGGGAAGAGAGATGAGAGATGAGAGATGAGAGATGAGAGAGAGAGAGATAGAATGTGACTGACCCGGTTGAAGACCATGAAGCCGAGGTCCAGATCAACACCATCGAAGCTGACAGTCTTGGCATGGCCGCCTAAGTGATCATCTTTCTCGTAGAGCACTACCTCGACTCCAGCTTTTGCAAGAACATAGGCTGAAACAAGTCCGCTAATCCCAGCACCAACCACTGCCACTCTCATCTTGACGTTACTCTATTCCTGCACTGGTTGGATTTTCACAAACTCTTAAGGTCTGAAAAAGAAGAGGATATTGAAGAGATTTCATGAAGCTTGATAGTATCTGTACAAAAGCTCGGCGGAGAACAGCTAGTAGATAAATAAACATACACACATTTTATCAAAAACCAAACTATAATTATTTACTGAATAACCAGGACAGAGAATATTTGCCCAAAACGCAAGCGAAATCCTCAAGATTCCCATGTATACAAAACTAGAAGTAAATATTTTCAAATTTTGCTGGAATACACCATCTTTCTTCATATAGCAATGAGTATCTATCTCCTCCAAGTTTGGATTATAACTAAAGCCACTGTTGGTTCCCATAGTTCATCTTTTCTTTTTCATGGCGACTAATCTTAATTATAGCCACACACTGCATGCACTGGAGAAGGAGAGAGCAGCAATAAGAGAAGATTGATCGAGCTTGATTACCTTTGCAAAATGTTATCAGGATGTGTGAGGATGGTCTGAACCAATAACTGGCATTCCCTTAAAAGCTAGCTAGTGTAGCTTCTGGTTCGACCTCCCGCAGCTCTCGAAAGCGTCTCCTTCTTCAACTCAGAGACGTCTAAGCAGATAGGTCTGGCTAAGATAGGGCCAGAATCTCTCTCTCTCACTCCCCTTCGATGAATGTGGCGGCGGAAGAGTTAGCTAGATGAGCGACTATTGCGTTTCAATATTGTTACTGAAAAGTCTTAAGCTGAGAGTCTCCCTGGTAATTATAACTCTTGAACTGGTAATTATGTTTTAATTTCAAATCCTCGAAGATTGTTTGGAACGATAACGTAGCATTCAGTTTTCCATTGTTTTAGGCTTGGCTCACGTACGGATTAGCGACACATTTGGAGTTCAGCTTAAAATATATTTGTTATGAAAAGTATTAAGTCGATTTTTTTGTGTTTTTTTATATTTTTAATATGTCAATATTAAAAATAAATAAAAATATTTTAATATATTTTTTGAAAATATATATTTAAAAATCACCATGCACTCCAATATTAATCCCATACTAAGTAATTAAAAAATAGTAGATGTAAAATTTATTTTAAATGGTCAAAGTGTGAATGAAGTATTAAAAGGCATGTTTGGGATTTTAAAATAGAATGTGAGCAGCATGACGCCTGTCAAAAATTATATTATAATAGAGAGAATTAAAGTTTTTTTTAAAAAAAAAACATATTAATCTGGAAAATCATTCGTAAATTTTTAAATATTATTTTTTGTATATAGATTCAATTACATTTTTATTTATTGTTTATGTATTATTAATAATTCAACAAAAAAATTATTATTTAACATAATAACTTAAACTATATAAGGTTCAAAAATATAAAACGAAGTGATAAGTAGCATGAAATGGATAAAGGATTCAGTTATAAATATAATATATAATACAATATAATATAAGGATTGAATATGAAGTTTTCAAAAGTAAGAGATCAATCAAATTAATTATTATAAAACAAGAGGCTAAATTATGATTAGTTTTATGATAAGAAAAACTGCCACGTATCGAACCCTTTCCTCTTATAAAAAAAATAAAAAAATAATAATCTGTGTTGGTGTGTTGTACGCACCACAAGAGACCACGTTACCATGAATCCAGTCACAAGGAAGCAGCGAGAACTCGTGGATATCTGCTAATCTTGGGGAATCTGATGACAGTGCACCTCTTAGCTGCCAGTTGCCGTATCTTCTGGCCGCCTCTGAGAAAGTTTTTCCACCACCGGCCCACGTTACCATGAATGTTAGCTATGTTTTTTTATGGGTGGCATTGTGTTTTTAAAAGAAATTAGTTTTTTTTTTAAATAATAATAATTGTGTTTCTGAATTATTTTAATATATTAATAACAAAAATAAATTTAAAAGCTGTATATATCGACCAGGGGTCATTTTCTTCTGATGATTGTAAAGTGATCCTGAAGATTATATTTCAAAATATAACTTTATAGTTACTGTATACATGCACACAGGTAATTACAGAGTCTGCTGCTATTATTAATACTGCAATAATATTCATAATTTCTCAGGGCTATTGGGCTGGGCCCCTCCCCAGAAGGCCTGCTGCCGAATAAGCCATGTAACCAGGGTAAAGAGACAAGAGTTTAAACCCTTGATTAAACCTGGAGACATGCAGGCCTTGCATTGAAAAAGAAAGTGAATTACATGGTTACAAGAGGGTGGAACTGAATCGTTTGTTTCTCTATTATTTTTATGATTTTAATTTTGAGTTGGTGGCTAATCTTATGGTTATTGAAGATTTATTTTATCGTTAGTTTTAAAATTTATAAGATTAGTCGAGATTTATATAATCTAATTTAATCTGAATGTCCAAATTAAAAAAATATATTTAATTTTATGAATCAATAATTCAATGGATATTGGGGTAATTTTAGTTCAAAACTAGTATACAAATAATAATATTGTGATTTTATTATTTAATTATTCTCATCGACAATAATTTAAGTGTAGATAAATAATGAAAATTATTATTGAAATCTATAAAAAAAATAACTTTTAAATAATTAAAAACTTCATCGAAATGATCAAATATCTTTTAGCCCTTCAAGAATAGCTGATATAAGGAGTGGAATAATTTGTTTTTTAGTTTGTTTGAAGATAGATATATATATATATATATATATATATATATATATATATATATATAAGTAATGTTTTTTTATTGATTATGGTACGCTAATATTGAAAATAAAAATAAAAGCATTAAAAAAAATACATGAATTACAATACTAAACACGCAAGAGACAATTTAGAGCTTTTTTTTTATCATCATTGCTTGGTTGCCAAGCACTTTACAACGATCAATCATACACGAAACACAGAAGAAAAATTAGGGTTAGAATACCAAGCCAGGCACTGCATGCTATAATTAACTTCATATTCTAGCAGGGTACAGTGTGGATTAGATTTAACATGTTTGTTCTCAGAGAAAACGCGTTTGGTGAGTGTGAACAAATATAAACATATTTAACTATTAATTGAGAGTCTAATTTTGACTGTTTTTTAAATTATTTTTTATTTAGAAGTATATTAAAATGGTATTTTTTTTGTTTTTAAAAAGTTATTTTTAATTTTATCACATCAAAATAATCTATAAATATCAATAATATTTAATTTAAAATAAAAAATAAAAAAAATATTTTTTTTAAAAAATACAGTATTAAACACCCTCTTAATTAGAAAAACAAAAATAAATTGAATTTTATGTATTTAAAACTAGAAACCATCTCAAATGTAGTCTTCTCAATTGTCATGAGAAATTAAATAATAAAATGTTATCCAAGCATTAACATGGTAATATTTTTTGTATTTTCAATCTCGGTGTAGAAACAAATCACCCAGAACACATTCCAACTCCATCTAAAATTAAAAAAAAAAAATCATTTTGCCTGGTGGGTTCTCGTCGACTACAAGTTAATATGTAAAAATTGTACGAGGACAGAACAGGGTCGGTGTCCGAGAAAGAAAAATTACAGTGACAGATTCTGACGAAGCAGAAAGTCCGGAGAAGGAATTTGGTTATGAATGGCAAGACACGCCCGATCACAACCATAATCTTTCCTAGTTTTCCGCACACAACATTAGTTAATGCTGTTCTCTCGTAGCCATCAGCTGTTTTTTCGTCTCTCTTAGCACAAAATCGCTGTCTCAACTAACAAAAACGACCACACAAAACTCTCATGCAGCTACAATATTTCTGCATGTCTCCTCTCCTCAATCTACCCCTCATTATTTGGAGAAGGCCCTCCTTTCTCTGCCTTCTTTCTCCTGCCGGATATCCCAGGCATCATTCCCAATTTATATGATGGCCCAAGATAGCCGCTGTGATTCCTTCTCCATTGACCCCGCAGACACTGATCTCTCTTGGCCTTTTGGAGACCTTAAAGGTCTTGATAAGGATGACATCCGTGAGACTGCCTATGAGGTCTTCTTCACCGCCTGCCGTTCCTCCCCTGGATTCGGAGGTGGTCGAAATGCAATCAATTTTTATTCCAACCATCATCACCAACATCATGATGGGGATGGAGCAGGAACAGGCTCGCCGACTGGACGGATGGGCGGTGGCCCAGTGGTGATCATGACTCCAACAAGTCGGATAAAGCGAGCTTTGGGGCTGAAGATGGTGAAGAGGTCCCCTACAAGAAGGATGTCCGCGGTAGGAAGCAGCGGGGCAGGGACGGCACCAGGGTCACCGAGTGGTCCTCAACAACATGGAGGGACAAGTCCTGCAGTGGGGTTTGCCACAGTTCCGATTGCAG
Source organism: Salix dunnii (assembly GCA_015731905.1). Taxonomy (NCBI): domain Eukaryota; kingdom Viridiplantae; phylum Streptophyta; class Magnoliopsida; order Malpighiales; family Salicaceae; genus Salix; species Salix dunnii. Next base: position 10,982,938 of record CM027666.1, on the reverse strand, counting down.
GGAGGCCTCGGAGGCCGCTGACATCCGCGGAGATAATGAGGGCGCAGATGAGAGTGACGGAGCATAGTGATAATCGGTTGAGGAAGACGCTAATGAGGACTCTTGTTGGCCAAGTACGTACTGCTACTGTATGTATTTCAAAATTTATTATTCACAACACATTTTAATGGACAAATAAATTGATCTGTTTTTGCTTTGTTATTGTCCAAGGTTGTCATTACATTTTATACATGCGTGATTGGGTTTGCACTATTTTCTTGTTTTTTTTTTTTATGATTTTGTGTTCCGTTTTTCTTGTTTTATTTTGAATGCATCATAATTCTTGTTTTCATTTCATGACTTCTTGTCTTCTCACTTTCACAGATGGGCAGGCGAGCAGAGACAATAATCCTTCCACTGGAGCTCCTCCGCCACCTAAAACCATCAGAATTTAATGACAGCCAAGAGTACCATCTCTGGCAAAGGCGTCAGCTCAAGATCCTGGAGGTTGGTCTCCTCGTGCACCCTTCGATACCGCTTGATAAATCAAATTCTAATGCCGTGCGTCTCCGTGAAATTATCCATGCCAGCGAGACCAAAACTATTGATACAGGCAAAAATTCTGACACCATGAGAACCTTATGCAACAGTGTTGTTTCGTTGTCATGGCGAAGTGCCAATGGTACCCCAACCGATCTATGCCATTGGGCTGATGGATTTCCTCTCAACATTCACCTATACATTTCTCTTCTTCAATCAATATTTGATTTTAGGGATGAGACATTAGTCCTTGATGAGGTTGACGAGCTTGTTGAGTTAATAAAGAAGACATGGTCTGCACTAGGAATCAATAGACCTATACACAATTTGTGCTTTGCTTGGGTGCTTTTCCAGCAATACGTTCTTACTTCACAAGTAGAGCCGGATCTTCTTTCTGCGACGCATGCTATGTTATCTACAGAGGTGGCTAATGATGCAAAGAAGCCCGACCGTGAGGCTATGTATGTGAAGCTTTTGTCTTCTATGTTGGCTGCAATGCAAGGGTGGGCAGAGAGGAGATTGCTTCACTACCATGACTATTTCCAAAGGGGAAATGTTTTCCTAATTGAGAATCTTCTGCCGTTAGCATTATCAGCATCAAATATTTTGGGTGAAGATCTTACTATCACAGAAGGGGATGGGAAATATAAAGGAGACACACAGATAATTGATTCATCTGGGGATCGTGTTGTCCATTACATTCGAGCTTCTGTAAAGAACGCCTTTGCAAAGGTTTCTATTTCTTTCTTTCGCCCCTTTGCTCAAGATTTACCGTCTCTGTACAACGATGCCTCACATGTTCATTCTTTTTTGCCGATTGCAGATAATAGAAACCGGAAGCTATAAGAGCACGAGTTTGCGAGTGAAAGATGAAGCTAGCGAGGCTCTCCTGCAGTTAGCTAAAGAGGCTGAGGATTTGACCTTGAGAGAAAGGGAGAGTTTTAGCCCCATTCTGAAGAGATGGAACCCAATTGCAGCTAGCGTTGCTGCTGTAACTCTACATCAGTGCTATGGAGCAGTTTTGAAGCAATATCTTGCTGGGATGTGCAGCCTCAATAATGAGATTGTTGCAGTGCTGCAGAGTGCTGGAAAACTTGAAAAGGTCTTGGTTCAAATGTTGGTTGAAGACTCTGCAGACTGTGAAGATGGAGGAAAAACAATAGTACGAGAGATGATTCCATATGAAGTTGACTCGGTCATATTGAAGCTTATGAAACAATGGTTTGAAGAGAGGTTGAACAGAGGGAAAGAATGTATTAGCCGAGCCAAAGACTCTGAAGTGAGTTTCTTTAATTTGTTTGCTGAAATAAAACACATCATTGAAGCTTATCTGATATATATATATATATATATATATATCAAAAGTACTGGAGAATGAAATGGTGCAATATATGTTACAGACATGGAATCCGAAGTCCAAACTCGAGCCATATGCTACATCAGCTGTGGAGTTGACAGAAATAGCCAAGGAAGCTGTGAATGACTTCTTTGAAATTCCTGTTGGAATTACTGATGACCTGATTTATGATATAGCCGAAGGTTTTGAGAAGATCTTCATAGATTACACCAACTTGGTAGCAGCTTGTGGTAAGAAAGTAACACCTTCTTTATTCTCATTTCTGCTAGGAATTGTATCTTTGGAAGTGATTTTTGTGTATGGAAGTAACTGCTCGGAAGAAAAAGGATCTTGTTCAAGTAACTTACTGATGACTACAGAACATTTGACAGACAGCAAAAGTTCTTTGGTGGATGTTCTATTCTACAGCATATTATAGTAGATGCATGGCTTTTAAGAAGGAAAAAAAAAAGAGCAGGACTGGATAACGATTCTATCTAAGTTATCCTTGAGTCAGAGGAGATGAACATCCATCACTGAAGGCTATCGGATATACAAATATACTACGTTCTAATTGCTTATCCGGCTTCAACTAAGCTGCTATTGTCTTTGATATGCAATTTGCAGGATCAAAAAAGAGCTATGTCCCTACACTCCCACCTCTAACCAGGTGCAACCGCGACTCGAAGTTCCTTAAACTGTGGAAGAAAGCTGCTCCATGCACTATCAACACAGAAGATTTGCCCCAATTCGGTGTCAGTGATGCTCACTATCCTCGGCCATCAACAAGCCGTGGAACACAAAGACACTACATACGGCTAAATACTTTGCACTATCTTCTCACTCACCTCCACTCTCTAGAAAAGAACCTTGCTCTCGCCCCAAGAACCACTTCATCCCGTGGTTATCATCGCAGGCATCGCATCAATTCCTCTTCCTACTTTGAACTAGCCCTTGCTTCCATTCAATCTGCCTGTCAACATGTATCAGAAGTTGCTGCTTATCGTCTGATATTCCTCGACTCGAATTCTGTTTTTTATGATAGCCTCTATGTTGCTGGTGTAGAAAACGCAAGGATCAGACATGTATTGAGAATTCTCAAACAGAACCTGTCTCTGTTGACAGCAATTCTAATAGACCGAGCCCAGCCTTTGGCTATGAGAGAAGTCATGAAGGCCTCTTTTGAGGCCTTTCTAACGGTTTTGCTTGCTGGTGGCTGCAGCCGGGTATTTTATCGATCTGACTACCCCATGATCGAGGAGGACTTCGAGAACTTAAAGCGCACATTTTGCACATGTGGTGAAGGATTGGTGAACGAGGAGGCAGTGGAAAAGGAGGCTGAGATTGTTGAAGGCGTGATAGCATTGATGGGTGATAGTACAGAGCAACTAATGGAAGATTTCAGTATCCTGACCTGTGAAGCAAGTGGTATAGGAGTTTCAGGTCACAAACTACCAATGCCACCAACAACAGGAAGATGGAACAGGGCAGATCCAAACACAATACTAAGAGTGTTATGCCACAGAAATGATAAAGCAGCAAATCATTTCCTGAAAAAAACTTTCCAATTAGCAAAGAGAAGATGAAAGAAAATGATGATTTTGATCTCGTGCACATTTCTGGGTAACACTGCTACAGTTTTCGATGCATTAATCTAATATTGACATCTAGCCATGAAACCAAAACAGATAGTTTAAATTGGAAATGTCAGGGAGCTCATTCTAATTGGATTTCGTTAAGTCAAAATTCCATATCAAGATCTTCTTGGGGCTTGAGATAGTTTGTTTCCTTAAAAATCCTAGCTGTAGGGACTGTTAGTACACGTGTGATGGAGAGAAATTTTAATAATTAGGGAAGGTGCAAGTATTCTCTCCTTTTTTTTGCCGACATTTTTTTCTATCATATTTTAATCAAATTTGTTGTATCTGGGCTATGAAATTAGAGAGAGAGAGAGAGAGAGAGAGAGAGAAGCAAAGATCTTGTCAAATGTTTGAGCATAAATTCACATTTAAGCAGGTAGACTATCTCTTTAATTCCTCGTTGAAGAATGACTGTTCATCGTTACAACATTTTTTATTCGACCCAGTTGTGCCTGATGTTAGCAAAACACCTAGAGAAAATTTTGCTATGTTTGAGAAGTTTAGTGCTAACTTCACTTCTTAACGTTTCAGCAAAATTACCCTTAATTTTACAGTGCTTTCCAGGGAATTCTTAACTTCCAGACAGGTTATTTCACAAAATGCAATTCCTTGATGGGATGAGATTTTCTTAACTATGTTGTAGCTGAAGATAAACACTTCCAAGTTTATCAACATTGACCATCTTTTTCTTTCAATATATAGTAAACGTGACAGTTTTTTTCCCCTCGAAGGGTGAAGAAAATGCAGCATGCACGTAATAACCACCATTTCTCCTGATTGATTCAACTCCGAAGTAGGAGGCTATGGTGGCTTCTATACAATGGTCATCAACTTGAAAGTTGAAACCTATTCTCTGATTTAAGCTTCGATTTCTATTTAGGATTTTCTTCTGCACATCTCATTCATGTGAAGAAACTTGATTAGGTCCCATCAATTTCATCCCTTTCAGTTCTTCAGCGAGTACTTCCATCGAATCTGAAACTTCGGCCTTGTACACATAGAACCTAATCAGAATCAAGAAGAGAATGAAGTTCAAGAAGTTGAGTATCGCTAAGAAGGCATAATAATAATCCAGGTGAGAAGCGTTTAGGTTATTCAAAATCCACCCTCGGTGACCATGCTTCTTGGTGATATCAGAAATTGTGGAAAGAAGGAAACTACTAAAGAAGTTTCCAATTCCAAGACTGGTTGTTGAATATGAAGTGCCAAGACTTTTCATGCTTTCAGGTGCCTGATCATAGAAGAACTCGAGCTTGGCCACCTCTAAAAATGCATCAGCCACTCCCATGAGCACGAACTGAGGAAGCAAAATGAATATCGTCAAAGGGATTTGGCCTCCATTCTCAACCAAACCATGTTCTCTGGCCACACTTAATCTGTGCCTCTCAATCAGTGATGCAACTATCATGATTATAATGTGAAAAACAATGCCTATTCCCATTCTCTGAAGAAGAGTGATCCCTCTGGGATTCTTTGTCCACCTACGAACAATACTTACAAAGAACCTGTCATATAGCACAACACAAACAAGCATTGATAAGGTCACGAATCCACCTAAGCTTGCTGCTGGGATTTTGAAGTTGCCAATTTGTCTATCAAGAGTAGTGCCTTGCTTGACAAAAAGAGTATTTATCTGAGCAATCATTGTGCTTGGAACGACTGTGGCAATCAGTATCGGAATCATTCTCAACATCTGTTTAGTCTCCTCTACTTGTGTTACTGGGCAAAGCATCCATGGATCAGTTCGACCTGTTTTCACAGCAGCTTTATTGAGGAACCTGCATCCATGTTGCGCAAATGTTCAGAGTTACCACTATATTTAAGCTACTGCTGGAAATAAAAAAACACATGCGCACTGCAACTAATGCAAACCTCAAGGTTGGTGTGGAATCAATCCTGAACTTCCCCCCCTTGGCATATTCATCCAGGTCGAGCTCATAAAGTTCTTTCGGGTCATTTGGGACTGAAACCTTCGTTTTGCGCAGGGCTGCCACTATGACCTTAGCCATCCTTGTAAATGGGCTTCCTGTTGGCAGCCTGTGCCTATACAATGGCGTGCCAGCTAAGAATATAACAACCGATATCAGAAGCCCGAGTGTTGGAAGCCCGTACCCTAATGCCCAACCTACATTGTCTTGTATGTACACAAGAACAGTGTTAGCAAAGAGCGTTCCGAAGAAAATGCTGAACATCCACCAGTTGAAGAAGGATAGCTTATGAGCCTTCTCCTTAGGATGGAAATCATCAAATTGGTCAGCACCGATGGTCGAGATGTTCGGCTTTGTGCCACCAGTTCCAACAGCTAGCGTGTAGAGGGCGCCAAAGAAAACTGCTAATTGCATCGTGGAGGCCTTTCTACAGTTGTTCGTGTTGGCATCGTTGCAGGGAGGTGGTCTTAGAGCAGGAAGGGAAACTGATAGTGTTAGTAGAGACATCCCCTGCATCATGTCAAAGGTATTAATTAAGACTTTAACTTCATCAAAAATCACTTTCTACATCTGTTCCCGCTCAACAGTCAAGTTATGGGTTAGGCTATTTCTTTTTTAAAAAACAGATACTAAAAAATCAAACAAGATTTTCATAAGTTTATGGATTGAGGGTCATCACCAAACTGAGGTTTTTTAAAGAAAATAAAAAATTCAACCCGAGTTAGAAGTTGGATTCTAGGTAAAAAAAATATCTAGTTGGGCTTAGTTTTATAACCAGGATATTAACTCTAAGCCAATCGTGATGGTTTCATGAACGATAAACCTGCCGACCATCTCATTATTATCCAGAAATCACGTTGTCGTAGCTTCAGAGGTATTGCTTCTATCCTGTGTAATAATAATATATGCCAGTGTTTTTTGGGTGATAATTAAATGCCAAGTTGACTTCAAGGTGCGTGCATTTGCTTTTTCTGGGACCTGGGACCAGACAAAGTTCCAGTTGGAATGTTGATACTGCAAGTGGTTTTTCTTTCATCGAGGACGACATCTTCCTAATTCTGCCTTATGAAACAGAGACTCGGAAGTCAAACTTTCGCTTGCTATAGTCACACGAATTGGAAATAATTTGATCATATCATATAATTTTAACTGCAAAAGTAAGCATTTAATCGCAACCATCCCTTGTTTGACTTTGACAGATGATCGTTAAATTCTCACCAAATAACATGGTCGATGATGTGAAATGATTGAGAGAAATGCAAACCGTGTCTATTCGTTCTGCACAGAGTATATTATAGATGAGCCCAGCTTATCATTAACCTAAATACTATGCATATTTTGCGGGACCCTCTTTCCGTGTGGAAAGACAAGGAAACGATGTTAAAATTTGACGTTTGAAACGTATGATCATTGGATGAGCTTCTCATCATCTTCTCGACGAGATGCAATGCATGCGAGAGAGAGAGAGAGAGAGAGAGAGAGAGAGAGACTGCATACATACCAAAAGATAGATGACAGACGCGGCGAGGAAGGTCCAGTAGCGGCCAAGATGAGCGTCAGCAACATATGCACCCAAGATAGGAGTCATCCAAATGGTGCCAACCCAATTTGTTACATTATTGGATGACCTCACTGTGCCTTCATGGAGCTTTTTTGTCAAGTACACTACAAGATTGCTTGATATCCCATAGTATGCCATACGTTCGAAAACCTCATACACTGCACAGCACGTTACAATACATAATCAAATCATGCTGAAGCTCTGTGAAATATGGGCCCATGAAGACCTTAAAGTTCAAAGTACGGATAAAGCTTGATTCTAAATAGCCCAATGATAAAAATTTCCTTCTGTGTCCGGACAATTTGAATATACTCTAATTAATTTTAATATTTCTAAAATTAATAATTATATAAATTTTTAATGATTACTATATTAGTAATTACACAGAAACAAACTCTTTAATTTTAAGTCCATGCTGCTGAAAGGCTAGAAAAATTAATTCAAAACAAAATATTAAATTTTAACAAAAAGAAAGTTGGTCAAACATCACCTTAATGTGCAATCATTTGTGGTTTAATAGATAAAAACCCTAAATAGCCAAACACCCCCTTAACATGCAGTCATTATTGTTATGGTTTTATATATAAACCCTAAACAGCAAGAAGGATTTTGTCTTTTATTCCGTACAATAAATATGTGGAAACGGACAGGCATGTAGCATTCACCTACCTGAAATTAATAGTGATAAATTAGACCGTTCGATGTGGGTGCAATATTTGGGAAAGGGATTTGTTAATTATAAGTAGGTACACAAATAAATGAGCGTGTTCCCTTGCTTATTGCGTTATTAAAACCCCAAACTAAGTATTTAATCAGAAAAATGTTTTTTATATATAAATATTCTAATTTATTATAGTATGAACAGATCGATTGCCTATTTTCTTATGATTATCTTAATATGAATAATTTATTTTCAACTAGATCAGAGAGATGAATTTTATTGAACGGGGCATTCAATTTGTGGTGGTGCTGGTTTAGCTTCGAAATCTTCCTAAGACTTTTCTAAAATCAATTCTAGCTCAACGACAACTAACAAAGTAGCTGAGAGATATTTCACATTAAAAGTATTTTAAAAGATGGAAACGCCAACCGGCGCCGGAAAACAAGGAAAAACAAGACTCGGAGACGACAAACAGTGGCCAAACTAGATGAGCGGTCGTTGAAAAATCCCCGGCATATAATTATATGTAATCATTATCTACCCTTGGGCCCGTGTAAATTAATAAAAGGGAAGGAAGGAACGTGTGAAGCAGAGCTCCCTCTTGAGTTGACATGGAAGAAAAGGAGTCTTCAAGAGTGAGCTGGTAATTATACGAGTGAAGAATAACATGCCAAGTATCAAGAAATCATTGGAGGGTCAGGATATCTTTCCATGGCATGCACGAGGGGCTGCGTTTAAAGTGATGAAAAGAAGAAGAAGAAGAGTTCTGCCACCTGGAAAACAGCCTCCCAGGTTTAAGGAGCGAAGCTCAGAACAGCAAATGGCCTAATTAAAACATTTGCAGACTAGTGGGCTGGTGTGTGGCCAACGTGAGGACTGATCTATGAACATCTTCGAGAGCTCGGAGAGAGGGGGGAGGGGGGAGGAGAGAGAGAGAGAGGAGATGAATTACCAACAACGAAGGAGCAAGCTTTCCATCCACCTCTCTTGGATCGAAGAACAGGCTTTCCTTTGAGATCCACAGTCCCATCCTGTGTGTAATCATCGAGCCCGTTTTCCATGGCAAACTCTTCGGCCGAATAAAGGTTCGACCACTTTTGTTTTTTTCGAGCTTAATTATGCCAGTTCAACCAGCATCCGCTATTTATTGAAGTGTTTATCTGATAAAACCCCTCGTAGATCCTTCATTTACCATCATGCCATTAGCTATTCCTATCATCGATTAATTTATTTTCTTATTGCAAAACGCTTCCTGGATCCATTATCAACCACGTCCAATTCCCTTAATAAAATGACAGCCGTGTCCTCACAGTAATTTCCACTCTGCTTTATTTCATACAAAGTTTCCGGTATCCTGACCAGTTATTATGTTTAGTTTGATGCGACGAGTCGCTATCATCGAGTATATATGGCGATTTCACCCAACCGGCCAGAATATATTTTTTAAATTAATCTGTATTTATCTCGACTATTATGCTATAACCTGAAATTAACGATCAAGTAAATTCTCGATAATTCTAAGAGAACTTAAATGGGTGACCATTAGGGAGCACATCCAATCAAGATCCGGTATAATTTTAAGGTAAAAAATTAAATTTTCATAGAGTATCAATATTAGTTAACTCAGCTCAAAACTAATCACATTAAATAAATAATTTGAAATTTTAAAAAAATTATATGCATACCAAGACCATCATATATTAATTAGTTGTGAATTATAGCATTTGGATTCAGAGTTCAAGTTTGGGTTTTAAATGTCTGATAGGCATTTACAACCTGTTTGAGTCAGTTTTGAGTTCAAGTACCGATGTAAGTACCTTATGTGTCCTCGAAACCTTATCAAGTCAGGTTTGGGTATCAAAAATCCATACATGAAAGGGTTTGGGTCAAGTTTGGATAGGTAATTTGGGTTTGAATTTAGATATAAATGATATAGACAAAATTCGAGTTTATCTTATAGACTTATGAGCTTAGCCAATATTTAAGATATTTGGTTGATCTATTGATTCTAGCAGTCTAATTCATTCATCCTAGGCGAGTTTTGGTTGAAATGATAATATAGACTTTCAAATGCATATTTGGGGAACTAATTTCACATGTTTTGTTGGCTTCATGACATGAATGTAAACGAAGAATAACAAGATTTATTACAAATTAAAACTTTTAAAGATAAAAAAAATACCATGAAAATAAAAAAACCACTAAAATATTTAATTTTAAAATAGCACGGATTGTAATTAGAACGTTATCTTAATAATTTATATATGCTCCAAATACTATGTATCCATGCTCTCAAGTCTCCAACATCAGTGGGCAGTTGGCATGCTCCGTTATCCACAACCAGCGACAAAGTTCTTGTTCCTCGCAGAACGGACAAGCAAATGAGCAATGCGATGATCATCAATGGGTAGGGTATGAAAGTTTTCAACATAAGCATTCTTTTATATATATATATATATATATATATAAGAAAACACTATAACATGTGTGATGAATATTATAATAATATATAAGAGCCTTAAACTGACGCTTCATTGTAGGGATTAAAAAAAAATTTTTGTCTAGTTTTAACATATAATTTTTTTATTTTATATTTTGATTTTTATTCTTTTATTTTTTTAGTTTAGTTTCGATCCCTTGATTTTTTCGGTCCTTTTAAAATAGTTTTAAATTTTTTATTTGTATCTATACATTTTTGCTCTTAGTTTAGATTTTTAATTTTTATTGTTATTTATATTTATATTAAATGCAACTCGCATTAAAAAAAAAAAACATGGTAAGTTTAGCTTTATTGGTGTAAAATGAGAGTGAAACTTTGTTCATATATGTATAGTTAAACGTCACATGTTTGGAACACCACCGCAAGTAATTTTTATGTTTTATCTTATTTGAGACTACAAAAATTATTTTACTATGCACTAAAAAAGTAAAATTACTGGGACACCTCTACTAATAGTTCTTGGTTTTTATCTTATTTAAAGGTATTATGATTATTATACTATGCAACAAATGAAAAAAAAAAATACATTTGATACCATGACATTATTTTAAACACATTTTACATGATAAAATGAATATATAAAAAACTAATATAAATTTTTAGAAGTTCTACAACGCTGCACACATCATCCAAAATGTGCATGAACTTTGAAATTGACGTCGTATCCAAAGATGCTCCCATAACACTGCAACAAAAAATAAAATTAAAATTTGATAAATTACCAATACACCCCTATAGTCAATTCTTGGATTTTCTCTTATAGGGAGTATATACGTGCTTATACAACTCCTGATGTGCATCAGCTAACCCGGATATCCCGATTATAAAAAAAAATATGAAGATTAATCATGGTACGGTTAAACTAACCCAAAAAGCCCGGTTAAAAAAAATAGAAAAAAAAACATAAAAAAAAAAAAAAAAGTATTGTTGCAATCCACAATAAAATGTGTGGGGAGTTATGGTGTTGTCCCCACATGGTTTAGTGTAATGTTAATATATATTAAAGAAAAAGCTATAACATGGGCGATGAATATTATAGTAGTAGACATAGATATCATGAATTGTAATAATATAATTATCCTCAATGAGTTAAAAATAACTCTTGGTCTAGAAAGTATTTTTTATTCTTTTATGTAACCGATTGACATTATCTAATTATCCGGGGTTATTTTCATCTTTTCCTCATTTCTTATATAATTGAATTATTGTTTTATCCTTGTTATCAGACAAAACATTATTCAATAGGCAAAGAGATTTTTAATTTTTTGGTTTGTGAATGAACAATGAAATATCTATTATGCCCTAAAATAAAATAAAACATAATGGTCCCCTGTACGGGTATTTTTGGTTTTTAACCATTTGATGAACTGTTAAAATATAAGGTTACCCTTATAAACACTATATATATATATATATATATATATATATATATATATATATATATATATATATATATTTTGGTTTTTGGTTCATGGGTGTTTCACTGTAGTGAATTCTATTGTTCACCTAGACACAATTCACTATGAATTGCTGTAACATAATTATCATTTTGCCCCCAGAGCTAAAAAAAAAATTGAACTCTCGGGACTGGAGGGTATTTTAGCATTTTTACAGAGGACATGGATGATATTTCTGAATTCTTTGCATAATAAAAGTATTAAATTAGCCCTCAAAAATGACAAAACGTAAGTTCCGAAACCGAGGGTATCGAGATATTTTCCACAGTGGTTTTTTTGTAGTATTTACTAGGTTCAGAGGTGTATAGAAAACTAACTATTATTTTATTATTTCTTTTCAAAAACACTATAGGCACGTGGTACAGACACGTCCACAGTGTTTCACGCAAACATGTCATTCAAGCGGCATGCGCGCATCATTCCAGTGGTCAAAAACAGGTTTCTACCATGTCCCATGATGCGCCGACATGTCCTGTCACTCGGTGCAATGTGTCGGGTTATGGTGGCCCGTGAAGTTCTAGTGAATGAGTTTAAGTTCTTTTTGTCTTCTATTGCCCAAAAATAGACTTCGACTATTATGGTTTTCAAATATTATAGTTTAGTCCTTGGTTTTTTTATTTCTCTTTTATTACTACTTTTTTAATGCAGTTTTTTATTTTTTGCAATTGTGTCCTTCAGTTGAAATTGATTATAGATGTTGGAATTCAATTTAGTCCTTCGTCTTTTGATTTTTGATTTGCTTCTGGTTCCTTTAATTATTTCGGTATGTAGATTTTAATTGCTTTTAATTGGGTCCTCTAATTGAAGTTTGTTATATATTCTATTTTTTATTTCGGTCCTTATTCTTTTAATTTTTAAAAAACATTATGTAATTTTTTTAGTTTAAATGTCTTTATTTATTTCGGTTATAAGGTTTTATTTATTTTAGTTTTTTCCTTTGATTGAAATTAATTATACAGTCTATTTTAATTTGTTTTGATTATATCATCCAATTGAAATTAATCATATATGCTACTTTTCATTTCAATTCTTTTTTTATTTTATTTTTTAACAAAATTACATTGTATTTTTTTAATATATTTATTTCTACCGGTCCCAAGGTTTTTATTCATTTCATTTTTTTCCTTTGATTATTTTATTTTTTATTTTGGTCCTTATTCTTTAAGTTTCGGATATCTGAATTATTGAATTCACTGTATTAAGATTAGTTCATTTTATCATTTAATTTAAATTCAATATAAAAAAATATATAAATTATGAAAACATCTGCAATAATTAAATAGAAAAAATAAACAGATAATTTTCTATCTACAAAAAGAAGTAAACATAAATTAAAATCCACTCTTACATCACAATCATTATCATTACTATAACAGTTAAAATTATTATCAACATTACTTCACAAACAATTAAAATAATTAAATTACCCAAAAAATTAAAATAAAAAAGAAAATATTTTTATAAAAAACAATAAAAAGAAATAACCACTAAAATTATCATTATTGTGGTGCAAACAATAAAATTATAAAATTATTTTATCTGAAAAACAAATAAAAACAACAAAACACAAAAAAATAAAAGAAAAAAGAAAACAATATTAATTTTAAAATGATCATCAACATAAATTAAAATCTTAGGACCAAACCAAAAATAAATAAATCCCTTATAAAAAATAAAATAATAAAAATTAAAAGCATAGATACATAAATATGGATAAAAAAATAAATATTGACCAAGAGTGATAGAAAAAACCAAAGAAATTAATAGCAAATAAAAAACCTCTTGCTTTTTTAATGATGATGATAATTTTATGTTGATTAATTCATTTAAGCTTATTAAAATTTATTATTTTATCTAAATTTATATTATAATAAATAAATCATATAATTAATATTAAAAAAAAAATATGGTAAAGCACGAGATGTGGAGGCATTAGCTAATATGCTTCTATGGAAGAGAGAGAGAGCGGGGAGGAGGGATATCGTGCTCCTTGTGATCAGTAGTCGCTCATTTATCATCAGCATATGGAGGTTTTCATAAATTTATAAATGTATAACGTCTTATTCAACCACTCCACGTCCAAGTTGAGCCACAAAAGCTAGAATTAATTAGTTTAGTGTATTAATCGATACGATGTATGGTGGATTTTTTAAAAAATATTTTTCCATTAAAATAATATATATTTTTAGCATTAATATATTAAAATTATGGAAACATTTATAAAAAATATCAATTCAATACTTTCTAATAATTTAAAGAGCAATTAGCAGCTTTTAAACTAGAAGTTTTCAAGTGAGATTTTACTCTCTCTTTTTTTCATATATAGTTTTTTATTAGAATTTTTAATGTTTTTAGAATTAATATATTAAAATTATGAAAATATTTCTAAAAATATAAATTCAATATAATTTAAAGAGCAATATCAATCAATAAGCAGCTTTTAATCTAAACATATCTTCAACCAACGTTTTTTTTAAAAGAAAAGAAAAGTCCCAAGGTCTCTATCCTTCATCGATGACCAATAACGATGACTAATTAATGCTATATAACTCATTTTCTGACTTACAAATCGAATAATTTTTCAGAAATCCATTAAAATATTATTCCTTTTTGTGTTCTCACTCACATTCATCGTTTCAGACCTCTCCAATTCGTCCCCAAGAAATTGACAGAACAATAATCTTCGCCCACATCTTCATTTCATACTCTCTTTTATTGGGTCAATATCTTGACATTAAGAGGGAGCAATTCCTTTTTTAGACAATAAGCTACTACAATTTCTATAAAAAAAACTAGAAGAAAGCTACCCTCTCTCTCTCTCTCTTTGAAAAAAAGTTAGGTGAGAAAGGAATTCTAAATTAGTCTAAAATATTATTGTATAATGATAAAGAACTCATGATTTGTATTTGAGTAAGGATATAAACTCGTTATAAGAAAACGGGATAACTAGGGTTTTATTTTCTTCAGAAAAAGAGTATTGAAATCTAAAATAAAAGCAAATAAAATAGCTCAGAAGGAATATAATTGACCAGCAGTTTTTTCTATTCTTAAAATGGAGGGCATCGTAGAAACAAGGGTGATCTTCTAGAGATTATAATTTCACTCGATTTATTAGATATTTTGGGATTATATTTTATTTGGTTATTTTGGATCTAGTTCGCGCAGAGCTAGGTGTGGAAGTGGATGAAGGATTCGGGTCTTGCTTGCTTGTTTTTATTTTATTTTATTTTATAATATAATAAATGGATTTTTATGATTTTGCACGTCAATTTAAAGTTGAGATTTAAAGTTGAGATTTTATTTTATATTTGTATACTTCATTAATGAGAATATAGGTGGATTTTTTTATACTTTAGATTTATTTATTTTTATTTAAAAAAGAAGACAAACTGGGTAGGTCAAGAAATTAAATCCTACATTCAAAGTGGATATAGTAAGATTTGATTCCGACCTAATGGCTTGCAATTCATAAGTATCCTCTTCGCTGTCTCTAGGTTCGGTCACCCACGCGTTTTGCGGCTCGTCTCTAGTTGGCCTGAGAAGGTAGGCCCTGTTTTAGCTGACATCTCATGACGTGTTACTATAATTCAATGATAATACTATGATTTTAAGGATAAAATTGTCAATTCAGGTTTGAAACGATTGCATGCCACAATGTTTTTTTATTTTTATTTTTATTTTTCTTCAAATAAGACGAAGACGACGACGACGACACAGCAAAGCTAGCTCCTCGTTGATTTTTTTTTTATATAGCTTTGCCATCTATATTTACTCGTGGAATTCTAAATATATAAATTATTTATGGTTTGTGGTGGGAGAATGAAAACATTATTTTTTTTAGTATATGTTACGCTTGTGCTCTAAAATGCTATTGAAAAAGTTTTAAGTTTTTTATTATTTTTGTTTTAAATTATTTTTTTATGTTTCATATTATTCTCATGTGTCATTGATATTAAATATATATATATATATATATATATATATATATTATTTTGATACATTTCTAAATAAAAAAATATTTTAAAAACGACCTAAACCACACTAGCAACCACGCTCTAATCATATTTAAATGCTCTGATCATATTTAGAAATGACTCCATTCATCTTGTAAAACCTTAATTAAGAGAGTATTAAATATTATATTTAAAAAATATTTTTATAATATATTTTTAAATAAAATATTTTAAAATATAAATTTAACTATACTCTCGAAGTTAGCACATCCCTTCTAGTTTCGATGGGCAAAATAACCGTCTACCGGTAAATAGGAAGAAAAAAGATCTCCGACGAGATCTTTGCTTTATAAAAGAGGAAAGAGAAGGGAAATAGAATAAAGGGATGAAATTCTCACCAGAAGAAAGTTGACTTCCATGCATATTCGTATTTGACGTTTTGCTCTTGGACTAGTAGTAATATCTTGCCAAACTTCTAGATGCGCTGACTAGTGGTGAGCAATTCCCGTCAGATTAAGGCACCGCGAGTATCGGTAGGAAAATTATTCAATTTGTAATTTCCAGACTGAATAGGGGCATCCTAGTAATCTCGTATTTCTATTGTAAAGGAGAATGATTGAATAGCCTTTAAAAACAACAGTCACTTAACTTGTCTCCAAGCGCTTCTATGGATTTTAATTTTAATTTTAAAATTAAATTGCATAAATTATCCTTGAAATCTAATTTTGTCCTGCTCTATCTCAGTTTTTTCCCATTTAACCTTACTTTTTCATTATCCAAGAGCAATTAAATAAATATAATACACACACACACGGTACACACGAGCATATGGGAGACGACCGAGGTTATAATGGCCGACCTTCATGTCAAATGAAGAGTCGAGTGAGAAAGAATCATGTGAGGTGATAAGCGTTCAGTGATTCACAGTGATTTGGCTAAAGTTGAACTCTCTCTCTCTCTCTCTCTCTGTCGTGATCGGGAATCATGTTGGACTAACCAAAATTAAAAATTCATTTATTGCATTTTTATTTTAACTATAGTTCTCATTTTTTATCACTCTTTATTTTCTTTGATTTTTTTAATTGCTTTGATCTTCATTCTTTAACCGTAACTTATATATATATATATATATATATATACCTTCATTAAATTTACTTTTTTTTTAATATAATCTCTCGTCACTTATTCATTTTATTTTATGTGAGGTCTGGTCTTTATTATTTATATTATTTTTAAATTACTTTTATTCTTCAATTTTATCATTTAACATTAAATTTGTTAAAAATCGAGTTTAGTATTTTTTTTTATATGGTAATCTCGGTTAAATAACTCAAGTCACGAGCATGAAAAGTTAACCCAGACTGACATCAATTTTTTTCCAATCTTTTCTTACATTACATTGATTTTATTTTTGGGTTTCATCTTTTAATATTGAATTTATTAAATATTAAGCTTATTTATTTATTTATTTTGCTTTTTATAAGGATAAAACTGTCTCAAGTTATGGATCACGAACTTTTCATGCTAACTCAAATTGGCTTGGGGTTTTTACATCATTTTATTTTATTTGTATATTAGATTTGGTCCTTATTATTTTAATTTATTTTTATTATTTTGGTTTTTTAAAAATAAAGTGATTTTATTTTATCTATTTCATTCTTTAGTATTAGATTGATTGAGAACTAAACTTTATGAATTTTTTCAGTGCAATAATCTTTGTTTCATGACTTGAGTCATGATTATGAAATGTTAACCTGAACTGTCATAAAAAAATTTAAAACCTTTTCTCATCATTCATAAAAAAAAATTTTATTAGTCATGAGTCGTCATGCTAACTTGGATTGACTAGAGTTTATTTTTTGTTATTTTTCATTCCAATCTTTAACATTGAGTTATCTCAAAATCTTGTTTCATAGTTCTTTTCCTTCTGTCAAATATTGTTTTACTACATGTCATTGTTATCACCTTTTCTCTTTAGATTTAGTAATTTTATTGTCTTTGTTTTTTTATATTTAAAAAACACTACTAGTGCTTGAACAATGTTGTTTTTTAGTTAAAAAACTCAACTGGACTTGCAACAAAGCATTAACCACCTACATTGTAGAAAAATGAATGGATTCTCTAAGTTTTTTCACAACTAACAATTAGAATGGGCAATTTAAGGTGAGTTGGTGTTACCAATAAAATAAATTATCTCGTGCTCAAATTAGTTTACTACATAGCAAGAGAATTATAAAATGATAACCAGGGAACACAAAAACAACTCCAATCTACCCTGGTTAGATTTTTAATCTCTATTCTCGAGTCAAAAAGCTAGAATAACATAGTTAAAAATAAAGAAAACAAGGTATTGAAGTGAGATGATTCAATAAAATATATTTTTCAATCAACCCAATATAAAAAGAATAATATTAAAAAAAATTAAAAAAATGAGTTAACTAGATTAACTTTCTAAACTCATAATCCGTATTATAAGAATATGATAACTTAATAAAAAAAAATCTAATATTAAAAATTAAAATCAAGAAAAAAAACAAAATATTATTTCAATAAATAATAATTATTTGTGAGGAGGGTACAAAACTCGTTCCTGTTTTTTAGTTAATAGTTAATGCTTGAAGCCCGGGCTCTCGAGCAAATTAAATTTTGGAGAGAGGGGCTGAACATTTTCCTATATATATATATATTAAACATCCATTTTGGTGAATTACTGTGAGTTAGTTCTTCAATTCCTCTTGATTCCAAGCTGTTAATTATGGCCCTGGTCGTGTAAATTTAACTTAAATAAACCATTTTGCAGGTATTAGGTTGTTTCATGGACAATAAATTTTAATGTTCTGAGCTCCTCGTAATAGCTCTTCCTTTGAACTCAAGCATCCTAATTACTGTAATTAACATTCATAACTGTGCTGATTTCCACTTGGAAAATGCTGTGAGTTGACGTGACATGTGATTTGCGAACATATTCCATAAAGAAGCTCCTCATCAAAGTGGAGTCTGACAGCATGAATAAGAGCAGGAATTGCTTTTCATCGGGTTTTACGCACGTTCCTTTTAACGATCTTCTAGGTTTCATTTTCAGAATAATATAGCAATTCCCTCGTGGAAGGAGAAAAAGAAGTGATGAAATAGAACACAGGAGGGCATCTTGTACCCAAATTGTTTCTGGTATATCGAGGAACGCTAACTAGCTTGGTCCCCTGCCTGAAGCATGTGCAGCCTGGATCTCTTCTCGCTTTACATGAACAGAAGAGAAAGAAGAAGAATATCTAACTGGTAGTAGCTAGGGATTCTTCAGTGGTTACAGATAGCTGTTACTGATCGTATGGTTAGAAATTCCTTCACAAATTCAAAAGTTAAGAAAGTTTAGGTAGATGAAATGGCACGTTATATATAGATATATATACAAAGCTAAAGCAAGTTGTGATTGGGCAGAAATCTTTACAACTTAATTAGTTGACCCACTTTGGTTTTTGAATAACACGTTGAAAGCAATAGCAAAAACTTTCTCCAAACATGCAGCTCGTGCCCATTTGCGACTGTAGAAAGTTTTGTATCTTTTGATTAATTGATGGCGCTGGTGGATTTCCTGAACTCTTGCTGGTCCGCTGTAGTGCACAAGTTTCCAGGACGAGCATGGGTCCACTGAAGAAACTGTGCACGATAGACTCGCTCTTAGCAAATTTCATGAACCCTAAAAAGATAACGTCAATTTTCACATCATCTTATCTTTAGATTTTTCCAAGGAATCACCTTTCTATTTGGCGTGTTTTTTATACAGAATATTTCAACATTGGCTTTCTATTTGCGATTCAAAGCCTTCAAATCCTCTCCAGTGTCATAGTCATAGACATCAATAAACAGAGGGAAGAAACGGAGTTTTTGGACACCAACAAATAAATTAAGTGTTGAGAAAAGGAAATCATTGTTAGTTAGTTTGTCGATTAAATAATATTCGCACTTGAAAGTATTTTCTAAATTCTTCTATCTATATACCTCCTCTAAGGTTTTTTTTTTTCAAGTGATGATTAACGAAAATCTAGAAGTCAACAATTACTAAATTTCACTCAATTTATTACATTAATATAAACAAATATATTCTTAAAACTGTAAAAAAAATATATTATCACCTTAAATATTGAATAAAAAAACATTACGCTAGTTTATAATATCCTTCATGGATCCTCAAGAAGTGTGACATAATGATAAATGATTTGTAATCTGCATAACAAGTTTTAAGTTCAAAACAAAGCATGTATTCTTTACAAAAATTAGAAATAATTAAGGTTTTATTCGCTCATCTAGTCTACAAAATATGTTTTTTGGAGTGTTATATTTCCTTGCATAGAAAAAAAATCTCCTAGCTACAAGCACGACATGTTCTGCTAGAATGAGAGGTGCTTAGCTAGCATGCTATGCACACATAGACACTCGCGAATTAGAGATTTTAAAGGCCTTTATTTAGCACTTGGAATTCCAGACAAGTTAATTCACTATCAATAAATAATCAGAGTGATTTAAAATTAGTTCTGAAGCTTCTCCCGAATCCAACGACTCTTTGAAAATGATATAGAGGGAAGTTTCGCACTAGTTGGGCATTACCCAACAGCAGAAAAAAAATGAAATTTATAGAAAACTACATAGAATAACAAAGTTAATCTGAAGAGGAAATTAATTAAACAATGCTGGTGTCTGTTTCAGAGGTGACTGCTAGCTTTTCTTGCCAGGCTCCAATACACAGACAACGTAAAAGCCACACCGTTCCACAAGTCTCCCCCCACTAGCTTGCTCATTAAGTATGAGAGAGGATGCATCACTCGTTCATGGGGATCGACATCATATGCATCCACACACGGAAGCGGCCTCTCTTGACAAGTAGCAGGTGCAGCGAAGAAGGAAAAGAGGAAGAAAATGGGCGGCAATATTGGTGTATGTGAAAAGGATTGTGTTTACGTAAACTCGATGGTCTTGGATTTCCAACTTGCTTCGTCATTATCATTTTAAATTTGATCCGAGTCCATGGATACTAATTAAACTAATCATCTGACTGAGGGATGAGATGCAGACAACAGTAAAAAGAGAAGGTTTGAACAAAATAAGAAAATAATTTTATTGTATGATATTCCGGATAATGTTAATCATATGCTTAACTTTGAAAACTTGACAAGTTGACCAGTATGATTATGCTATAGACTTGTTTGAAATCGTGGATAATATTATATATTAAATTATTTTTTATTTAAAAACAAGTCAAGATAATAATATCTTTTTATTTGTAATTATCTGTTTTTTTTTTTTTTAATGTATAACTGTATTTGAGATAGAAGTTATATTCCAGGAAAGAAAAAATGCTAAATTTAGTTAAAAGTGGTATTGACACATTAACGTAATGACAAAAAACTTATCATTTATACAGTAGATCTCGAGTCAGAACGTATATTTCTTGCAATAATACAAACAATTAAAATTCATTATCAAAAAAATTATTTTTTTGAGGGCACACCACGGCCATGAAGTCGGTTGACTTGCAATTCTTATCCATGTGTGTGTTTTGTAGCGTAGTATGAGATTGTGGCTCTCCTTCTTCGAAGATAAAAAACCGATGGTCCTGCCAAGCAAGCAAGAAGGAAGAAAGAAAGGTAAACAACCATAAGCTATATGTGGCACCTATTCGAGTTTCATGGCCCCGAGCGGAAGATAAGATATAAAATACTGTGGGAATCTAGTGGATAGATCTGCCATTTCCCTTTTTTTAAAGAAAAAAAATGTTTTTCTCAATCACATATGCAAGAAATATATATTTAAAATTGTTATAAATACAATTTATCTCACTACCCTTTGTTATTTAATAAAAAAAATACAAGGCTCGTAAACAAATCTAAATAGACGTGACACAGCTCGTCCACGCCACATCATTGACCCATTTGATTCCATGCTCGTTGGATTTATCTCACTGATAACTCAAGATCCACGACCCTATCTTCAAAACAAAATATAAATAAAAAAAAAGAGAGAAAAAATGGGCATAACTTGCATATGAGTGTTTGCTACTACCTTGTTCAATATTGTTTTCTCCGTAGCTGTCAATCTTTCACTTGTTCCTGCCACAATATTAATGTAAAAGCTTTCAGCCCTCTTAGCATTGTTAATGCCTTCTCTCAACCTATAATGAACTTTTTTTATAACTCGGGTGTTTGTGTCAATTTATACATGTCATAATTAATTTCTGGATTTATTGAATACCCCATGATTCCAGTAAATAAATAAAATATTAAGGGGGTAACAGGTGTATATAATAAACTTGAACCCTAATATAAAGAAAAAAAAATACAAATTCTTTTAATCACTAGGTCAAAACCCTACCTACAACATGCAAGAATATTAAATGAGCGTGAGAGAGAGAGGAATGCTATGCTATACATATTAAGTAAAACATTAAGGGAGTGACAGGTGTACGTAATAAACTTGAACTCTAATATAAAAAAAAAAAAACACAAATTCTTTTAATTACTAGGTCAAAACCCTACATACAACATGCAAAAATATTAAATGAGCGTGAGAGAGAGGAATGCTATGCTATACGTATTGATAATTTTTTAGAAAAATAATCATTATTAAATTGCGAAGAAATAAAAAACAATAAATAATCACGACTTGGTCAAATTAAATTTGATATTTTATAAAAAAACAAAAACAAAAAACTACGTCCAAATGATAGCGATGAGTAAATACTATTTTTGAAAGATCCACTTGTTATAATTCTAAAACCGGCGGGCGTAGAATCATTGACCTGCATGAGGTGCGGATGTCAAAGGCTCGTATTTCTTTTTGTATAAATTAATATTATTAAACTTTGTATGACTCCCTTGGAGTGTATCTCAAAATTAAACAATATAAAATTTAATCTGTAGGGATACAGGTGATGGACAATCGTGACTTGGTCAAATTTAATTTTATATTTTTTTAAATCCAACATTTATTTTTTTTAAAAAAATTATGTTGTTTTTTTTATTAATTATAAGTTAATATATCTAACCCCTAAATTATATTGTATTTCAAATTATATTTTTGAAATGATAACTTTTTATGTCCACAAGCATGTTAAATGCTAACATAAACTTTTTTCTGTCCCAAGAACATGATATGATAATAAAAGATTTAAGATCTGCACAGCAAGTTTTGAGTTCGACTTAGGATGTATATTTGCTTGTAAGAGTATAGGACATCTAGTGTTTTACTCTATTAAAAAACCATCTCATCTAAAAGTTTAAGCTGTTAGGTGAGGTTCTAGAATATTATTTATATTATTCTCTAACACACTTCATCAAGTGAAAATACTTTGACCTTGAAACTTGCATTGATTCACATTATCTTGTACTTGATTTTTTATTGAATAAAATAGAGGTGGTAAGATTTGAACCCGTGACTGTTAAGTCAATAAAATTATGATACCATGTTAAAAAACCATCTCACCTAAAATTTTAAGCTGTTAGGTGAAGTCCCAGAATATGATTTATATTATTCTCTAATATAAGGTGAAGTTTTCTTGAATATAAAAACTATTTTATCTTTAGTGAGAGGAGGACCACAATTTGGATGAATATTTTTTTACTACTTCATTGATAAATTATGGCTTTTTAAATAAGCAAAGCCACGTAAATTAGAAGCTAACAATTGGAACACGGAAGAAATAGAGCATCGCAAATGGAAATAACATGCAGCACGTAAAATAGAGAAGAGTCTTTCAATTAAGTGTTTCATATTCTAGGGCCACGATGGAAATTATAGAAATGCAGTCGAAAAATACATTTATATAGAAATAAATATACAATATTCTTCACTAGATATACAATTTAGCTATCTAAAGTTAGGTCACGATTATTATTGTTAACCAGGTATGATTGAAATTATATAGAATAAAGAACCAAATGTCAATATCCACAAAAAAATCAAATAAAATTGTACATTTAAAGCTTATTTGAAACATTATTTTTCAGATTTTAGATAATGTTAAAGATTTTTTTTTTTAAATTTCATTTCTAACTTAACAATGAGTTTGGTTACATTAATATAACTGGATTTATTCAATATGATTTTTTTTTCCAAAAACAATTAGAGACAACTATAACACATGGGATTGCACCTTTTTAAATAAAATAATTTATTATTATTATCATATACAAAATGAATGTTCCAAAAATACATGACGTGATGACAGAGAATTTACATTTTACACAACAGGTTTCAAGTTCAAGTCAGGGAATACACCCTGTAAGACCTATAAAATACGCTTCTAGAAATGTGATATTTTCTTGATTCCAAAAAATATTTATACAAAATAAAAAAAAATCCATTTTGAGAAAAATTAACATTATTATAAAAATAAAATAAAAAAAGAGAGGAAGAATCAACATTCTGATAAATAAAGTATCCAACCGAATTTGAATAGTCATCAACCCAAATCGTCTGGATCGAAAGCCCAACCCAAGAGTCTCTAACTCAAACTCCTCGTGGCCCAAAGCTAAAATATCCTGTTCATCTTAATAAATAGCCCCCCAAAACCCTTCAGCTGCCATGATAATCTCCAAAACCCTAGTTTCATCAAAATGACCCCAACCCTAGCTCGCTCCCTCACCACCCGCCACCTTAATCTCTGCGTCCTCCTCCCCAAACGCCTCCTTTCAACCATCTCAATAACCCATCTTCCCACACCTCCCACTCTTCTCTGCCGCCAATCTTTACCCTCTCTCTCTCACGATCTCCAATCTATCAACAAAACCGCTAACCCCGCCTCCCGTTTTACTTCCATTAGATGCCGGGTCAACCGAGCCGGCAACTCGGGCTACTCGCCCTTGAACTCGGGGTCAAACTTCAGTGACCGGCCACCCAATGAGATGGCCCCACTTTTCCCTGGTTGTGATTATGAGCATTGGCTTATTGTTATGGATAAGCCTGGCGGTGAGGGTGCAACTAAGCAGCAAATGATTGATTGTTATATTGAAACTTTATCCAAAGTTGTTGGCAGGTAAATGGGCGTGGGAGTCTCGTTCTTTTAATTGAAAGTTTCGATATTTGTGGGGTCTTGACTGCTAAACGCTTGTACTTTATCTTTTGTTGCTAGTGAGGAGGAAGCAAAGAAGAAGATTTATAATGTTTCCTGTGAGAGGTATTTTGGTTTTGGATGCGAGATTGACGAGGAAACCTCTAACAAGCTTGAAGGTTTGTTCGATGCCAAGTCATTGAAATTCAAGTACTGGATTTACAATGTCTTTCCTCATGATTATTGATTTTTTATTTTCTATGTTAACAGGTTTGCCTGGTGTTCTCTTTGTCCTCCCGGATTCCTATGTTGATCCCGAATACAAGGACTATGGTGGTAAGCTTTTGTACTTCTTTATAAGAGCGCAACTATTTTGCTCTGTTTCGGAGTTGGTTAAGATATCTCTCTATGCGTGCGTGGGTGGAAGTGATGTATTTTGGGTTCGTGATGTAATGGTGATTTTGACAAAAGTGTTCCTGAAATTTTGTAGGAAGAAAAAAATAGCGATGGTATAATTTGATCTACTTTAATGCACAGTCCATCTTGGCAAAGCTAAAGAGTCTCATGGGCAATGTTTAGCTTTGAATGCTGATGGACTAAAATCAAATTGTTCTCTCTAGACTGTTCTGTGCTTTTTATTCAATGGAGATGCAGATCAGTAGAGATGAAACATAACTGCTACAGCATTGCCAAGTGTTTAAAGATAAACCGTTTAGTTATACCTTGGTGAATGTATGTGTAGGTCTGATTGTAACACTTTTTCTTGGCTTGCTGCTATTTATGTCTTTGTCCATCTTGGCAAAGCTAAAAGCCTCAGATGTGCGATGTCTAGCTTTGAATGCTAATAGACTTACATCAGTCTACTCTCATTACCTGTTCTGCCCACCTCATACGCTATTAGTGGTTCAAAATAATTGGAAATGATACATAAAATGCATTGCTTTCAAAAACTCTTTTTGGTGTCTTGACACTATTCATATTACATATTGTAAGCACCTTAATCTTTGTTCAGATTATCTTCTTTTGATAGTTATCTGCTTGCTCTATCTCAGCCCATCTTGGCAAAGCTAAAAGCCTCAAATGGCAATGTCTAGCTTTGAATGCAAATGGACGCACATAAATTTGCAATCATTACCTGCTCTGTTCTTCTCTTACTGATTGGAAGCGCAGGATCATTGGAGATGATACAAAATTGTATTACTTGTGTAAAATTTCTCTTGGGAGTTTTTATATAATTCAGGCTGTGTTACACAAGCACCTAGCTCTCTTTATGTCCTGAATAGAAACATGATAGCTTGATGGATATCTATTGTTTAAATTTGGAGGTTGAGCCTGCATTCAGTCCTTTTCCATGTAGTTGAAGAAACTAGACATGGCCCTGATCAAGATTCCAGATTTTATTCAGAATTTTAGAGGCCCAATATCCTTACGGTGTCATGCTTTCTTTACGGTGTCATGCTTTCAATTAACAAATGCCTTGAACTGTAATCATTGGTGCTGTTGCTTCTGCACCCTGATGGCGGAGAGCAATTCTCTTGCCACCACTGTGAGGTTTAGAGGTGCTTATCTCATGTTACTGTTGCATGGCTTTCTTTTATGGCAGCTGAGTTGTTCGTGAATGGAGAGATTGTTCAGAGGCCACCTGAAAGACAGAGAAGGGTGGAACCGCAGCCACAGAGAGCTAATGACAGACCAAGATATAATGACAGAACCAGATATGTGCGACGCAGAGAAAATATGCGGTGAACCACATAGCATGGGGAAGCTTACTGTATAGTGTCTTCAATTGGGAGCTTGTCCTGCATGTTTATTCATGTTTCGGCTTAACAGTTGAACGTTGAACTATGGATATTCTATGTTATAATTTGTACCCCACTTTTCTTGCCATGTCTGGTGAATATAAAATCTGCTATTTTCTCAATCTCCTTGTCTGCTCCTTCAACTAGATCAGGTTGCTCAGCTACTTGTTATCTTTTACTTCCGCTGAACCCGGTGGTGGAAATTGTAGAATAATATTTGCTGGTCGAGGGGGGTGGCTACTTGTTAACGTAATAATTTTGCATGCAAATTTATAATGGTCAGGCGGTGAATTATGATGACAAAATTACCAGTGCCAGCGGGTGTCTACAAAACTCTCTCCGGCGAGGGTGCTTATATTTTCTCAATTAAATGCCATTCTTTTCCGTGATAAGCAACGGGAGATGAGGAAGGAAAACTAACGTGATATTCTAGAACCGCATATGCTTTTTGAGGCTTTGTTCGGTTAAGACAAGTATTTCTTCTACATCCCTTAGACCGTTTTTTCCACCTGGGCTCGAGAGTGTGTTTATTGACATACGAGAGTAAACTGAAAAATCTAATCATTACATGTACTTAGTATTAATTATTAATATTCCACTGACATTAACTAACAAATTTTAATTGTAAAAAATAAAAATTACTTTTTATTAATTTATTAAAGAGGGGTGTTATGTGAGTTATTTTTCTTCCAAATTTAATATTTACATGCTCTTGATATTAAATGTTAATTTTCAATTGATATTGACTATTAAATATTATTTGTAAAATAAAATAATAATTAATGAGGAATCTTATGGGACTTGAAATTATTGTAAATTAAAAGCTAAATCCAACAAATGGTGTGAATTGTTTTATATAAGAGTTAATTTGACAAAGACATTTCGTTGGATAGAAACAAATTAAATTCATGCTCTTAATTTAAGATATTCCAATTGTTAAGTATTTAAATACGGTAAAGAAATCTGGCTGATTTCAGGGAGCACGATAATAAAAAATCTAAGATCGAAAAAAGAAAAGAAAAGCAGAGAGGGACAGTGGGACGAACGCGGACGACATGAGGAAGCAAATGGGGGTCGTGTCATTCATGATAAATCAGCCAGCAAGGGGCAATAGCCTGATAGGTCCCTCAATTTTTTTATTTTTTGGATGATATTAAAAAACTGCCACAGGGCTAGCTACTGCATCTCATCTCCATCTTCATTTCATGGTGTTTGTTAGCGGCCATCTACCGTTACTCCTCCAGACTCTCCTCCCTCCTTTCTTCTCCTCTTAGTCCCGGGCTGTAACCAAGTCTACTCACGTCAGTACTCCATCAAGAATCGCCTCCGACTTCTTCACCCCGCTAGCCGCCATTTTAGGTGCTGCTCAAAACGAACAAACTTATCAGTTTCCAACTATGAGGACTGACTGAGTATTGTGCTGTTATTTATTTATGTTTTAGTTTCTGCATTGAAACATTTAGAAACAAACTTGATTAATGAAACAAGGCGAGTTGAGCAAGTTCTGCTCAATGTGAATTGGATTCTTTTTCAATTCGGAATTGTTAATCCCCATTTATATATGCACATAGCTCATTTCCTCTGATAGTAGCCATAGAATAATCTGGCTTGCACCTTGTCTGATTACATTATTATTGAACACTTTCAAGCTCTGCTTTGTGTCTTAGATTTCATGGATTTTTGGGCTCTCCAGTTGAACAATAGTACAATAAGAGGATGGATGAAGTTTAATGCCTTCCTCACTGTTACTATGTGATATTGAACTTATATGCTCTGTGCCTTGTTTTAAAACTTCCTCCTTGGTGCTGTTTTGTTCAACTCTGTAGTTACAAGTGTTTCATTTGCTGAACATATGGATCGGTGACTAACACTTGGCTAGCGTATTTTCCTTCTGGGCACATGATATTTACAGAGAGACCGTCTTGCTAACTGGCATACTATACTATTTTCTCGCTTCAAGGCTTGAGTGTTATTCAAGCTCTCACAGGGTTGCATAACTCGTTCTTTTAGTTAGTTTGTGTCAGGCAAGATGAGCAGATACAGTCAGCAAAAAGAAAAGCACGGAAGAAGGAGTGAGATATCTCAAGATCATGAAGGAACCGCTGCACCTGCTAGACCTTGCAGATTTGATGAGATTATATCTAAAAGGAAAAATGAGAAAGAATCTAAGAATATGAAAGGAGAATTAAATGTTATATCAGGAGGTGTTACTAATGAGAAAGCTTCTGATCATAGATCTGGAAGGGGTAATGGCCACAATGAAGAATCTTTAACTGGTGTCCGACAACACTTGTCAGAGGAACATGGTAAGGCAAGTCACAGAAAGAAAGATGATGTTTCCTTGAAGGATGATTATGTAGCCGAAGGAAAAGTTAAAGAAGTTCGGGATTTGGAATCTAAATCAATGGCCAAAATGAACAACAATATGAGAACTGAAGTTATAAAAAAGACTAACGAAAAAACTCATGACAGGAGATTGAGTGAGTGGCCAAGCAATATTTCTAAAAATGAAGCTTTGAAGAAGCATTCAAGAGAGGTAGAGAAGGATAGAGATAGACATATGGACAGAAGTAGAAGAAAAACTGAAAGAGAAAGAAAGGAAAAGTACTGGAATGCAGTTGATGATAGAGGTAGAGATGGGAATCCTGCAAAGAAACACAATTTAGGAAAGGGGCATCATTTAGAAACTTCAGAGAGAAAGGAAAGGAAGGAATTTTCAAAATCACATAATGAAGAACTATGGCTGAAAAGCAGGCGATCAAGGAGCCGTGAGCACGGGGACAGAAATAGAAGGTCTCACTCACTCTCACCAAGGGCTCACAAACATGGTTCATATCACAGAAGGGAACATGGGGAATTATCGTCGCATTCAGACAAAGAAAGGTCTGGACAACAGCAATCTGATGTGGATAAGAGCAAAACTAAACATAGTAGTTCTACTTGCCATTACAGGAGACATGGTGGCTTTTCACGTGGGCTTGGTGGCTATTCACCTAGGAAGAGAAAAACTGAGGCTGCTATTAAGACCACTTCCCCAGATAAATGCTCACCAGAGAGGAAATGTGCTAAATGGGACCTTGCACCAGAAGAAACAAACAATGTCTTCCCTGCTGCAACTCTTTCTAATTTTCAATCAACAAACCAAACTGTATCTTCAAATATACATGAAGTGGCCAATGCTGTTCCTATTACTTCAACTGCAGTGAACCCTCTTTCTGGTGTTTCACACAGTGCTTCATCAACTGCTACAAAAGTCTCCATTAAATCCATTCAACTTACACAAGCTACCTGTCCAATGAGGACGCTTTATATGGAGAATATACCAGCTTCAGCCTCAGAGAAAGCTGTGATGGAATGTCTTAACAGCCTTTTGATTTCTTCAAGTGTCAATCATATCCAAGGAACCCAACCATGTATAAGCTGCATTGTAAGTTTTTAATGTCTCTGAATAACGTTCATGTTATTTGTGTCATGCGTATGTTTACAATTTGGGGTTGTGGCATGTCTGACCATATTTTAACAGCAGATGCTCAAAGAAAAGGGTCAAGCACTTGTGGAATTTCTTACCCCTGAGGATGCTTCAGCAGCTCTCTCTTTTAATGGCAATTCTTTCTCTGGCTCCATTATCAAATTGAGACGGGCCAAAGACTTTGTTGAAGTGGCAGTAAGAATCCATCCTCTAACATTTTCTAAAGTTTAATAGCCCAAAGACTGTTTTGGTGGAAATTATAAAATAATCTTGGATTATACTTGCTTCCTTTCACATGAACATGGGTCTTGCATATGACAGCTACCTATGGATCTTACATGCATGTGAAAGGAGCATTCTTCCACAGTTCAGTAAAGTCACTTTTGGTCTGTATGTAATTGCAGTATATTGGCATTGGGCACTTGTGTTATCAATTAGTGGACTGTATTCTGTAAGCTATTTTGAGGCGCGCGCCTTGAATGCTAGACCATCCTTAAAAGTCTCTGTGCTATTCATACTTAAGTATGAATTCAGATGAAATGTATTATAAACATTACAGGAATAATACTTTTGAAGTTGTCTGGTTCAGAATTTCCCGGTGCTGGTGTCTTCAAAATTGTGGGATATATAAGAGTTTTAATCCTTTTGATACATAGGAGGGTCTCATAATTGTGCTTGTGTGATTTTTTCCGTTGGTTTCCATAGGCTCCTTTGTTTTTTCCTTTTGGGTTGAAAAGTTAGATTGTCTGCAAATTCAATGCAGGAACTGTCTGTTTAACTCGCAAACTTTATATTGCATATGGAATATTCTATTTGCATAGTCAAATTAGATTAATTCTGACTTTCACGTTGGAATCTCTTAAATAGGATGTTTATATTGGGTGTGTCGTATTTCACATACTGGATGGTGATGAAGCTGTCTCCTAAATAAGAAGATATCCAGGTGTAGTGAAAAGTTTGATGGTGCTTCTTTTTCTGGCATTGGTTTTGGGCTACTGATCTAGGCAGCACAAACATTAATTAATTTTTTGTATATTGAAATGCAGTGCAGTGTTTACTGTGTTAGATGTGCAACTTCTTTAATGCTTGAAGGTGTATCTACGTAAGATAATTGTGGTATCCTCTGCTATCAGACTGAGTTTTCCCATGCATATGCTTGAATTTATTTTTTATTTTTTGAGTGTCATAATGTTGGCATGATGTTGCTTGTACTTTTGTCATTGTTAACTATTTTAAACTCACCTTTTCTGTATACTTCATGCCTTCACAGAAATTTTACAAAAAACGAGAGAGACAAAATAAACTTCAATTGACTATGAGGGGAGCTATTAGAGCTCCATAGTTTTTACCAGAAACAAGACAAGCTTTATTGGGCGGATCTTTAAAATTTGTAAGGGCAGCAATTTGAAGTTAGTAGTTTTCACTAATAAAATGTATTTTCTTTCACTGAGCTACTTTCATGTCTGCCCTACATGAAAGCAAGGCTGATGACATGCTTACTCCATGTTTTTCAGAAACAACCAATGTGTTGGTTCATTCTTGATCTTGCAGTAT
Source organism: Salix dunnii (assembly GCA_015731905.1). Classification (NCBI taxonomy): domain Eukaryota; kingdom Viridiplantae; phylum Streptophyta; class Magnoliopsida; order Malpighiales; family Salicaceae; genus Salix; species Salix dunnii. The sequence goes on along the minus strand of CM027666.1, from coordinate 10,951,521 downwards.
GACCCCCGTGCATACACAGCCTGTTGACTTTATTACCATTATTGCCAATGCGTTTGAGATTTTCAGGGACACTGGCTTTTTGGTCATGGAATGAGTACGTGAAGCATATATTATTGATTATGTGGTGTTATTAAATTAGGATATATGGATTATATTTTATTTGTTATCTTCTATTCCTATCCTCTGTTTTCAAAGAATCTTTTTGATTTTATACTCTTTGCTTAAGTTCGTGTCCATTGTAAACAGAAGCTATTTCTTTGTTCATCTGATGCTTCTTTGCTTTTCCTGAGGTATGTTGTGGTTATTATCCATGTAGGCAGGTTTTCCGACAGTTGCTATTTTCATGCAGACTGGTGAACTGGAAAAATCAACAGCTGTGGTTAATGCAATAAGTGATATCGTTGAGGATTCTCCTCACAAGGTGTGCATCATCATTCTTCTATCTGATTTCTGTGTTTCCTTTAACTTCTGGTCCGCAGATCATTTTTGGTCCTCTGTCATTAACAAAGCTAGGATATTTATTTGCACTTTCTAATTATTTTTTTTAAGAAGTTAATTTTGTGAATCTCAAGTGTCTATTTTCAGTTTGTATGTGTTTTGAATGAAAAGTTCAAGAAATTCCTTGTGAAATGACATTAGTTGATGCTGTCATGGATGCAACAGAAATTTCTCTTCATTTTTCCTGTTCGATCTCTTTCCTTTTCTAATAAATGGAAAGATGATTTTCAGCATTCACCAAATAATGTTTTTTTAGCCAAGGAACATAGGATAGATGATTTCTTATACATGGAAAACAGAGGATGGGAAAGATAACAATTTTCAGGCAAGTCTCATGGTCAGAGTTATTGTCCACTGATCACAAGGGAATAAGGGACAAGGAAACTGTTTTACTGGTGAAAAGGTATTTGTAGTAGAATTTGGAAAGAATAAAAGCTATGGAACATAGGATAGCTTTGATGCTGCTAGTGTGCTTCTAATGGCTAAAACAAAATGATTTATGGATGGCCAACATCACTTAGGCTGCCTTTGTAGGTTGTTCTTTTGGTGAAAGAGGAAGTCCATATATAAAACTAATTGCAGTGAATTGTTTTGCTCATTAAATAGCTTGCGCTCAAACCCTCATGTGCTACTGTACTTGCTAAGTTAGTAGCATGACTGATAAAACAAATGGTGTGTAGATGGGGCTTTCAGGTGAGGTCAAACTGACTTAGCCTTGGATTTATTATTTTCCTTTGGTTGCTTTTATCCACATGTAACATCACTTTTTTTTTTCCTTACTGGTCTTGGGATTTTCATTATTATTTAATGTAATTTTCTCATGTAAACATGTCTATGTAGCTTGATCCTAGCTGTTGTTATGCTACTTGCTTTGATATAAAAGGGCAATCTTGTGCTTATCTTTAACTGTTATGAGCTATTGCTGCAGATCTTCGTTGGTGGAATTTCAAAGGCTCTTTCTTCTAAAATGGTAATTTCAATGTCCTCTGGGTTCCTACACTCCCACCCGGCCCTCCAATCTCTCTCTTTCTCTCTCCAAAATTATTATACTCTTTTTGCCTTCAATTTTTGTTAATTTTATTTGCATTTCTCTAATTTCCTCAGCTCTTTAAGTGACTAGGATTTTCTTACCGTTTTATAGCTTATGGAGATTGCTAGTTCCTTTGGACCTCTGAAAGCATACCAGTCTGAAATTAGTAAGGATCCTGGTGGGCCATTTGCATTCCTAGAGGTAAAATAAGCATATTTGTGCTACTGTTGCTTTACGTTTACTTCAAGAGAGGCATACGCTCTGATGTTAGCATTTAGGGTTCCACTTTGTGTGAATTCAATGTGCTTCTTCTTTGTTCATTTTTTTCCCTTGTAACTTAATCCTCCATTTCTCCTTACCTTGAGTGTCAAAGACCTGATGTATACTCTCATTATCAGTATGCAGACCAATCGGTTGCTTTCAAGGCTTGTGCGGGTCTCAATGGCATGAAGTTAGGAGGGCAAGTAATAACTGTTATTCAAGCTGCTCCAAATGTATCCTCTGCGGTATTTCCCCGCCACTCTAATTATTCAGCTGAAAATTTACTCTCTTGATATCTACACTATGCATTACATGATGACGGGAACTAACCCAGACGCAACAAACTTTAGGAAATTGATGGAAATCCACCGTATTGCCAGATTCCACAGCATGCAAAGGCACTTATTGGAAAGCCTACAGAAGTCTTAAAGCTTAAAAATGTGGTATGATATATGTTATTTTGGTAATTCTTATCATGTTTTAGTATATTTACACTTAATTTTGGTTTGACATTTTTTTAACAACTATCCTTTTTATCCTTGTTGTTTCCTCAATTTTGGATAGTTTGATTCAGAAAAACTTTCCTCCATGTCCAATATGGAAGTTGAAGATGTACGTTTAGAGTGTGCCAGGTACTAGTAAAAGAGCTATTCTTTGTTTGCATTCTACTTTTATCATACTTTTAAATCGTTGTTTGGAATGTATGTTCACCTCTTAAACCTGCAGGTTTGGCTCAGTTAAATCTGTTAATGTTGTAAAGTATGGTGCAATTCCCATCCCCACTTCAGAATTATGTGAATTCAATAATGATATGGCATCCGCTAAAGCTACACAAAGCGTGGATTGTGAAGAAACAAATTCTAAAACAAGGAACATCAGGGAACTTATTGACCAGGTAGTCATGGAAGGCGACAGCAATGGGGAAAATAAACCAGGTAGTGATGATGCCATGGAGGGGCCATGCCAGCCAGATCAGGTTGATGATGATATGGTTGTTCAAGACTTGGTATGCAAGAGTTTATCCGACTCTCAAGAACCACCTCAAGATGAATTGGACAGCCATGTTGACAAGGTCACTGATGATGACATTCAAATAGAGGAAGTCCGTGGAGAAAACAAATCTACAGCTGGGGATTATTTCAATTTGGAGGAGGTTATAGGAAACAAATTGACAGCTGGGGAAGAGTTGAATTTGGAGGATGTCGGAGAAAACAAAGTGATGGCTGAAGAAAAGCTGAATTTGGAGGAAGTCAGTGGAGATGTTGAAAAACCTTTTCTGAGTGAGAGTATGAGAACAGGATCGATTTCTATTGAGAAGGGTGATGGCAAGGAACAGGATTATAATCTTGAACGCATTTTTGAGCCAGGCTGTGTTTTTGTCGAGTTCAGAAGAGCAGAAGCCTCATGCATGGCCGCACACTGTTTACATGGAAGGTTATTTGGTGACCGTGTTGTAGTGGTGGAATATGTTCCTCTTGATCTTTACCTGGCCAGATTCCAAAAATGATTGATTGTTTTGTAGTTGCCATGAACTAATTGGGAAAACCACCTGCATGCAGTTCTGGATTACCAAATCCTTTGTTCATGCCTGATAAAATAACCCTACTGTTTTTAACATGTCAGAGCAGAAGTGAATTATCTGCTATCATTTTTGCCTATATGACATGTCGGTTAACATTGTTTTTTGGAATGTAATGAAAGCCTGCAAATGCCAAAATCATAGTAACTGGCTGTAGCTTGGATTTTCAGGGTTCTGGTTGGTCTGAACTCGTTGCCAAAAACTTTTAGGAGCCACTTTCGTTAGCTTTGAAAAATCCGTTAATTTTTTTAGGTGAAAATATGAAATTAGATTACGATGAACATGGGCGGGGCAAAGACAATTCTTCTGGAGGTTTTTTAAGTCTTTAATTTTGTAGCTAGTCGATCCCGGTTTCTTATTTCATTAAAAGGAAAAATCGAAACATACATGTATATGTATATGTTGTTGCTACTGTTTTGAACCAAAAACAGAACCTTGATCGGTATCAAAGTTCAGGCTTTGTAATGCTCAATAAATTGTTTAATGAGAGGGGACCATAACTAAGCGGTTCATGCTGAGAGGACCACATGCGAAGAAGAAAGAGAACTGTACTTGAAGTGTTGAGCAGCACAGAGACATGTTCTTCGATCATGAGTTTATCCTCGAAAAACAGTTGTGGTGGAAGACTATATTGTCTGTATAATGAACTGATAAGAGAGGTACATTACCCATTAATAAATAAATGTCTACTGCTTTGCTTTGTGCTGTAGGTCTGGAGCAGGGGGAAAGGATTTGAATATATAATACAATATGGCCCCTAAACTCAAAATCAGAGTGGCGCAGCGGAAGCGTGGTGGGCCCATAACCCACAGGTCCCAGGATCGAAACCTGGCTCTGATATGAGAAAGGCTTCCATATCACTCTATGTTATTTTTCCAAACCTGTTTTCCCTCCTTTCTTTTTATTCTGTGAGATTTCTAAAACCGTATTTAAACTCTGATAATACTTGCACCATGCAATAGCTTATCTTTTGATGATGTATGTATGTATGTATATTAATGGTGGTAATGCTGGTGGAATTGAGGAAATGCTCTTGGCATTTACAAGTGTTTCTTATTTTTATGAAAAAACCTGTGTAATTCCCTGATTTCTTTCAAACTATTATTTTTTAAATAACCCTTCAAAATAAAATTTGTTCTGAGTCTATGTTTTATAAATCTTGGATTTTTTAAAATTAATTAAATAAAATGATCGTGGTAAGGAAACTGTGATGAAAGTAATTGATTGTGTTATGGTGATAATATTGGGATTCTGAATGTGACGGTAATGTTTGTAAAATAATATTTTATAAATAAATAAATAATAAATAAATAACTTTTTGTTGTTTACTAAGGTAAAAACCATTCAAGAATTTTTTTTTTAAAAATAAATATGATCAATATATATGTGTGTATATATTTAAGTTTTTTAATAAATAGTCTTATGATAAATATTTAATATTGCCTTGCCAGTGAATCTATTTTATAACAGGACGCACTGTTGGGCCAAAGGCCTTAGGAAAACCAGCCCAATCGAGCTGGCTATATGATCCCCAACCCAACCCACGTCAATACACAGACAAACCCCGTCAAAACAAGGGGCCCCAACTGTTGGAAGTTAAGTTGCTTACTTGATTCAACAATACTCTTGCAGAAGTACTTGAAGAAGCAGAAGACTTAAAGAAGGAGGTCGAACAGTGAGAAGAAGAAGCAGTTGTTAATGTCTGTTTAAAGAATGTAACTGTTAGTTATATTTCTGTTAATTGTAACAAATTGTAGAACTAAGAAGAGAAAATGTAATTGACTTCTCTTCTATTACAAGCATGGCAGTTACAGGTTGTTAGAAACATGCAAAACGAGTGTCCTGCCCCAAGAGTATAAAGGGGACTTTTATCAAACACTTGGAAAGCAATGAGAAATACTTACCTTCTTCTGCAATTATTTTCTCTCTCTTCTTCAATCCTTTGGGTAATATTCTAACGTAACCAATATTGCTAGGACTGTGCCAATATGAAGCTGAGTCAAAGCTGGAGACTACTGCAGCAGAGTCTACACCATGCAATATTCTTATCGTGCAGTATCTTCAATCGTCACAGACTCTTCAACAAGAAGGACTCTGTTTGCAGATGATGTAGGATTCTGTTTTAGATGATCCGCATCTTTATCCTTATCACAATCAATGTGATCTGTAATCACCGAGCCATGGCTGGATGTCATTTCTGTTCATGACTGAATGTCACGTTCAGATGACCAAATCCACTCGTGTGCTTCTGTTCCATTCCCATGCAGGCAGCTGTATCGAGAAGTCACCCTGTCCAGAAAGGAGCACCATGAGCTAAAATGGGAGGAACCCTGATAATGAAATGGATAAGGAATATAAAATGAAAATTTGGTCGTATCCCAAGCTGTCTGAACTTGAGGAAAAAAAAAAAAACAGAAAAAGACGCAACTGTACAGCAGACTGTCCAGATAAATTTTCGAAATTTTGTTTAATAATGATGATAATTGGAAACAGCGAAGCTCTTTGCCCAAGAAAAAGAATTCTTGCGTGTCTGTAACATGGCTGCTCTTGCTTCCTGGCAGCAAGAGCAACCATGTTGAACCAAAGAGGACCTGTGACGCCACCACTAGCCACCACGGCATGAACTCCAACCGCGACCTTTATCATAACCCCCGAGTTTAGGAAACTAATTACATCCATAAAGAATTTTAAATATTCCCTTTCCCATGTTTCCTTGATCGTTTCAATTTGGTTTCTTTCCTTTTTTTTAAGGAAAACTTCATTAATATGTGAACACAATCTCAATATAATTATTCATGCCATGCCCTTATATCCTGTACGGTACGCGAAGAAAATGTCCACTTCCTGTGTTTAGAAAAGAAAAATGTTCATTAAATTCTATCTATTGTTTTATGTATATAGAATGAATTATGAGATTATAGATTCGAATTTCTTTTTGTTCAGGAGGGACTTTTTATTCACGGGGAGGTCTGAGACCTTGAATTCCATGATGGGCGCAAAACTTGCTTTCTCAAAAGAACCTATTCGGCCAACAACTGCTAGTAAGGAAGGATAATTTCACCTGAATCGTCAAGCATCTGATGTAATTCGATCCGGTTGGATTGGATTCTTCCATTCCTAGTGACCAAAGAAGTATGTCTGCATAATAACTCAGAAGAATTTGCTCGGGAGAATGAATGAGTTTCCACCTGAATTGTTTGCTTTCACCAATTTCATGATCCCCAGAGTTCAAACTCAATATATTTTCTCTTGAATTGAATCCCTATAGTCCAGAAACATGTATGATAAAATATAATTACTCCCTTCCATCACTACAAGCTGAATTAATTTGAGGTTAATTATTAAAAGAAAAATGGGGATTTAAACTTACAAGAAAGGGAAATAAAATCAACTTTTACAACACATCATTCAACTAAAGCAAGTCAAACAGGTTTTTTTGAATACTAATACATATCTACATATGGGCTTACAGAGCAAAATGTGCTTCACGATCAGGTTGTAATCTGAAGGACTCAACTGGCGCAGAATCTTCCAGAAACACTGCAGCCTCGAAGCATTCGACAGCCTCAAGTGCCGATGCACTGACATCAGCCTTGTAGAGTAGTCCGAGGTTGTACCATGCAGAATGGTTTGTTTTGTCAAGTCGAATAGCATCGGTGAGAAAGCTTCTGATAATTGGTATTGACTGGCTTCCTAGTCGTCTGAGGACACAGGCAGTGGATACCAAGCTTGGGACATGGTTGGGTTCCACATCTAATGCTGCCCTGAATGCTTTCAGAGCTTCTTGATGCAAGCCCTTTGCCTCATATAGTAAACCTAACATAATCACCAGTTCTTGTGTTAATATTTTAATGTATTAGAAACATCTGGCAGAACATTAATTTACATTTTGCTGCAGAACTGACTTATCTATCAGCAACTTGATTTAATTTTGTACCCTAAACCTCAAAAATTTATACATGAAAAATGACATAATATGCCACAAACAACATAGACGACTAAAATTGAACTTCCACTATGATTTTTCCACATTACAGAACAATTCCATGGTTTTAAGCAATCTTATGTTTTGGAGCCATTTCCTAACATCATTCCACAGGCTTACCAGACATTGAAAAGCCTAGCTTCAATTGTTTTGGCGGTCAGAAGATGAAAGTAGTATGTTGGTAACTTTATATACTTTCCAAACAAGAAATGGACTTCTGATTCTAGGAACTATTCTGGTGGCAGTTGAAGTCTTTAAGTTGGAGTTAAGAGACACAGCTTTTAACATGTGAAATGCCACAAGTTTCATGATTTAAGAATTTGGGTTGAGAGGAGCTAATAAGCAGAAAAGGAATCAAATCTTGCACAAACTAGACAGCCTGTATGTTATCTGTAGCTGCAGCCTGTATATCAAAGACATAATGAGAGTGCATCATCTATGAGCATCTAATCACCTGTTGAATGCCATCTTGAAGCAGAATAAGGACTGATAATCTTGGATTTTGAAAGACAGGCCTCAGCATCCCGCCACTTTGACAAACTTGTGTATACATTAGCCAGATCATGCCATGTTTCCATTTCCAAACTCCGATCACTGTTTCTCCAGTTCTGTAAAATTACATATATTTTATGAAAAAGATTTTGAGAAACATATTTGTGATATTTTACACTACTATTTCTGCATCAGCACAGACTTCATTGAGTTCAAACTAAAACTCCATTCTTTTTCACCTCTCAAGGCAACGACAGCACCCACTAGCTTTTCAAATTCAATCAGTACTTTGGGATGAGAATAGTTCCCCATGGAGAGATGATGAGAATTTCGTTATTCACTAGACAAAAATTTCAAGAAATATTTGCCATGTAAACTTTATAAAACGTGACAAGTCTAAGCCTCATCTCAAAGTTGAAAAACATAAATCTAGTAGTAAGCACTTCTCACGATACCATAATCTATTTCTAGTTTTATGATCTAATTAAACAAAGATTACTTTTGGGAAATTTGACAAATTTTAATATAGAAAAAAGAAACATTTGCATTGACATTCATAGATTTTTGTTTTTCGAAGGCTATAAAAATTTATATTTTGCACATTACAACTAATTACAACAAAATATGAAGCATAAAGTTCTTATTCTCAGATTCAAATTTGTTCTCTTCATTGGAAAAGATCAAACAACTATGTTCCTGGTGATATCACATTCAAACAACTCTATGATGGGCTCCAGAGAGTGACAAATAGGGAATGCCAAATTTCAAGAAAGCATTTCATGAGTTAAAAAATTAAAAATCATATCAGAAAATGAGTGAACCCTTGTCTTCATTTACAGAATTCCACGATGCATATCCAAATTAGAAGAAAATAAATTGTATATTCTTTCGAAACATTATGCTCAAAGATTAAGACATGCTCCCTTTTTTTTAATGCTGCTGACTTTTCTGGTTAGTGAAAAATTTACAATTTAAATGTCCTAACATATGTTTTTTTCCAGTGTTGCCATAATAGGCATGATGGGTATGTGAATCTTTCATACCTTTGGAAGTTTCTTGCCAGTACCTAGGCTTTTAGTTCGAACTTGGACAATAGCAAGCAGATAAATGTATGTATCTATGGCATTCTGTAATTGCCCCTGTGCAATTTGGAGTTTAGCTTTTGTCCGCAACAGCTCTCCTTGATCCCACTTCCCAGTTTGATCTAGAGCAGCGTTAATTACATCCTCCGCATCAACAAACCGTTTTTGAGCTGACAATATTCGTGCCATAAGGACATAACTTCTAACATTAGACCCGGCCTCAAGTTTTAAAAGCTGCTTTGCATGGTAAAGGGCAGCATCCAACTTTCTTTGCTCAGCATTTTCTAGACTGAGATAGAATATGATAGATGGGTCTCTTTCTCTCACCATTGTTTTGGCACTTTCCAGCACTTCAAGCGCTTCGGTTTGTTTTGAAATTCTTTCTGAATCAGAAGCAACTGATCTGGATTGAGTTGACAGTAAAATGCCCTGTAAGCAGTTTGCAACACTTGCCATCTGGTTGCATCTTCCATGCAATTCAGAAAGCGCTTTGCAAGCATAAGTTATCCCTTCGTCCACACAAATCATATTCATTGCACAAATTTTTGAAGCTAATAATAATTCCAAAACACAGTCTGGGTTCTCTCTGTTATTCAGCAAATTCCTCAAAAGATTGAAAGCAATTATTTCCTCACCCTCTCCATAATAACAGAGAGCAAGAATGCTATATCTTTCTCTCCTTTCCATGATCCCTGGAAGTAACTCTTCCACCTGATGGGCCAGTGCTCTCTGTTCCCCTGAAACAGATAGTGCAAAAGAAAGGTGATACATGATTGTCGGGTCCCACTCGATCTTTTTAGCAGCAAATTTTCTTAATAGAACTAACAACAGAAGAATAGCCTCTTCTATATTGTTTCTTGGTACAAAAGATCCATCCACCTGTGAACGGAGATTAGGAGGACTTGCATTGCTACCGCTATACAACAGAAAAACAGCAAATTCCTTTTCTATCTTAGCTGTGGTCTCCATATTCAGATTCCAATTATATAGGAGAGCCCGCCGGTATGACAAGATAGCTTCTTGTAGAGACCCAGCAAGTTTCCATAACTCAGGCAGCAGTTCAACAGCTTTGTTTAAAATATCCTGAAGTTTCCAATCTGCAGAGACACTTTCTGGTATGCCTTCTGGCAATGCAGACTCAAGAGTGTCCAAAATCACTTTGCATGACTGAGCAGCTTCTGCAAGCATAAGCAGGAAGGAAAGTTAGCCATAAGGTAAAAATAATATATACATCACATACAGCAATCTAGAGTCCTTTCATCTCATATTTTCATCATTTGCATCTGTGCGTGCATGTATTCATGATATAAGTACATCTAAAACATATATATATCTTAAATAGCTTGCTGCTTGCACCATAAACCATAGAGAAAACTTAGGTACAATAGTTGTAATAACCAAACATGACTCCTTGATATATTCCTTTTTTTCTTCTTAAAACAAGTAAAAGTGCCTCTATAATTATTATTTTTTTTTATATTTGGACCCATTCAAGACTTGAAATATCCAAGCAAACTATACTAAGAGAAGCTTGCTGCCCATTGACAGTCCTGCTGCAGGGTCTTACAAACCAGTGGCTCTCCAAAATCAAACCACAGCATTTGGGTCCCAAAGTTTCATTGCACTAAATTACAGAAAATATAAAATGGAAGATGAAAATAAGATCAGAATATACCTTCAAACCGTCCCAGACCCTGCAACGATTTTACTTTGAGATAAATAGCTTCGAGTAGTAAACTAATAGCATGCATAGACATGGGTGGTACAGCATCACTTTGAGAACGGCGCCGGTTTTGTTCACATCTTCTAGAGAGGGAGACTTTAATCTTAGAAGTCACAGAAGTTATGTCAATTCCTTCAAACACATGAAGAGCTGCTTCTATATTTCCTTTTTGAAACTCGAGCCTTCCCAATAATGCTCTTGCTTCCTAAAAAATTAGATGGCCTATTAGCCTCATGAAGTATTGTGAGGTTACATTATAAAAATCAACAAAAACACCAATTTCACTGATGAGGAGATGCAAAAAGGTGTGTCAAATATTACAAATGAGCCCAAAGAAAAAAAATGCAAGCATCAGGTGAATGCTTCAAACACACTTTCCCTTTCTTCTCTTCTAATAATTTAATTCGATAAATTTTTTCTTATTGATGCATCCATTAGTTTGACCTTGAATGGGATCGGACCATCTCAAATAACATCGCGAGTTAAACATTATATGCTTCATCTCAAAACACACACACCCCACACAATGCTGCCCCAAAATGATTATGCTGTGGTTTCATTCACTGCAAAATGGAAGTTTTTTTTTACCACGCTGACATATCAAGGCATCCCGATTGTCCACACCTAAAAGGTGCATAACAGCTAAATCCTGTTTACAGATACAGTTAATTGCACAGTTTTTTTCAATTTCTTCACAGATTTAATATGAAAAAAAAATAGAATTTTATCAAGTTTACTGGCATTAAATTCTGGTAGAGCAAAAAAATAGTGGTAACAATGCCTCGTTTCTTTACCTCATAGTTGAGATAACCACTCTCACGAAGGGATGACTCTGCTTCTTCAATGTTGCTATTCTCGACCTTTATATCTGCCTCAGCAGCTCGTGATGAATAACTGGCCGAATAGTCCCGAGTTGCCAAGGACTCTGAAGAAGAGGCCATGTCTTCTAATCGTAGCTGCTCCCCAGAACGTATACACTTCATCATCTTCAAAAATCTCCCTTTGATGCCAGGTCCCCACCTTTTTATCCAACTCTTAAGTCTCATAACGTTTCATTACTCTTGATATTGTTCCAAAACAGAATCAAAAGCAAAACACACAAAATCAGAACTCCTTGAGAAACTTAAACAACAAATTAACTAAGCGCCGTGTAATCTATGATCATGGACAACATGGAAGAACCAGAACCTGTGAACTCTCAAATATATTGAACCAATAGGTTTTTCTTAACAATCAAATGAAATCTACATTGTCGTCCTAATCAACCATGGCTAAAAAGTATTAATATCGCTTAACACATTTCAAGCCTTTGAAACCACAAAAAATGAGAATTCGAATATCCAACTTATCACTTGAAATGCAAAACCAGCCAATAAATCTGAATTCTACCTCACCAAAGCCCACCACATGAATAAACCACCCAGACGTCAGCACCCTGCAGGCTAAAGAAAATTAAAAAAGGAGTAGAAAGCTCAAAACAAGAAAGGTCCCAGCTAAACCACCCAGATGACTTATTTGCAACTGAAAATCAACAAAAGAACATGATTGCAACGAAGGTAAAGTGGGGAAGTAAAAATAAACCCTTTACCATATAGACAAAGAAAACAGCTGGGATCAGAATAAGTATCCAAAAGAAAGTACCTTTCATGGAAAAAAAGTATCGAATGAGCCCACAACACATAAAACCTTTCACAGCACATCTCCGCAATTCAACCAAGAATCCAAAGCTCCAGCCAAAGCTTCTTTCTTTCCCTTTTTCTATCTTTCATAACCGTCCTTTTCCTTCCCTCTCAAGTGTGGACTTCAAAAGTTAAATTATCTTGAGAGCTATTTTCAGTGTAATTACTGAAGTTTCAGACAGTACAGGAAGCATGAATGAGCATTACATTGTGGGATCAGAGTTTATTTCAAAGGTGTGAACAGGGGAGTTTTGGGCCATAATTACACGTTTGTTAATTAAAGTATGCATTCATGTCAAAAAAAATATACTTTATTACACAGCTCATGCTACCGGTGAAAGAAATGGACATGGGACCCAGTTTGAAATCTACCCCTCACACTGGTCAACTGCAGTCCCGCCCCGCAATCCTCTCTCTCACACACAACTTTCCTCTGCTGTATTTTTATTGCAGTAGCAGATACTTCATGCAACTGGCAAAGCCAACAAGCCTTTTAGGAACATAGACAAAGCCAAATAAGCTTCTTCTTTTTTTTAAAAAAAAGGATTTGCAAAGCCAACAAGCCTTCTAGGAGCATAGACGGAGCCACATAAGCTTTTTTGTGCTCCAGCGAGTGGGTATGTTTTTATTGCTCCATTTTCCAGTGCTAGCTGTCGCGTGATTGCGATGCTTACAAGGATTAAGAAGGAAAGAGAAAAGATTAGCTCATGACACTAAGGTAATTAGGGTTCTTATGATGTTTTATTATTCATATAAACCACTTTAATATGAATTTTTTAAAATCATTTTAAAACAAATCTCAGCCTCGACTTAGTCTTGGTAGGTTAGGTGATAGATTTTTTGAAAAAATATAACGCTTGATCTAAAAAAAAAAATCTGAAATCACGCTATGTAATTCTTAGTTAATTTTAAAGAAATATGACTTAATGATAAAGAATTTATAATTTATATAGTAGTTTTTGAGTTTGAGTTATGTATTATTATAAAAGTATCGAACAATCAAAATTTTACTCGCTCACCTAAACTCACAAAATATATTTTTCAAAAAATAAAGTTTTTACATCCAAAAAAAACTCTTAGCTATTTTCTTTCCTTTTTTTTTTAACATTCCAAGAAAAAATTACTAGATTCATTTTTTTTATTTTTGATATTATTCTCAAATATTATTGTAAATATTTATTTGAATTGAAAAACAAAAACAATTTCTGAGTTATTATATATGATATGAAAATAATAGTACTAGTAGTAAACTATTATTAAAAAAAATGACTATTAAAAATTGTACATTGATTTTGAATATAATTTTATTATATTTATGATTTTTTAGTTTTTCATTAATACATTATTTTAAAATTGCTTGTTAAGTTACTTTAACAGTTATAAAATATTTAAAAAAATAAAAACAATATTTTTATTAAAAACTATTATGGTGACCACGATAAACAAGGGATATATTAATAAAAATACTATATTGATGCTATATTTTTCTAGTTTAATGATAATAACGACAAATTTAATGGGAAATATATCTATACATACATACATACATACATACATACATACATACATATATATATATATATATATATACACAACTCCATAATTAAACTATATACATGGAAAAAACTCAAATACATAATCAAAATGGTTATAAAAAAATTAGTTGAAATGTCAGTTTTTCTCTATTTTTATTCTAACAAAACAAACGCATGTTCTTCTATGGATAACTTGATTCTTAAAATAAAATAAAAATCATTGACAAAAAATATTTTTCATTTAAAATCCTGTTTAATACCAATAAATTATTTTTCTATTTAAAATATATTAAAATAATATATATTTTTTATTTTTCAAAATTTATTTTTAATTGTAACACATTAAAATAATAATAATAATAATAATAATAATAATAATAATAATAATAATAATTTGAAATAAAAAAATATATATTTTTAAAAAATCAAAATAAAAAACAAGAAGAACTTAACCCACCATGATAGATTGTTATAAGAAATTATGGATTAATTCAATCTAAACTCTGAATTACGTGTTGAATAGATTTATATAGGTCAACTACATGAATAAAAAAAACAGAAAATCAAGTTTTTCACTTATCCGACCGACCCGAGGTCAGCCTGGAATTGATCTGATAGGCCAAGTCTTATGACATAACACCCATCTTGGGTAACAAGGCCCATGGACCATGGCCCATTTTCTTCTCATAATGCTGACTTGACGCGAGCCCAATGACTCTATTAGAGTCGATTAATCAGTGAGTTTGCTTTTACATATGCAAAAGCCCATTAAGTTTTTGCTCAACCATCATTAAGCATCCCAAATTGTAAATGTTTTCTTTAGCCCCCGAAGGAAAGATACAAAGACGAGTGTTTGGGCCCTTTGAATTGACGGCAGGCCCAATCTATGCTGCTGAAATTGCCAATAAATATCAAGAAAATGTCTAAACGAGCCGTGCCCTCAAAAAGAGAAAAACTAAATAAAAATATAAAAAAAATCTATCTTGCTGTAACATTGAAATGATAGGATGGCGACAATGCCGACATCAGCAAGTGTCAAAGCTTATTGTAAGTGGTTTACATACACACACACACACACTCGAGTTCAGTGATGGAGTAGACACCGGAATATACTATTGCCGGCGACTTCTCCTAAAATCATTCACGCCGCCGTCCTTACATCAAGGCTCGCTGAAAGGCCAATTCTTTTCACAAGCATGGACCGCTCTGATTAATTATGAATAGTGTATGGACCCATAGGTTTCCTCTTTACTCAACAAAACATTTATTTGGTACGGCGTTCCTAGACTCGCCTACCTGCTCAAACGCCTCGCTTTGTTGGAATTGCTATCATTGAATAAAAGAAGGAACCGTTACCTAATGAGTCGGGTTTGGAAATGTATTTGGAAAATATTTAAAAATATATATATTTTAAATTATTTTTTTGGTATTTTTATATTATTTTTAAGTGTTAATATCAAAAATAATTTTTTAAAAATAAAAAATTTTATTTTCATATATTTATAAATAAAAAATATTTTAAAAATAACTTTAAAAAAACAGGAAGTAGTCTTCATCTAATGTGTAGCTGCAGCTCACAATTGTGCGTTCACATTTGAGTTTGACTCCGAATAAAGAGAAAGCAATAGCGCATGTGCTTGTAGAATTCTTGGTGGCAAGTATTATTATAAAATAAACTAAAAGAATTTAATATTTAACTAAAAGAATTTAATATTTTACTGTAGCATGTGAGTGAATATATTATAGATTATAATAATATATTATTGGGTCGGTTTAGTTGTCAGATTGGTCGGTTCATTAATTTATTGATTTTTTATATTTATTTACACAGTACAATAATTATTTTATCACTTGAAAAAGATTTTAAAAAACTCTACTACCAGGAGGGATACCATAAGAATTTTATATTTTTGAAAAATAGCTAAATATTAATATGTCTCATAATAAGACAAAAAAACAATTATGAACGGGAGGAGGGCCACAAGGATTTCATAATTTTTTAAAATGACTAAATACTAATATGTCCTCCAATAAGACAAAATGAAAGATTTTGTTGTAGGGGCAATCCGGTAATTGATCATATTTTTTTTTATTATTTATCAAAAATCGTGTGCACGTGTGCCACATGTAGGTGATGGCCCTTTACAGAGGCGCTTGTGGTGTCTCACAGTCGGTAAAAATGATCTTCCATGTCTCAGACGAAGCACTGTTGTATCCCTTTCGTCATAGTGTGGCATGTTTTAGCAAAGGATGGCCGAATTTGGGAAAGTGGCTTATTGAACTTTGTTTTTCCCTTTCCCCTCTTTTGCATGCTAAGATACAGGAGAGACCCCTAGTTTTATGGTTTGCTTTTTTAATTGTTCTGTATAGACCTAATTTCTATATATAAGTTTTGATTTATTTCAAATGGATCGTTCAATTGGATTTAATTATATATTTAGATTTCACTTCGGTCCTCCTTTTAATTTCTGGATTGGCTATAAATACCTTAATATATTCGATATAGAAGTTTTATTTTTTTTGATTTTATCATTTGATTGAAATTGATAATATATTTTGTTTTTATTTTGGCCCCTATACTTTTAATTTTTTTATTTTAATCCCTTTATTTTTTTTATATTTTTGGAATTGTCCATATTTTTGTCCATGTATATATAAGTATGCTCTTAGTTTTGGTTTTTATTTTTTATTTTTTTATTTTTTTATTTTTTCTTGAGTTGGTATTTTTTTGAAAATTGATAATATATTTTTTGTTTGTGTTTATGATCATTTGAAAATTGATATTTCTGTTTTTTTTTTTTCTCTTTGTTCTTTCCTTTAGTTTTTTTATTGCCTTTTTTTTTTCAAGTCAAATGAATTTTTTTTCTAACCTTATAAGTTTTATTTTTATTTTATCATTTATTTTACTTTTTTGTTTGATATTTTGTTAAAGTTTTTAGGATTTTTTAGTCTTTCATTTAATTTTTTTTTTCATAATAATAATTTTAGTTTTTTTTCCTGTTTACTCTTTTATTAATATTTTTGAGATTTTTTCTCTCAGGATGATTTAATAATTTTTATTATTTTGACAGTAATAGTAATGATAATTTTAGATGTTAAGATTTCAATAATGTTATTGTTATAATAAAGTGTGTTGATCTGTTTTATTATATTAAACTTTGCATATATAGATATTATATTTTATTTTTGAACTAGCAAATCCTATTAATTTTTTTAATCACAAATGTTATAAAAATTGTTTGCTCAGCCCGCAACATAATGTGAGTAATTTTTTTAATCTTCAAGTTAAATAATTTTTTTCAACTAATAATTTTTATTTTATCATTTATTTTATTTTTTTTGTTTGCTCTTTTGTTAAAACTTTTAGGATTTTTTATTTTTTGATTTAATTTAATTTTTTCATTATTAACGCAATAATAATAATAATAATTTTAGATTTTTTTTGTGCTTACTCTTTTGCTAATGTTGCTGAGTTTTTTTTTCACGGGGTAATAGAATAATTTTTATTATTTTCTCTATTGTTGAGGTAGTATTTTTTTTTTTTTTGAAAATTTAGTTCTTAAATTTTAGTTTATGCTTTTGTTCATTTGAAAACTGATATCTCTTTTTTTTTCCTCTTTGTTTTTTCTTTTAGTTTTTTTTTATATAATTTTCAAGTCAAATGATTTTTTGAAGCTGATAATTTTTATTTTTGTTTTATTATTTATTTTATTTTATTTTTTTGCTTTTTTGTTAAAAGTTTTAGACTTTTTTTAGTCTTTGATTTAATTTTTTTTTCATTGTTAGCGCAATAATAATAATAATAATAATAATAATAATAATAATAATAATAATTTTAGTTTTTTTTGTTGCTCAATCTTTCGCTAATGTTTTTAAAAAAATTCTCCGGGTAATTTAATATTTTTTATTGTTTTTGCAATAATAGTAATGATAATTTTAGATGTTAAGATTTTAATGTTGTTGTTGTTACAATAAAGTATGTTAATCTGTTCCATTATATCAAATCGTGTATGTATAAATATTATATTTTATTTTTTCTATTAATTATTTTAATCTCAATAGTTAGAATTTTTTTTTGCTCAGCTCGCAACGTAAAGTGAGCAATTTAACTAATAATAACTATAAAACATGCTTGGAGTAACAACATTTACTGAGAAATCAATTATTATGATAACGATAAATCATTCACGTACAATAAAAACACATTGCATAATTAATATATTTTTTAAAGACATCTATTTTTTTTCTTTTTTCTTGATACAAGATTGCATTCATGCAACGTATAAAATTTAGTGATGTCCAATTCCACCACCTCCACCACCACCAAAACCTCCACCGCCTCCAAACCCACCTCCACTACCACCCCCTCCACCAAACCCTCCACCACCACCCCCTCCGCCAAACCCTCCACCACCTCCAAACCCGCCTCCACTGCCACCCCCTCCACCAAACCCTCCTCCATAACCGCCTCCAACACCTCCACCTTTGCCAATCCCACCACCAGATCCACCTCCAAAACCACCGCCAGCGCCTACTCCTCCACCCTTTCCAATCCCTCCACCTAGACCTCCTCCTTTGCCAATCCCGCCGCCGCCACCTACTCCTCCACCAATACCACCTCCTTTCCCAATCCCGCCACCAATGCCACCACCCTTTCCAATCCCTCCACCTAGACCTCCTCCTTTGCCAATCCCGCCGCCGCCGCCTACTCCTCCACCAATGCCACCTCCTTTCCCAATCCCACCACCAATGCCACCACCCTTTCCATTCCCTCCACCTAGACCTCCTCCTTTGCCAATCCCACCTCCAGATCCACCTCCAAAACCACCACCACCACCTACTCCTCCACCTTTCCCAATGCCTCCACCAATGCCACCACCCTTTCCATTCCCTCCACCTATACCTCCTCCTTTGCCAATCTCGCCTCCAGATCCACCTCCAAAACCACCACCACCGCCTACTCCTCCACCTTTCCCAATGCCACCACCCTTTCCAACCCCTCCACCTAGACCTCCTCCTTTGCCAATCCCACCGCCAGATCCACCTCCAAAACCACCGCCTACTCCTCCACCTTTCCCAATACCTCCACCAATGCCACCTCCTTTCCCAACCCCACCACCAATGCTACCACCCTTTCCAACCCCTCCACCTAAACCTCCTCCTTTGCCAATCCCACCTCCAAATCCGCCACCTTTTCCTGACCCACCACCAAGTCCGTCACCTTTGCCAATCCCACCACCTACTCCTCCACCTTTTCCAATGCCGCCGCCAAGTTCACCACCTTTCCCAATTCCTCCACCTAGTCCTCCACCTTTTCCAAAGCCGCCACCAAGTCCACCGCCCTTGCCAATCCCACCCCCAGCTCCACCACCAGCTCCGCCTCCAAAGCCACCTCCACCACCAGCTCCGCCACCAAAGCCACCACCTCCACCGGCTCCGCCTCCAAAGCCACCACCTGCACCACCTCCATAGCCGCCTCCAAAGCCACCACCAAATCCACTACCCTTTTTAAAACCTAGTAACTTCTCGTCCTCATTCTTAACAGTCGCCACATCTCTAGCTAGCACGCTCACTACTAGCACGTTAAGGCAGAGCAAAGATAACAAAGCAGCTTCCCTTGTAAAACGTACCATTTCGTCTGTGATTTGATCAGGAGAGTGAGGTCGGTGGTTGATGAGAAAGTTATGGGCGTGAGCACGGGTCTTATAGCCCCTATCGGTTTTGATTTTGCATTAAATTGTTTCAACCGCTAACTGTTCGCCGCATTAACTCATAAATACTCCCTTAATTATCATCACGTGTCTGTTGCAGCTGTAAAATGACAAGACTCGTTTCCGAAGTAAGCCGTCAAACAATATTAGCATGCATTAATTATCGAGAACCTAATTAATTAATTAACCTTCCAGCTTAATCTGTAAATGTTGCTGCATCTATTCAAGAAGAAGAGATACCTAACCATGCATGGACTGGCACGATATATGGCTATACGTTTTCGTCCACATTGTTTTTTCTCTTGAATATTTTGTCATTTTTCATTTATTTCTTGAAGTAAATTAATGTGAATGCATGTATCGCCATGCACTTCAACCGATTAGCTATCCTTTTCTTTTCCTTTTTTATGAATATATTAATTACTTATCTTTATATACAATAAATAATCACTGATCCATAAGAGTTTCGGACCGTATATATATGTTGTGCGTAGTATATATTGTTGTGAAAATGCTTTTAAAGTTAGAGGCTACCGGACGCTCAAACATTCACATGTTGGTTTGAAAAAATAAAATTATCAAAATCAAGCAAACTCTACACCAAGAATTGACGTGGGGATTTGCTTTCTCAGCTCGTACAGAACTGCTGCCAGATTTATATCTAACCAAAGATTATACTCGCCATGAATTCCGGAAAGAATATCTAGAACTAGCTAGCTAGGGTTTAGAATTCTCATGTAATTGCATGTGGGATCTTGCCTTACAAGTCTCAATTTTGCATTTAGGTTATTCTGGTAGTGTTTAATCTATTTATTAAATTTATAGAATATTCAGTAAATCTAAAAATTAATTATAATACAAGTAAGTTGATTTGGATATTTTGCTATAAAAAAAAAGGAATTTTCAATGTAATTGCTTACTATATTTAGCGATTGAAACTCTGTGTTGCTCTAGGATGGTCAAACCTTTTGGGCTGTAAATAAGGAAATTAAAAAAAGAAAAGAAAAGAAAATCTTTAAGCGCCGAATCATGTGTTTGGTAGATGAAATATTTATTGCCTGAATTAAAAAGCTCTTTCATTTTCAATCCCACTCAGCTCCAATCAGGTAAGCAATTAATCAATAATAAATTATCCTCTTTTTTCTTATTATATGCCAGCTAGCTACATCCAAATGTCCCCACATTCATGTGCATGCTTGAATAATTGGCTGCCGATTATATATTTATTAAGAGCATGTGCTCCTATTATTATAGCTAAAAGTCAGATCTACTGTTCATCCTCTCTCAAATCACTATTCACGGTTATTGTTACGCTCAATTTTCAGTTCGGTTTGGCTCGGTTCGGTTCGTTCGGTTAATTCCATCTTCTGAGTTTTTTTCTTTTTGTACAGTGAAATAAAGCATTTAGCCCTCGAAAAAGACAAAATAAGGACATCTGACTGAGGGTTTCGAATATAATTACACACTTTCGGTCTGGTTCATTTATTTCTTTATATTTTTTGCACAGTGCAATAACTATTTTAGCCCTAGAAAATGACAAAATCATGTTCTGTCCGTGAAGGGTGCGCCAATAATTTACCATTTTTTTATTAATTTCCCGCTGATTTACTGTTGGCACGTCATTGGTCGCATCGTCCATCTTCAACGCTCACGCGTTGTTCGTTCAGCGCGTGCGGCCTATTCCAGGGTCGAAAAATACCCAACCGGCATCTAGAATAATTTTCATCAATGTTCTCTTTCCAATGGAGCGGCGCGTGTAAACACAAGATGGCCGGAGACATGTCAATAGTCATTGAAAAATTTCCCCCTATTTCTCTCTACTGCTTGCGCATGCTGACGTCAGCACAACTGTTTTTTCCCAATTTTCACTATAGTCCTTAAACTTGGAATTGTTTCGATCAGGTCTTTATTGTTATTATATAGGTTTTGATTTGTTTCAATTGCGTCTTTTAATTGAAATTAATTATATATTGTACTTTCATTTAGGTCCTCACACTTTCAATTTTTAAAATGGTCTGGAATCCATAGTAATTTCGGTATCAAAGTTTTGATTTATTTCAATTTTATCCTTCCATACAAATTAAGTATAAATTTCAGTTTCATTTTGGTCCTAATGCTTTTAATTTTCGGTTTTGTTTCAAATTATTTAATTGCATTGGTATCCATGTTTGGATTTATTTCAATTTTGTCCTTCAAATTATATTTATTATATATGTTTTTTTTATCTCTTATACTTTTAATTCCTATATTTTTTTTTCTATATATTTCTGTTCATATTTATATATACATGCTATTAGTTTTTGTTCTCAATTTTTCTTCATTTATAATATTACTAAGTTTTTATTTAATATTCACATTTTAATATGCGTTGATAATTATTTTAAAAATAATTATTATTATGATTTATCTTTTTATTCCCTTCAAGTCATATATTGATAAACCATTCAAAATATATATACCCTAGATGTTTTAGAAAACAAGATAATATCATTGCTCTGAAATAATTTTAATCTAATAACATGAGTAATAAATCTTATAAAAAATTATTTTTTTTCTACCAATAATTATGGTCTCATGAATTTTTATTATTTCCACTGTTATTTAGGTTTTTGTAATATTTACATTTTAATTTGTGTTGATAGTTATTTTTAAATTAATTTTTATTATTTTCTCTCTTTGTTGTTTTTAAAATTCTTTTTATTAATCTTTCAGGTCAATTTTCATTTTAAGTCTACCTATTTATTTTTTGTCATTTATTTAGGTTTTTCTTCTTATTAATATGTGAAACTAATTGTATATTTTAATATTTATTTAATATGAGCACCTGAAAACATAGATAGATAGATAGATAGAAAAACATTACCT
Source organism: Salix dunnii (assembly GCA_015731905.1). NCBI lineage: Eukaryota > Viridiplantae > Streptophyta > Magnoliopsida > Malpighiales > Salicaceae > Salix > Salix dunnii. The sequence goes on along the minus strand of CM027666.1, from coordinate 10,929,081 downwards.
AGGATTTTTTAAAGAACAAAAAAATAAGATCAGTGTTCTTAAATAGTTTTAATATAATAATATGAGAACTAAATCTGATAAAATAAAAAAAAATATTTTGCCTTTTAATTATAATTTTTTCCTTTTTTGTTTAAGCTTATTTCTTAGAAAAAAAATAATTCTTGAATTTTAGATTGTTCTTATAAAAAAATATATAATATTTCAAATCTGATATTACTAAGAGAGATAAAATTACAAAAAAATAAGAACACAAATTTACCCATGTTATCTGCAATTTAAAAAATATATAAATTACTTCTCCTGTGTTTTAATTACACTATTCATTCCAAGATGAAAAAAATACTAACAAATTTAATCTATTATAATTTTATTAATTAAATATTACAATAACTGATTACAACACGTAAAAAATCAATTAATTTTCTACATAGAAAAAAATCCAGCGCAGCGCACGGGCAAATAACCTCGTATTTCCTAAATGCGCTCGATTAATTATTTTTTAAAAGGTTAATATAATACAATCTTTTTAAATAACATGGCTGCGTGACACGTGTAGCTGATCCTAACTACTAAAGAGCTAAAACAGCTCGCCCTTTCACTGTTTATATATTGTTCATATAGACCCATTTTTACTGTGTGCTGGAGTGCACAATCCACTACTTCTCACATTTAAATTTCACATAGCGCCTACCTTTTAAGTTTTAGCTCACCCTTTCATTGTCTATTACATTACTAAAGAGCTAAAACAGCTCGCCCTTTCACTATTTATATATTGTTCATATAGACTTATTTTTACTGTATACTGGATTGCACAATCCACTACTTCTCACATTTAAATTTCACATTGCGCCTACCTTTTAAGTTTTAGCTCGTCCTTTCACTGTCTGTTACATTACAAAAGAGCTAAAACAAAATGAAAAAATATTATTCATACACACCCATTTGAACTGTGAATTGTAATAGTAAGGTAGCAATTAATTTTGGCTCCTCTTCCCAGTTTTGCATGGACTTAAAATGGCGGCAACAATTACTTTAGCAGTAGTTAATCAAGACTTTTGTTTCCATGGCTAGACTTTAGATGGTAGCAGCTGTTAATTTTTTGCTTTTCCTGACTTGTGGGCACATCCTGCTTGACTTCCATTGATTACAGCCAGTGTAGATAAATTAATAATAAATAATTTAAAAGTTAAGCTGCCATCTTTTATTTCATTTTGTTCTCCGGATCAAAGGATGTATCAAATGGCCTTGGATTCAATTAATTTGGACTCTTCCTCTCATCTTTGGCTCCACTTCGGCAGCGACAATTAATTTGTACTTTCTTCTACTTCACTCTTTTTTCCCGTGGCAATTAATTGAAACTTTTCTTTTCCCATGTTTTACTCACCGTTCAGTGGGGTGGAAAAAATCATTTCACTTTTCCATTGCAAAATCGTCTCTTGCTGATGATTGTACTTGTTTATACCAGCTCAGTTAATATTTACTTTCATACGCTGCTTAATGCTCTGTCATTATACTGTGTCAATAATTATTTCATGTGTCCACCACCTTTGATTATATATTGGGATTGCAGTTAATTAATGTCGTAACCCTTTTATATTTCTAAACAGTAAATTGCAATGCAAAAAACAGTAAAACCCCTCGCAGAAACGCTTGGACAACATCTACATTGAGGGTCAATTCGGCAGCAACTATTAAAAATTTCTACGCAATATTTTCTCACTTTACACGTGCCTGTTTGAGCAAAGAATTCAGAGAATGAGCCGGCCAACAAAACGACGACGCACTGCCTTGACAGGGAGTACACTACTGAAAAGGCATGTCACGCATTGTCATCATATTTGGCCAGCCAACAAAAAAAACTTTTACTGTTATCCATTGTCTATCTATTTGATTGCTTCGTCCATCTTTTCCTTTCATTTACATACGCATTCTTTAGGTTCTTTCTTTTATGCCCCGTTTGTTTCCTGGAATTCACTTTCCGGGAAATCACTCTCCAAACTTTCCTGTATTTGTTTGTCTTCTGGAAAGTTGGTCAACGGAAAACACTTTCCGGTCAACGGAAAACACTTTCCAGTCAAAGAAGAATTTAGCTTGGTTTTCAGGAAAGTATTTTCCGGAAAATTTGGGCGGAAAACACTTTCCGGAAGTTGTGAAAAATTTAGAAATGTCATTATTTGCTGATTATATCAAATTTGATCCTCAAACTTTTGATTGCTATATATAATTTGTTTTGAATATTTATTTTTCAATTCCATCTCTTAAAATTTAATTTTTATATTAATTTTGGTTCTTATTTTTATAATTGCTATTTGCTTTTTTCTTATCAATTTTTTATTGAAATTTTTTATCTATCAAATTTGGTCCTCATTTTTTTTATTGTTACTTATTTTATTTGAAATAATTTATGAAATGTTAATTATTATTATTTTAATTTATTCACCTTTTATTTTTTTTTAAATTTTTAGATTTGATCTCTATTATTTTGATTATTATTTATTTTATTTGAGATAATTTATGAAATTATATTTTTTTCAATTTCATTCTCATTCAACTTTTTAATTTGTAAGATTTGTTCCTCATTATTTTAATAAACTTGAAAAAAAATTAATTTATTAATAAATTATTTTCCAGATCATTTTCCATAACATAAACAAACACTGGAAAGTATTTTCCAGTTCATTTTCCATAACACTGTCAAACATCGGAATTCACTTTCCAGGAATTCACTTTCCAGGAATTCATTTTCCCAGAAATTCACTTTCCAAAAGGAAACCACTTTCCAGCAAACAAACGGAGCCTTAGTTTTTTTTTTTTCCAAGTCAAGTTAATTTTTTTTTATCTAATAATTTTTATTTTATTATTTTATTTAATTTTTTTAACCTTTTATTTATTTATTTTTTTCATCATTAACACAGTAATAATAATAATAATAATAATAATAATAATAATAATAATAATAATAATAGTTTTAGTTATTTTTCTTGCTTACTCTTTTTTTAATGTTTTTAAGCTTTTTTCTCTAAGGATAATTTGATAGATTTTATTATTTTGACTGTAATAGCAATGATAATTTTAGATGTTAAGACTTCGATATTGTTGTTTTTATAATAGGTTGTGATAATCTGTTTTATGGTATTAAATTTTGCATATATAGATATTATATTTTAATTTTAAACCAGCGAATACTGTTAATTTATTTAATCCCAACAATTATAAAAATTATTTTCTTAACCCACAATGCAGTGCGGTCAATTTTTTCAATTTTCAAGTCAAATGATTTTTTTCCAGTTAATAATTTTTATTTTATTTATTTATTTGTTTTATTTGTTTTCTCTTTCTTTTATTTTTTTCATTGGTTGTTTTTTTTTCCAGTCAAATGAATATTTTTTTACCTGATAATTTTTATTTTATTTTTTTGTTTGATCTTTTGTTAAAGTTATTTAGATTTTTTTAATCTTTCATTTGTTTTTGTTTTTTTTTCATTATTAACATAATAATAATAATAAGAAGAAGAAGAATTATTTCAATTATTTTTCTTGCTTACCTTTTTTTATTGTTTTTAGTTTTTTTTCTTGAGATAATTTGATAATTTTTATTATTTTGACAGTAATAGCAACGATAGTTTTAGATGTCAAGGCTTCGATATTGCTATTTTTATGATAAGGTGTGGTGATCTGTTTTATTATATTTAATTTTGCATACATAGATATTATATTTAAATTTTGGATTGACAAATCCTATTAATTTCTTTGATCGAAATAATTATAAAAATTATTTACTCAGCTCGTAGCGTAGGGCAGTAAATTTTTTAAATTTTCAAGTTAAATGATTTTCGTAAAAAGATGCTTTCCCCTTGCATTTTTTTTTTATGACTAACTTCCCTTTTTTTGTTCTTTTAATAAATGGGGACTTTTTTTCATATTTTTTAATTTTTTTAATCGGGGTGTCCAAGTCAGCTTTTTTTTAACCGGGTTTCTTTTTTTGCATTTTTTTAACCAGGGTATCCGTGGTAATAAATTTGTAATAAATCATTTCATCTTCTTAACAAATTTTATCAAAAACAATTTAGCAATATCAATATTCGATCACTTTTTGGTGAAAAAAACCGTTTTTAATAGATTTTATCAATTATAATTTTACTAATTGAATATTAAAATAATAAAATACAACACGTATAAAATCAATCAGTTTTCTATATAGATAATAAAGGTCAGCGTATCGCGCGGGCAAAATTGCTCACTATAAGCTAAAACAAAATGAGTTTTTTACTGTTCATTTAACTGTTCACCCAGACTTAGATGAATTGTTGAGTGGAATAGTCAAATTACTTAATAATATAATTATTATTTGTATGCTACAACTTCACCACAAAGTAGTCTGGCCGAGTAGTTAACGCATGCGCTGCAATAGGATTTCCCGCAGCGAGAGTTCGATTATCACATAATACACAATTTTGTTTCAAACAGTAATGAATAGTTTTCTGTATTTATTACTATTTGAAAAGGTATTTTACTTCTTTTTTTTTAATTTTAGGCAACGTTCTTAGATTTCTTTACATTTTGAGAGCTTAAAATATATATTTTTTTGTCTAGATAGTATCGTTAAGAGCTCGAAAATTACAATTGCCGGGGGGGATACTACCAAGGCAGTGTCGGCAAAGGAAACCTTCCACTGGATCATGACGTGGAAAGAAGTAGAAGGTTCAGTATTAATGACACGGTAGCAGTCCCCAAGAATTCATGAAAATTTATTCACCCTTCTTTTAGCATTGCCTCCAGCCACGTTTTTAAAATTGTGTTTTTAGATTTTAATTAATTAATTAATTAGAGAGAGAGAGAGAGAGGTTGAATTAATATCCATGTTCATAGTTATATGATCTGTTTCTCTTTGTGTGGAAGTACGCGGTTGCATCGAGTACGCGAATGTTTTTAAATTATCACAAAAATAATTTTAAAATATAATATTTTAATTTATATTTTAAATTTTTTCAAAAATAGTTTTTATCATTGTTCTGATATACTTTTAATATTATAATATAAAAAATAAATCTTATAAAAAAAAATCTAACAATAATTATAGTCTCGTCAATTTTTATTATTTTCACTGTTATTAAAGTTATTTTTTTTTAATGTTTAGATTTTAATTTGTGTTGGTAATAGTTTGAAAATTGATATTTATTATTTTTTCTCTTTGTTTTTAAAAATTATTTTTATTTATTCTTCAAGTTGAATAACTTTTTTAAATCTAATAATATTTATTTTTGTTTTGTCATATATTGAGTTTTTTAACTGCTTTTTTGTTAATATTGTTAGATATTGAAATTTCTAATTACTGTAGATGAAGCATTCAAAATAATAATAATGATTATTTGTAATTTTTTTTTTATAAATATGCGAGACTAATTATATATTTTTATATTTATTTAATATTAGCACCTTAATATATATAACCTATTTATTATTTTCAAAAAATAATAATTTACTATCAGTATTTTAAATATGTTTAATATAATACAAATATCTGTAATAAATCTTAAAAAATAAAAAATAATATTTTTTTTCAAACAATAATTACGGTGTCATCGATAGTATAACCAATAATAATTAGAATATGAATTATGTATAATAATATTTATAATGACAACTATAATAATTATGATAAAAATTCATTGGTCAATGTTATTTTTTTTTAAATAACTTGCGCAACTTTTTTTTATATACTATATTTCAGATCTCATATCACGAAAAAAAATATATGAAACAACACTTAGACAAGACATGTAGAAAAATTATATAAACTTATCTACAATAATAAAATAAAATATTGCCCTGCATTTCGTCACAATCGGCACCAAATTTTTTAACATGTAACAATTGTTAATGATCCTAAATTCTTATATATATTATTTTTGGATCTTTTTCCTTAAAAAAAATAGGAGAGGCTAATTAAATATTATAATGTTTTTTTTCATATTAACGTCTTAAAATATATAAAAAAAATTGAACTAACTTTTCTTTAAAAATCTCACATTAATTTAATCTTAGTGCTCTAAATTTTTTAAATATAATAATATGAAGGAAAAATCTAAAAAAAATAATCGTTGATAAATTTTAACAGTTGTATTTTTTCTATCTGTCAAATAAATTATTTAGCAAATAGTTAAAACATGTCTAGCAAACAATTAATATGTTGCAGACAACAAATAACATATCTTTAATCAATTGCGGTTTTGCTATCTACCAAGCAAATTATTACCAAAGTAGTTAAAACAGAACCATCAATCGAATTGTTTGCTGTATAAAACAAATCACTTATCTGTGCTACAATTCAACTATTGTAATTTTACTATTTGTTAATGAAAGAATTCATGAAATAAATAAAACATACACAATAATCAATCAGTATATTACACGAAGCACGTAGCTCATTTAACATAATTTTTTCTATTCCAATTGTACAATCTACCGATTAAATAATTATTAAAACAGTTTTAACAGTAACAACATTCAATAATTTTTAGGTAGAAAAAAAAATCTATTTTTAATAAATTTTATTAATTATAATTTTACTAATTAAATATTAAAATAATTAATTATAACACATATAAAATCAATCAATTTTTTATATAAATAAAAACCTAACACAACACGCGGGCAAGATTGCTCGTTACTATCTACGAAAGAGGATCCAAGTGTTGCAAAATGTGCACCTTTTTAATTAGGTCTGAAATGATGATCTGTCTCGTTGACTTTTTGCCCGTTTTCCCCCTTTAAAAAATATTCTCCTCACCTTTTAATATTTGATCATGTTAAGGAAAGGATGTCGAGGGGAAAACAGTTTATGATTAAAAGAAATGGTATTTAAAAAAGAAAAGTATTTTCCTTTTATTTTATCTAAGAACACTTTTCGAGTTTTTTTTATAAAAAAAAGTCAATGTGAAATGACTATATATTTTCCCACTCTTTTAATTACTATTTTTCAGTTTTATTCCCCTACAACATTTTTTTATCTATTAGATTTGATCTTTATTTTATTATTTTATTATTTTATTTAGAATAACCAATAAAATTATATATTATTTTAACCTTACCCTTCTTAATCTTTATTTTTTTATATTTAATTCTTATTTGCTTTAATAAACTTGAAAACAAAATTAACAAGTTATTTTTTATTACATGAACAAACACAAAAGCTTTTTTTTAACCCAGTTTTCATGATATTCTCACATATAAAAAATAATTCATTATCAATAAATTATTTAAAAAAGTATTATTTATAAAAGAATATTTTTCGGCAAACAAATAACGCCTAGAAATAAGATTTCAGCATAATTTTTATGAATAATTTCATCTGGGCTCGATTGAGCTCAAACCCTATGCCAGATCTTGGGCTAATGGTGGATTGATTGGGCTTGGATCACCTGGCAATAAAACCCAGCCCAGATTTTATTGCTGGGTAAATTTATGGCTTTGAATTATCTTTTAATCACTAAACTAAAATAACCACGAAAAAACCCTGCGTAGCCCAAGCTTTTTAAAACGTTTCTCTAGATTATTTTTATTTATATCGATAAAATGATATGGACGTATTTATTAGTTTAAGTACGTGGGAAGAGTAAAGATAAGCTATCTATACAAGGTGCAAATGATTGATACACACTATTACGACAAAAAACGTGAACGTGGCAAGAGAATTTTGTTACCTTATTTATATAGCTACTACATTTCAGATAACTAAATATTTTATTGATAAACAGTTTTTGTCATGTGTTTATTAAAAAATAATTATTAATTCTTGTAGTAATATAGAGAAAAAAAGCTAACTTGCCTGCTCGATATGCTCGGGTTTTTTTATGTAGAAAACTGATTAATTTTATATGTGTTGTAATTGATTATTTGAATATTTAATTAATAAAATTGTAATTGATAGGATATGTTAGAAACAATTTTTTTACCCCATATAAAAGTGATTGAATATTACAACTGTTAAAATTGTTTTGATAATTATTTAATAGGTAGATTGTATAATTGGAATTGAAAAAATTATGTTAAAATGAGTAACGTGCTTTGTGTAACATACTGATTGATTGTTGTGTATATTTTATTTATCTCATGAATTTTTTCATTAGCAAATAGTAAAATTACAATAGTTGAATTTTAACATAGATGAGTGATTTATTTTATGTAACAAATAATTTGATAGATAATTTTGTTTTAATTACTTAATAAATTAATTGGTAGATAGCAAAACCGCAATTGGTCAAACTCACTAAAGATATATTATTTGTTGTCTGCAATACACTAATTGTTTGTTGAGTATGTTTTAACTATTTGACGAATAATTTATTTGCAGATAGCAAAAATACAACTACTAAAATTTTTCAAATATTATTTTCTTAGATTTTTTCTTCATATTATTATATTAAAAAAAATTAGAACACTCAAATTAAATTAACGTGAGATATATAGATAAAAGTCAATCCAATTTTTTTATATACATTTTAAGACATTAATATAAAAAAATCACATTATATAATTAGTCTCTCCTATTTTTAAAAAAAAATCCCAGAAATAATATATATAAAAATTTAGGACCATACATGTTAAAAATTTTGGTATCGATTGTGGTGAAACGCAAGATAATTTTTTATTTTATTATTATAGATAATTTGATATATTTTTTCAACTTATTTTATCTACGTGTAGTTGTGTATATTTTTTTTAGTGACATGAGATCTAAAATATAATAGATAAAAAAAAGGTGTATAAGTTATTTTAAAAAAATAACATTGACCAATAATTTTGTCACAGTTATTATAGTTTTCATTATAAATATTATTATATATAATTAATATTCTAATTATTAGTGGTCATATTATCGATGACACCATAATTATTGTTTAAAAAATAATGTTTATTTTATTTTTTAGGATTTGTTCATCATATTTTATACCACTAATAGTACATTATTGTTTGTTTCTAAATAGTAAATAACATATATATATATATATATATATATATATATATATATATATATATATATATATATATATATATTTCAAGGTGATAATATTAAATAAATATAAATATATATAATTAGTCTCACATATTTATAAGAATTTTATTTTATAAATAATCATTATTATTATTTGAATGTCTTATCTATAATAATTAGTAATTTTAACACCTAACAATATTAATAAAAAAACCATTAAAAAGTAAATCAATGACAAAACAAAAATAATATAATTAGATTTAAAAAATTTATTTGACTTGAAGAATAAATAAAAATAATTTCAAAAAACAAAGAGAAAAAACAATAAATATCAATTTTCAGATAATCACCAATACAAATTAGAATGTAAAAATAAAAAAAAAACCCTTAATAGTAATGAAAATAATAAAAATTAATGAGACCATAATTATTATTATAAAAAAAAATAACAACACAAAAATAAATATTATTAGATTTAAAGAAATTATTTGACTTGAAGAATAAATAAAAAAAAAGAGAAATAATAATAAATATTAATTTTTAAATGATCACCAACACAAATTAAAATTTGAACATTAAATAAAAAAAACTTAATAACAATGAAAAAAAAATGAAAAGAAAAACTAAGAGAATGTACATATAAACATGGATAGAAATATGAACTATATAAGAAATATTTATATAAAAAAAGAAATTAAATTAAAATCCAAGATTAAAAGTATAAGGCTCCAAAAAAACACATATATAATAAATTAAATTTAAAGGATAAAAGTGAAATAAATCTAAACATTGATACAGATAAAATTAAATAATTTAAAATAAAATAAAAAATTTAAAGATTGAGAACCGAAATAAAACTAAAATTTATAATCAATTTGCATGGAAGGATAACATTGAAACAAATTAAAATGTTGATACTGAAAATATTAAGGATTTATAATCAATTTGCATGGAAAGATAAAATTGAAATAAATCAAAACATGGATACCGAAAATATTAAGGATTTCAGCCCAATCAGGATATTAAAAGACTGGGGACCGAAATGAAACTACAATATATAATCAATTTTAATTGAAGGATCAATTTAAACAAATCAAAACCTATATAATAAAAATAATGACCATACAAAACGATCAAAAGATCAGGGGCTAAACAAAAAAACCTCGTAATAAATAGTGGTGTTGACATGTGCTAGCGCAAGCAGGAGAGAGAAAGGGGAGAAAAAAGTTCAACTTACCATTGACACATCTTCGGTCACCTTTACTCCACACGCGCTGCACTGGGAAAAAGATAACATGCCGAAAAATCATTCTAGATGCTGGTTAGGTATTTTTGAACGCTGTAAAACTTCGCACGCGCCGTCCAAAACCCACATGAGCTCTGAAATGAAAGGCGTGTCCAACGACGCGCCAACAATAATCCGGATGTGTCTTGTATTTTGTCTTATATGTGATACTTATGTATTTGATCATTTAATAAATAGTGTGCATTGACCCTACTGACCTTGTGTACAACTGTTCCATTTTGTTTTATATAAGGGTAAGTTTGTATTTAGCAGTTTTTAAAAAAAGTGCAATAAACATAATGCCCATGATAGTAACTATGTGTTTCTGCCTTATCAACGGGGGTATTATAGTTGTTTTATTGTGCATGAAAAAGAAAAAAACCAGAAACACCCCGAAGGTCAGGGTAAAAAATGCAGTGAACAAAGGGGCAAAATCATAATTTAACTATTCCAATCTACAGTACTTCTGAGTCTTGATAAACAATGTAAAATATTGTTCAAAAACCTATATTTTTTTTTATCTTTTTTAGTAATTATTAATAATAGTAATGGCATTTGTGCTTCATTGGTCACACTGAGTTGATGACTTGGTGAATTAAATTCCCGTGAAGTAAGCAGGGTCTTGGCCCTGTAATTAGTGTAACATTTGTCATTGCCAGCTATTCAGATTTGAGTCCTGTTATGTATATCTATAATTATGGTGGTGTTTTATATGCTTAATAGACTTATAAGATATTTAATAAGTTCAAAAATTAATTGTAGCACGTGCAAGCTACCCCAGATCTATTAGTTAAAAAAATAATAATATCGTGAAGCCAAGATAGGCCTCTCTATCTAGCAGACATTTCACAAGCACGTGGTCCCCTGACAGCATTATGATTTATTGATTTTTTGAAAGAAAAAAAGTATTTTTATTTTTTATTTTAAATATATTTTTTAATATTTTTAAAAATAAAATCCTTACAAGTATTGTCACTGGAAGAGAAGAAGCCTTGCAAGTACTTTTCGTCATTTTGCTAGGGAAGTTGAAATATTTTGCACTTGTTGCTAGCACCATTTAACTCGCATATATTATAATGCAATAATTCTAATAACTGTAAAAATAAAATAAAATGCATGTATATGAAGTGTGGAATGGTAGAAAATTAAATCCGAATTATTTTAAACTGTGGGTGCATAACTCGGATCAAAACTAGTTCATTATAATTTAAAGATGAATAGAATTTTGGATTTAAAATTTAATATAATATTGGAGTATATGCATGTTAAAGTGGTTCAATAAATTCATAAATAATTTTAACGTGCAAAGGCCTAAGAGAAAAGGCTTTATTCGACCTCAATAAATATCATGAAAAATAATATATATTTTTATAAATAGTCGGCATTCATCCCCCACAACAAACCATCACTGCGCAAGATATTGTTTGGCATTTTTATTTTTACCAAGTAATTAAACACTATTTCTTCGGATTTAATTATTATTTTTAATTTAAACAAAACAAGCGAGTATATCGCACTACAAATTCATAAGGGTAAATGCAGGGGATCTATCTGAAGTCACTCCATTTTACGAGTCCTTAATCACTGCTGAACGTGCTTTAAGATTCAAAAAGATTGTCCTGAATTCAAGCAAACAGAAAAGAAAACCTCATTATTATTAAATTAGATATATAATTAACAATTTAAACACCCTCTGGTGCTCTTAAATCCGATGCAATTGCCAAGGCATGTAGCTCAAAGGTATTGTTTGTTAAAATGTTTTTTTTTGCTTGTAAATAAATTAAAATAAATCTGAGTGACTAGAGTGAGGAGATACCAGCATAGACCCACAAAGCATTGGAAGATAACTCGGAGCTCCAAAGGCACGAACTGGTTATTCACCCAAGCAACCATGGGGCCGACCTGTGAGTGCCAAGGAATCATAATTTTTTAATTAGTGCTTCTGCTTGCTGTTTTTTCACCGGTGTGTCTACCAAATACTATACAAGTTCGTGTGTTTTTTTTTTTCTGCACCTTCCATGCTGCGAATTGTACAGGAGCGAAGTCTTTCTTGATCTTGTCCTTGACGAGAGCCCATGTTCTTCCTGCATTACCAAGCAAAATTACATGAAAAAGCTTGGATTCAGGACAGGATATGTTATCTACTCGATCGAAGTTCGAGTGATAGAGGCGCATACCTTCAATTACCAGGCCATAGTAGAGCATGAAAAGCAGGTTGTTGCAGGGAGAGGAAGTCAATTGGTCGAACAAAACCTGATAAGTTGAAGAACTTCCACTCCTTAATCTTTAAAAAACATGGTATCAGCATCAGAATCAGAAACTATACACGAGGCTTACCATCTTAGCAACAGTTTTGGTGTCGTTTTTTCCCCTGAAAATAATGCTCATCAATTTGTGAAGATAGTGCCCAAACGGCCCTCCAAATGCAAAGCCAAAAAGCTGCGATAAATCGAGCTCAGTTGTTTACCGGTCAGTCAGTGATCTTACATTATTAACTTATCTTCAACGCCACGACAAGAAACCTAGGTGTGGAAAAATGGCAGTGGGAAAGAAAAGGTCCACTTACACTGAAAAGAAGCAGTTTTCTTAGCTCAATCTTTTTGCTACCAGAAATCTTTTGAGCAAGTGCTTCACCTAACCCAGCCACAACCCCAGAAGTTAATGCCTGCAGAGACAACCGTGATGGACATATTCAAACTATTTATAATTAATAAGAAACAAGAGAAAACAAAACATTAAAAACATAAATGAAAGCCAACAAGTTCAGGGAAACAAGAGTGCATTTCGTCAAGAAGGAAATAACCTTTGTCCTGAGAGGGTTAACTTGGAGTTGAATTAGGTATTTTCTCCATGCTTCTTTGGCGACGTCACACATGATGTTTCTCAAATATCTCTGATCTCTCTCTTTGATAATGCCAGTACGTTTGGCTGAGTATAACTCTGAAAGGAGAGCGTGTGTGTCTCTATATATATATATACAGGCTATCGGAACGTCAATGGAGAGAGAGGGGCAAGTTGATTATCCGTATATATATATATATATACAGGCTATCGGAACGTCAATGGACATATACAGGCTATCGGAAAGTCAATGGAGAGAGAGGGGCAAGTTGATTATCCGTATACACACACACACAGACAGACACAGAGAGGCTACCGGAACGTCAATGGAGAGAGAGGGGCAAGTTGATCATCCGTAAACATTTTCTCTGCAAAATTACGACAAGGGTTTGGTTAGACCATCAGAAAATCAAAGAGTATTACCCAGCAGGTACTTTTTTATCAAATAAATAGCCAAAATTTGCCGAAGTATTGGCATTTTTGCAAGCTTTTTTTTTCCCAGTGAAATATCAACGAATTGATAGAATAATATTGTATATTATAACTAAAGACATTTAATTTCCTTTTCAAATGGCTACGTGTGAGAAGAGAAGAGATAGGAAAAAATAAAAAAAAAATCAAAAATACATTAAAGTCCCAATTATGATAAAACTGAAATAATAATAATAAAAAATATCGATAAAAATAATCCAACAATATTATAAAAAAAATCATCAATGATCACTCAACTATATTATTTTTATCGCTAACAAATAACAGGTGACACACTTAATTTTGATAATAAAAATAGCAAACATAGGTCATTAATTTTTTTAATATTATTAAATTTATTTTGTTCGAGATTTTATTATATTATTAACTATATTTTAGCCAGAGATTTGATATGCATCTTTATTTTTATTTTCTCCCTCCTCCTCTCTCATGTAAAAAACTTGTATATTTGTTTTTTTTTTAAATATGACGTGGAAATTCAAAATTACATGGTGAAAATAACATGTTTTTATAAAAGCATAAGTGAAAACAGCTAGTATACACGATAATAATACCTTATAATAAAAAAAAATATAGTGTGACAAAGTGCCTAATAATAAGAAATTCAAAAAATAATTATTTTGACATTCATATTTTTTTCAAAGAATCGGAGAATTAGAAAAAAAAATATTTTTTTAAAGTAAAATATTTCCTTTTAAATTAGTAAAACATGTTTTTTATTTCTTAAAAATATTATTAAAAAATAGAAAATATTCCACAACCTAACATAATCAAATAACCAAACATGATAGTCTTGTCACTCCCTAATATCTTAACACTATAAACGAAGCCCAACTAGAACTTGGTTGGGCTAATTCCTGGAGGCACTCCGAATAACATGCTTCCCTGCATCTCTAGATGGGCCGAACGAGGAATCTAGGTGGCGGCCCAAATGATTAGCCTTTTGATGGCTGATTGCGGAAGCGGTATGTTTGCATCTTCGTCTCGCTTTGCGCATGCTAAAGACTCCTAGTATCTGATTTATAATTTTTAAAAAGAAATATTTTGTTTAAAAATATATTAAATTTTTTTTATATTATTATATTAATATTATTAAGAAAACACTATTTTTTTTTAATATACTGTATTTTTAGGTAAAATATAATTTATAACGGATAAAAAACATGACTACAACTCTAAAATATAATTAATAATCCAGTATATTCAAAATATTTTGTAAATAGAAAAAAATTCATCAATTTTTAAATTTTTTTAAATCTTATTTTATATGGCACAAAATAAACCAAAACGAGCTGAAGTATTTCACATTTTTTTTATTCGTCATACTTTAAATATTGACCACTCTATACTTAATCTATTTATTTCATTTTTTGATCTTTTTTTCCTTTTATATTTACACTCTTGTTTTGAAGAATTATTCTATAAAGAGTAAGAAAATGATATTTCATTGTAATAATTACAATATTGTTCTATTTTTCCGTTAAAAATTAGCTTGAGATCTCATATTTTGTATTAATACATATAATTTTTAATATATTTTATTATACGTAAATACTGACTTTGTGTTTCAAAAACATGTTAATAGCACCTACATGTTAATTCTCTTGTATTAAAAAATATTTATTCAAGTTGTTGTTTGGTGAGTTCAATAAACATGTTAATACTTCTTTTTTTTCATTTATTGGCACAAATAATTCTCATTGTATTTAATTAAATGCATGATAAGGTCTTTTGATTTGTAGTTAATTTTTTTTTTTAAAAAAAGCATATTTAAAAAACTTGTATATTTGTTTTTTTTTAAAAAAATATGACGTGGAAATTCAAAATTACATGGTGAAAATAACATGTTTTTATAAAAGCATAAGTGAAAACAGCTAGTATACACGATAATAATACCTTATAATAAAAAAAAATATAGTGTGACAAAGTGCCTAATAATAAGAAATTCAAAAAATAATTATTTTGACATTCATATTTTTTTCAAAGAATCGGAGAATTAGAAAAAAAAATATTTTTTAAAAGTAAAATATTTCCTTTTCAATTAGTATAACATGTTTTTTATTTCTTAAAAATATTATTAAAAAATAGAAAATATTCCACAACCTAACATAATCAAACAACCATACATGATAGTCTTGTCACTCCCTAATATCTTAACACTACAAACGAAGCCCAACTGGAACTTGGTTGGGCTACTTCCTGGAGGCACTCCGAATAACATGCTTTCCCTGCATCGCTAGATGGGCCGAACGAGGAATCTAGGTGGCGGCCTAAATGATTAGCCTTTTGATGGCTGATTGCGGAAGCGGTATGTTTGCATCTTCGGGGGTGTTTGAGAGTGTGATTGCTGTTATTTTTTAAAGTATTTTTATGCCAAAATATATTAAAATGATATTTTTTTATTTTTTAAAAATTATTTTTGACATTTAACACATCAAAATGATCTAAAAACACAAAAAAAATTCATTTTAATTGAAAAAAAAATGAATTTAGGTGAAACGTGGTTTGCACCGCTCACCCAAATAGGCACTTCGTCTCGCTTTGCGCATGCTAAAGACTCAGTATCTGATTTATAATTTTTAAAAAGATATATTTTGTTTAAAAATATATTAAAATATTTTTTTTATATATATTATTATATTAATATTATTAAGAAAACACTAATTTTTTTTTTAATATATTGTATTTTTAGGTAAAATATAATTTATAACGGATAAAAAACATGACTACAACTCTAAAATATAATTAATAATCCAGTATATTCAAAATATTTTGTAAATAGAAAAAAATTCATCAATTTTTAAAAAAATTTAAATCTTATTTTATATGGCACAAAATAAACCAAAACGAGCTGAAGTGTTTCACATTTTTTTCTACACAAATTAAAGGATGGATTTTGTTTTTATCAAACATTTTCAATACATCATTCATTCATAACAATGATTATATTTAATCCAATTTAATTATAGATAATATTAACTACATCTTGTTGCTTAATATTTATGAAAAAAAATAATATAGTGATTCAACAATAACAATCCCTTTTCTTTTTAAGTAATCTTTAAAGTAATTTTCAAGGCACGTGACATGATGAGAAAGAGTGTGATATCTGTTTTATAGGTCTCGGGTTTAAATGAAAATGTGCTCACCTTGTAAAAATCTAAGACAATATATATTTTTCTCACTTAACCCGAAACAGTAAAAAATACCTAAAATCACCTAAAGAGAACATAATTTCCTTAAATAAAAAAATATCTTTAAAGTAATTTGCGTATATATAAATTTACCCGGAATGATTCTACCACATAAACATAAACAGAAAATGAAGTTTCTTTAGACATGGAAAGATTTCTAATTTTAATCCCTTGAAGATCTGTAAAATAATGTTATTGAGAGCAATTATTGTCCCTTGATAGTATTTAACCTTGTTTGTGATCATAATTTTTTAAATATAATATTTTTTATTTGAAAATAAATAAAATTAATATTAATTTATTTTTAATATTATCATATCAAAATAATCTAATAATCACTAAAAAAAACTTATTTAACAAAAAAACACAAAACCCCGCTGAAAAAACCAAACCCTTGATGAAGTCATGACAAACGCGTCTTCATCTCAGTATCGATCATGTCAATACATGACATATAGTTAACGTTAATTCTTTCAATAAAAGGTTTAATCGGAGTTAAGGTTACACCATTCGGATAGTCTAATATATATATATATATATATATATATATATATATATATATTATTATTTAAAATATATGTTTTACTATAAAATCAAAATTACATTATGAATTTTTTCATTTTATTTCTAAATTTTTTTCTCCAATATATATACCTTATAATAAAAAAAAATATAGTGTGACAAAGTGCCTAATAATAAGAAATTCAAAAAATAATTATTTTGACATTCATATTTTTTTCAAAGAATCGGAGAATTAGAAAAAAAAATATTTTTTAAAAGTAAAATATTTCCTTTTCAATTAGTATAACATGTTTTTTATTTCTTAAAAATATTATTAAAAAATAGAAAATATTCCACAACCTAACATAATCAAACAACCATACATGATAGTCTTGTCACTCCCTAATATCTTAACACTACAAACGAAGCCCAACTGGAACTTGGTTGGGCTAATTCCTGGAGGCACTCCGAATAACATGCTTTCCCTGCATCGCTAGATGGGCCGAACGAGGAATCTAGGTGGCGGCCTAAATGATTAGCCTTTTGATGGCTGATTGCGGAAGCGGTATGTTTGTTTAAAAAAAAGATTGCAATTTTTGAAAGTATTTTTATTGTTGAAAAATTACAAAAATGATATTTTTTATATTGTTATTTTTGACATTTATATTTCAAAATATATATTTTAGCACAAACTAAAGACAAAAAAAATTCATTTAATTGAAAAAATGAATTTAGGTGAAACGTGGTTTGCCGGCCGACACCAAATAGGCACTTATTATTCTTGGATTAGGATTATAAAAGATATGCATTTAAATAAATGATAATTTTAGTGACGGCTTTTTTATGTAAATCTTGATTAAAAATTTTTCTGTTATTTTTATTTATTATTTGGATGAGATGATTTTTATGACTTTATTGTTTGCGCAATAATAATTATAATTTTAGTGATTATTTTTTTTTATAAAAATATTTTGCTTTTTTTCTTCTTAGTTTTTCAGGACAATTTAATGATTTTAATTGTTTGATCAGAAATGTTGATAATAATTTTAACTATTATAGTAATGATAATGAAGGTAATGTAGGGATGAATTTTCAGTATATGTTTTCGTTTTTTTGTGGATATAAAATCAACTATTTATTTTTGTTATTTGATTATTGCAGGTATTTTCACAATTTATATTTTATTTTTGTTTGATTTAAATTGAATTATAAAATGAACTATTCTTAATGTAGTGAATTCAAATATCCGAATCTTCTTGTTTTTTAAATGATAATGATAAATTTATACTGGTTATTTTCATTGAAAACCATAATTTTTATCGATTTAAAATTCATATATTTTATAGAAAACTTGCACTTAACAGAAATTCTGTATAAATTTATTATCTTAACTACATTTATATTACAATAAAAAATACACAATTAATATTTTTTATATTGAAAAATATACAGTGATGCCTGCGAGGCATTGTCTATATGTTATTCATCTTCTGAACTATAATTAATCCCTTGAAGATCTGTAAAATAATGTTATTGAGAGCAATTATTGTCCCTTGATAGTATTTAACCTTGTTTGTGATCATAATTTTTTTAAATATAATATTTTTTATTTGAAAATAAATAAAATTAATATTAATTTATTTTTAATATTATCATATCAAAATAATCTAATAATCACTAAAAAAAACTTATTTAACAAAAAAACACAAAACCCCGCTGAAAAAACCAAACCCTTGATGAAGTCATGACAAACGCGTCTTCATCTCAGTATCGATCATGTCAATACATGACATATAGTTAACGTTAATTCTTTCAATAAAAGGTTTAATCGGAGTTTAGGTTATACAATTCGGATAGTCTACTATATATATGTGTGTGTTGTCTTATCTTCTGAACTATAATTAATAATCCATTATATTATTATTTAATATATATTTTTTTAAAAAATCAAAATATATCTTATGAATTTATATTTTATTAATAAATCTCATGTATCTCCAAAAAATAGAGCAGCTTTAAAAATAAAAATATACTATTTTAATATATTTTTAAATAAAAATATTTTAAAAAACAAGTGCAATTATACTCTCAAAAAAATTAATTTTGGGTTGTTATAAATAAAAAATAATTTATTTTAATATATTTTTAAATAAAAATATTTTTAAAATAACGGAAATAACATTCTCAGCGCAATTTAATTATGGGTCACACCTCTCCAATTTATTTTTCTTTTGCTCACAGCTTGATTCAGTGGTGTAGTCTCTATCAATGTTATATAAAACCTCCACTAGAACACACGAGTGGTCTTGGCTCCACCTTATTAGTCCCAACACATTAATATTTCTATGTTTCCCACTCAAAGGTGAGGATTAAATTAATTTACTTTTTCCTCTTTATTGAGTGTTTTAATTGTATTTTTGGTGTTATTATGATTTTTTAAAAATATTTTATTTTAAAAATATCTTTAATTAACCCGTGTAGTACCATCTTAACTATATTAAATGTTGATGTCAACTATAAAAACCATTGATGTGATTGATCTATTTATTTATATATGTATCTTTATTAATTTAGATATTTTGATGTATATTTAATTTTAATCGAATGAGTACAAGAAATAAAATTATCAAGACTTTTCTAATATTAAGGTAAACAACTCGATTTCAACAATTTATATGAAATATAGGATAAGAATTTGTGATATCACGAATCTAAGTCCCATTTCTAAGTAATCTAAGTCCCAACTCCAAGTAATTAGCAACAATCCCTCTTCTTCTATCTCTATGGATTACAAATTTAACCAATTAATACCATTTAATTGATAGCTATAGTAAGCTAGCTATATATTCATTCATCCTTATGAGCTATCAACTAGGTTTGATGCACATCTCTCCATGATGTGAAGAGATTATTAAAGTTATTGTCTAGCTATTTGGTTTATAATTGTTACAAGAGACTGAGTGTATTAGTTTTATTAGAGATGCAAGGGCACGTAATTGATTATATCTAGAAAATATATCAATACTCTTAGAGCACTCTATCTAAGATAAATTGTATTGTGCAATTTGATATGATTTAAAAGATTTGATGAATTTTATTCATGAATAACCCCCCCCCCCCCACTTTATGGGTGGACACCTATTTATAGGAAACGAAAAATTGTTTTATTAAAATTTAAATTAATTGGAGATAACATTGAAAATACATCAAAAACTAAGACTATAAGCTATTTTATGTACTAAAATATTAAATTGAATCGAAGGACTCCTAACCACTCATTTTGTGGACCTTCTAAATGTTAAAATTCCACTAAATCCAAGATCTAAAACCATTAATTAAAGTTCCATAAAATATTTTATATATACACCGAGGCGAAGCAAGTGCGCATCCTCCATGAAACAAAAGTAGTTCCGTCTATATATATATTGTCCGAGCAGCCTGATTAGATAAAAAATTAAGGAGATTGACCTAATTAGCATATGAGAAACGAGATTAGTCTTGCATTCAGGTGGACAGGAATTTTAGATAACTTATATTTATTCTTCTAAAGAAGAAATAGATAAACATGGTGGAGATGGCTGAAAGGTACAGACCAAGTTAATCCACGTTTAAACAACTGTAATCAAGAAAAGATTGCCTGTCTGATTAAAGTAATCGATCTGCGTTCTTGATGTGGCCATCTTTATGATGACGATGAAGAAAAGGTTCCATTAAAGTGGAGTATTTGGCGTGAACGTGAGCATGCTCAATTCTCTATTGTTTTACAAATACAATTCGTACTGAAATTTGCATCTTTTATTCACGAATCAAATGCTGCTCCATCTAACCCACTTCCCCTCCGATTTAAGAACGCTGGCTCGTGGAATTTTGTCTGCGAGCCAGATCAGAGACGTCGTTCATGAGAGTCAATTTGACCAGCACCCGCCATATCCATGCACCCTGCAGTTCGTGAATATAGCAGTTGCTGGATAATTATATATGGATTCGAAAACTGACCCTGTTTCTCTGAAACAACACCTATTTAAGTACTTAAGTAAACCATAACAATGTAGTTAAAAGGAGATGTCCCAGAAGAGAACAAGCCACTTATAACACAAAACGAAATATGAAATTAAAAATTAAAAAAAAAAAAAAAACATTTGGGATTGGTTGGATGTGCATCCTTTTCTTTTCCTTACAAAAAAGTACGCACTTGAATGGAAAGGTGACCAAGAAAGGTACATAACAGATAAATTTATATCAATTTTAAATTTATATATTTTATAGAAAACTTGCACTTGACATGAATTCTACACAAATTTATTATTTTAGCTAAATTTATATTATAATAAAAAAAATACACACAATTAATATTTTTTATATTAAAAAAAATATTGTGCCGTCCGCGGCGAAGCGCGGGGGTATTGTCTAGTATATATATATATGTTGTCTTATCTTCTGAACTATAATTAATCCTTTGAAGATCTGTAAAATAATGTTATTGAGAGCAATTATTGTCACTTGATAGTATTTAACCTTGTTTGTGATCATAATTTTTTTAAATATAATATTTTTTATTTGAAAATAAATAAAATTAATATCAATTTATTTTTAATATTATCATATCAAAATAATCTAATAATCACTAAAAAAACTTATTTAACAAAAAAACACACAACCCCACTAAAAAAACCAAACCCTTGATGAAGTCATGACAAACGCATCTTCATCTCAGTATCGATCATGTCAATACATGACATATAGTTAACGTTAATTCTTTCAATAAAAGGTTTAATCGGAGTTTAGGTTATACAATTCGGATAGTCTACTATATATATGTGTGTGTTGTCTTATCTTCTGAACTATAATTAATAATCCATTATATTATTATTTAATATATATTTTTTAAAAAAATCAAAATATATCTTATGAATTTATATTTTATTAATAAATCTCATGTATCTCCAAAAAATAGAGCAGCTTTAAAAATAAAAATATACTATTTTAATATATTTTTAAATAAAAATATTTTAAAAAACAAGTGCAATTACACTCTCAAAAAAATTAATTTTGGGTTGTTATAAATAAAAAATAATTTATTTTAATATATTTTTAAATAAAAATATTTTTAAAATAACGGAAATAACATTCTCAGCGCAATTTAATTATGGGTCACACCTCTCCAATTTATTTTTCTTTTGCTCACAGCTTGATTCAGTGGTGTAGTCTCTATCAATGTTATATAAAACCTCCACTAGAACACACGAGTGGTCTTGGCTCCACCTTATTAGTCCCAACACATTAATATTTCTATGTTTCCCACTCAAAGGTGAGGATTAAATTAATTTACTTTTTCCTCTTTATTGAGTGTTTTAATTGTATTTTTGGTGTTATTATGATTTTTTTTAAATATTTTATTTTAAAAATATCTTTAATTAACCCGTGTAGTACCATCTTAACTATATTAAATGTTGATGTCAACTATAAAAACCATTGATGTGATTGATCTATTTATTTATATATGTTTCTTTATTAATTTAGATATTTTGATGTATATTTAATTTTAATCGAATGAGTACAAGAAATAAAATTATCAAGACTTTTCTAATATTAAGGTAAACAACTCGATTTCAGCAATTTATATGAAATATAGGATAAGAATTTGTGATATCACGAATCTAAGTCCCATTTCTAAGTAATCTAAGTCCCAACTCCAAGTAATTAGAAACAATCCCTCTTCTTCTATCTCTATGGATTACAAATTTAACCAATTAATACCATTTAATTGATAGCTATAGTAAGCTAGCTATATATTCATTCATCCTTATGAGCTATCAACTAGGTTTGATGCACATCTCTCCATGATGTGAAGAGATTATTAAAGTTATTGTCTAGCTATTTGGTTTATAATTGTTAAAAGAGACTGAGTGTATTAGTTTTATTAGAGATGCAAGGGCAAGTAGCTGATTATATCTAGAAAATATATCAATACTCTTAGAGCATTCTACCTAAGATAAATTGTATTGTGCAATTTGATATGATTTAAAAGATTTGATGAATGTGATTTATTAATGTGAATAAATCCTACTTTTTGAATTTTATTCATGAATAACCCCCCCTACTTTAGGGGTGGACACCTATTCATAGAAAACGAAAAATTGTTTTATTAAAATTTAAATTAATTGGAGATAACATTGAAAATACATCAAAAACTAAGACTATAAGCTATTTTATGTACTAAAATATTAAATTGAATCGAAGGACTCCTAACCACTCATTTTGTGGACCTTCTAAATGTTAAAATTCCACTAAATCCAAGATCTAAAACCATTAATTAAAGTTCCATAAAATATTTTATATATACACCGAGGCGAAGCAAGTGCGCATCCTCCATGAAACAAAAGTAGTTCCGTCTATATATATATTGTCCGAGCAGCCTGATTAGATAAAAAATTAAGGAGATTGACCTAATTAGCATATGAGAAACGAGATTAGTCTTGCATTCAGGTGGACAGGAATTTTAGATAACTTATATTTATTCTTCTAAAGAAGAAATAGATAAACATGGTGGAGATGGCTGAAAGGTAGAGACCAAGTTAATCCACGTTTAAACAACTGTAATCAAGAAAAGATTGCCTGTCTGATTAAAGTAATCGATCTGCGTTCTTGATGTGGCCATCTTTATGATGACGATGAAGAAAAGGTTCCATTAAAGTGGAGTATTTGGCGTGAACGTGAGCATGCTCAATTCTCTATTGTTTTACAAATACAATTCGTACTGAAATTTGCATCTTTTATTCACGAATCAAATGCTGCTCCATCTAACCCACTTCCCCTCCGATTTAAGAACGCTGGCTCGTGGAATTTTGTCTGCGAGCCAGATCAGAGACGTCGTTCATGAGAGTCAATTTGACCAGCACGCACCATATCCATGCACCCTGCAGTTCGTGAATATAGCAATTGCTGGATAATTATATATGGATTCGAAACCCTGTTTCTCTGAAACAACACCTTATAAGTACTTAAGTAAACCACAACAATGTAGTTAAAAGAAGGAGAGGTCCCAGAAGAGAACAAGCCACTTATAACACAAAACGAAATATGAAATTAAAAATTAAAAAAAAAAAAAAACATTTGGGATTGGTTGGATGTGCATCCTTTTCTTTTCCTTACAAAAAAGTACGCACTTGAATGGAAAGGTGACCAAGAAAGGTCTCCTGATACTTTAAAAATAAACTCTTTTTCCTTACAACCTTGGTCAAGAGCACTGGAAACCAGGAGGACAGGCATTATTTTCTATTCTTTTTCCTGCGCGTAGTTTTACTGCACGTACCTTGTTAGTGGAGGTGTTAATTAAAAACAGATCTCTGGCTCTTATGGCAGGATAGGGCCAATCTCTCAATAAAGATGAGCACCAGATAGCTCGAGCCTCTCATGGATCTTAATTTATTCCTGTTATGTCTGCATATATTGCACTTTTGCAGCGGGTGTTTTCATACTTTTCCCTGTCCATGTTGCTGGCATTTCTGCAACGTCATACGGTGTCCCTAGCTCGGCTTAGGGCTAAAAGAAAACTTCTAAATCTCTGGTCTCAACAGAAAATGCTCTCATTCCAACACAAGTAAAGAACATTGTTCTGAGACCCCAAATTTCTCTACAATTTCAGGACATTCTCACAAGTTTGACCTAATGTGCCATCCAATATCTGAGCCCACCGTTATCTACAGCCGTTAAAAGGTTATCTAGCAGTATCCCAGGAATCTTATTTTAAGACTGCATGCCCCGAGTTATGGGCAATCTTTTAAGGCTAAAGACCCTTTTTTATGTGTCTTTGTTGAAGCCTTACCACTCATCTACAGAGACAGATGCTCCACTCCAAACCAAACTTCCACCAATCGCAGAAGATGGTGTGATCATTTTAGAACCACAGTCGATATTGGACACCTGTTGGATCAGACATGGAGGCCAGCTTGTTGAGGAAAGTTTAGTTCACTGGAAACATCTTTCACTTGATGATGCCACCTGGGAACCAACAGAACAATTGATTGCTCAATTCTCTTCATCCATCCTTGAGGACAAGGATCATCTTCGTGGGGGGGGTCATGATAGGCCACGACGTTCAGCTCGTGGCCTCAAACCAAACCTCAAATATCAGTAAGTGTGCACGATACATCAACTGCACTCAAACGTGCGAGACGATGGAAAAGAGTTAGAAGACGTGGCAGTATGGATGGTCTCTGTCCACTATTATTTATTTATTTGCTTATTTGTATTTCACATTTATTTGTATTTCGTAGTCATGTGTTCTTTTGATTAGTTGACGTGTAAACGTGGGGAGTTAATTGGCTTTGCTATTTAAAGCAGCCAAGTCCTGTTGTACGATCATCAA
Source organism: Salix dunnii (assembly GCA_015731905.1). Taxonomy (NCBI): domain Eukaryota; kingdom Viridiplantae; phylum Streptophyta; class Magnoliopsida; order Malpighiales; family Salicaceae; genus Salix; species Salix dunnii. Next base: position 10,903,406 of record CM027666.1, on the reverse strand, counting down.
TCAATATATGCAAATTGCGGTTTATTTCTCACCCAAAGAGAAAGACTTGATCCACAGTAAATATTGGGCCTAACAAACATGTTCATATTTTATTAATGAATAATAGCTTAAATATTATTATTCTCATTCTATCTAATTGAAAGAGTTTAAATCTTACTATTTTTATTTTATCTAATTAAAATATAAACAAATTAGGAATAAATAGCTGTAAATTTTGTAAATTTATGATTTAGAATTATTATTAAGGCCTCGTCTAATTAAATTCTTTGATAAGCATTAGACCTCAGAGTAAAGAAAGAATAATTTCTAGGTATGGATAACAAGAAACGGAAATACTCAATAATTGTCATGTGACGTGTTAAAAAATTATTTTATCTAAAAATTTAAACTGTTAAATGGGGTTTCAGAATATAATTTATATAATTCTTTAACATACCTTCTCAAGTGAAATATTTTTGGGCTTGAAACTTGCATATATTTACACTACCTTGTGCTTGATTTTTCATCATATGGAATGAGGGTAGTGAGATTTGAACTTGTGATTGCTGAGTCAATAAATCTCTGATACTATATTCATAAATTATCTCATTTAAAAATTTAAATTATTAAGTAAAATCATATAATAAATGTATATTATTCTCAAAAAACTGAAATACACATGGAGTTGGGCTTTAAAAACAGAGGTACGGTGAGAGCTGGGCAGGTCTCCAGGAGCTAGCAGAGGTTACACACTAAGAGAGTGGATTTCCATTGTTAGACGAACGAGATCTAAACTATCCTCAACCAAACCAGACAGGGAAGAAGAGTAATCACGAGGGACGAGTGCAGGGTCAGCTGATCTAGACCCATTGGATCAGTCTTTCGATTTATAAGTGTAGAGCAAAACAAAAATATGGAAGCATGTATACCTATTGGAGATTAACGACGAGGGTCAGAAAAGGAAGAGGCTTACGAAAAAGACCTAAAATTAAAAACGATCACAAGAATGACGATAGAAAAGAGAAAGTGGAAAATGAAGGAAATTAATTAATTTGCAAAACAAAAGGATATTAAAGAATAATATAAATTATATTCTGGAGTTTTACTTGTAAGTTTAAGTTTTTAGATGAGATGGTTCCTTAACATGGTATTAGAGCTTTGTTGATCCAACGATCACAAGTTCAAATCTCACTTTCCCTATTTTATTTGATAAAAATTAAGCATAAGATAATGTGGTCCTGTGTAAGTTTCAAGTTCAAAGGGCTTTTACTTGAGGGGGTGTGTTAGAAAATAATATAAATTATATTCTGAGACCTCACTTATAAATTTAAATTTTTAGATAAGATAATTCTTTAATAAAAATAAATTAATATTGATTTATGAAAATGAAAGGAAGAGCACCATGATTCCACTTCGCACAGGGCCATTAATGGGCATGTGAGTAGGCATGCACCAAGACGCAAGGCGAAAACTAAGACCAACCTTTGATGTACAGGAGTCACACACACACACACAAATAAATAAAAATAATGAAATACAGAGTTTTAACTCATTAGTAAATAGAACAAAAGTATAATAAATGTCTTTATATATATAGAAGAAGTACGCAAGTTAGGGTTCAATTACTCGTTGATATAACCAGAAAAAATATCATGATATACACAATCTCACTTCATACGCTCCTTCTATATATATAGTCATAAACCTCCCTAATCCATCCCACATCCTCTAAGGTTCTCTTCTCTCTCGACTTGCTTGCCATCGACAGAGACGAAAATGGTGAAGTTCTCAAAGGAGCTTGAAGCTCAACTGATCCCAGAATGGAAGGAGGCCTTTGTAAACTACTGGCAGCTCAAGAAGCAGATAAAGAAGATCAAACTCTCACAAAAATCCAAACAGCCCCACCAAGTTCTTGACCATGAATTTGGTCTTTCCATTTTTGATCCCATTCGCTCCCTCGCCACGAATATATCCAACAAGCTCTTCCACTCCGATTCCAAAACCGAAATCATTCAGGTATTTGACAGCTTAAGCAGGCACACGGATATCATGTGTATATTGGTGTGTGTTTAATTTTACGTGTTCATGTGAAATCTTGTATCTTCATTCGGGTTAACTTGGGATTTTCTTGTTACATAAGCCGGTAAGTCGGGCTTTCGAAGTAAGCTCATTAATGTATAAATAGTGGGGTTTCCGGCCATTGATCGGTTTTCCCCGTTCACAAACCGAGAGATCGGAGTGTTTTGATTTATTTATGTTTGTTTTTTCTTCTCTTTTTTTGGAACCCATACTATTTATAATAAAGCAAGGTCGAATCAAACTATTCGTAGCATAAATAAATAAATAAATAAAATAAAATAAACTGCATCAATATTGCAGCTTTTTTACATTTTTGGTTTTCATTATTTGTGGGTATCTTCCTCGTCCTCTGTCGGTATCGGCTTACCATCGTGCCAGAAAATAGCTGCTTTCTCGACGACATTTCAGGTGGTTTTTGCTTTTATTTAAGTATTCTTTTCACTCCCTCGTCTTTAGAGTTCGCTATAATCATCATTCAACGGTCAATTAACGGGTCCCGCTCTTCAGTGCAGCATCTCTCACCGTTGTTTTGAAGTCACATAGGTAGTAAAAATAAAATAACCGAACATAAGCACCATGTTTTTCTATGTTTTTTATTCTGAATTAATAAAAATCTATTTTAAAATTCAAAATTATTATAGAAATATTGTTTTTCACTCTAAAATACTAACCAAAGACAAACAAACAATCATTTTCATATTGCTTGTTTTATTATACATGTATAATTTAATCAATTAATCTCTCTTTTGCGTAAGTGGAAGCTCTTCTTTTCTCCAACCGCAACTAAAAATTGGTAATAGTGTTACTATTGGTTGGTAAGGTGCTCGGGGAAATGGTGTCATAATCCAGCAAGTGCGGTTCCTTTTTCCACCCATTTTTTTTATTTTTCCAATTTTCTCACGAAATCAAGGAGACGGTTATATAGGGTGCTTGTCGTCACGATATTATTGTGAATAAAAACGAGAAATTAAAAACAAAAGAAAATAATCAATGAAAAAGCTCACCCAAAGGCAGTGATGTTGTTGAATAATATCTCTAAACATCAATTTCTCGGTGGCTATAGGTGAGGAGCAAAAGCATGGAGGATGGTGATGAAGAAGTGTACCAAACTGAGCTTGTTCAATTGTTCTCGGAAGAAGACGAGGTATATATATTAACCAGTCGCATGACCCCAAGATTAAGGTTGTGACAAACATGTTACTTATTAGCTAGCTAGTTTGTATATGTCTTCCTAAGTTTGTACATATATTTGAATTAATAATATTCTTTAAATTAGTTTATTTTCTTTGCCATTTCCTTTTTTGGCAAGCAAAATCAAGTAGTTTGCCAAAAACAAATGACTTGTTTAATCAAATTAATATTTTCGAAAGTTAATTATGAGTGATTAATTATACAAATTCGATGCATGATGTTCCTTGCTGCTGTTACGAGCATATTTACAGGTTACGAGTTCTTTGTTTTTGTATCCTTGCGATTCATATTTTAGGTGACGGTATTCTTTGAGTGCTTGGATGGAGAGCTAAACAGAGTGAACCAGTTTTACAAGAATAGAGAGAGCGAGTTTCTTGAAAGAGGAGAGATACTTAGCAAGCAGCTGGGGATTTTGCTGGACCTGAAACGGGTTCTCAACGAGCACCGTCGCAAGCCGAATGCCGGGGTCCTTTCTCCTTCTTGGTCATCTTCACCTGCTCGGAGCTCCTTATGTTCCGGTAACGGTTATTCTTCTTTAACACAAAACTAATAGATTAATTAGAGTGAAATACTATGGTTATTTTTCCATGGCATGATGTGATTGATTTCATGTAGAGATGGGTTGATTCTAGTTGTGTTACGTGGAGTTCTTGCTTATATAAGTCAAATAATCATCTCATTTAAAAATTTAAATTAATAAGTGAGATTGTATAATATAATTTATATTATTTTCTAACATATCCCCTTAAGTGAAAATCATTTGGACTTGAAACTTGCATGAATCTAGAATTACCTTGTGTTTAATTTTTATCTAATAGAATGAGAGTAGTGAGATTTGAATTCGTAATCATTGGATTAACAAATCTTTGATATCATATGAATGAGTTATTTCATCTAAAATTTTAAATTTATAAATAAAATTTAAAATATAATCTATATTATTCATGATTGATTCATCGTGCTGATCGTATAGCATCCATATCTATACATTCAGTCCAAATTGACAAACAATTTCGTATAGAAATATGCCATGCACGCAGCTCATGGAAATGAGTAGAAAAACGTACATGAACTTCTCTCAAATATCACTACTCTATTTAGGAATCTCCCTGATCCAAAATATAGACTTCCGATAGCCCTGCATAATTAATTAATTAATTAATTAAAACAATTTGGTCCGCGGATGGTCTGAAAGTACGTGGAAACTCGTGAAACTTGGGTACGTTAGCTGAGTAGGTGGGTAATATATAGACGTGGCTAAAAGAGAAATAGTGAACAGGTTGAATAAATTATGACAATCTATGCCACCAGGATACTTTCCAGAAATGGAAAGAAGCGAGCCAGATGCCAGTAATTCACTCGAATTTCTTATAAATATTCTCCACGGAATATTAAATTAAAATGTCGTTTTTTTCAAAAAAGAACATTTTAATATATTTATTGATGATTATATAAAATCTGGTTCGCTAGATATATTCATGTGCCGTTTTTGCCTAGCTCTGATGGATATAAATGTCGATAGCTTGGGATATGGCATGCATACACGCCCAGCAATTTTCTTGCTGTCCATGAGATGAGAGGTTCTCGTGTCCCTACTTAACTTCATCAACCCATCACATCTTCACAAATTAATTGGGGTCCGTAAATATCCGATAATCATTAGACCCTTTACACGTGAATTTGGATCTCGAACTTTTAGGTCTTCAGCATGAGAGGGAGTGAAATGAAAATTTAATTTCATTTAGGCATGAAATTAATCTTGGATATACGTACGTCAGTAGTTTCTTGGAATTATGTTTTCAATTTGTATACATAACATTTCCCTGATGTTATATATGATGATTACGCAGAAAGCAGTGCAAATGAGACCTCTACAGATTCACAGATTGATGAAATCATCGCAGCACTCGAGAAAAAGGGTATCAATTTCATCAGCTCGGGCACAAGAAAAAAACCAAAGAAAGGGAAACCGAGGATGGCGGTGAGGATGGACGTTCCGGCCACTACACCAGCACGAACAATCACGGCTGTGACATCAATGTTGTGGGAAGATTTGGTTAAGAATCCTAAGAAAGAAAGCGCTGGGGATTTCATCAGTAGAAAGAAGATCCAGTGTGCTGAGAAGATGATTAGAGGTGCATTTGTGGAGCTCTACAGAGGCCTTGGTCTACTTAAAACTTACAGGTTCATTTCCACACCAATATAATTCCTGATCATCGTAATCTATTGATTTCCTATTCGAAATTAATTATTTTTTCTTATAATATCCAATCTCTTAAGAGAGTACAGCATGTCGCCCACCACCTAAAAATACACGAGAACAAATCAATTTTTAATGTTCATATATATATATATATATATATATATATATATATATATATATAGGTTTAAAATCATGTGATAGAAAGGTAGAAATTTGAACATGCTGAGAGGGGCTAGCCCTTGTACGATCAAAACTCAAAATTAAGCTTTGATCATCTGATCAGCAGCCACTCCAACGTCAAAATATAGATTGATTTTAAATTGGGGTTTTCCTTAATTACGTGCTAGCCAGCTAGATGCTGCTATGAAGATAGTTTCTTTTATGACCTTGCGTGTCTTGATAAGTTTACCCATCTTTGGCAGCTCATTGAATATGGTGGCCTTCACGAAAATATTGAAGAAATTCGACAAGGTAAGGTGATCTTATCTCAGCGTTTTTCAGTATAAGGAGGAGTTCGGGAAATATTTTTGAAAAAAAATAAATTTTTATTTTATTTTTTATTTTAAATTAAAAAATTTAGTCTTTTTATATTATTTTTGTATGCTCGTATCAAAAATAATTTTTAAAAAATAAAAAAAATATTATTTTAATATATTTCTAAACAAAAAATATTTTCGAAAAATAATCTTAAATATACTCTCAAACAGATACGATCATGCATGTTAGCTTGAAAGAAAGACATGTAACCAAAATTAGCTCGTTATACTATTGATGTGCAATTAACATTTGAGAATAGGTTATTTAGTAGTATGAGAAATGGAAAAGAGAAAGAAAAAAAATATTAATTTATATTATAAAAAATAAAAAAGAAACAAGAATTTTATCAAATTGTGTTAGCCCCCCGTTATAAACCATATCCCAGACAAATTAAATCCCTATTGAGAAGACTTTTATCAAATAAATTCCTCAATTATACACCTCTGCCTATGCTGGCTAACAATTCGCTCGTGCCTTCTTCAACCAAGCCCTCTAAATCTAATTAATACGTCGAAATTCCCTTAAACCAATATTGCTTCTTCTTTTTTATGAACGAAAAATTCTATTATTCAAAAGCAACCGGAAAGAAATACAGAAATAAGATATTTAAGTAAGTAAAATAATTTCAGTGAACTATAAAAATAAACGATAATTAACTATGTTGATATATTTCTGTAAGTAAAATAATTTCAGTGAACTATAAAAATAAACGATAATTAACTATGTTGATATTGTAAATTTAAATTGGGTATAAAACAATTTCTCAAAAAATTATATTTTGAAAGAAATTGGCTTGAGAATTTTAATTATATATTTAGTTAAAACAACACCATTTTAAATTTAATGTTCTTCACCGTGGACTATATATATATATATCTTCTGAAACCAAACCCCTTTCTGACTTGTGTTGGAGACAGTAACATCAATATATGTTTCTCACATGAAGAATGTGAGCCCAGCAAATATCCTTACCTAATGATAATGTAATAAAAGGGGTTGGAAGTCCAATTTGTATTTGTTTCATATATTTTTATTTTTTACTTGTAAATACCATCAATGGCTCCGTCTTTTAACCTCCCCGATTGCGGGGATGAAAGGATAGCATGACCCTGTCAACCAGTGGGCAAGAAACTAAGCTTTTATCATTTTCGAGCTCCGAACTGATGTAAACAACTGTGTTCATCGATCCATCTTTTGACAAGGATCTTAACTTGTGAAGAATTTTTCTTTAGTTAGTGGGCAGAGTCTCAACCCGATCGAATCTCATATCTCCTTCGACAGAAAATACTTATCATTTATCGAGTCATTTTTTTCTGATAACTTATGCATGCGCCATCTGCATAAACTTCAGTTAGTGCTTATAAAATAATTGAAACTGAGATTTTTCACACATAAACAGGTATCTAATCAGCAGGCATCAGCAAGTTATTTAAAAGTAGTGAAGAGATCCCACTTTATTAGCTCTGATAAGGTAACGAGACAGTACTGTCATTAGTTTTTTCATGTACAAAGATGGTAGTCAGAAGTGCGTCCTTTGCCTGCACATGATCATACTTTGACTATTAATTCTTCACCCACTGACTAATGTATGTGGCGAAGGATATGGTCCAACCATGTTCGTTTTATATGCATGATGACTTCTGGTTAGCTCTCCACAAATACGTAATTTGCATTTTGTTTATGGGATTAATGGTTTTCTAATAAGCATTCTGAGTAATATTATACTTGACTGATAAGGTGGTTAGACTAATGGATGAAGTGGAGTCCATATTCACAAAGCACTTCGCCAACAATGACAGGAAAAAGGCGATGAAGTTCCTGAGACCCCAGCAACAAAAAGAGTCTCACGTGGTTACATTTTTTGTCGGTAATTCCTCTCCCCTTCTCTCTGATAGTGGATCAATCACACACACACCGACAATAATCTTTACCAACTTTCATCGCTTCGTTTAACTAAGTTCATTGGCAAGGCAAATCCATTTTTGGTACACATACTAGAGGGGGGGAAAATGTCACGAGGGTTAATTAAGCGGTGAGATTTGATCTTGGGTTTTTGAAAGTATTTTTTATGTAATTTTTAATGATTTTTTATCAAATAAAAAACATTTTTAGAAAAAATATTATTTGATTACCCTTTGGGTCAAAATATGCCGCGCAGAAATCTTGCATGGACAAGAAATAGTCCTAGCATTGACCACTAATCCCATTAGTGGAAATAACCCTTATTAGTGTAATTAAACTTGGATCTGCCAAATCAGTGCTGGTGGTACTATGTCAGAAAAATTCATGGTTTTTATTATTTATTGATGTTTTTTTCTTTTTGTTGTTCCTTATTGCAGGGTTGCTCACTGGTTGTTTTGTATCACTGTTCAGTGTATATGCAATCTTGGCACACTTGGCTGGTATATTTAAGCCAAATTCTGAAATATCATACGTGGAAATTGTCTACCCTGCTTTCAGGTGCTTATTATGAACATTATCTTTAATCCACTAAGTAGTTCACATAAATTCTACATGATTTTAAACTAATGATTTATAGAATCTTTTTTTATATATATAAACAAAAGATTGGAAGAACTTAATATATATACATTAATGGATTAGATGACTAACATGGAATTCCTTGTAACTGGATTGACAAGAAACGAAGGATTTATTGAGAAGTAGGATAGTGCAAATTGTAAGCAACGAAACATATCCTTGTTTTTTATGTTTATACTATCCAAGATAAGCTAAGATGATTTGAATCTGCAGTTGATGAACTAACTGTGATGTTATGCAGTGTCTTCACCTTATTAAGTTTGCATTTGTTTACGTATGGGTGCAATCTCTTCATGTGGAAGGCTACACGGATCAACTGCAATTTTATTTTTGAATTCCAACCCAGCACAGCCCTCAAGTACAGAGATGCCTTTCTCATTTGCACCACTTTCATGACCTCGGTGGTTGCAGCAATGGTGATTCATCTTCTCCTAAGGGCTAGCGGTTTTTCACCAAACCATGTTGATGTCATTCCTGGGATTCTCCTCGTAGTAAGTGTTACTGGTTCCTGTTAGTAGCAAGTTGTTACAATTTTTCCTACATTGTACCACCAACATTGGATATTTGCTCAAATAGAAATCATAACTGCAATTTAACCTCATATTAAACTAGAGACCAGTGCTGATATCCATATATTTTTCAGATATTTATTTTTGTGCTCGTTTGCCCTTTTGACATCTTTTACCGTCCAACACGCTATTGCTTCATCCGAATTATACGAAACATACTTTGCTCTCCTTTTTACAAGGTATATATCTCACCTCTTTATTTTGTTGAACATTATAAGAATTTGTCAGTGTAATAGCCCAAAATTCTGTTTTTTGGTTTCTTGATTACAACACTATATTGGCAGGTTTTGATGGTCGACTTTTTCATGGCAGACCAACTTACTAGCCAGGTGATCTCTCTTAGCATATAATTTACTGCTTAAAGCATTGAAGTTCTTTGTATTATTTCTCTTGATTTCAATTAGTTTGTGGCTTGGCTAATCTTCCTCTCGATTTTCATACAGATTCCATTGCTGAGGCACATGGAATCCACAACTTGCTACTTTCTAGCTGGGAGTTTCAAGACACACAGATATGAAACCTGCAAATCCGGGAGGGTATATAGGGAGCTTGCTTATGTCATTTCATTTCTGCCTTACTATTGGCGTGCTATGCAGGTATGATTTTCCTTGACAACTATGCACTTTTCTTTCAAAATTATATGATCATTTATTTTGTCGTCACTCAATGCCAACTTCTTTATCTCCAATTAATACATTTTCTTGTCAATGGAAGTGTGCAAGGCGATGGTTTGATGAAACTGACCTCAACCATTTGGCTAACATGGGGAAGTATGTTTCTGCCATGGTGGCAGCTGGTGCGAGGATAACTTACGGTAGGCAGGAGAATCACCTATGGTTTTGTATAGTCCTGATTACTTCTGTGGTTGCCACAGTCTATCAATTGTACTGGGATTTTGTCAAGGATTGGGGCCTTCTGAACTCTAAATCCAAGAATCTATGGCTAAGAGATGATTTGATACTGAAAAACAAAAGCATCTACTACATGTCCATCGTGAGTTCTCGCTCCATTTAAATCCAACACGTCCTTCCAGTCAAGCGTTAAATATGGAAGCTCTTAACAGGTTTAGAAATTGAATTGCAGGTCTTGAACATAGTTCTTAGAGTTGCTTGGGTGGAGACTGTCATGGGGTTTCGATTCAATATGATTGAGTCACGTATGTTAGATTTTTTATTGGCTTCTTTGGAGGTAATTCGACGCGGTCATTGGAATTTTTACAGGTACATTTTATTTCGATCTTTACTCAAAAAAGTTTATGAGAAGAGCTTTGTGGTCTATAGAGGCAAATTATCTCTCTTCTAATATTTGTCAGAATATGTTAAAACAGACTGGAGAATGAGCATCTGAATAATGTTGGCAAGTTCAGGGCGGTGAAAGCAGTTCCCTTGCCATTCCGGGAGACTGATTCTGATGGCTGAGATGTTCAACCATCAGAATGTATAGAATTTTCTTGCAAGTTCATTCCAGAGAATATTGGCATGAATGGGCCATTTGGGATCCACATCTTATAAAAAAAATGTGTCTTCTTGTCATTCTTTACATATCCAATTGATTCAGTGATTGTAAAGCTCTGAGTGTAATGAAGAGAGCGAGCATCAAGTTTACATGGCATTATCATCTTGTACAATATTGGGAATTCTAACTTCGATTTGATGATATGAACAAAACTGATTTCATCGACTAATTTTTCATTTCCTATGGTGATGACTTAAAGAACATCCACTGGCAACTACAATATCCCCATGACTCATCTTATATGTTGAGTAGTATAAATTTTGAAAATGATTTAGGCAGCCCACATCTCTTTCAATAAAATGGTTGCGTTGAGTTGAATGAAATGGATAGACTGCCCAAATGAGTTTGAAGCACATTGAAGATCAAGAGCATTTTTCAAGAAGAAGAGCCTGGGTTAGAGAAAAACGTGTCTATTATTAATAATGAAATATTATTATTTTTTTTTGGCAATTGAGACCATTATTTATCAGATCTTATTATTTAATTCCTGCTGAAACAAATTATTTTCTTGGACAAGTTTAAGATTAACAGGATTCTCTGAGCTCTAGAGGATTGTTCTTTAATCTTTGCATAAGGTCTCTGCAATCCTCTTCGATAGACAGTAAGCAGTGGACTCGATTGTGATCATTGGATTAACACCCACAGCACTTGGCAAAACACTAGCGTCACAAACGAACAGGCCTTCTGCTTCCCAACTTTCTCCATTCTCATCAACAGCACCTTCTTTTTCATCAATCCCCATCCTACAGCTCCCCAATTGATGGGCTGAGGAGTAAAACACCCAGTCCTCTTCCCGTGACAGTGCCCCCCTGGGAGCATAAACTGTGCTCAGAAATTCCTCTAGATCCTCTTCTTTGATCCCTTCACATTTGATCCTCTGCCCATCGCTTCTATGTGTACCGACTTCGACAGCTCCTGCTGCTACTAGAATCCTCAATGCCTGTCGCAGCCCTACCTTGAGATTCTCTTTGTCTGATGCACTTAAGTAATAGGATATCCTTCCCTCTGTCGTAACTTTTCCAGACCCGCTATCTCTTATTATTGTTATGAGGTGAGCAGTTCTTGCATACTTCATAATTCTGTTCTTCATGTCATGTCCAGACAGCCAGGGACATAATACAGAAAATGCAGAAGGCCCTAATTGAGGAGTTTCTATAATTGCCCTTGCATTGGAGTCTCCTGCTACCACTTCGTGAACTGTTGTGATTATCCCACCATCGTATACTTTCCCCTTGAACTCTGAATTTGACTCGGGAAAGTATCCCCAGGCCATTAGGACAGGGTGTAGATGAAGGTTTCGGCCTATATTCTGATTCTTCAATCCACTAGAGATCATTAAAGGCGGTGTCAAGAGAGCTCCACATGCTGAGATTGTTACCTTGGCCTCAACTTGCAATCCTGTTATGATATTGTTGCTTAAAATTTTTGCGATCACTCCCAAGCACTTCTTTTTTTGTTTACCCAGGCCCTTGTTCTTTTCCAATATAAATCTCTCTGCTTTGCATCCTGTCAAGATCACTGCCCCGTGATCAACAGCATCAACCAGCCATGTACGATCAGTCCCTTTCTTCTCTCCTTTTCGACAACCATAACCACAAGAGCCACAATAATGTCTCTCTGAGGAATTTCGTGGGACGGTTTTGACGGGAACACCAAGGCGCTCGCACCCTTTCCGAAGTACTTGATTTTGAAATCCTTCCTCTATACAATTCTCTGTGACTCCTATTCTCTCACAAACAGTATCCATGGCAGAAAGATATTCAGGGCTACCAAAAAGTGGGATTTTCTGGTTCTTAGTCCATTCCTGAAGCACAGAGTTTGGTGTTTTGATGGATGCTGACCAATTAACAACAGAACCTCCTCCAACTGTTGATCCTGCCATAATTATCATCTTTCCATCAGTAGTTGCAAGAAGTCCTCCAGATTCGTATAGTTGAGCCATGGAAGGGCCTTCCAGACCAGAATAATCTGAAGCAATAAAGTAGTTCCCTTTCTCAAGAACAAGGACCTTTTGCCCAGAAGCTGCAAGAACAGCCGCAGCGACTCCTCCACCACAACCAGAGCCAATAATTACAACATCACATTTGATTTTACAAAGGTTCTTTCGAGGATCTCGTGTCACTTCTAGGCCTTTTTCTTTAAGAAGATGGAGAAGGGTGGAGTCAGTTTCTTGATTAGTATCTATCAATCCCTTTTGAAGGGGCCTCTCTTTCGGAACTTGGTCTGGATTTTCATCAGTGCCCACATAATATTCCATGGCTTCCCATGCTGGGTTGTCACCATTTTGGCCAACCTGTAGAAGTAAATTAAGTTCAAGAACTTCAAGACTTTAAACAACTACTATTGTATGTGTAAGCTTTTCATCTATGATTTAACCAAGCGAGAAGCGAGTGCAGTGCATGATTAATTATTTGTTTGGATGGAGATGGTTGGAGCATCAGTTTTCATTCTTTTCAGACCATGGTCATAAATGGGGCAGCTAAGATGTCAGTGTCATGTTTGGTCGAATTAATGATGATAGATAAGTTTCCAATTCAAGCTGTTGTAGAAAGTGCTCAAAAAATCTGATAAGAAAGAACGAACAATAGGAAGTGATCAAAAAAACAAACTAATACTATTAGTGATGAATTAATGGATCAGAGTCACGATACATTTCGGCATAAATTAGCAGGGAGAAGAAATGGACTTTTGCTATCAGGACTGCCTAAACAAAATCACAGCAGAAAATCTTCATTGCATCCTCTGATCATATCCAAGATTACATAAAATTGAAAGACCGTAAGTAAAATAGCAAACAGTTAAAATTTACTGATAAATTTTCTCCAAGTTTGCCGTTAGACTCATTCAAGTTTAGACTCTATGTTTTTTTTTCAGTTTTAAATGTAAATATATTTTCTGGTTAATTTCAGTTAAATTTAGCTTCCTCTTGATTAGATCTTGAACTAGTCATTTATACTTGTTCATATAAACATAAAATAGATAAATGATGAGAAACCGACGACTAATGCTTGTTGTGATCCCCAGAATAGAGCAAGAGGATAGTTATTAATTACTACTAACTCAAAGATTATCTTGGACTTCTATGTTTTATGGCTGGAATAAATTATTAGATGTATTTCTGATAAATTATTTTTCACTTGCATAAAGTAGATGAAAATACCAAAGAATACGGAGCGTAGAATCCTGCAGAGTGATGGGAACATTACCCGAGAGAAGAAAACGAAGACGCACAAGACCTTGATATAAACGAAGGCAGATCTGATAGCTGTAAAATAACTATGTTTGAACCATTTCTGCAAAACCTTCTCCCTCTTATCCAAAGTGATGCTTGAAAAATTCTTAATGCAGAACCCTTTCTCCCCAAAACAAAGAGACCCGCAAAGTAAAAATGTACCCAACCTGGTAGATAGAAGCCACAGAACCAATCTCACCAGGAACACCGATTCTGGCAAACCCCTCTTCCTTAAAAGCTCTGCAATCTGTACAAGGGGGAGTGGGTCAAATTTCAATAAATTCTCATGTCCAATTGAATAGTTTTAACAATTTCTTCTTCTGGATCAGAAACTATTTAATTCATGAAATAACATGAAACCATAACCGATACAAGTTTGCGTGCTTTGTTTGTGCGCACCTATAGCTGTGTGAGACAAGAGAAATTAAGAAGGAGAGAACATATTGTTTCTAAACCTCATCAGGCAAAGGCGTTTGAGAACCAGAAGCTCTGTACAGGGCCTCAACAGCCCTGGAAGGTTGGTTTTGTTTTCCGTCCACAGTAGTAGCTGGTGGTGGCAGAGGAGGCAATATGGTCTCACAAAGACTAGAAAGCGAATCCATCTCAGCTGCGGAGAGCCCATGGTTGTATTTGCTCTCTCTTGTTCTCCCTCCACTCAACAAGGGGTGGCACTCTCTTCTCATCTCGCTGCTCATATTTCTTCTCCTTTACACAGACAGAAAACAATGGCGAGCGTTCTGTTTGTACTTTGTATAGGTTGACAGACTGTAAATTATATTACATTCGGCTTTCAACTTCACCTGAGGTCCTGTCTTTAGTAGATTGTAGGGACGCGCGTGTACTGTTTATGGAGGACAGTTGTTTAATGTAACGTGTAAACTAAAGATTCTTCTGCATACAAAATATAGGAAGTAGGGTAAAGAATCTGTAAGCTGGGTTAGCAGGCAAGTCTTCCATATGATTTTATATGATGACTTGTGCCTTCTTGTGTAATATTTAATTTTTTATTGTCATTTTTATTCATTTAAATTTACAATATTATGTTTTTCATTTTCGAGGTGTATAAGTATATAATAGAAACATTTCTCAAGATTGTTTATGGTGTTTTATAAAACAATAAGTTTTAGAATTAGTCAACCATATCACTTTTTATAATTCAAAATTTTAAGTGTGTGGAGAGGATGGATTACTCTTTTGACTTTTTTTTTTATATAATCAAATTGTTGTGGGATGAACTAGATGTAATTATTGAATGGCGTGTGATATCATGATAGTTGAAAAGGCAGGAGTTGCTTATCCTTGGTTATATTGATATGAAATAAGTGGTAGATACTGTGTATTGTAATAGTATAGTTATTAGTTTGCCTCTTGATGCTTTTAAAATTTTCACTAGGACCGGTTGGTATTTTCTAGTTATTTGAGATATTTACATCTTTTATCAATTTTTATACAGCTGAAATATGGTTTTACCCCTATTATCAGACAAAACAGTGTTGAGTGGGCATGAATATTTTTGGTTTTTTTGTCTACCAATGAGCAGTAAAATAAATGTTATACCATTGAATAAAATAAGGTTTACTAGGTGAGAGTGTTATAGGTATTTTATCGTTTGATGCACAATAAAACTACGGATATGCCCTCACAAACAATAAAATGAAAGAATTGGCTCTAGTGGTATGTGTGTATTTTCACATTTATTTTATTATTTTTTAAATGAAAAGTTATCACCTTTAAGACACGATCGGAATAGAAATGCAGGTAAGACACGCCTGCAACTTTTCATATAAAAAATAATAAAATGAACGTGAAAACACGTTCCACCATAGCTGATTCTTTCATTTTATTGTTTGTACAATCAATTTCTATACAGGTGACGTGCGCGGTGTCTTATGGTAACCAAACATATTCAATCATCATCTCATTATACCCCCTTCCAATTGATAGTGTGTGTGTCATCACATGGTGATCAGGGACATGTCGATGACTTTTTTTTTTACTTTTCTGTCTCCAACAAGCTAACTTACATGCCAGTGCTCTTGGTTTAAGGTTTATCATTTCAGTCCATGGGCTTTTGATTGTGTTTTTTTGTTCTAATTTATACTATATAAGTTTTGATTTGTTTCATTTTAGTTTTTTAATTGAAATTGATCAAATATTTATTTTCATTTTGGTTTTTATTCTTTTAATTTTGGGTTTCATTTTACATCCCTTAGTTTATTTGATATAGAAGTTTTAATTTCTTTCAATTTTATTTTTCAATTGAAATTCATCATATATTTTTATTTTTTATTTTGACATTTATTCTTTTAATTTTTTTTTTAATTTTACTTCTTTTAATGTTTTATTCCTTCTAAAATAGTCCATATTTTTTATCCATGTTTATATTTGTATATTTTTAGTTTTGGATTTTTTACTTAGTGTTTTTTTTTTAATAAGCAGGGTGTCCAGGTCAGCTTACACACACCACAACTAATCTTTGGACTCACTGAACATCCTGCAAACCTAATGAGCATGTAAGACACCGCGGGGGTATTAGATGTGTATGGTGGGACCCGAACCCTGGTGTAGAGTAAGGAAACAAGTTTCTTCAATCACTAGGCCAAGACTTAGTATTTGTTTAAGAGTGTGATTGACGTTGTTTTTTAATAGTGATTCTCATTCAAAAATTAATTAAAATATTTTTATTTTCAAAAGTTTTTTTTTTAAACAAATGCATGCTTTAATTAACACCCCTCCATATGTTGCTTGTTTACACCTAAAATATTTCCCAAAATACGACAAATTACTGAAGAATGAAGACAAAGCCAGTCATTATCAAAAAAAAAAAAAAAAGTAATGATAAAGAACAAAGATTGCTCTCGTGAAATGAGGGTGGGGCTCCATCTCATAAGTGCAAGGAGATGCGTGATGTCTTTCAAATCAATGGCTAGCTTTGTCACACGTAGTATATTTGATAGCTTTTGTTTTTAAGAGAAGAAAAGGATACTTTGGAAGACCTTATAGCAAAAAAAAATATTTTTATTTTTTTAAATTAAAATCTTTTAATATTTTTATATCAAATATATTGATGTTAAAAATATTTTTTTAATATATTATTCTAAAAAAATATTTTAAAAAACAATTCCGACCACAATCATAAATTTCTATGTGAGAAATTATTAAGCACGCAATTCCTTTTCTAGAGTGCCAAGCACGACCTCTTATTATTTTTCATATGTTATTGGTTATTAAATTGTTTTGATATTTTTTTTCTCTTTTGGTTTTTAGATTTTATTTCTACCATATAGTTAACATTAAATTAAATTATTATTTTTTATGTTTGGATGTAGCTTGAGAAATATGTTGGAAACTATTTTCCAGTTATAATATATTTTTGTTTATTTATATGGTTGTTTTTTATTTAAAGTTATAATGTATAATATAATGTGGTCATGGTTTTGTTATCAAGTAAAGAGTTTAAATTAGTGTGATTTGTAGTAATACAATCCTCACTTTTTAATCCATTTAATATTTTTCACTACTTTTTTTTATTCACAATCATCTCGCTTTATTATTTATCCATTTCCAGGTAAACATTTACTGCTTGCAAAATACAAATACAGAAATATAATATAATATAATATAATATAATATAATATATGATGCCTTTAATTCACCTCCCCGACAACGAAGGAAAGAGAATATTCTCCTGTTCATGCACGGGTCATCGCGACCATTTTTTGGGATATTAAACACATGTTTGTGAATGTCGGGGATATAATTGCTGGCACATGATTTTGTACATGCAAACAGGATAAGTAACTGTTTGCTACTATGATTCAAAATTATTTTTAAAAAATATAAAAATATTTTTATTTTGAATTAATTTTTTAAAACCATTTTATATACTGATAATAAAAATACTGTTGGGGGAATAAACAGTTGCCTGACGCGTTAACAGCCGGGGATATAAATGCAGGCACATGACTGGTCCTCCAGTGTAATTTTGCGCTGCAGGCAGGTTATATTTGGATTATAAAAGAGATTAGTTTCCGTTGCCGGGACTTGAACCCGGGTCTCTCGGGTGAGAGCCGAGTATCCTGACCAACTAGACTACAACGGACAGTTGTTTCTAAGGCTCTACATGATTTAATTTATAAATTTTATCGTTTTTGTTTTTGTTTTGTGTTTTGTTTACGTTTTTATATTTCGATATTAAAAAAATTGAGAAAATAATAAATAAATATTTTTAAATGAAAAACAAACACTAACACAATATTAAACTACTATTCCTTTTTTATTTTTCTTGCTTCTCGAAGAGCACAAAACTACAAGAGCAATTTCCATGTGTTTCTAAAGCGAACTCTCAGATTATAAAGTGGAATCTGATTACCAATAGATCAAAGGAGCCATAACTGTATTTTAATTATCATAAATGTACGAACAATAATAACCACAAATTCACGCATGGGATCCCTTGACACCTGCAACTTGGGCATTGTCTGTGAGCTACGATGGTATATTTGCTTATTAAAACCAGGATCAGCATCTGCAAGCACGTCAACAAAATGAGAATAAATCTTTCGCAAAAGTTATTCCAACTTCAAAAGTAACAAGAAAAGGAGTATGCAAACCATGTCTCGTGTTTGTCTGCACGCAACAGAGTGTTAATCCAATTATCACACATCAACCACAAACTGTACTCTTACAATCTCTCAGGCTGGGGAAATAATGCTCCCTTTTCAATATGATTGAACAAAGATAAATGAATGAGATATGTCCAAACGGTATTTATAGAAAAGAATTCCAGATAAACATCAACCGTGTCATGCAATAGACAACAAAACATAAACAACAGGGCGTTGTTACATTCACAGTCCACTTTCCTAGACACTACACCAGCGTCAGGGAGGAACAGCACCTACAATAACCGCTTACAAAGCGCTGGACGATCTCTTGATATGAGGAGAGCACGGGATGACAAGTAATCAAAGGAAGGGGAATATAAGTCATCTGGTCCGATAACATCCTTGACCTTTTGAGTACTGCCAGCATTGCCAGTGAGAGATTGCAATGCGTCATCTTTTAAGGCATCAAATGCAAATAGCCCCAATCCACAAACTCCCATTACAAGGTTTGAGTTTCCCCAAACCTGTGTTATAGCTGAGTGAGCGTTAGATTCTGGCAGAGAGTAAGTGCTGACTAGCCTTTGCATGCGCATTGAGAAATGTTGCACCTGGGAACAAGTATGTTTCTTCCCTGCAAGTCTCGTACTGGCACAGCCAATGTAAATTGAATCTCCACGGCTGAAAACTGATTGCACATTGGCACATATTTTCGGTATCTTAAGGCCTATACCAGATGGATTGCGAAAGTCTAAGACATTGATAGAATCATGGGTGCAAAACACACCATCATTTCCTTCAGCTTCTGCAGAAGTTGCTCTGCGTTCAAAAGCCAACATTTGGACTGGTAAGAGAAATGTTCCATAGCTTCTTTATAAAGAGTTAATAACCAGAATAAGTATATTATTACATGTATTGTATTAAGTATGGTTTCCCCCTTCTAACACTAGCCCCTAATTTATATCAGCATGTCAAAAAAACAAAAGGCAGAGGAAGCATATTATTACATGTATGGTAGTGCAGCTATGTTTATACATGATAAAATTGATTAGTAAATAAAACAATTTAATGAGAGATGCAAGAAGTCAACAAAAGTGAAAAATGATCAGTGGTAGACAAATCATATAATCAGAGAGCGTCAGATAGCATTATTTCCTTCAGCTCCTAGAAAGGTGAACATTTCATACATCATCACGTATTTTCAAAATGATTGAGAACTTTTCTAGAGCATCTTCACGCATTTTAATTAAACTCAGCAGTTATTGACCTATTCAAACAGCCCATAGATGCTAGTAATTCCATGTGTGAGAAAGAGAAGCAACGTAAGAGAATGATCAGAAGACAAGAGTTTTTTAATTTCACAATGATGGGTTAAAATATATTAAGGATATGCCATAAAACATTGAAACCGCGATGATGTCTGTCAAATTGTTCATTTGGCCATACGCAGGATAGATTTTCAAAGGTGTCAACTACAAAGAGCTACTGCATTCAAGTACAAATACTGAAAAGGGAAAAGGATAAACCACAGATAAAATGAGGTGAATTGCAAGAAAAGGATTGCTCTGATAAATAAAAAATATATCTTAGCCATCTCACAAGCAATATGGCACTAATCATTTCAGTGAGGAGAAACACAAAAATGGTTTGTCTAATCATCACAAAATTGAGCACCATTTGATTTGAGAATCAATGTTGCAGATAATGTCATCACTTTCTACCGCTTTAGGAACGAACTTAACAGTTTATATAAATCATGTCTTAAGATGATGAAATATTGTTGTCGCTTCTTTTTAGATGTTTAAGCATTGTGATATGTGTAGTTACACGCACAGAGAGGAAAGAGTACAATGACAAAAAACAGCAATTAGAAATGATTTTAAAGTTATCAGAGGTTTTTACCTTTGCCTAACCCCACCACCTAGTTCAGCATCAGTGTTGATCACATGAAGAGCTGAGATTTTTCTACCAGCCAAAGAAACAGACAACAAGGATTGAGGATTAACAGAGTTCACATCCCACACAGAAATTGTTTCTGCCTCAGCCACGACCACTTTTCCTCTGTTTCTCCACTGCAAAGGGCTTGAATAATCCATTGCTAGCACAGGTTTTTGCACCTCCCATTTCATTATTTGTTCTCCATCTCGAATATCATGTACTTTGACGACTTTTTGAGAGCTGGCAGCAGAGATCATAAGAGGTCCACAAGGTTTATACCACCATCGAGTTTCATGTAACAATATGCTAGACCTCCTAGGGGCAGTACTGTTGGGTAAGGGACCGAGTACTGTTCTTGAGGCAGTTGTTCCTCCGTCCTCAATGTGAAAAGCTCGCACGTCTTTGGCATAGAAATCCCATGAACAAAAGCCTGAATCAAGAGTATTCCCAGCAGACGCGGCCACAACATATCTCCCTGAGCATCCGTCAGCACCAGGTGCACGAATCATCCAGCAATCTCTCCATATATTAGGTGATACTCCTGGGGGCTTGTATACAGCCTTCTCCTGAAACAGTTATTAATCATCAGTGTGTACAGACAAGTTTTGAAGAAAATGCTGCTGGTTTGATAATGTCATTGCATGCATCAATCTGTTCATGACTCTTATGATGATACACATTATCTGCATGTTAATTTGTTCACACGAACATGTTTGAATGAAAAGAGTGACAGAGAGAGATTAAATGATATAAGCAGCGATCAATAAAATCAGCAAGCTCAATAAATTGTCAAAAGTGCATCTATCTTTTATCCGAAAAGAAAATCAGAAACAGATGGATTCAATTCTTTAGGGGAAGGAAAGGAAACATGCATGACATATTCGAGATAGGGAAGACGTGGATGCTGATCTGTGAAAGCTCCAATCAAAATGGAAGTTCAATGCCAAGCAGAAAATAATAGTTCTAGCACATACCTCACAATTTGCAATATCATAAAAAGAGCAGGACCCATCATCATGAGTAAGAAGAATTGACTCTCCCTCTGACACAAACCATCCTCCTGTAGAATTTTTGGTGCCTATTTTATTCACCTCATAGACACAAGTATCTTCAATTTCCTCGCCAATCATGACTGTATTTATATTCTCCTGATCATCAAACTCATCGAGTGTTTCATCAGTTGTAAGAACAAGGTCCTCCTCGCACTTGAGATTGAACATGTTTGAAGAGTCTTGCTTTCCTGAAACTGAACCATCACCCATTTCTAGAACCTCAAAAGACTCAAGACCCACCTTTGCATTTCTCATGGTTACCTTTTTATCCTCTTTACCTTTGGAATCCAAAAACTCGAATGCTTTTTTATTATCTTCAATAGGACCAGAAAACTTCTCTTCCACCTTTAACTCACATCCAGACTCGTGACTTTGACAACTTGCTATCGGTGCCTTCAGTGATGTTCGGTTTCTAAGCAGCTTATGATGAGGAAAGAGTCTTTCTTCAAGTTCCTCGGTACTCAACCCTTTAACCGAACTCTTCACATCCTCTACTTTCTCACTTTCACTCTTCTCCATGACCACAGCTGTTCCAGTATCATTCCCACCACTTTTTGATGTACCAGTACCCGCGACATTTCCCATTGCCTTCTCAATCCCTGAAATTTTATCTTGAATATCTAATAGTATCACCTTGGACGCATCAGGGTTATTCATATCCAACATTTCCTTTGTCTTCTTAATGTCTGACGCAATCCTCTTCACTTTTCCTTCTAAAAAAGCAAGCTTATCGTGAAGCTTGCTTGGATATTTGACACCAACCTTGCTTCCATTTCCTTCATCATTCAGCCCCTTGTCTTTCAGGTTCTGCAAAACCTTACCTTTCGCAGAGGATTTCTCACTAGACTCCCTAGAGCTATCAAATTTAAACCCAGACCCAGATTTCTCTGCATATAACTTATCAAATTTACAAAAATTTGCGACTTTTGAATCTAAATTTGAATCAAACTCACTTGATTTTCTTAAATTAAGTTCTTTATTAAAATTATCATTCAAAACCTTGAACTCACTGAGTTGCTTTTTACTTTCCAATATTTTTGAATCATTTCCTTCACAAAGTACGTTCTTTTTCTTCAAATCCACGCTAAATTTACCATTTTCTTTCAAACCCCTTATCCCACTCTTCTTCCCTACACTCGACACCGCTCGTTTATCACTCTCCCCTTTAGAAACCCTAGAATCCCTAAAAACCCTTATAAATTCAGATGGGCTTGAACTCCTACCTCTTGCTGTCGACGACGTCGACCACCGCATGCGCCCTTCGCTGCCATCTCCTACAGCGGCCTTGTCAACACGGGGCACGGGCAGGATTGAGGGTTTTTGAGCCAGAGAGTTGGGCCTGCTGTGGTTCTCTTTTCCGGAAAGCGATTTTTTTATGGCGGAACTAGGGTTCTTATCGAAGGTCGAATTGGGGGTTACGACTTTGGTGGGTTTTTGGGCAGCTGTGGCGGCGGCGACGCCATTTCGGTCTTTCAGCCGACGAGACGAGGAGGTTGACATGGATTATAGAGATTTGATAAATAAAACTTGGGTGTTTGAGGTTATTGAATTGATTTATGTATTACACAGATATGAGAGAGAAGAAATGGATCCAGTGGTATAAATCTGTAACACTGGCTTGCTATTATCTGTGTTTTTGAAAGGGACAAGTTCCTTTGAGGCTTTGAGCGGGAAATGTATCTGATTTCGAGTTTTCAAAAACAAAACTATTTGGACTATTATGCCTTTTATATATTTTATTATTATTATTAAACTTACTTTATTAAATAAATAAGTTAATCATGTAAAATTCAACTTGCTTTTTAAAAAGAAATTATAATATATTATTTTTTTATTGCTCGAGATTAAGTTACTCAACTAATAATTTAGACATTATATCAAATTAATCTATATTAAATTTAATAACTATAATTTTTTTCTTGTTTATGTATATTTTTATGAAATGAGAAAAATAAAGATTTGTTTTTTTAAAAAAAAAATAAAACATCATCTGGAGAGAAAAAATGTTATTTTTTTTAAATTTTATCTTTTATATTATTTTTTAGTATTTAATTTATCATGGTTGACTTTCAAAAAATATTATTTGCTTTTCAAATTTTTTTATCTCATTTTATGACTTAGAGATGTTAATTTTATGGATTAATTTGTTGACTTGACTACTTTGTTTTAGTTACATTTTTGTTTTAATCTTATTATTTAACATTGTATTAAATAAGAATTAAATTTTATTTTAGTTTTTTTTTTAGGTCATCATATTCTCAAGGCCCGAGTCACCGATTAATCTGAGTTATCAAGATTTTTTTATACTTTTATTCATTTTGTTTTTTTATACTTTATGTTTTAATATTTGATTGATGAGAATTGAGTTTTATAATATGTTTTTATTTAATTCTATTAAAATATCCTTATTTCATTGTCCAAATTTAGCAAATTAACCTTGGTTGGAATATTTATTATTTTTTTTTAATTTTATGATTCAACATTTAATTGGTTAGAAATCTTTGAATAAATTACTTGATTTAATTGGAGTAATTGATTTTCTATAGTTGACGGGAAAAAAAAAGAATTAACATATGAAAATCACATGTGCTCATATAAAAATATTTAACAAATTAACTTTAAATCTATTATGCTAATCCAAGTTTCTTCAAAAAAATCATAAAGAGTGTTGACAAATTAATTAAGAACAAATGAACAGTAATCACATCAATATTATACCCATTTTATTTCAAATCCTCTTTAATTTTAATATATAGTTTTTCAAGTGTACTAGGTGTTGCGATGTAACGAGTGTTTGTTTATATGGTAATGCTATAAAAAATATATTTTTTTACGTGTTTTGGATCGTTTTAACATGTTAATATTAAAAATATTTTAGAAAAATATATATTATTTTGATGTTTTTCAAAGTAAAATACACTTTAAAAAATAATTATTATCGTCATGCCAAATTCTATCACATAATACTTTTTTAAAATACTTTAAATTAGGATATATATATATATATATATATATATATATATATATATATATATATATATATATATATATCAGCAGTTTAAATCCATTAAAAAAACAGAAAAAACTAATTTAATAATTTTTCAAAGTAAACAAATTTTTGAAAAGCTCTGAAAAATAAAAGATATCGCACTTGAGATAAACTATTTATCCACGCAAAATACTATTGTCAATTATGTTTTATTTTGTCTAAAATAACCATTATATCTAATTCAGGTTCAAAAAATAAAATAAACCAGAAAATTTCATCTCGTTTAAAATTTCAACCTATTCTAAAAAATTTGGCTACTATGTTTTGACTAAAAAATATATATATATTAAAATAAATCTACTTTTTTCTTCTTCAATATCATCCTCCAACTAATTTATTGGTTATTGAATATTATAATATATGATGATTTTTTATGGTTATATTGGTCTTATGACCCATGTTACTAGATTGACAAAGTCATATGGTTGACTCTCTTTTTTGTTTGTTTTTTTATAGTTGATGGTTTTTTAATTTCATTGTTTGACATTTCAATATTTGATTGATTATGAATTAGACTTTATTGTTTTTTTTCCCATAAAATTATCCTAATTTTATGACTTGAGTCACGAGTTTTGTGAGCCAACTTGATTAGATAGGGTTTGTTTTATTTTTTCCCTTTTTAAAATTGATTTTTTTTTCCTATTTTCATCATTTAACAACAATTTTACTTGAAATTCAGTTTCATAACTATCACAATGATGTTTTTTCGCTCCATGTGTAGCCATCCCCGAAGATGGGAGGAGATGTGCGGGAAAAAAAATTATAATCATAAAATTATTATTGTAATTTTTAGGAATCGTCATCTAATATTAAGGTCACCATAAAACTCAATGGTATGCAAGAGTCTAAGTAAGATGACTTGTTATGCAAGGAGAAGATGCATCACCCTTAATGCACATACTCAAGGTAAGTTGCATTGTTATTTAATTATTTTTCTAGGTTAATTTTTTATTTGTTGGTCTTTTTGAAGGTTCAAGTAGATCTCTTTTTATGAGAGAGTCTTCACTTCATTGGATTAAAAACTTAATTGTTTTAAAAACCTGAATTTTAACACTGAATTTATTGTCCTTATAATATCTAAGGATGTACTTTATAATATACCTTTACACCCTAATAATTAAAGTTTACAATTAAAAAAAAACAAAGTGATTGGTGAAAGTTTTTTGATAATTTGATCGAAATCTAATGGGTGGTCATGAATTGGTTATGGTATCTTATTTTTCATCTCAAAAATGAGAAAAGATACATTTTTTTATTGAGAAAATATGCTTATAATAGTCAGTTGTATGCACGAAATGCCCGTCATTTTCAGTGGCATGGATGGATGTTGTGTCCAGCCCAGCCATTACCTACCATGTTATTGCAAGTGAATAGTAATATTTAGTTGGAGGATGGCAAAACATGATTGATCTGTTGCGCCGCCATTGAAGGAGGTCAAACCAATTCTGGTGGTGGTGTTGGTGGTGAGAATAGTGGTCAGTGATGATTGTAGAAAGAGGATGAAGTTTGCTACAATAGAGAGATAAGTGATGATGTTGTTATTTTTGTTGTTGAAGAAAAAGAATAAGTTGTTTTCATTGTTGCTAGAAGAGGAAAAGGAGTTGGTGGTGGTCATGTTGAGGTGGTGCTTGGTCAGTTGTCGGCCAAAAAGGAAGTTATTAAAGTTGTCGATGTTAGAGAAGAAAAAACCTAAAACTTTTGTCAACAATGAGGAGAGGAAACCTGGAATTGTTGATGTTATTACTAGAAGAAAAGGAGAGGTTGGTGGTGATGCTATTGATGAGAAGGGGAGGAAGGTTGATGGTGTTGCCAACAATGGAAAGAGAAAAGCTATAATTATTGGTTGTCGTTGTTGTCGGAGGAGAAGTTATTAGTGGTGCCATCGATGATGAACTCACAATTTACTTGTTTCCAATATCTGTATTTATGTGTTCTACTCTTTGTTTCCTTTTTGTATCCTTTTCTTCTTCATCTGTATCTTTTTTTGTTATCCTGCCCTTTTCAATTCGTTGCTTGCAGGTATTTTCAGGGAAGATAGTGACTCTTTAGCTAACTGTTGCATGTAGAGGATGGTGTTTGAAAATTATCTCTTCCAATTATGCAACGATAATGACGATGACGTGTCTGCATTATTTAGACCAAAACATTTAACTTAGCCTGCAAATTTTATAGAATAATACAAGTATAATTTGGTCTCTTAATTTATAATTGTTCTAATTACCCTCTTAATTAGTTTGAAACTTTTAATTTCATGCAATTTTATCCCCGACAAAATTTCAATAGCAGCCTCGAATATACACGTCTTTTTTACTTTGGTCTTAAATTTATACAATTTGATCCTCAAATTGACCATTGAACTTTATTTTTCTTCAATTTTACCCTTGATCTCATCCAATTGATTAGGTAAAAATTAAATTTGATTTTTGAAAATCCAATTGTCTCAATTTAATCTGAATTAGGCTCCTAAACTTAATTTTCACCAATTAAATCATTACTAAAACTAATTTAACTAATTTAAAGTATAATTAAGTCCTTCAATTAAATCTTAAATTAATTTTTAAGCATAACTAAAATTTAATTTGACCCATGATTAAATCAAATTGTCATATTAAAAATATAATTGTATATTTTGACTTAACTTTTACGCAAATTTATCTGATAATCATTTATTTTAGCTTTGAATATACATATATTACATTTTTTCACATAGTAGAGGTACAATCGAGTTCTCAAATCAATTCAAAAATTCCAACTTGTTTTTTTCACAACATCAACCTTTTTTTTATTTTTAGAAAATAACTCGTAAATAAGTTATTATAATAATTTATATTGATTTGCTTTATTCGGGGTTATTATGGTCTCCTGAACTGAGTTGATCCAATGTTGTTGTTGTTTTTTTTTGCCAACTATATTTTTACTCGTTGTCCATGTTATATTTTGACTCAATGAGTCCATCGATGACATTGGTCATTTCACTTGTGTTTGAAATTTAAATTATATAATTTAAAGTTAATTGATATTTGAATTTGAATTGAAATTATAAATATTGAATTATATATTTTTAAATGTTTTTTTTATTATTATTATCATGAAACACCTTAACGATTCTTTTATATATTTATTTATTGCCATAAAAGAAATGAATGTGAAACATGTTATTCCAAATAATTAGTCAACCGTGTTATTTATCAATGAACAGTAAACATAAATAAAGTACAACGTTCTATTGTGATAATACTAGCTACATTGCCTGCGCGTTGCCGCGGATATTTTTTGTGTATATAATTTAACATAATTCAATAAACAATGATAAATTTGTATGATATAATTAAATAAAAATTATAGATTAGGAGATAAAATGAATAAATTTTTAAGTAGAGTTTGTTGCGTAAGCATAAATTATATCTTTTAGAATGTAGGTACTGCGTTATAAAAGATAATAAAAGAGTGCAAACTATCTAATTTGCGGATTATTGCAAAAAAGGAATATGTTGACATGAAGAATGAAGTTAAAACCTTTCTTCAAAATGAGATATTTAATCTCTTTGCCAATTTTTATATTCAAAAAAATATCATAAGCTATTAAATAAAATGAATAAAAATTGATGTGAATTATTGAAAATGTAGCAAATATCTAAAAAAAGAATGGTGAGGATGATCTATGGTGCGAATTGTAGAAATCCAGTGAAACGCAAGTTTTCCATAAAATATATGAATTTTAAATCGCTATAAATTTATTTGTTTAGCTTATTATTAATATTATTTTTAAAACAATCAAAATAATTCAATTGACTTGAAAATAATTAAAAAAAAGCAAAATAATTTTATAAGAAAAAATATAAAAATTAATCACTAAAATCATTGTTATTATTGTGCAGATAGTAAAATCATAAAAATTATTTAATCCAAAGAGCAAATAAAAATAACAATAAAAAAAACATTGAAGTCTTAATCTCTAAAATTATTATCACTATAACCATTAAAAAAAATAAAATTAATAAAATGCCTAAAAGAAAAAATATAAAAAATTTTTAACAAAAAAGTAAATAAGAAAAAAAAAATTATTATTATTATTATTATTATTGATATTATTACTGCGCTAATAATGAAAAAAGGAAAAATTAAATTAAAGACTTAAAAAAGCATAAAAAATAATAGTGGTAATAATTGAAGGGAGTTTAAAAATAAAATAAAATAATAGATGATAAAAAAAATTATTAGATGACTAATATCATTTAACTTAAAATTTTAAAAAATTGTTCGCTCGGCATTGTGGGCTGAATAAATAATTTTTATAAGATTTGTTGGATCGAAATTAAAATATAATATTTATATATGGAAACTTTAATATAATAAAATAGATGAACACGCCCTCTTATAACAATAGCAACATCGGAGTCATAACATCTAAAATTATCATTGTTATTACTATTAAAATAATAAAAATTATTCTGAGAAAAAAAACATCAATAAAATAATAAGTAAGAAAAACAATTAAATCATCATCATCATCAAAGAACAAATAAATAAATGAAAGACTAAAAAAATCTTAAAAATTTTAATAGAAGATTAAACAAAAAAATAAAATAAAATAAAAATTATAATTGTTATTATTGTCAAAACAATAAAAATTGTTAAATTATCTCGAGGAAAAAAATATAAAAAACACTAACAAAAGAGTAAGTAAGAAAAAAAAATTAAATTATTATTATTATTATTATTATTATTATTATTATTATATTTGTGCTAATAATGAAAGAAAAAAATGAAATAAAAATAAAAATTATCATTATTATCACTGCTACAACAATAAAAATCATCAAATTATTCAAAGAGAATAAAAATATAAAAAATATCAACAAAAGAGTAAGCAAGAAAAATAATTAAATTATTATTATTATTATTATTATTATTATTATTATTATTATATTTGTGCTAATAATGAAAGTAAAAAAATGAAAGATTAAAAAAATCCTAAATTTTTTAACAAAAGATAAAAAAAATGAAAATAAAAATTATCATTATTATTACTGCCACAACAATAAAAATTATCAAATTATTCTGAGAGGAAAAAAACCTAAAAAATAGTAACAAAAGAGTAAGCAGGAAAAACAATTATATTATTATTATTATTATTATTATTATTATTATTATGTTAATATTGAAAAAAATAAAATAAATGAAAGACTAAAAAAATCTTAAAAACTTTAACAAAAGATCAAACAAAAAAGTAAAATAAAAATTATTTTGTATATAATAGTAAAATGATTATTATAATAGTTAAAATTATTACCAATATTATTGCCAGAACAATTCAAATAATTAAATTGCCATGGAAAATCATTACAGAAAATCAAAATATTTGTATAAAAAACAATTAAAAATAACAAATGATTTAATGTCAAATATCAATAAAAAATAAATTAATATCAAATAAAAAATAAACATTATAAAAAAAAACAAATGAATTAATATCAAATAAAAATTAAAAGAATAAGGACCGAAATGAAAAATAATATATATAAAATTAATTCCCATTGAAGGATAAAATTAAAACAAAAAACAATTGGAGGACCAAAAATAAATAATGACAATTACTGTCATTTTATAAAAAAATCAGAAGAAGAGGGACTGAAATCGAACTTTGTATATATTATCAATTTTAATTGGAGGACCAAATTAAAGAAATGAAAATATCCGTACTGGAAAAATTGAAGGAATAAAAAATAAATCAAAAATCAAAAGTATAAGAAATGAAATGTAAACTTTTTATATAATCAGTTTTAATTAAAGGAAACAATTGAAAACAATAAAATTTTAATTTAAATAAATCAGTAATAAAAACCAAATCAAAACCTCAGGTATCAAAATGAACTTATCACAAACATCAGGGACCGGAGTCGATGTTGTGGTGGCAGGAGAGAGAAAAATGACAGCGGACAATAAACCATCCACCGCCGCTTACCGGGACATCTATGACCGGAACGCACCGCAACGGAAGAGAGAGGACCTTCTAGCGTATCTTCTGGCATGACAGAAGTTCTTTTTTGACGACGGTATGACGCCGCACACGCCGCCTAAGCGCGGTAGAGGGTAATGCTGCGGGCGTGTCTGTGTGACGCGCCGACAGTTAATTAGAAAAATAATAAAATATGAGATAATTACCAAGAGGCACCTGACCCTATTGATATTTACGAAAAAAATGTAAGGCAAAGGACGTAGCTGCCCCTGTTTACTGTGAGCTATTTTGTCATTTTCAGGGACTTTTTTGTCGATTCACTGTGCAAATAAAATGGAAAAACCGGTAAAGCTTCTGGTTTCTATGCACTATTTTTTCGTTTTCGGGGTTTTTTTTTCCAGTAATCCACTGTTCAAAACTGGATAAAACAAACAAAAAAGGACGCCCATATGCTAGCGAAGCACAAATATAAAATGTCTACTCCAAAGTGATTCTATATACAATGCACAGTACCAAACAGTAAATCAGGAACGATAATTATATTTATGTTAATATTAATTTTACATGATTTTGTTTATATATCGTTTATTTATTATTGACTTTGTGCGGCAAACTAAATTCAAAAGTTTTAGGATAATTTATAATTATACCAATGTATGGATCATGAAATGTCTGCATTGGTGGGTCCAACGCAATCTATCGCTTGCAGTTGTAACCAAGAACCAAAAAGTCTCTGCTACCTATTTAATTGACTGTTATAATTATGATTAATATTATTTTTAAAAATTATTTTTTATTAGAAATATATTAAAATAATATATATATTTTATTTTTTATAAATTATTTTTGATATACAATAATATAAAAATATTATTTTTTTCATTTAAAATAAAAATATTTTTTTTATTTTTTTTTCAAAAATATTTTTGAAAAACATTTAAAAAATTCTAAATGGATACACGAAAAAGTGTTATCATATCTTAGTTATTCTTCTGATTTTCATGTCTTTTAAAAATACTTTAAAAAATTAAAATTAAATTTAAAATATTTTATTCTAAATTATTTTATTGGTATTTTAAAAATATTTTGATATAATGATATCAAAAATATTTTTTATAAAAAAAATATTATTTTAATATATTTTTAAATAAAAAAATACTTTCAACTTGAACTAAACTCTTAATATTATTCTTCAACTGTTTTTTTTTTTTATTATTATGTTTTTTAATTATTTTTGTATATTGATATAAAAGTAATTTATTATGTACTATTAAATATTCTTTTAATAAATTAATCCATGTGCTTGAAAGTGCATTAAAGTTTTCAAAATAGTAATTTTTGAAGCTTTTTTAAATCCCAAGTTGACCCAGTCAACTTGATCGTACAAAACTTGGATTTTAAATATAAGGTAATTTAAAATTGAATTTTGTAAGTATAATTAAAAAATATTTGATGTTTTTTTTAAATAAAACTCTACAAAACAGTGTCGTATCTCTAAATTTTATCTTTTTTACATGTGCTTTCATTTTGTTTTTATTAAACATCTTAATTTTTACTTTTTTCTTCAAGGAACTATTTCTCTATTTCTGTCTTTTCTGGACTATGTTAAATTGTGATGACGTGTCCATTAAATAAACAAATTATTCTGGAATTCATTATTCATTAATTAGGAAAAAAATGGAGATTATTTTTTTTTAAATAAAAAAATATCTAATAGTAAAGAAATAGGACTGGAGGAGCATTCAGCGATGCCATGTTTTAGGAGGAGAAGCTGGGCGAGATATTTTCCTCTACAAAAGTACGAAAAAATACAAGGAAAATAAAATAAAAAATAAAAAATAAAAAATAAAAAATAGAATCTCCTTCCCCTGGCCACAAAAAAACCCCACTTGTTTATTTATCTCTCTTTAAGAGAAAGGCCTTACAGAATCCAAATAGAGAAAAAAAAGCATGGCGCCTGTAAGCTCGCTGCTTCACCCTCCATTATTTTCTCTCTCTCCTCCCCCCCCTCCTTCTGCAAAATGTAAACTTCCCAGCAAAGTTCACACTGTACATAGTTACTCACCAATTCCACATGAAACTCGAATGGGACGTGACGGTTCTTATACACACCGTCGACAGAGAAGTGCTGTCTTGAGGTCAGCTCTTGATGGAATTTATGTTGTGGAACCACCCTCGTCTTCGCCATACGAAGAGGGAAAAACTGAATCTATTGCTTCACTGAAACTTAAATTGCTGGTAATTGTAATTTACTTTCTTTTTTTAATCTAGTTAATAACTTGATTCTGCCAACTGGGTGCTTCTTGTTTTCGTGGTTTCAATCTTACGTAATCAATAGTTAATGGGAAATCCTGGTGTATTCAATCACTTGCTTTTCGGTATACATGGCTTACTACTTAACTGGGTTCTTTAATTTTTAGATTTAGATGCTTTGTACTGGTCCTGGGGTGAGTAGAAGCTTGCTGTTGACTGATTTTTTTTTTCCTGGGGAACATTGGTTAAATTCTCTTGCTTTTTTTGTTCGATCGTTAATGGCTATCTTTTTAGCATCTTACGCTTTGACAGAGACTAAGTCACCCTTCAAGGAAATTTTAAAAATGCACACCCTTCATATTGGTTTAGTTGCTGCCCCGAGGCTTGAACCAGAAAGTCAATGAAAGGAACAAACCTCCTTAAATGCAAGGCCATTTCTCCAGTCACGCTAATCAAATTATGGATGCGTGCTTAATATGGTTAGTATTGTGTTTAGTTGTATAAATGACTGTGACGTGGGGGCGATACTTATTGATGCGTTCATGGTGGTTTGGATTGACAGGATGGTATACCATGCTGTAGTTAGCATCAAAGTCAATGGTGTTTGCTTAAATAGACTTCCTAACACAAGAACCAGTAACAATTACGTACACCATGTGTTTATTTTGCTACCTTTGTTCTCTCAGAAATCTAGAACATTAAGCATAACTTCACTTGTACTTTCATGGTGTAAAGGAGATGGAACAAGAATTGTAGCTTCTTTCTGATTAACTGAAATGTGGGCGAATGCTTGGTATGAATTTTAGGGTTGTGTCGAGGGAAGTGGCAACAATTATGTGGATTCATGCCTGCTTGTTCTGACTGATATTGGATAACATAATGTATTTTTGTCATCCATCAATCGTTTTATTTCTGGTTGTGGAAAGTTATATTATTATGCTGTATTTATAGTTGGCAGTCACACCTCACTATCAATAGCAACTGATATAATCAAACTTTCTACCCCCAAGAGAATTGTTAATGCTCGATTCCTATCTGAATGGAAATTGCTATCGCTGTTCTATATAAATTAAATTAAGAATACAATGCACAAATAAGTGCCTTAGTTCTTTCCTGCTGCAAAAATGAGTTAGAAAAGAAAAGTTCTTAAACAAGAAGTTAAAAGCATCACAAAAACTGGAAGTTTCACATGTCAGATTTGATTCTTCAAGAATGACGACAGTGCTTTCATGGAGGAGTGGGTTAGAAATACTAAACAGGGAACACAATGCTACTAGCATCTTATGAGGAATGCCTGTTTTTTTTTTTCCTTAAAAATATTTCTAATATAAAATGATGTCAAAAATATTTTCCTCGGAGGTGGAGTCAAGGGAAAACATGGAATGATATATTAATATAACTGGTTATTTCTTAAAACTTCCACTTTATTTCCCACAGCTGTAAATTTAGATGCAGATGTTTGTTCAGTTGCAATTTTTTTCACTACCTATCTTTTGTATTGTTCTGCTTAATTAGGTTCACTAGTTTCATTTTTGGATGCATAGTGCATTCCCTAAAAATGTATCGTTCTTTTGTGGTGAAAGGTATGTATTTAGGTTTTGATCGAAAAACATAAGTGCATAACTCTCGAAATGGTTAATTGAAACGTTGTTAATGCAAAACTTGGTTATAAACTGTGTTAGGAAATTAATAGATGCTGATCTTTTGTTCAACTATTGGGTGGCTGTGATTGGAAAAGCAGGTGTAAATACGGTTATCATTCCTTGCTTCATCTGTTGGGTACTTAATCTGTGATTCTTGGCATAAAAAAATCATTAAATATTGTTTTTGGGAGGTATAAAATGATGTAATTTTTATGATAGTAACAGTATCAGTAAATGGTAATAGAATGATTAACCATCAATGACATGTTTTGTTATATAATAGAGAAAACACCAGAAAAACTGGCAATGCTCATTTTCCTGTAATACAACAGAGGTGACCTCTGTTATCTCTAGATTGAAATGTAAAGTATCTTTGCTTGTGTCATTTCTGATGCAAATGCTATAGAATAGAAGTTTTAACAGTAGGTCTCCCACGAAGGATGTGTATTGGCATGTTTCTCTTGCAATTGGACAGCTTTAAGATTCAAATATGTTCCTAGGAAGAATGAGTGCAGTTAGAGCCACTTGTCAGGGAAACAAGGCCTGCTAGTGTTCTGTTAGGAGCTTCTAAGAGAGTTTTTTTTTTTATATATATAATATTGGATGATTTTCATAATATTTTTCTTATGGTCATGGTACATGGAGGAATAATTGATGTGATGTTTAATTCCTAGAATCTCTTACGTTAGTTTTCACACTCTTTGATTTGGATGCCTTTTTTTGAATAAGTTCGTGTGACATATTTTAATTTACACTTTTACAGACCCATTTCAAAATATCACATCAAATGATTATTCAATTTACCAGAAACAAGGGCAAAATCTTGGATCTCTTTTCTTTTGGTACATGACACATTCTTGAATCTTCCAAGTAATAAATGTGAGAATGC
The DNA here is from genome assembly GCA_015731905.1 of Salix dunnii. Lineage (NCBI taxonomy): Eukaryota > Viridiplantae > Streptophyta > Magnoliopsida > Malpighiales > Salicaceae > Salix > Salix dunnii. The sequence continues at coordinate 10,868,173 of CM027666.1, read as the reverse complement.
CAATGCTGACATGCCAGGCTTATTTTCTTCCTTGGGTGTGTATTCAATTTTTCATGAATATTCTTACCTTGAAAAATATGGTTGATTGGATGCAGAGTGTTGTTTCTGGCCTGAACAGAGGTCTTGCTGCTAGTGAAGATGATCAACAGAAGGCAGATGCTGCCGCCAAGGATCTTGAAGCTGCAGGAGGACTAGTTGATCTCTCAAAGGATATCGATAGGCTGCAAGGGAGATGGAAGCTTATATATAGCAGTGCATTCTCATCTCGAACCCTAGGCGGAAGTCGTCCAGGACCTCCCACTGGAAGGCTGCTCCCCATAACTCTCGGTCAGGTGTGTATTTTGACCACTACCTATCGATCTGCTTTTCACCTGGGTTTGCAGGTCAATGATTGATGTTACCATACTCTGAAACCTAGATCAAGATGCAGTCCTTCAAGCACTTAACTGGATGACTGTTAGTTTGGTAGATCTATTGCCACATGATAGGCTACTTCTTGCATGTTGTGGACGCCCATCCAAATGAATATATTTTTTTTTTTTGTGTGTGTGAAGGCCTTGTCTACATTTGTTTGGTCTACAGTAACAATATTGTGATTCTGTGGATCATTGTCAAGTTAGACGTGTCAAAATCATTTGGACTCGTGGTTTCTTGGATGTGCAAGCTACACTAACAAGATATAATCAGCCCTAAATTTATTTTGGTTTCTTCATCAGGTCTTCCAAAGAATCGATGTCCTAAGCAAAGATTTCGACAACATTGTAGAACTTGAATTAGGAGCTCCATGGCCCCTACAACCTGTTGAATTGACTGCCACATTGGCCCACAAATTTGAACTCGTAGGTTGGCCTCTCACTCACTTCTCCCTTATGTATTTGCTTGTTACTCTCTTTACTGTTATTATTTTCGGATATTCTTTTTTAGTGAACTAGAAAATAAGATGAATGCTTCTGCTTGTGTGGAGAACAGGAACGGCTAAGATTAAAATAACATTTGAGAAAACAACCGTTAAGACAACAGGTAACTTATCACAACTTCCACCCTTGGAAGTACCTCGAATTCCAGATGCATTAAGGCCTCCATCTAATACTGGGAGTGGTGAATTTGAAGTGACCTACCTTGACGCCGATACTCGTGTCACAAGAGGAGATAGAAGCGAGCTTCGAGTTTTTGTACTATCATAAATTCTTTCAGTATTCAAGGTTTTCAACGTTCCATGAGATCCATTACTTTCTGTACATGTGAAGTGTCTTCCACATGCTACTGCTTTCTGTTATTTTGTAAATGCCATCTTTTGGTGGTCACACACTGGAATCATGGGAAAAAAGATCCCCCAGGAAGAGATGCAGCATTGTATAATTGTAAAATTTTCACTTGTAAATTTAGAACAGTCGAACAGAATGCTCTCCGTGATCCTTGCATTCCTCCTACGAGTATAAAATTCATGTCAGATGACCGATACAAGTTTGGCGTGTGGCTGTGTGCAAATCCTGGATTTTGCGTCAACACCAAAGACTCGGTCTCAAGTTTAGGTCCCGTTTGGCATTGCGATTTAATCTGTTTTTTTGTTGTTTTTTGTTTTTTTTTTTTTCATTTTTAAAACCGGTGGTTTAATGTTTTTAGATCATTTTGATGTGCTGATGTCAAAAATAATTTTTAAAAAATAAAAAAAATATAATTTTAATTCATTTCGGCATGAAAAGCACTTTAAAAAGCAACAGCAACCACACTCCCAAACATCCTTTAATGGTGTCATTTTATTGTTCAAGTTAAATATATCTCAGTAGTCCTCCAATCATGGATGCTTTCATATGATTCTTTATCAAATCAAGAACAACACCCGTGTTTTGTAGTTTGATATGGAAGGACAATAAAACTTGCTATTATGAAGAGATATTTTAAATATTTATTTTTGCTTCATTTAAATATTATTTGTTATAAAGCTATTAGTATTAGTAAAGAAACTAAAATAGATCGGTAAAACACTGTTTATTTACTGTTCATGCACACCCAGTCCACTGTGGACTGGGGTGCATGATCTGCCGCATTGAGTTGTAGCCTTGAGCCAATTCATAGAGGAATGGTTCTGCCAGCGTGGATTATTGTTGTTGTTTTTTTAAAACAGGTAGCATCCTATGAATAACACATCAAAATTCCATTTTTAACTTCTTTTTTTCATTTTAAAATGTATCTCCTGCTCCATTTTCTATCTTTTGATGCATAATAATATATTAGTTACTTGACATGTGCACGTTTATTTTTGGAAATAAAAAAACATGTGGATTTTTTAACATGTTTTTTAAAATAAATATATTAAATGTAAATGAAAACAAAAAACAATTGTTAACGATAATTACATATAAAATTGGCTTGAATTAAAATATTTAATCTCACAACATATTAGATAATTTATCAAATTATGTTCCATGACTATGATTTTAAAAATATTTTCCAAATTAAAAAAAAACCAATTAAAGCCATTACAACTATTTATATATATAAAAAAACTAGAAAACCATATTAATACTAAATAGAGAAATAAAAGCAATAAAATCATACCCTTCAAATATGGAAACTAGAAAATCTTAAAGAACATCATAAAAATGAAAAATAAATAAATTTCATAGACTGAAGAATATTTATTCCCCCCCAAAGGCAACAACATGATGATCAATGTTGTTTTAAGGATCTGTTTGGTCACTTGGGATGATGGCGAGCTGATGGTGAACATTATAAATATCAAATCAAAAAATGAAGGGACCAATTTTTATAAAAATAAATAAATTTGATCCCTACTCATAAAAAGAAATGCAAATCAGTTATTGATTGGGGGTGCAATTGAGCAACAATTAGTTTATGCTGGTGCAAGTTGATCAAGTTTAAGACACAGGGCCCAGTAGCCGCAAACAAACACCGGGGAATAAAAATGTGATTTCCTATTTATTTATTTTTTCTTACATGAGCTCATCATGCCTCTAAAGTGGGCCGGTCCAGTTATTTATTTTAATTTTTTTTTATATAAAGGCCTGGCGATAAAAAAAAAAACCCCAGGACCATCATCAAATCATCACGGAGAAGAGGAGTCCATCCCACCACAGAAGTAGTCGTTAGAAACCATAACGGCTATATTCAATTTCAAACTTGAAAAACCCTAATTTCAATTTCCAGTTTTTATTGTGAGCCCTTTTCTCTCTCTTTCCAATTCAACAGCTCTTCTTTAGCTTCTCCCTTTCTCTCCCCTCTCTCTATCTTCCAGATCAAAAATCAATCTTTCTCTATCTAAAAACTGAGCCCCCCCCAGTTGCAGTCTTAAACTTTACAAGGAAAGAAAGAAGAGACCCGTGAAAAACCATCAACAGACCATAAATCTCTTGTATTTCCCTTGAAAGAATCCCTTAAGTCTTGCAATAATTCAGCCATTCTTGAATTCGTTCACTCACCCTTACGATAATCCGTATCCTTCACACACACGCCCTTCAAAAAAGAATCTTGAAAATTCTGAAAGCAAACACAATGGCTCCTACACCCTCTTCTTCTAAATCAAATCATACACACCTTTTAAAGACTCCGCAATCAAAACATAGGTTAAATTTCTCTTCCACAAGAACCCCAAATCTTAATCCGTCTCCAAACCCTAACTCCACCCTCAAAGAAGCCCCTCAAGACCACCCGATCGAAGTAATAAGCAGAATACGAGATTATCCTGACAAAAAAGAGAAACCCAATTCCATCTTGCAGATAAATCCGGACAATCACACTCTTCGTGTCCGTGCAGACATTGGGTACCGAGACTTTAGCCTTGACGGGGTCTCTCTTTCTGAAGAAGAAGACCTAGATTCCTTTTACAAGAAGTTCGTGGAGTCGAGGATTAATGGGGTTAAATTGGGTGCAAAATGCACAATAATGATGTATGGTCCTACTGGTTCTGGGAAAAGTCATACAATGTTTGGCTGCTCGAAGCAGCCAGGCATTGTGTATCGATCTTTGAAAGATATTTTAGGAGGAGGTGAAGAGGGAAGTGAAGGGGGTGATGGGGAGAAGATACGAATTGGCACCTTTGTGCAAGTTACAGTTCTAGAGATTTATAATGAAGAAATTTATGATCTTTTGTCAACTAATAGTGGGGGTGGACTTGGAATCGGGTGGCCAAAGGGCGGTTGTGGATCCAAGGTAAACTTTTCGACAAGTTTAAAATTCGAAAAGTTCGATTCAAATTCGGTTTTGATTTGCTTATTTTTAGTAGATATTGCTGTTTATGTTATGATGAGGCCATTATGATATCACGCTGTCTTTTTTTAGAATTTTTTCCTTGTCAACTACTGCTGTTTTATATACGTGTGTGCGTGTGCGTGTGCGTGTGCGTCTACACACACACATGAAAATTTTGTTCAGTTTTATGCTTTATTTTCTAGTTTATAAGAAGAAATAAAAACAACAATATTTATTCTCCGTTTGTGCCTTTACTGAAATTGGCATGTGAACAAAGTGAAATTTAAGCAACTTTCTTTAACCATAAGAAGTGGGTTGGGAGTTCTAGAACTAGGTATCTGAAATTGTTCTATCTGTTATGTTACCAGAATAAGTCGGGAGTTAGTTCTAGATAGTGCATGGGTAACTGTGACAGCTATACTTTTATATAATCTTCTCTTGTGCTTTTATTTTTTGTTGTTTATGAAATTTTATTTTGAACAATTTTCTTAGCTTATCTCTCCGTTGATGATTACCTGGATTTGTTTTTATTTCGCATGAGGACATATTATGGGTTCGCCATGTCATGTTAGTTCTCGGTGTACAAAATGTTATGGTGAATTATGAGATTGTCATCATTATTTGCAGGTAAGACTTGAAGTAATGGGAAAGAAGGCTAAAAATGCGACTTTTATTTCTGGAAATGAAGCCGGGAAGATTTCAAAAGAGATTCAGAAAGTTGAGAAGCGAAGGATAATTAAGAGCACGCTTTGCAATGAGCGAAGTTCAAGGAGTCATTGCATGGTATGACTCATTTAGAACTGACTTGGATCAAAAAGTGAAACTACCGCAATTATTGTTGTTGATTGAGATTGATCTTCCTTTTCAATGGCTTGTTTGCACAGATAATCCTTGATGTTCCAACCGTAGGTGGCCGGTTAATGCTTGTGGACATGGCAGGGTCAGAAAATATTGACCAAGCAGGCCAAAGTGGTTTTGAAGCTAAAATGCAGGTAAAATTTTGGGATCCATTTTGCCCCCTTTTCTGCGTGCTGGCATTGAAAAGGAAAACTGATCTTGTGCTTCTGATGAAATGACAGACAGCAAAGATCAACCAAGGGAATATAGCATTGAAAAGAGTGGTTGAATCTATTGCTAATGGAGATTCTCACGTACCTTTCAGAGATAGCAAGTTGACTATGCTGCTCCAAGTAATCTCCTATCCATGTTGATCACAACTAGGTTAGTTTATGAAGTTTGTTTGAATTCTGCTTCATCAGGTTTTCCTGATCCTTGCTTTTCAGGATTCTTTTGAAGATGACAAGTCAAAAATTTTGATGATTCTGTGTGCAAGCCCAGACCCGAAAGAAATACACAAGACAATCTGCACGCTTGAATATGGAGCAAAAGCGAAATGTATTGTCCGTGGTCCTCATACGCCGATAAAGGATAAAGTTGGCGCTGGAGATTCTCCTGCTGTCATCTTAGGATCAAGGATAGCAGCCATGGACCAGTTTATCTATAAACTACAACTGGAGAGCAAGCTTAGAGAAAAGGAGAGAAATGAAGCTCACAAACAGCTAATGAAGAAAGAAGAAGAAGTTGCTGCACTGAGAGCACTTATTGAAGAGAAGGGATCTTCAGCAAGTGAGGAGGAGATAAACCTAAAAGTGAGTGAGCGAACAGAAATACTGAAACACCAATTGGAAAAGAAGTTGGATGAGTGTCAAAGAATGGCTGAAGAGTTTGTTGAGTTGGAGAGGAGGAGGATGGAAGAAAAGATACTTCAACAGCAGCAGGAAGTTGAGATGCTGAGAAGGCGCCTGGAAGAAATTGAGTTTGAGCTATGTCGTTCAAAGGGTGAAAACAGTGGTGCTAGGGACATTGATGGCAGTGGCTTTGCCAGAAGATTGATGGGGGTTTATGCTGATGAGGACCCTGGGATGGTGAAATCGATGGATTTAGACATGAGTGATCAAGAAGTGGTTGTTCGTGATGTGAAATTAGTTGGCACATGCGCTTACCAATCTAGCGACATTGGGATTCAAAGCTTGTCTGGTTATCCTCATTTAAGTACTTTGAATCAGGTGGTTGATCATGGAGTATTTGCGCCAACATATGGTGATAAAGTGTGTCTTAGCACTGTGTATGAGGAAGAAGAGGAGGAACAAAAAGTGGAAGATGAAGAAGTGGAGAAAGAAGTGATAGAGGTGAAGAGGATTGTTGATGTGTCTAGCCCGGCGATCAATTTTGGTGTTGGGTCCTTGATATCTTCTCCTCTGAAGTTCAAAGATGGGTCAGATGATAGGCACTCAGTATCAGGACCAGTAAATGAGCATGAGAATTCCAAAGATCCAGCCTCTTCGAGACTGTTAAGAATCCAGAACATATTTACACTTTGTGGGAACAACAGAGAGCTTTGTCAACAATTCAGAACTCCTACACCTGCCAACAAGAGGGTTGCAGATACTGATTCCCAAACGCCTCCAATTTCTACTGCTGTCGAGGATTATGCTCTTAAGAGGAAAACACCTTCGAAGGAGGAAAACTCGCCACCGCTACAGAAAAATGTGCCTGTGATAGAATGTGGGAAAAATCTTTCTGATATGGTAGCTTCAAAGGAGAATCACAACCCTTTAACAGGAAGTAATGATTCAAAGAATGAAGTGCATGTGAAATGGGAAGCTTCTTCTAAAGGTGACAATGGGAAGTTCATCACTACACTGAAGGTTTTGAAGGATGCGACACTTGCTGACCTGCGGAAGCTGATAGAAATCTATCTCGCTGCAGACAATCAAGCATTCTCTTTTCTTGTGCTTGGGGTAAGGTTTTACCCATCCTATTCGAGTTTGCTTGCTTGCTTGCTGATTTTTTTTTATGGAAACGCTATAAATTTTAAATGTGCAGGATCCTAGTGGAGCACCAGTTCCAAGAGAGGAAGAATCGACGGTACAGGTCACCAAACTCCCCATTTGTAACAACCAATCCTATGGCTACTTGGCTTGCTTGCGACCAGCCAAGGGAACCCAAGGTTCGAATTATCATCTCCCGTCAACCCCTCTTCCATTGACTCCATTGGAAAATAAACTACCACTCACCCCAATGCCTTGCTTGTCACGCCAAGCTGTTGATTTATCTCCCAAACTAGCTGAACACCTGAACTCTACTCCCTTCATCACTCTTCGAAGGCGCTAGCTGTCATGGTGTGTGTATCTAATGGCATTGAGTATATATGCGTATGTACTCTTAATGGATTTTAAATGTGATCTGTCTCGGGGTATGTTTGGTTAACCATTCCTCTTCTTCTTTCGTTTTTGTCTCTACTTCATACTATTTCTATCTTCAAATCTGCTTGTTCCAACCCTTGGCTGAAAGTTCCATTTAATCTGCAAAATTGACAAAGTCAATATCCATCCAGTTCCCTTCAAATGACAAGTGAAGTTTGAAGTAACAACAACCTTCTCTATATTGCTACCATCCCTCCCAATAAAACAGCTGCACCGAGTCTTCTATATATATATATATTAACATGATGCCATAAATCACCGAGTTTAATATTGCAAGTGAAAACACCATGCATCGCTAGAAATATCAATCCAGATTTTATATACCTCTTACAGGAAAAGCCTTTCCAGTTTTTGTAAAACACCCACAGGCCTATATCCTCTTATTCAATGGTCTTGGAAAAAAATTATTTCTCCACCTGCATGTTCTTCCACCTTGATCATTAATTGGTAGCTAGAGATGGTTATCAAGAGTGGATATTATTAACTATTTAATAAAAAAAATTGTTATCATAAAGAAAGAAGGTAGCTTTTTAATTAAAGAAAGGAAAAGAAAGAGACATGTTATTTAATTATCTGTTTGATAAAACGATGGAAGCATTGATATTTATTGTTTAGCATTTTTAAAACTATGCTGTAGAAATTCCTGTTGTCAATCCGCTCTGGACTGTAATCATATCGTAACAAAAAATACGTGGTAAAAAAGGCTTTGATTTTTGGTTATGCAAGATAAACATGTACGTTCATGAAGAGAACTAAAAATCAAATTAAATAAATAATACTTTAATTAATAAACATTACATTAAATCTCTAACATACAAGTCACCGCATTGCTTTCATCCCTCTTCTTCATGGGCTTCCAAAACAGAACTTAGTTGGCTTGCAAGGTTCGTCCTTCCATTTATAGATTCACAGCCCCCACATCCAGGATCTGAGAAAGGAGCAGCTTCTTTTGAAGACTTCTTTTCTTTTGATTTTGATGGCCCACTGCCTGGCGATCCTTTGGACTTTCTTCCACGAGAATGTTTTGGGATGGAGGACTGGTCATGAGTAGGCGATTCAGCATCAAGACTCGAGTTCTTTTGCCGTCTTGAGATTCGGCTGGTCCCTGATGATTCTCCTTTTGGAGAATCCATCGACTTGTTCGAAGAGCGGTGACGCCTAGAACTCTTTGGCGCATCAGTGCCACGTGGGGAATTTAATGGTGAACCCGTACTGCTGGATGCTTGGTGCCTGGAATTCCTTGATGAGTCGGCGCTCCTTCGGTCTGGGGAATTTAAAAGTGAGCTAGCACTGCCTGATGAGCGCCTTGACCTGTGCTTCGGCTTTTCTGTCTGAATTGTGTCTATTAAAGCAAAGCAACATCATCAGACTACTTTTTTTTCCCCAGCTGAATAGATGATCCGGTAAACCCTGCGCACTTTTTAATCCATAAAAACACTAACTGGTCCATGATCATTAGAAAAAAAGCAAACCTTCTGAGTGTGGATCGGTTGAAAGGCTCTTCACTTCTTCTTTAGAATTTGAAGTCGCACATGGATGTTCTGGAGGAGAGTTGAACTCATTCATCTGCACATGCAAGGAATTATTTCTCATCAGAAGCAGTGGATTTTAGGGTTTTCATCTCTTTTTCTTTCGCATATTTTGATCTCAAACTCACTGATGACTGAAGGAAAAGGGACATAGTTGATAATGTTAGGCAGCGTATAGCCAGAGGAAGCATAGAATGGGGGTGCCTATCTATTGGAGCTTAAGCAACCTAAATCGTTTTCATGGATAACCACGATCTTATGAGGCAAAAGAAAGGAAACATTTTGGCATACCCAGCTTGGCGCGTTTGTTGCAGATGGACCATCGCATCCAATATGAGCAACATGCTTTACATCTGTTGGAAATCCAATTTGCATTTCTTCTTCCTTTTCATCTGCAAAATTGGTGAAAAATCTGATGACCACAGGAATAGTACAGCACTACCACTGCTTATACCCGCCGAATTATGAGTGAAAAAGTAGACGTACCAAATATTTGTGAAATGTATCTCAGACCTCTCAAAAGACCTTTCACTTTGGTTGTCATTATGGCCGACCCGGGCAATTAATTTGGTTGCGCCTGCAAAGCTGATGCGATTGTTGAATTGGTGCAACTGCACTTGAAAAGTAGAGAAAAGCAAGTGTGTGCGTGTGTATCAGCAAAGTTGACAGAAGAAAATTCTTAAATTTTTCCGCTTATCTTGTCACAATATCCAGTATATTCCCTCAAAATGCAGCAAAATTTAGGAAAAATCTTCTTGCTATTCGAAAAATAATTTGTGTACATTTCACATAACTTTCTTTGAACATTGTAAAATCTGTTTCCACAATTTTATATATTCTAAAACAATTATCACTAACCGAAAATTCATTAACTCGCCAAGGATCACCATACAAAATCAGGACAACTAGGACCAATCAACGTTATTAAGAAAAACCCTTCAAGAAAGCTTCCATCGAATCAAAGGATGTGCAAATTCTATAAGAGAAAACCGCACCTTTGGAAAAACAAAACAAAGAAGTCAAGACAATGCCATGATCCTGCAATGTCAGAGATTGCACATCAAATAATCTCTGACCAAGATCACAAAGTTTGGTCCCATGAACAAGATGCCATCCCTCAACCCTAATGGATGCAAATTCTTGATTATTGGCTTTGTCTCCAATCAAGGGGAGGAGGAATTCTATGAACTGGAAAATCTCCAAATCTTGTAGTCTAACACATCATTTTTGTTTCAAGGACGCGTTTTCCTTTCCAATCTTCTGCCAATCAAAACCAGCAGATAGCCTATTTTTAAGGCCAAAAATCCAGAACGGTAGAGCCATCTAACTTTGGGTGTTTTTTGTTACCTGTCTTTTCATAAAAGCGCGGGAAAAGCGGTTAGGAAAAATGATTCTAACTTTTGGTTTCTGCTGTTGCTCCTCTCTATTGACACATCAGCATGCAAATTTAGCAGCAGCCAGAATATACAAAAATAAAGAAATCATGAGCACCTTTTTTGGAACACCTACCAAATTAATCAGGTCAGACGCATCAGAGGCTCATCAGCTATTTATCTTTCTATCTGTGATTGATGACTGGGGTATGAGTTTTATCTTTTTTATCGGTAATAGATGACCGGGTGAGCATTCGAAGTGGAGGTCCAATAATGGGATTACAATCATTACATAAGGCCTTCTGCTCATGAATGATAAATTTCTTTTACAAATAGTAGGAAAAAAATGTAACTACGAAAAAATAGAGGATAATGAGATATACATAAAAAGGAGTGATGGGAAACAAAAGAAATTGAAGAAATAATTTTTAAATAAATGAGAGAATTGTTCAATTTTTGATGAATCAAGAAGTTATTTTTTTCTCTCCAGTCTCCTCCTATATCTATCTCTCTACTATTAATTACACCTGAAAAAACTAGTATTTATTTCCTTGTTTTTATCAAGTACCCTTGTTTCTACAGCACTCTGCTCTAGGATGTTGCTGTCTCCTAGGATGTTCTTGTTTTAATTTATATGCAGAAATAACCTTCAAAGGTTATTGTCCTGTTTATTCACTACAATATCATCTACTTTTCTAATCTTAGGAGAAGCTGCAAGAAAATATAATTTCTTAAAACGTGCGATTGTATGCAGCTCTAGTATCTAAACAAAGAAACCGCCATCAGAATTGCTGTCGCAACCTAGCGGTTTCCAATCGTGAAATGACGTGCATTGGACGGGAGCAGAATGACAACCCAGTTCACCTATGCTTAAGGGTGGGCAACACTGCCTTCCTCAGCGCACAGCACCTGCTCCCAAACCATACATAACGCTAGAGAGCAAAGACTAGATCAAAAGATTGAACAAGTTATCAGAGCACATGTTGAACAGAAGAGTTGAATGGAAGAGTAAACAGCTGTATAATTTAAAGCAGCTAATAATTCCTCCCGTCTAAAGTTTTTGAAACTAAATCAATGAGAAAAGGTAACGAAAACCACTGCCAGTCATCAGAAGGATCTCCTCAATTATGAAGCTTTCATATCATCCAGACCAACACTAGCCTGCATCAACAAAATAAAATTGGTGAGAAAACAAGTATAAAGTGACATTACACAACAAAGCTTCTTCTCCTACAATAAAAAATCTCCAACTAGCACACTAGACTTTCTGGCCCTTCTTGCTTCACACCTCTAAAATTCCCGAGTTTCAGAGTGTATTTGGTTCCTTTATGCAGAGTACATGCCACATTATGGAATCTAGCATTGTTGATTCCATTTGTCATCCTTTCTTATTATACTGGCAATGCCATAGCTTATAACCTAGGCACAAACAGGAGAGCAAGGAACGGGCACTGAAATATAGTTGGGCTATCGAACAATAAAATAAAAACAGTAAATTTGGTTGACATTTCATATTTCATTATTGTCATTTTAATTTGGTCCCTTGGTCCTAATTGTCAAATATGAAGTTTACTATCCTTAGATTAAGCAATTACAAGATATTGGGTATCACTGACCATGCAGTTCAGTTACGGAAACACCTTACCAGGAACTTGTGATTCTCTTCAAGAAATGGAGGAAAGGTTGTACAGAATTGCTCCATGTCAGCAGCAACATTACCTGAGCCAGAAATTACTTCCATGAACTTCTTCCTGTCTGGAACAAGCTTCATGACAACCTGTAATCCAGCGTGGCATAAAGTCTCACAAAGTCATTCAGATAACCCAGCACCAGTCCTAGCTATGAGGGATATCATTTAGTTAAAATATTAGTTAGACTGGAGGGAGTAAAATGACATTCCCATTTATTGATTATACTTCTGCAGTATCAGGTCTAAGGTATCCTTGCATAGTTACTGCAATCCATTTCCTTTTTCTAATCAAATTTAGAGAGAAAAAAAAAATGCTCCCTTGTCATCAATACAACCATACTTCATGTGCGCTTGCACTTAAATACATAAAACTGGAGGGGAAAAAAGTAAAGAATGGAGGAAGCCAAGTATCAAGATATGAGAGAATACACGGAGGCAGTAAATTTACAGGAAAATTGCGTAAAATTTCTAAAACTAAGACACGTGAAAGGAATAGTTTTAAGCATCAAATTAATTAAGAGATTCAATGATCTCATTTGGGTCAACATGAAGCAAGACACTTTCCATGTAAGTTCCATTAATATAAAGAAAACATTAGATTGAATCGAATCGATCATAGAAATTACAGTGGAATATGAACTAGCTTACCAGCCATGAAATTTCTTCAGTGTCTTGCCATATGTGTTAGAGAATAATATAAATCATATTCTGGGATCTCATTTACAAGCTTGAGTTTTTAGGTGAGTTAATTCCTTAACAATATAAATATACACAGGCTTGAGGCATTGTCCAATCTGGATGTGCAAGTAAATTCAGGAACAGTTCCACAAGGAAATCCATTGCTCTGAGGACATGCAAGAATGATAAAAAACATTAGAGCATATAGATTGTAGATTCTTAACCATAAGAGGATAGTCAATGACTGTCAGTCACAAAGTGTAATATTTTTTTTTCTCGAGTTTGCCAAGATTCTTATGTAGTGAAAAAAAAGAGCCCAAAATGATCCGATTTTATCCTATTCCTTGTTCTGCGTGCCTTTCATGACTTGAAACCCATGCATTGAGGACATACTAAAAATATGATGTGACATGGTTTGAATAAAATAAGATAAATAAAGGCTCAAAATATCTTTTTCCTCAATAACTCTCTTGCAATAAACTTTGCAATTATCAACATGCTAACAATTTCACACACTGGAAAATTAAAGAAAAACAATCTCTCCACTATACCAACATGGCATGCAAATGACAAGCTAAAATACAAAACAAAATATGTTGCTAGAGCTATGCAACATGTACCTGGTTAGCCAAAGAAGACAATTGGTACAACTGGATGATCCTTTGGCTGTTTTAGCATCAACCTCCTCTTGAACCATAGTGTATAAGTGGATGTATTTAGACGGATCAGACAAATATTTGTTTTCCAATCTCTACAAGTAACAGCCTAGAGTCAATATTAGACGAAGAAAAAAAAGCCAAATCACATCCCAAACGTGATGAAGAAAACGTATCATCTGCACAGTACTCAGATGCTCATCATATTCAATGTTATTAAAAAAAAAAACACAAGAGAGAGATACATCTATTTAGGTGTCAAGATTTATTTATCTTTTTGAGCTGCTACTGTGTATAATATGCCAATCAACAGCAACATCAGACGAAGTAGAGATCTCAAGCTGTCTTCATTGAGACGAGGCATATTCTATCCACCCACATATGCAGATAACATAAATAAATACAAGTATGCAAGCAGATAAAAAGAAACAATTCCTTACCGTACCGATATCAGATTTTACAAGGGTCATAGCAGCTCCAAACTTATCTGTCATCAGAAGTAGCACATGAGTTCAATTTGCAACCAAGCATCTAGTAGTAGTTGAATAATGCAAGACGATATGAAAAATAAAATAAAATCATCACAGTGAAGAATCTCATGAAAAAAATATCAAGCGTCCGTTTAGCGTTTGGCATGACTTCCAAAATGACAAGCCAAAAACTATTTCTAAGAAAAACATATTTATCATTTTTCTATGAGTAAAAAAAGCTGATGTGAATTATTTTTTTGAATAATATACTTCTAACTAAACTTATTTTTGCCACGAGTTATTTATTTATTTTTTAAGAAAAAAGAAATGCCAAGCAGACTCTTAAAGGTTTTAGTTTGGTAGTGCGGTGGCTTCTGCTGTAGCTTTCAAGCATAGTAAGAAAGTATAGGTTGGGTGACCATTGAACTAAAGAGAAGAGATGCAGAACGAACCGATAACAGGCAAAATCAGTTTGCAGACATCCAGGAAAGGTTTAGTGAGCATTTCTCCGTTATCGGATTTGACATGCTTCATTCCTTCCAGTGATGGAGTAAACACCGTTCCTTGACCGGCAGCCTCCATCGTCTATTTCACCGCAACAGCCTTTTCATACAAAAAAGAAGAAGAGGAAAAGAGATTTAGAAATCTGAATAAAGAATTAACGAAATATGCAGCAATCTAGAATTTGAAATTTAAATCAGATCCACCGGCAATTTCAGTATCAGTACAAGAACAAGAGGAGAAGAGATGTGATTGGATTGGATTATGAAGGGAAAGGAAATGCCGGAGAATCAGAGAGTACCTGTGGAAGTGGAGAATCATTTGATAACGCGATGATCGCCTTTAGAAAAGAAGAAAGAAGGAGAGAAAGTTCGGTGGAGTCGGTTGGTCGCTTTCACGTTTCGAAACCGAGGCGTGCTTTTTTCAACAGGTTGCTGGCATCTCTGAGGGACTGGGGAACTCTGATAGCGATGAAGTCAAGGACAGACATAATAGAATTGAGCCTAGCAACTACTCTTTATTATTTGTCATAGGAGTATATATTATGTTCACGCATCGTGAGATATCCTACTTTAACCGTCCGGGTAACACCTTTCAATCTGATCGTTTAGATATTTTGTCAGACAACACAAAATATCTAAATGATCAGATTGAAAGGTATTACCCGGAATACACACACTAGTGACAACATAAAATATTTAAATGATCAGATTGGAAGGTGTTACACGGACGGTTAAAGTTGGATATATTACTTGACGCAACATAGAGAAAAAAAAGAGAAAGAATTGCTCTTAAATAATTATGATTATAAGTTATCGACTAGTTTCCGCTCCGGGCTAGATTGGATTAATATTTCTTTTTCAAATTACTTATAATATAAATGATATGGAAAAACACTGTAATAATCTACAATATTTTTCCCGTATCATTTAAATTATAGGTATTATTTAACCATGACCAGCATAATTTGCCAGGAATCCAAGGCCACAAAATTCTTTTTTCATTACCTCTCGTCTTAGCTCTTTTTTTCCCCTCACACACATAAAACAATTTGCCAGGAATCCAAGGCCGCAGAATTCCTCTTTCATTACCTCTCTTCCTAGGTCTTTTTTTTTTCCTTTCACACACATAAATATAGAAAATATTGTTTTTTATTTTATTTTAAATTAAATATTTTTGGTGTGAAACCACACGTAGATAAAATAAATAGAAAATTTAGACCAAATTATCTATAATAAAAAATAAACAAGTAACTTGCCTTGCGCTTCGCAGCAACCAGAACAAAATTTTTTAACATATAAAAAAATATTGATAGTCCTATATTGTACCTTTTATCTTGGTCCTTATACTTTTATTTAAAAAAGAAAACTACACAACAATTTTTTTTTAAAATATTTTTATTTGTTCAGTCCTATTTTTTTTTAATTTTATCATTCAATTAGAATTAATTATATATTTTGTTTTTCTTTTTGTTACTTATTTTTAGAATTTTTTATTTGATATTAATTCCTTTGGTTTTTTTGTTCTTTAATGGATAATATTTATTTTTTATTCGTATTTATGCATCTATATTTTTAATTTTTTTACTTTTATTTTTTATTGGGGTTTTATTTTTATTTGATTCAATTCTGAAATGTTAATTTATATTTTTGATTATTTTAAAATTAATATTGCTCTCTTTTTTTGTGTATTTTTTGGTTTTTTGTTTTTATCTTTTTTACGGATCATATAATTTTATAGTTTCATTGTTTGCGCAATAATAATAATAATAATTTTAGTTATTATTTTAATTGTTTTTTTTTAATGTTTACCTTTTTTTTATTCATTGAGGCAATCTAATGATTTTAATTGTTTGGACAATAATGTGGATAATAATTTTAACTATTATAGTCATGATAATAATAGCAATGCAAGGATAGTTTTTCAATGATGATTTTTTATTTTTGTAGATAAAAAAATAGCTATTTATTTTTGTTATTTTATTATTGTAGGTGTTTTCACAATTTATATTTTATTTGTTGTGTTTAATTTAAATTGGATTATAAAATGAACTAATTTTAATATAGTGAAGTTGATAATTCAGGCATCCGAATCTTTTTGATTTTATAGGAAAGTCGCACTCTATAGGAATTCTACATATATTTCTTATTTTGTTTAAATTTATATTATAATTAAAAATGTTATATAATTAATATTTTTTATGTTGAAAAAAATATAGTTCCGACAGCGGCGAAGCGCAGGAAAATAGCTAGTATTATATATACAATGAAGAACTTTTGTGTATCGATATTAAACTTGATATTTTTAATTTTAAAAATCCTTATCTATTTTTAGCTTGAGTTTTAAATAAAATTATGTACAAATTGTCTCGATGTAATCTAATTGATTTGACTATTTTGAAAATAACTTGGATAATCAATAAAAAACATGATTTGATTTTAAAAAAAATTCAATTTTTTTAATATCAAAACAACATTATTTTGTTAAAAAAGGTTAAACAAATAAAAGAATCATGACTATATTGTTAAAAAAATAATATGCCATGAATTTAGATTGAAAGGTAAAGTTAAAAACCAATAAAACTTTTATAAAAATAAAAGGAATATAAATCAAATTGAAAGAAAGAAAAAACATAAATTAAGATTGAATAATAAAATTAAAAATATATAAAACTTTCATAGGAGAGCCAAAAATAAAAAAAATAAAAGAATGAAGAATGAAATTAAAATAGTAAAAAAGAAGAGACAAACTTGGTTTTTTTTGGGAAAAAAAGAGAAAAAATAAAAGAGAGAAAAATGTCCATTGACAATAAACTAATCTACCTCCCACACCATAAAAAAAACATGACAATGCACTTACTAATAATACCATTAATTTTTTTTTTGATAATTATAACATGTGTAATTATTGCATAATAGTTCAGAATGCATTATGCATTGCACGTGCCATTATATTTTTGAATTAAAAAATTATTCCTTCTTAAATTTAAAAATTATTCTAAAAGATGAAAGTACCCTAATGATTTTTGATTTTTTTATAAAAAAAACTACATGAAAAAAACCAAAACAACCTTCTATGCATGACTAAATGTTTTATTATAAGGATAAATTTGTTATTTCATTGTATTTTGAAATACTTTGTTATTTTATTGGAAATATTTTTTTATTTTATTGGAGATGTGTTTGAGATTGTTTTTAAAAATATTTTTTATTTAAAAATATATTGAAATAATATTTTTTATTTTGTAAAAATTATTTTTAACATTAGCACATCAAAATAATCTAAAAACACTAATTTTTTAATTTAAAATAAAAAATAAAAATATTTTTTTAAATTCTTTTTAAACAAAAACCCACTGAATCTGATATCGAATCCCCAGAACAATAAACAAAAAGGATAAGTCTTTTCACATAATCTCCACAACGATCCCATCAAAATGCTTGTTTCGAGCTCACAAAACACAACTAATTAAACAACTCTGTCAGCTGGCCTTGGGTGGGTATTTGATAGCATTCTTAACAATTTTTCTGGTGGCAGCATCACCAAGATCAACCCCACAAACATCAGCTAGTCTGACGAGGTATAGCAGGACATCAGACAGCTCTTCTGCTAGATGCTCCTTGTCAGATTCCTCCCAATTTGGCAACCCCTTGTCTACCTCTCCTCTCCATTGGAATATTTCAGATAGCTCTCCAACCTCACCGACCTGCACATCAAATACCAGGGAGGGGAAACGGGAATCAATCAAAATATTAGACGATGCAAAAACTCAGTCCATCATCAGGAAAATTTTAGCCAGTAATAACCAGTGTATACTGTCACCATCACAGCTACCAGACATAAAGTAGCACATCTACACACCCTTTATTAGCCAGTGGTTTAAGCTTCACAAATGGAAGACAAGGGCACCTCCAGAATTTCCTCAGCTACAATTCCAAACTCGAGCAAATTGGCTGAAGAGATTCCTCTACCCGCCCCATCTTATTCTACCAAAAAACTGGTGTCTGAAACCGTCTCAAGTAGCCATTGAAACATCTTTCAGCCACATATTTGTTCTGTTAATGCACATTCCTAGTGGAACTTCTTTCTGAATTATGAATTAAAACATAAATCACAGTAGCCCCAACCTATCTGTAAATCCTTTCGTCCTGCTAAAAAAAATAAAGTTTATCGTGGTTAATGCTGTCCTTCCCGTCAGTGACTAGTTAAGTTTCTGCTTTGACATGGATGATTAAACTAGAAGAAAAGTTGCCCGTAGATTCAAATGATCATCGTAATAAATGGTGCTGTGCCCCTATATTGAAGACATGAATCAAACGAACATAATGAGAGAGCCATACTACCACACACAGGGACATTCAACTATGTAGCGAAAAAGAAACATTACACGGCACATACATAAAAAGATCTCCACATGATTACTCTGAACAAATTTAAGAACGACAGGACATTACCATTGCAAGAAGAAGATTCCTTGGACTATGGTACTTTTCCCAATCTCTGGCCTTGGCAAATTCCTCTAGTTTCCTTGCAAGGTCCTTAAGACTAATTTCCACTACTTTCTGATCTTCTGCATTAGTGATCTCTTCACCTTCCTCCATGTTTCAGCTCCTTCTGAGTCTCTTAGCAGAGTAGAGGGGTTCTTATAGCCATAGAAAGACAGGATGAAAAAATAATACCAGTAGTACAATGTTTCGCAAGAAATTCGTATCCTTTGCGAAAATAAAAACCGAAGGAAAAGAACCGAAAGTAGGAAAAATGCCTTCCTCATGGTTACATGAGATTCCTGACAGTCCCCACCGAGCAAAATGGTCAACTTCAATACCTGAGATTAGTTGAGAATATTCCAATATAACTATGAGTAATTCACGCCTTACTATGTTTTAATCAAAAAGGAAAATTGAGGTTACTATAGTCCGATGCAAGGTTAAATGAGCACGGTTGTCAGATAGCTTTTGGTGAAATTTTCATCTATATCAATTGAGAGGAATTTTGGGTGATTTAACACTCTTGTTTCAGGTGGCTAAGTTAGTGTGATACACGAAAGCCCAATAAAATCTGCTATTCCTAGACAGACATGCTTTACAAAGGATTCCACATTTGTAATCATGCTTTATTTGCCACTACCAAGTGCTTGCTTTCGTATTTGATGCGGGACAATGAATAAAAAAATTAAAGAAAATAAAACTAAGAATTAAAAACAAAGAAAGAAAAGAAAAAACCAGCAAAAAAAAAAAAGAATAAGGGCTGGAAAATCTGCAACTCTCCGAATCTCATTTCATATGAACTAAATAAAACCATGAACCATATGGGTTGAGCTAGTCTCCATCATTATACTGATCATACAAATATGTAAACATGTCATGGATTTGATGTCCTCGTCATTATTGCTATAACCTAGAGCCATGCAAGAGCCAGAGGTTCTTGCCACAGCGAAGAAGTGTGGTTCAATGAATGGCTATCATAGGAGAATATTCTTAAACCGATTTGCAGAGGCACGCCACGTTCCCTTTTGCCACTGGCTTTTTTCCATTTGCCTACTGAAATTCGGAATCTAAACCTGATAAAAAGACTATGAGTAAAGGCTTAGAAATCAAAGCTAATTTCTATTTTCTTATGCTCTTAATTAAGAACAGAACGGAACGGCCATAAACTTTCCAGTCATAAGATAAGAATCCAGCGTTGCTGAAAGTTTCCGACAACCTGCAACTTACTGTGAGAAAAATAGAAAGGAAACGAGGAATGAAAAGAAGCTAGAAATCATGTGAATATTTGTGAAACACTTTGGACTAGGAGCAAGATCCTCCATTACTACCAGCGTACAACGCATAAACAAAACCATAAAAAGGTGAAGACATGTTTTGCATGAGCCAATGAGTACGGTTTTTCTCCTAGTGAATCTTCCAAGTAATTTTTTCACCATGCATCCTCCATGGTTTGCAGAGAAAAACATACCCTTAGGAAGGTAAAAGGTTTTGCTAACTTCTTTTTTCCAGGAATGAGTGCTTATTTGATTAAGTAATAAAAAATTACCTTTCCATCAAGTAGTAACATTGAACATAGATGACATGGATGATTTGGTTCAATGATTCCAAATATTCTTATGATCATTGTGCTGAAAGAAAAATTCTATCACATATCATTCTAATGAAACCTCTAAAAGCCATTGACGAAGGATCACTTGAAAAACAACCTCGAGATACTTTATTGCACATAAAAAATCTAAAAGAAATAAGAAAACAATATATCAAGATAAGAAAAAATCCCATCAGATTTGACCTAATTGAAGAATTGCAAGCTAAAAGGGGAATCCATTCTTTTGACGGTTGATATAAACAAGCAGTTTAGCGGTCCTCAAAGTGCAAAACGAAACCGCTGAAGGGCATAATTCAAGTAGAATATATGTTTTAGATGCCATAGGATAAACTTAATAATGATGCCTCAGTATCCTGATATAAAGAAGATAAGACAGGAGCTAAGGATTCTTTTCTGGGATGAATAAAGAAGATAGAAACTAAGGTTCTGATATGTTACATTATGGCGGGTTATCTGAGGGTTAAAATAATCAAAGAACTTACTCCAGTATTTCAATTGAACGAAATTCCTATTTAGCAAATACTTATATAGTGTGGGGAGGCAGATGACAGGTTAGGATTCTGTTCCTATCGAGATTAAGAAAACAGGGTATGTTCCGGGAGAGAAAATGACCTGTGAATGTGCATCCATTGTCTAGTCTGCACACATTTCATGCCAAAATATGCCTTCATATCATGAAAATGAATTCATCGCAACCTGCAAAACAAGTGTCTGGCCTGCCTGAAGAAATCTTGCCGTGCTAGAATATAATGATTCGATTAAAGGTGCATTCTCAATGTCTATGGTCAATGATTTAAACTAGTGTAAGGATAAGGCTGAAACTTTTATTTTCGTCGATGATTCATTACTGGCTTTTCATTTTTCCTGCCAATGAAAGTAGTATCAATTAGAAGTTCAAAAATTCAAATTTATTAAAACAAAATTTTGATTCAATTTGGTAGCTAACTTTTGATTTAAGTCAAAATTTATTCGTAACCAACATATTTATAACTTATTTTTGAATCAAGAGTTGGAAACTAACTTAAATTAGAATCAGAAGCCATGTCAAACAAAACTCATCTCCTGAAGCTGCTCTGACAAGAACAAACTTATAACTGCAGCAAGATCTAAGAACCTAGAAGGATGGTGAAAAAAGATGATGCTCCTATAACTTGCGCCTCTGATTACAGATTTCTGTCTAATATCAATTGCCAAAGATGAAGGTGATGGGAGACCAGGAGTGGCTATTGAGCATAAGAACAGCAGAAACGATGGCTAGTCTATCTGACAAATTCTCTTGAAAACACAATAAAACAACCTGTAAGCATCTCATTATATCATTTCTTGGACCGCCCCACGTCAATCATACTCGAAACAGCCTATACAGATGCACTTTGATCATATGAGATGCACGCCTCCTAAATTTAAACTACGAGTTTCTCTTGCACACCATTCAATGGGTTCCAATTTGCAATTCAAAGCTCGCTTTTCCTTTGTTGAGGACGGGGAGACTCTGCATCCAGAAGATTTGAAGCCTTGTACTTCAACGCAATATTTCAAGTATTCTTTAATGGCTCCGTTTAGAACTGGTTTCAAACGGGCGTTTTAAGAAAAAGAATATTTTTTTATGTATTTAAATAAAACGATGATATTAAAAATAATTTTTAAAATAAATATATTTTTTAACTCGATGAAGTATCTTTGTAAGATCATATCCAAATGTCTTCTGTTATTATTTTCATGAAAAAAAGGCCATTAGATAGGCCTAAAGTCAGAGCATTCTACGGCCTAATAACACACTGTCCAAATCCGCCGAACTTCACAAGACCCAATAACTCTTACCAGCTCTGAATCAATCTATTAACCCAAACGCAAACCCTAAATCGGACGGCCCAAAATATTATACAAAACTAAACATATAAAATGAAAAAACCCTAACCCCCTTGTCATTTCTGCATCTTCCTCGGCTCTCCCTTTGATTTCAGAGTCACACACCTCACGAACCCAACATGGTGAGCTTCTTCTCTCTTTCTCATCAGTTATGCAACTCTCTCAAGTCTGTCCTAATCTGACGGAAATTACTTCGTGTTTGCGATTCCTTCTTGTAGCCTTTCAAGAGATACGTGGAGATTGGAAGGGTAGCTCTCGTCAACTATGGAAAAGAATACGGCAGGCTCGTTGTCATCGTCGATGTCATCGACCAGAACCGCGTACGTCTCTCTCTTTCTCTCTCATGCTTCTTAGCTTATGCTTACTGCTTCTTTTGCTTCTTTTTTTCCTGTTGTTTTTTTTTATTGTCATGAAGAAACGATATAGAAATCGAAAATCAAGTAGGGTTTTGCTACTCATTCTTTAGGCAATTTTTAAGACTAAGCAATCAAACATTGAAGCACACAATAACCATTAAAAAATAGAGTTTGTGCGCGTAAAGGCATTTGAATGATTTTTTAATGTATGCTGTTGCTTCTTCTATGAGTGATTGCTCTGTTTAAGTTTAATTTGGTTGGTATAAGGAAAACAGTGCTATGTATGTAATTTGCATTCTGAAGTCGATGTCTTTAAGGGTTTTTAGTATTCATGAAATTGTTTAGTATGTGTGTTTAGTTTTATCAAATGTCTTATGGTTATGTGATATTTTGTTCATACGTTGAATTGGTCACCCTTCATTGATTGCCACGTTATGTCTTTTATTTACAGGCTCTGATTGATGCCCCGGATATGGTGAGGAGCCAAATGAACTTTAAGAGGCTTTCACTTACCGATATCAAGATTGAGATCAACCGGGTTCCAAAGAAGAAGGCTTTGATTGAAGCTATGGAGAAGGCTGGTGAGGACAATAATTTTGCTGAAATTTGAGTGTTATGCGTGCTGTTAATACCTACCATTCATTGAGTTGTGTTGTTTCCATGATGATAATAGATGTTAAGAACAAGTGGGAGAAAAGCTCCTGGGGCAGAAGGCTGATTGTCCAGCAGAGAAGGGCAGCTCTCAATGACTTCGATCGGTTCAAGCTGATGTTGGCTAAGATTAAGGTTGGCTATAAAACTCTAATCGATTGTTTCTTTAATTATCACAATGCTTTACTTTGCAATTTGATTCCCCTATCTTATTTTTCTAGGTTTGAATTATATTTAAAACTTCTGTTTCTATTGTTTGATATCAAGTTCTTAGTTCACTTGGAGAATTTCTATCCAGCAAAGTTCTTTTGCATGCTTTTGTAATTTGATACTTTCTTTGTTTCTGAATCAAATATAATCTTGTTATATGCACTTGCAGAGGGGTGGTTTGATCAGGCAAGAACTTGCAAAGTTGAAGAAAGAAAATGCTGCTTAAGAGTTATCTGTTTAGAGACTTCCATTTTTGTTATCAATAGGATGCCAAGCTCTATGGGGATGTTTTTCTGTCGGTTTTCGTTGGCTCCCAGATTAAGAGCAGTTTAAGAAGATTTTCTATAAATCAAGATTTTGTGGTCAATATTGTCTTGCTACCTTTTTTATATTGTGATCGTGCTGCTATTTTTTTGCGTTGAAAACTGTGGGTTCTCCTCAAGTCACTCTTACTTGGCCGGTATTGAGTGTCATTATTTACTCGCATGTACCTTTGTGCTGCTAATTGATGGATAAAAAAATTATAGAGGCATTTCATCATTTCGAGCCCTCGTTGTTTCACTCTTTCAACAGGCGTGGCTGTTCTCTTCTTATGCTGACATTTTTTCTAATTGAAGCCGATTCACTTGCAGTTTTGCTATTCCTTGGATCAAAAGCATCATCAAATAAGTGATGTGCAAAAAATGTTACATAGCCAGCCTCCTAACATTTTTTTGATTGAAGTGTTCCAAATGTATGCGCCCCAATCAGCCTCTTCCCATTTTCAATCCTGACCTCGCTTGGTTTATCGGAAATTTTGGCTCTTGCTAGAACAGTACAATCACTTCTTAATTATGGCTCTTGCTGCTTCAGTTGAACAATCACACTCATTATGCTTAATTTTACCAGGATATCCACGTATCTCCATAACAACAAAGGCTGTTGTATTTTAGGGATTTTGGAACGGTGGATGTGGTTGAGATTATAAAAAATAGTTTTGTTGGTGTTGTGGTTGAGATTGGAAAAAATAGTTTTATATGAAATACTTTTAGTTGAGGTTTATAATTAAAATTGAAGTGTTTTGTTAAAATTATAGTTGAGTTATAGATTTAATGAAAAATAATTTTGTATGTTTGATTATTATGTTTTTTTATATTGTTGTTAATTTATGAAATTATTTAAAAAAATACATATATATATATATATTTATTTATCTATATAATTATTATTTTTTAAATATTATAGATTTAATATTCATAATAATATTATGTAATCAATAATTCAAATAAATTAAATATTTATTTTTATTTTTATTTTTTTTTATCAAATAACTTGTAATTTTATCATGAGCAAAATTTATATGTGAAATTCAATGCTATTCTTGGCTTTTTAATCATAAGATGATAACTGAAATTACATTCTTAAATGGAATGAGTACTGTTTGACGATCATCGATGTTGTCGTTTTGGGATTTCTGATGACCTGGGCACACAATTAGACTCCTCGGATTCAGAAATATTTTCACCATCACCGGTTTGTTTTGCAATAACCTCAGATGCAGCAGAATCAACAGAAGGCTGTGTTGTCTCACGTCTGAGGATTTCCGGACATCGGTCCTTGCGATCAGTAAGGATCCTTTTCAAAGAATACCACGATCCAACACCTACTTCCATCTGAACAACTGTCACCTCTGGCAAGACCTTTCCAAGTGTAATAAATATAACAGGCAGTGAAGATCAATGATCTTTCAACTAGCTGGGAAGACGGTGCGTTTTTACTAAATTTAAGAGCATCAGATGAAAATTAAGCTGACATCGATCCATTAATGTCATCAAGAAGAAATTAAAAATAATTTAAAAAACAATCTTAATAACACTTTCAAACCTTCACTGGAAACAGACGAAGGCATTATCAGGAGGAGAAATCTTTGAGTTCATCGCCATCCTTGTTTAGAACTACCAGTTTCTGTCTTCAAATGATACCATATTTTAATGTTCCATACACTTCCAAATCAGGCTTTGATATGTACGTTGTCTCTGTTTTCTCAAGCCATCGTTATTTGGTATTGTCTGATGACTTAAAATCGTGCCGTCAAGAAGACCATTCATTCATCAATGAATTGCAATTCAAAGCCTTTTTCCTGCTGTATTTACTCTTTTATTTACCCTAAATCATACAAATATAATTTATGAATCTTAATCATAATAAAGATCAATGAAGATTTCTCCAAATATACACCGACGTGAAAGAAATATTATTGCCTCTTAAGTATACAAGAGGGTGTTTGAGATTGCCGTGCAGGATACTTTTTTAAAATAGATAATTGCTTGAAAGTATATATAAAAAACCTCAATATTTTTTATTTCTAGCACATCAAAACTATAAAAAAGTAAAAATAAAATAAATTAATATATTTCCCAAATAACACGCACCCATATTTTGGACCGACTCAAAGACAATTGCCAGCAAGCACAAGCATGAATCACCTTGTTTTACCAATATATTAGGAAATAGTACAGGCATGAATCAATGTTTCTAATTTAACATGATTGTATATTAGGAACAAACACCGCTTCTGGTCACTGTTCACCTGTCTTAGTTAATGAACCTGAAATTAATGCCGGGACACCAAGGCTGGCTCAAATTTACATCGGTTCTTACGTGTAAGGTCGCTGTCCACAAACATTGAATCTCTATTGTAGTGTATGTCTTGTCCTTAACTCACGGATTTATTTAAAAATATTGTTTCGGTTTTCTTTTTTTTAAAAAAGTAAACTTACAAGATATTATTTTCTTGAAAAATAAAAAAAATAAAGCCAACTCGATCGAGTTATTGACCTGGTTACCTGGAGTTCAACTCCAGCCAGCAAGTCACCCGCTGGGCCAAACAGGTTTGATGACAAAACTGAACAAGAGTCGGGCATGTGACCATTACTATGTGTTTAACGAAAATGGCAGGAAGTAGAAACCGACTGTAATGAGGCTTAATTTTGTTCAACAGATAGAATCAAAGCCCATTAATTTTACATTGAATACAGTGACCTAAAAATAGCATATCGTGCTAAAAGTCTTTTAAACCTTCAAGACTTGAATTGACTTCAAACTTCTCCTTAGCTACATTTCCAAAGCAGACACCGAAGCTTTCTTCTGCCAAGTAAGACTCTCTCTCCTTCCCTCCCTCCACCCCACCTTCCTTCCCTCTTGTGATTTTCCAAAACCATTCCCTTTTGATTTGCTTGTAGTATACGTATATCTTGGCCTTCAAATACTGCATATCCAAGGGCATGCAGAAAGCTGTCTCTATCGTCAATTTTCCAGGGAGAAACATGGGACTCAAGGATCTTCATCTAAAGCTCAAGGTATGCCTATAGGTTTCATGTTGGTCTGTTCATAACTATTGGCATCCAAAAGGTTGCGAGAAATGAAAAACGGGGTTGAGTTCTTGATTGCTTTGAAGTTTTTATACGTCCAGCATGCTGTGTATGGTTTTCATCTTGATTCATTTTTCACTTTCTGAGGACGGTGTTCAACCGGGCAGGGTAGTCTTCTTATCTCGAGTTATTGAACAATCAAATTAAGATCGAGTTGACCATTCTTATTGTGTTTATGGCTACAATTTTACAAGAAATCAGTGTCAAACAATAAAAAAGATTCAAGAACTTCTATGATCATAATCCTTAAATATTTGCTTGTATGGCATAATTTATGTTTTTCTAAGATTTGAAACTGTCAAGGAAAGGCACTCTGTAAAGTTCATAAGCAATTTTTTTGGTAGACTTGAGACTTTGGAGCTTGCCGTTGCAAGTCAAACTGTATGGAATGGTCATTTCATTAACGCGCTGGTTTAAATTTCAGGCATTTCGGCTAAAGCGCTTTCTCATTGGAAATAAGAAAAGAACGACTAATATGGAAAAGAAGGCTTCATGGATGGTGCCAATAACTCATGGATATCATGTTGTCGTGGATCAGTCTTTTAAGGAGGGCGCAGTTGAGTCAGACTCTGACTCTCTTGTTGTTCAAAGAGAGCAAATAGAGGAGCTGGAGTTGTGGTATTTCGGAATATCCGATGCACAAATTGGAAATGGAGTCAGCAAGTATATGCAATCCCACCTGTTTGATAGGAACCCCAACGAGGTAATGAAGATTACATCTCAACGATTATATTAACGAATAATATAAATTATATTATAATGTCCCATCTAGTACTTTAAGTTTTTAGGTGAGATAATTTCTTAATATGATATCAAAGATTTATTGACTTAACGGTTATTAGAGCGAATCTTACCTCTTTCATTCTATTTGATAAAAATTCAAGTATAAAATAATATAGGTTTGTGTAAATTTCAAATTTAAAGGACTTTCACTTGAACGGGTATGTTAAATAATAATATAAATAATATTATAGGACTTCACTTAATAACTTAATAACTTAAATTGATAAGTGAATTGGTTTCTTAACAGCCTGCTCATTCTCATGTTTTTTTTCTTGTGAATAAATCATAATACAACAAAATCACAACTAGCACTAAAAAAAAAGTTCTGATCACTGACTTGGAAATTATGCTAATCCGTTGACCTTCACTGCTAAAAGCCTAAAACCATGTTCAAATGAAAAGTTGCAAGTCATTTTCCTGTTCAATAGCATAAATGGCGAAAAAGCATGGAAACTTCTTGTTTACAACTTTTTTCACTGAAGAAAGTCAACTAATGAACCTGCAAGCAAAATCATTATGCGTGTAACTGAGATCATAGAAGAATATTTAAGATGAGCTTGTTTCACTTTCAAGTCTTTGTCCATAGATCTGTGACATTACAAGATGGATTGCAGTCTCAGATAAGGGGAAAGAGTAAGGAGATGATGAGAAAAGCGTATCTTGCTGCAAGAGCAAAGATCCGGGAGACACACAAGTCAGATGAGGCGTTGAGAGCAGGCGCAGCATCTGTTATGGTGGTCAACAGGGAGAAGCTTGTGACAGCTAACATGGGTGACTTTAGAGTTGTAGTGTGCAGAGACGGCGAGGCTCATCAGATGAAAAGCAAGCGCCGGGAAACAGCCAAAAGGCATTGGTCTCGCCGGCTCTTTTCCGGTATGGAGCACTCCTTACTCCAGTCTTCTTACCACTGGAGTTGATGTATATGCTATCAAATTATGATCAGAAAACGTAATCCAGCAGCTATTTTGTGAATCCAGGACGCATATTATCGTGGAAATCCAGCAGTGCAGCAAGCACCAAGCAATCTAAAGGATCCGAGCTCGCTGTTAGTGCTGAGAGGATTGACTCTGATACTGAGTTTGTCATCCTGGCAAGCACAGGCATATGGGAGGTAAGATAGATCTAATTTCCATAACATACACTCGATCTTTCCTAATAATTATCGTGTACTTGAGAGACATTCGCTGAACTTTAATATTTGCCCAGACCATGAAGAATCAAGAAGCAGTGCATCTCATCAGACACTTAGAGGATCCCCAGGAGGCTGCCGAGTGCTTGGCGAAGGAGGCTTTAAATAGAATGAGCAAGAGCAACATTTCATGTATTGTTATTCGATTTGATTAATGCACGTTTGTTTTCTCCAGAATCTTGATCTGGCAGGCACATATGCAGTGAGAACTCTCGGAAGCAATAGGAATATAAAATATTTTCAATGAAAGAAGATCACCGTTTCAGCTTCGCACGCGATTGACAGTTGTAATTTATAATTTCACAGCAAAGAATTGAAACTTCAAATTATTTTTGTTCAGCTAAAATGCCCCACAACTTTAAATTTCCACTTTGATTCAGTCAAGGAAAATTTGTAAAAAAGGTGCTTGCTTTCCTGTTTATCACTGCATCACTAGAATTAGCTATATATAATCACTAGAATATTTCTCAACACTTCCCTTCAAGTTGAAGAGTGGATGCCAAGAACGCCCAACTTGCATATCACAGTTGAGAATGCTTCCTTTTCTAATAGATTTGTATACACGTGCAAGCTGATCTGCTGAAGAAACATGTTTTGTTGTATCTTAACCATCTTGTATCTTGTTGCAAATAAAGTGACAATTCATCTTTATGTGTGTAGTTCTTTCATGAAATACAAGATTGACCAGGGATGTCGATCTTGTTCCGTTTCGGTCGAAACAGCCGAAACATTTCGTACTAGTTAAAAAACAAGATAAAACGATGTCTTTTTTATCTCGGGTTAAATTCCGGTAGATTTTTCATCCAAATTTCAGCAGAAACACGCCGGAATCATTTCACATGTGTTGTTTCGACCAAATATTATTTTTTTTAAATAATGAATAATTTTACAGTTATATCTCTTAATCTAACTACTAGATTGAGATGAAATTTTATGAGGAGTCTCTTGACATATTTATATATATTATGTTAAAATTTCAGAATAATCAGAACATATAATGACCTTGCGAGATTGATGATGATATTCTCGTAATATTATACATGTTCATAATTTTGTTTAGAAAAATCATTATATTGTCTTTTTTTTATATTAAATTGCACAATTCTAAATAATTTTATTTTTAATTTGAACTAAAAAATTTTAATATATTTAATTACACACAAAAAAAAAAAAAATAATACAACCCCAAAATGGCACGCCGAAACACTCTGAAATTGAAATATTTTATTTCAATTAAAAAAACAAAGCACCAACCGAAACGGAATTGATAAACTTATAAGGAAAAATAGTTTCATAGAAAACAACATCTCGACTAGTGAATGTTTTATATGCAATGAGATCATAAAGTCGATAAGCTATCTGGCCAACTGGATACCAAAGAAAAATAATGTTTTGCTCAATGAATAAATTTATGGGTAACATGAACATTAGTAGCATATGCAAGACAACCCAAGAGACAAAGGTGAGAGTAAGAAGCTAATTTGCCACAAAGTTTTTTAAAAGGAGTTTTGTCGGAGATAAGTGATGTGGACAATCGGTTAATAATATTATCAATTATGGAGACATATTCAACCTAGAAATTTAAAAAAAGTTAAGCTTGATAACGAAGGGTGCGAGGTGACTCAAGAATATAGCGATGTTTGCGCTCGACAACTCCATTTTGTTGGGGAGTATAAACACAAGAATGTTGATAAATAGTCTCTTTATGTTGAAAAAAAATCCTGTAAAGATGAGAACTCTCCACCATTATCAACCCAAATAATGGTTATAGAAGCATGAAATTGTGTTTGGACAAAAGAGAAAAAAATCATGACTAAATGTTTTGTTTCATTCTTGTGATTTTTGTAAAAAAAAAAACCCATATGAACCTGGAGTAATCATCAATAATAGTCAGAAAATATTTTGAGCTAGAAAAATTTTTTATAAGGTCCTCAAATATCACAATGAATTAATTCAAAAGGTCTAATTGACAAAATTGAACTAATAGAGAATGGAAAATGACTTTGTTTTGCAAGGGATTAAACATCATAAACATTATTAAACTGAAAAGGGAAATGCAATAGGTATTTGTCCATAAAACTTAATCTAAAGGAGGACAAATGTCCTAATACACGATGCCACAAAGTGATGGAAGAGGGAACCTTATGATATGGTGTATGACAAAAAGTTGTTGTGGCTGGCGGAGATCGTGGTGTCATGCAACCAAGTAATAAAGTCTATCTTGTTGTTTATCCAAACCATTGTTGTTAAAATCACAAGTTAACTCACAAAATCATATGATTTTACGAGTCAACTCATCAAACCTTGTTAACTCGGGTAGAAAAATCGATTTTGATCAAACTCGATCAAAATCATAAAATCAAATCCGGTCCGATTTTACGATTTTAAGCAATCTTTTAAAATTCTGGCACTTGCACCAGGCGCCCAACCCCCCTATATATAATTATATTTATATATTCTCTCTCTCTCTCTCTCTCTCTCTCTCTATATATATATATATATATATATATATATATATATATATATATATCATGCAATCACTTTTAAAAATCAGTACTATTAACTTTAAAATTTATATTTAAAATTTTTGAAAAAATTTTTTTTATTATTTTTTATTCTAAATTATTTTTTTATGTTTTTTAAATCTTTTTCATATCTTGATGTCGAAATAATTTGTTGAAGTTAGAGCTAGTACTAACAATATCGGTGTTGGTACCAGTATTAGTACTAATAATCCTCTCAATAGTAATGCTTTTGATGAATGTATTAAAAATAACGAGGAAAATAACGGTAATGCGACTGATTTTAATTTATATAGCACATCAGCAAAATATTTATTTTAAATTTATTAGTTTTACCTAATGAAATTCTATGGATATAATTGTTTTGTAATGTATTTTTAAGTTATTTTAAATCATGTATGAACCTTAACTAATGAAGTTTTATGGCAATAATTATGTTGTATTGTATTCAAAAATATTTTACTTATAATTTTATGATTTTTCTATCTACACGATTTTAGCTGTGATTTTATGATTTTTATATGAAAAAATTCAGGTATAATTTTACGATCCAAGTTTTCGAAACCTTTTCCGTGTCATGTCAAAATCGTGAGCTTGACAACTATGATCCAAACCAATCATTATCTTCACCATCGAGTCCTGCATAATACATCAATAAAGAAAAAATGTTACTGAGCAATTTAAATCTCCTGTAATTCTACTCAGACATTAAATCCAACCTAAAAGATGGTACAACAAGCATATTTTTTAAAAGTAATTACATAATTGAAAGGTAAATTCTCAATGGATGCAATTGGAGCCTGTTCTCACCCGGTACAGTGACTGATGACAAATAATATTCATGTTGTTGTTGACAAATAATATGGTCCGTCGCACCACTATCACCACTATCAATAATCAATTGATGTAGCCTTAAAAATGTTTGTAACAAACCTGAGGAAGTGTCAGCCATATTAGCTTTTAGCAGGTTGTATTGTTTCTTTTCAATAAACAATATTTGTTGAATTTGTAACTTTTTGAAAGCCTATTTGTCACAGAAGATACTTCCTGCATTATTTGATCCTCTTTAACATTGTTGGCATAAGACTGATGGCGCTTTTTTGAGACTTGTTTGATACATGTTTAGGGTGCTCTGGTGGGTATCCATTCAGCTTCCAACATGTTTCTCGCAGATGATGGTCACGATCACAGTAAGAACAATGCTATGGCTTTCAGTTAGGTGGGATGGGACTTGAGGAAGTACCTTGACCACGTCTAGTAGCCAGGGCTATCAATTCAGCCCTTCGCACAACATGGCTGAATTCTTTATCGTTTCACGAGTACTTCTTAGACGACGTTATTTCTCCTCCTGTACAATAGAAGCTCAGACTTAAGCAACATCTGGGTTCATTAATACAATCTGTCCCTGAATTGCACTGTATGATTCATTAAATCCCATAAAGAACTACATCAATTAGCGCCTCTTATGGTCCACCCCACAAGAGCAGATGGTATTATTATAGGATTCTAATTCATCCCATAATTCTTAAGTCTTGTATAATAGGCTGGAATTGTCATATGATCTTGAGCAAGACAACAATCTCTTTCAATCTGAAAAATACACGTTTTGCTTTGAGGAAAACAATCTTGAAGATCTTCCCACGCCTCCTGAATTGTGGAAAAAATAGCACTATCTTGTGTGAGTAAATTAAGAATCCAAGATTGAATCATGTCAATGCACTTTTTCCACGAGGCATACTCATCTAGTTTGTCTATGGCGGACAGAATCTTGATGGTTCCATCTATAAGACCCAATTTGGATTTGGCGTTCAAAGAAATTGTCACAAAGAATGGAAACTTGAAATTAATTTTTTGTTCAGATAAAATGTCACAACATTAAATTTCCACTTTGATTCAGTCAAGGAATTTTTTAACTTAACTAAGAAAAGTAACCAGATGCCAACGGTACGCAGATTCCACAGAAGTTTTGGTGTTAGTGCCCACAGCAGCAAGTGATTGGATACATATCCCTGCATTGCTTCTTGGTCCACACCTTAGTTTGGACAAGAAGTCTACAAAATCCTAGATGGGCCATTTGCCTTACATTTGTGAAGAGTCCAGGATATCCTATTCGAAGTAAGCCATGTCAAAGACTTGTATCAATCTATCAACACCGCCGTGCTTTAATCAATAAGAGTGGGAGGGAGTAACAAGTCAACAACCTAATTAATCAAAAGAAATTTAGATATTGAATGTGTGTGAATGTACATTAATGAAACTAGCATACCTTTCTTTCAAGATACAAGACATGAAAATCAATAAAGCACAACCAAAATGGTGAAAAACAAGACCAGCTTTCTGCTTTGGTACATCCACGTATCAGCTATCAAGTAGTCAACTTCTTTCACCTGTCTTACTTCTGAAGGGCGATAACAACGAGAAATGACGAGAAGCTGCAACCAAGTTTTTTCTATCTTAGTGACACCATAATCTATGAACAGTGTTATATGATGAGTTAGATGTGGGCATAAGAGAGCTTACTCTTTTGAATGGAGCCAGCAGCGGGGGTTTCATCTCGAGAGATAAGGTTCTTCAATGTATAAACTGGTGCAACAACCAAAAATCGAGTGATCTTGTGGGAGGTACATATGATTAAGGCTTGCGCTTAAATATATCTATCAGCATTAAACTAATTTTGGAGTATTTAGTTATAAATTCTACTGACAAGCCTCAGATAGTAAAATTAGAGAGAGGGCACTCCAAATTTACAGACACCTCTGTTTGCAAAGTATTTCTTATAGATATATGCTTCACCGACCAAAATATTAATCTCGATAAGGTACAGATGTTTAAAACACACCAGTTCCTGTTCGCACACATTTTTTTTAAATGATTTGAAGTTGAGATGATGTTATTTTGTGTATAAAAGAAATGAACTATGTTGGCGGCATTAACAGAAAAAAGCTACTTAATTTTGGTCCAAACATTACCAATATCATTCGGTATATTCTTTAAAACTAGACTTAGCTGTAAGAATTATAAGATACCAGGCCATTTGCTAATTAAATGTTTCCTGGATAGTCATATTCAATGGAACCACTAAGCAGTCCAAGGAACTTTGGGTTTAACTATTCACTAAAAGCAGGGGCAGAAGTATAGTTGCTCTTACCTCTACTGGAAGAGGCAGCATTATCATCTGTCTTGGACCCATTCAAACTGACATGATTTATTTCTGCATTACGTTTACCTGCAGTATGACTCTTTCTTCCAAACTTCAGCAATTGTCGAAACCCTTTCAATGATTCCTTTGTATGAGGTTTCTCCAATGCTTCAGGGATCTCTTCTAGTTTCGAGCTTTTTAAATCAGACACGTAAGGTTTTATGGTATCTGTGCCTGCTGAATCTGTCTTCAAGCTTGATGGAGATGCTTTGCCATATTCAGAATTTCCAGTACGTGAATATTCCAAAGATGAGACCCGAGCATAAGAGGTGCTGTGGGCCCTCTCACCAATGGTGCTTGTAAGCTTTGCTGATTCCTTCTCTGCATGACTTGCATATACAGATGCAGCCTGAAAACAGAAGATGATACATAACAAACATCAAATCATGGAACAGATTTCCAACGGTGCAAAAAAAATCAATGGTTTGCTCATCAAAAAGTGCAGAATTTACAACAATGCAGAAGTTTGTGTTGCCATTCAGAGGCAAAATATTAGTCTATATTCCTGATGAGAAGATCATCATCAGAAGATTATCACATTGATTCTGGGACCTAGTAGAAACAATAACATCAGCAAGGAGGTTTTAAGAAAAGAGAGAAACTTAGATGAACCCTTGCTACAAGTTTAATTTATCAATAAAGGAGGTTCATTACAATTCACAAGATTTCCATTGAGACATGAAAGGAGCTATTACCTAGCTGTGATGTTTTGTATAATCCAGTATTAAAATCATAGCATAATCGAATTCAAATCTACATATCTGCTTTAATGGAATACTTCCAATCTTGTACTACTATGTTCATTTCAAATGCACTGCATACTTAATCCAAGTCTTAAGTCTCCAAAGTGAATTTACATGCCAGCACGCATTGATATACCAGTAATAATCATTTCTAGTCACTTACCTCATGAGGCCCAGGGTGCTTTGGTAATTGGTGGTCAGTGTGTTTTCTACCAATCCCATCCATGGTAAGTGGTGAAACTGATGCTCGAATAGCAGCACAATCCACCAGAGTCTCTGTTTTCTCCCCTATTTTATAATTATTAGAGTATCCATCTTGTACTTCTATTTTGTGCTCCGATGTGTGTTGATAGGGAATGGAAGGCTTCTCACACTCGAGCACAACAACGGTCTTCTCAATTATTAGGTTGTCATCCTCATCACTATGATGTGAAATTTTGTTTCCATTCTGTTTCAGCTCAGCACTTTCCGAAGTTGCAATGGCCTTGCTTTCATGCATTTTCTGTGGAATTTCTTTTACTGATGAATTGCCAGGGGCAAAGTCTTGCCCTTTAGGGGTTTTGGTTTTCAGTTCAGGAAGAGATGCTGCTTTGCTTTTATCATGGTACATGATTGCAGATATTTTCTTGCTCTCAGTCCCACTGGATAATTTTGGTTTCAGTACTGGTCCAGTGTTTTGTGGTTTAATTGAAGCATGATTGCTGCTTCTTACTTTTGGCTCTGATAATCTTCTAATCCTAGCCATCGATGCCTTTGAATCAGGTGTTACACCACTTTTCTCATTCTTTTGTTCAGACAATGACGATAATGACAGAGTTAATCTATTTCCAGCAGTGCTAGGTCCAGTGCTCAATTTGCTGGACCTAGAGACTTTCCGAGAGTCACCTGATCCTGCAGAAACAGTTTTGATGGGGAACCTTTGCAGAGGTGATGAGGATCCAGGCTCTGAATCACTGAATTTTGATCCTCTGTGAGAACTTGGGGAAAGTTTTGTTGGCAATTGCTTTCTGGTTGGCTGCGATGCTGGCTGAGCAGTAGTGGAACTGCCTCTAGCAGCAATTCTCTTTTGTCTCTCTAACTTCAAAGCTTCCAGTCTTTTAATCTCTTCTTCTTCCTGAAAAACAAAAGAGATTCTACATATGAGGATAACTCCTAGTGAGCTAGCTAGTAAAACAGATAAATCATCCCCCATGGGAAGATAGAACTAACCCATGATAGAACTGGTTGGGGTCTAGATCAACACCCCACTTTGCTGAAAGTACTCCAACTTTCAATGTGGAGTTGAGTGCTCACTAAAAGGTCAAGGAAAAGTACCTTCTCTTTCTTAATTTTCTGGAGATCAGCTTTAAATGTTCTTAGTTTGTCAGCCCGGGCTCTTGCTTCATCCAAAGGACTCAACTTTGAAGGCTTTCCTTTCCTTATTGGCCCTACTTTCTTCTTCCTTTCTGAAGTATCTGGAATGAGTTTTGGTTTGCAGTACTTGTCTGACTTTTTAGAGCCTTGCCCAGTAACCATTTCCTTATTATTCTTATGTAGTGAGACCTGCATACCATAATCTAAAGCAGGATCAAAACCGATTGATCCCTTTTCTGTCCCACGTTCAGGCATCAAAGTTAAATCATCTGGTTCATATTTGACTTGGCTTCCAACGCTGTTAGACAAGTTCTTTGTCTTCTGAGCTGGTGATGGGAACTCAGAATCCACATCGATAATGTTTCTTCCCTCAGTTACCACTTGATCTAGTGATGTTGACCGTAGTGAAACTACATATGAATCGTCATCCATATTGTTGGATGCCCTCCTGTCCAGATCATTTTTTGCAGTCTCAAATCCATTAACAGCTAGTGGATATGACGATGAACTTCTATAACCTGGCTTGTTTTCTCGTCCAAGAATCCCAAAATCATCATTTGCGTTCATCCTATACCGACATCTCCTGCCATCTATTTCCGCAGACTGTAGATCCATTTGACCATTTGCAAACCTTGTACCATCATTAGGCTGACCCATTTTTCTGGATATCAACGATTCATCTTTTGATGCATTAGTCATGCAGGTCCAGTTTCCACTAATTTTCTGTGTATCTGTCACATCCCTTTCTTGAATATCACCTGGATCTCGTCCACCATTAACTAAAGGATCATCACCCATTACATTTTGTCGCCTTTTTGCTTGAACATTCTTTTCCATTGCATCCATGCCTTGGTCAACAGCATGTTCAGCTTCATCAGCATCTTTTAGCAAATAATTTTGAAATGCTTTCCAATGTCCACCATCATCCTCCTTCCCATAAGATGTTCTAGTGACATCTGACAACTTCAGTTTATCCACAGTTTTTTTATGGCTTCCCATACTTTTTGAGGATCTCAATGAGTTCCTATGCTTGGCATTTGGAGTGGTGTTCAATAAAACTTCATCTTCCTCATCATTTTCAGAACCAGAGACCGATTGAGATTCACTACCAGATCCATCCTGTCTTTTTGAAGTAATGTAGTTGATGTTCCGAATAACAACTGTACCTGATTGTCTTTTACCTGAATGACTTCCCTTCCTCAGAGGTTCTCGGCCTCCTGAAGTTTCCTTCTCTTCTGTCTCATCCTGAGATCTTGTTCTCAAAGCATCCACTTCCCAGGCTTTAGGTTCAGTGCTGCTATCCATAGAATGCCTTCTGTGACTCATTCTTTGACTAGCATTGATTTTAGGATCCTCCCCTGATGAATATGGTGGCTGAAAAACTGGGCTATTTCCTGGATAATTCTGGTAGTAAGGAATGCCTTGCATGGGATACCCTGGAAAGACAGGCACTGTTCCAGGTGGAGAATGAATGGGCCAAGGAGGGAACATAGGATGTGGAAACTGGCCTTGAAAATACTCCTGTTGGCCTGGTGATGGTTGTTGATCTGTTGGAGGCCGCTCATCTGGCAGATCAGTTGACAGATGTTCAATTGAATTTTTAAAGAAACCAAGAAATAAATGAAATTCAACGCCACAAATAATTGCAGTTAGGACATTCCAAGTTCAACATTTTTAGCATGCTTATAAGAAATTTTTCACGCTACTAGATATGCTTCTGTCCAAAATGTTTTTTGCTGCTGTTGGAAAACCCGAAGTGATGTTGACCTCTTTAGCTGCACCTATGTTCTTAATACAAAGAAAGCATTATTCTATATATAAAAAAAAGGGCGCAAATCCATCAGCCCTTGATAGCCAGTCCAGCAGATTACAGTCAGTTGTCCGTTTTAGGTGAAGAGTAAGGTTGAGGTCAGTTTTAAGGCTTTTCCACTCCTTGAGAGATTTCTTTAAATCAGTATCAGTTGTATTCCTTTCCAACACCCATGACACTTTATTTCCATCAGATAGTGAAGACATGTAATTGAGTGGCAATGACAATAGAGTAACTCTTCATTTGGAACTGCTTACATTTTGAGTTCATACCTGCACTTGGGTCAGCACCAGCTTTCCTTTTACCGTCGGGAGTTTCAGGCCACTGCTTGTTTATTGTATTAGAAAGAACAATGCCTGATGCATTCATGGAAAAAAAGTCAGACCTGCTAGACATTGCTTCAGCTCCTTCAATCTCAACCCACTGGCCAGTTTCATGCTTTCTTTTCCATAATTCCATAAATCTGACACATGCATCCCTGTTGACATTGATGAATGGAACCACAATCAAGATTATCCTCCAGGAAATATAGCTACACCACAGACCAATTTGTGATCAACATGAAAACAACATATAGAAGATGCATAAAAAAAGCTATTTACATCAAGCGTAAGGCTCCAAAACATTCGGCAAATGATATCAAATGTGCCATCTGATCAATGTCAAAACCAGCAGCTACAGCACGTGCAAAGGCCATGCCCTGCTCTTTCTGCAGCAAAGTTTTTCGTGTCTCCATAACTTTAATAAGCTGAACCCTAGCATACACAAACCAAATGCAGTATTTGATTAAAACACTTGTTTTTTTTCTGGTGAGTCTACATAAACAGTGGATTACACTTAGAGATGCTAGCAGTCATGAAACTATCAAATTTTGATACGGTATAGTCTAGCCACTCATCATCGACTATAATAATTATTTCAAGAATGTGAGCAACATACTCCTTAACAACAAACTTTTTGGCATTCTGTGAATCTGCATTACAATGACAGAAAATGAAGTCAATATAGAGGCTTTGCAGAATAAGAAAGTAATTGACCCTGCAATCTTATCTAACTCTTGCTATGTGTCTTGAAATCATGATACAACTTCTAATACCCTTTATGTACGATTTATATTAGTAGAAGAAGAGTATGGTGATGAGATTTGCAGTAGGGAACTGAACTGAATTTCGTAATTTGTATAACTGCAGTTTGACATGTGGATCTTTAGGAAATTGAAATCAAAAGTCACATTGAGGATTGTGAATTTTGAAGTAAAAGTTAAACAATTATACACAATATCTTTTTTCATCATAATCTTGTTATTTGTTACTACTGACAGCAATCAGGTATGTGAATTTTGAAGCAATCAACATCCTTCCCTAAATTAATTTCTTTTTCACTATCCAGTTATTCATGGGAATTGTGATACTTACTTGGAATTTCCTTCCTGCATAGTCGACCCATTTGCTTCATGTGGATGTGAGCCAGGCTGCAAGAAAGCAAAGAGATGAAATTAAAGAAAGAAAATGCTAATAATTCACTATGTGATAAGGATTATCAATGACCAATTACCTTATAAAGAACAATGGCTTTTTCCTCACTAGAATCTGTGAGAGGCTTGCTACCTGTCAAAAGTCATCCCATATAATCTAAAACCAACAAAAAACAGCACCACAGCTAGACAATTATATTTTTAATCATTTAGTTCACAGGATAGCAAATGTGATCAAACACTTTGGTAGCATTACAGTAACTACTTAACAGCAAGAATAAACAAAAAGAGAATGAAAAACTACTGGGTAAATATACTAAAAAAGAATTGTCACCCTCCTTAAACCCACCAGAAAGGATATAAAAACAAGAAGAAGAACAAAGATTCATCGACCACAGTTTAGAAAGAAAATTTTGAAAACACTAGAAGCAGATGACAGAAAATAAAAGTGCTTTTAATACAAAGACAAACACAAGGCCAAAATTCTTTTGCAACAGTACCTTCAATGCGCTCTTCGGGTTTCGCTTGATGAGATTCTACCTGTGGATAAAAAAGGACAACCAAAATTCAATTCTAGGCTCTGACTTTGCATCATGAGGTGCTTCACGATTTTACTTACTGAGCTCAACCCAATATCATTGTTGCTTTGAATTGCAATTCCCTTCTCGATCTGCAAGATCTCAGATTCTAAATTGTAAACTCGTTCCAACACCTCTGGTGTACTCACGAAGCGAACAAATCTATACAATAACAAAAAAATAGTTTGCAACAACAATTTGGAGGTAAAATAAAACTAAGATTTGCATGAATTACGCTTAAGAAACTCAAAACTTAGTTAAAGCTGACAGCATAAAACTGCAAATCGAGTTATGATCAAGAAATCAGATCAATTACATTATTAAATAAAAAGAACAGCGGAAAATCACATAAAGTTCAAGCCTCTTGCACAAAATAGTCATTTGGTTGCAATAGCAGATATAGGAAACATCTATATCATGTTTTTGTAGTTTATCTTTGTCTCAACCATTTCTCATTCAAGTATTATCTTTTCTTTCTAGATTTCCAAACTCTTAATTAAACTTCGTTTGGAACAAACATTTATGCATTTTCTTGATCAAAACCAAGAAATTATATATCAAAGATCAATACTCACTACCACCACCACAACAACAATAAGTGGTATTTAAAAGTGGTAACCGGGGAGCATTAGAAAACAATGTGAACCTCTCAACTGTTCCTTTGGTGAACCACGATGCATCACTTTCAGGCTCAAGAATTATTGAATAGCCCCCCCTGGCTACTTGATCTTGAGCCGTTTTCAAGTGGTCAAGAAATGGTTGAACCAACCCAGACGCTACTTTCTCTATCTTCTCATTTACACGTATAATCAAATCACACCTGATAAAAAAAAAATACAACAAAATCCAAGTTAATTTTCGCCCGAAAATTTACAACCAATAGTCAATGACTTAAGCACTAAATGTTAACTGATAAAGCTTCGAAATTTGAAAATAATTCACAACTTAATGTCAACATGAAATGCATCATTAACTTTATCTATGTCCCATAAAACCAGATCTTTTCAAGAAGCAAAAAGTTTCAAGTGAATACAGAAATCAACTCATAAAACCCAGAAAAAAAGAGGAAAGAAAGCTGGTTTATGCTTTGAGTACTCAAGCATTGAGAGTAATACATTTGCTCAAAAGAAAAAAAAAAAAAAAGGTGATAATTAATATAATAACAAAATAATGGATGCTTACATAAACAGTTACAAGTACTGGAATAAGCTAAGCTACACATGCACAGAAAGCAGAGCAATAGAAAAGAGTAAATTACCTGGTTCGAGTTGGAGTGAGTTGAAAAATGGCCGAGTCAAGCCGAGTTGAAGACTTCATTCTTCACAGAAACTAATATTTAATAGCCCAAAAAATGAGATCAAATAAGGGGGGAAGGAAGAAAGGAAAGAAAGACAGAAAGATTAATTTTCCAAAAGAGCCATTGATATTTAAAGGTTTCGCTCTCTGTGAAAAGACGAGAGCTATAAAAGAAGAAGAAAAGTTGCAGCTGAGATCCCAGCAGAGAGGAAAGGGGAAAGAGAGGTTCAGCTTTGGATACCAACTCGGCAGTAAGAAATTTGTTTGCAGCAGGAAAAAGTACAACGTTCATGTGGCCGAGGTAAATAGAGGAAATGATCAAGGGTAGTTTAGATAAATCGAACGAATGCTGCATATGATGACAAAGTGACCATACATTTATTTTTAAAAATATACTAAAATAATATTTTTTATTTTTAAAAAATTATTTTTGTAACAATCATATAAAAATAATATAAAATACTAAAAAAATTAATTTAAAATAAAAAATTAAAATTAAAATTTTTCAAAAGCGCAATGAATATTATGCCAAAAATAGCTAAAAATTCTATCAGGATTGGAGTTCAGACAACGGTCCGAGATTTTTAGATTTTAAATTACTAATATAGCCTCTATTTTTTCCACGTTTACCCTGGATGCCTGATGGATGGCTATTTCCACTACTGGCTGTGTTTTGCGTGGAGTTGGTCAGTATCCACTCACTTGCTTGTAGTTTACTTTATAAACATATGGAGTATTTATTATGATGAATTTCTTAAGAAAGAAATTCAGTTGATTAATCAAAGAAATGTTATTTATGATTTTGATTTTTTAAAAATGATTTCTCATTCGGTTTGGAAGTAATTGTTTGGCTAATTAACATAAAAAATACTTTAAATGGCTGTAATTAACACGATTGATTACTTGCAACATAATTACTCTATTAATCCTTGCTTATCCGACAAATCATTCTTAGATCAATTATTTTAAGGCTGTCTTTGAATAAAGTGTTAAGATGTAATATTTAAATTGTTTGGTAGTGGGGTATTAAATGTGAAATGAAAGACGAGATGATAAGATATTATATAAGCGTAATGATGGAATCTAACAAATGTTAAATTAATGTAATTTAAAAAACCAGTAAATTATTATTATTATTATTATTATTTAGATTGTATTTGATGGTGTTTTATATAAAAAGAATAAATATAAGATAGATGCAAATATATTTTGATTAAAAATAAATTTACCCCTATTGTTTTTTATTACAATAATCATAATCATGATAATTTTCAAATGGTTTAATTTAATTTAAAATTCAGATTAAAAAAAATTCAAAAAAATTAACTAACTGAATCATTTTTAATAAAAAAAATAAAAAATAATTATATACAACCCAAATATTCTTTGTTAATTTAAAAATAAAGACAGCCTGCAACTTATCGCTCGTCTACTTTACTTTTCCATCGTCTCCTAATTTGCCAAAAGGGTAAAAAAAAGTTAAATTATAAATATAAATTTATTAATATTTAATTCCCTTTAATCTCGAGGATTTTGAGTTGTGTAAAAGGATAGATTGTGTGCTTTTGTCGTGGAACCAGTGATAATTATAGAAATAGATTTATAATTTCAAGCTAAAATTTACCTTACTTGTAGTATTGTTTTTAGTGGAAATAAGGTGTTTGGAAGTTGATAGTAGTTGTTTCTTTATTAAAAAAAAATATTGCAATAATATTTATTATTATAACTTTTTAAAAATTATTTTTAATATCAATATAACAAAATAATTTATAAATATAAAAAAATCCTTAAAAAAATAATTGATTTTATTAAAGGTGTCCAAATCCACAAATAATTTTCACAAAAATTGGTCATGTCATTGTTAATTTCGAAACATAAATATATCCTGCCATATAAAAAAAAAATTATCTTTTATCTTGATCGGACACACAATATATAAAGGTTGATCGATGTTACCTTGATCACATACACAAGAGAGATCGATGGTATGATTTCTGATTCATCATCCAATTATATCACTTGCAGTCCTCAAGTAGTATAGTATGATTATAAAGAATTTAAAATTTATTTTATAAATTTTAATTAAAATTAAAACATGTTTATTTTAAAAAAATTTAAAATAATTAGGATTTTACTCGTTTGATTCGAGTCATAAAAAAATACCTAAATGATGGATTGTCCATGAATTGAAACATTTTATCACGATTTCAAGACAAGAAAAGAAGAAGAAAAAAGAGGTTTAATTCTACAAGCTGACAACTTAATTGAATTATCTACTCTGG
The DNA here is from genome assembly GCA_015731905.1 of Salix dunnii. Lineage (NCBI taxonomy): Eukaryota > Viridiplantae > Streptophyta > Magnoliopsida > Malpighiales > Salicaceae > Salix > Salix dunnii. The sequence continues at coordinate 10,823,980 of CM027666.1, read as the reverse complement.
GAGGGACATGTTCAATGTAGTAAGGGCCAACAGTGTAAATAAATTTCAATAGCATCATCGGCAGTGCATGTGTTAGGTAAGAATCGTACGTGTGGCTAATTTATAATGTAAGGAAAAATTGGGATGAATATTTTTGTAATTATTTTTTTATTAAATTATGGATAATTCATATTGTTGTCGCGGTCTCTATTTTTTCGTTCTTGTTTTTTTTATTTATTAATTGGAACGGTTGTCTTTATAAAAAAAATAAATAAATTATAATTTAAAACCTTATTTAATAATCCAAAATTTTAGATGAAACACTTAAACCTTCGAAAATAATGATGAAATAAGAAAATATTAGCCACCTGGTCAGTATTAAAAAAAAGGATAGAGTGTTATATATATATATATATATATATATATATGTGTGTGTGTGTGTGTGTGTGTGTGTGTGTGTGTAAGATAACCAAGTAAAATCGTTTCAAGTTCTTATAAGGAATATATACTTTAATTCAAACTTAAAATCTGTTATATAAATTATAAATTATTTATCACTACAGTGTATCCTTTATAACTACCAATATTATTACCTTAACAGAGAAAATACACAATATACTATCATGCACAAACCATGAACCATTACAGACATTACCCTTTGTTATTAATTGACTTTTTATGAGTATTATACCTTTGTTATTAATTGACTTTTTATGAGTATTATTGAAGTTATTTTTTGAAATATTTTTTATTATAAAATATATTAAAATAATATTTTTTTTATTTTAAAAAAATTATTTTTAACATCAACATATAAAAATATTTAAGAAAATAATTTAAAATAAAAAATATATATAATTTTAAAACAAGTACTGAATTCGTTGGCACGCTAGCCTAGACCTGTAACAGTTGGCATCTTTCACCTGACTTCTGTCCATACTCCGCGCCACACTGTTTTTCTGTAAGAAATTAATACACCCGACCCATGGAAAAATAAAAGATGACCCTGTCCCTGGTTGGAAAACAATTAAGGTATGTAATCATATGTTCTGTTGCCCTGCTAAAATAACCTAATAAATTTAAGAATGTGAAGCTGTTAGTTTTAAAATTAAAAACTGGCCCTCTGCTTCTAATACAATAGCGACACTACACAAACACCAGCAAGATATCATATGGTCATTCCTACGCGACCAGCCACTCAAAAATACATATAATGATTTTGCTACTCAATTAATATTTATTTCTTCTTAAAAAATATTGGACGCGGATGTTTTCTGATGTTTATTTCATTTATAAAAACAGAAGGAGCTTGTGTGGCAACATTGTTATTAAGGGTGTGTTTTGTATTGTTTTTGTTTTTATGGTTAAGGTTTTAAAAAAATAATTTTATGAAAAATATTTTTAGTTATGGTTTATAACTGAAATTGAAGTGTTTGGTTAAAACTATGGTTGAGTTTGAGATTGATGAAAAACAATTTGATATGTTTAGTTATTTTTTTTTTCATATTCATGTCAACTTGTGAAATTACTTTAAAGCATATACACATATATATAAATTGTTTTTAATTTTATAGATTAATAATCATAACGGTAAAATGTAATTTATAATTCAAGTAAATTAGACATTTGTTTTTATTCTCTCATCAAACCACTTGTAATTTCATCACGAACTAAATTGATACATGAATGTCACTGCGATCCCTTGCTATTTGATCAAGTGACGCAATGAAAAACACAAAAGAATACGACTAACCTCAATATTGTATATAATATTGTGGGATTCTCATAAACTAGAAAAACTCTCGAGAAAGTTTGAAAATTTATTAAATAATTTAGTACCCGACCAGAAGGTTTACAATGATATTTAAAGTGAAAGCCCTAGCCCTAATCTTTGTTGGACAAGAAACAGAATAATTATTAAAAATGATCAAAAATAGCAAAATTGAGTTAATTATGGGAATTAAAACTGCTAAAAATCTTAAGCAAGCCAGAATTAATGGAAGTCGATTCAAACCTGGAAATCAAGAGTTATGACTAAAATGAAACTTTTTTAAAATGAAAAAAAAACGATGACTTTAGGGCCTAAACGACATAATTCATCCAAAAAAAGATATACATCAATAGCGAAGCTTTGACTATTGATGGTTACGTCGAAACGCATTAGGTGAGTGAGTTTCATATTATTTTGACTTCAATGCTATGATTGCTAGAAAATTCAGGGGCTTTATCTATATTTTTTTATTTTTTTAAATATAATTTAAAAAAAAATCAGAATAGGCTTGACCTAACCAAGTTGGGGTAAAATGCTCAACTCTGGTGGACTTGGATTGGGCCAAGAGGAGGTCCACCCCGCCCCAGTAGTTAACAATTATAAAAAAGAAAGCACAATACGGTGCACTGCACTATTCATTGTGAATTAATTCAAGAAGTTGTTATTCACATAACACGTGAACAGTAACATGCCCGACGGTCATGAGAGGCTCAACTGTCGATATCGACGGGTAGAGAAAGCCAAGTTGGTTCTTCCTGTGGTGGCGGCGTTGTAAATGGTGGACTATGGTGGTCGGTGACAGCGTTGGAAGGTTAATGTTGGTGCAATTGCTGCTCGATAGCGTTGTGGGAGAAGATTGGACGATGCAAGTGCTGACAATGAAGAGGAGAAGTTGATGGTGTCGAAAAAACAGCCGGTGATGCTCGTCAGTGACTGCTGAGGAAAGAGAAAGACATCCATGACTGCTGAGGAAAGAGAAAGTTGCAACAAAGAGAGGGCTTCTGGTGATCCTCTATCGCCAAGGTTGGTTGTTGGTCAGTGGTTGTGTCATTGCCTTCTTCCTTTCATCTCTGGTTGTGTCATCATCTTTTTCTTTGTGGTTGTGCCATCCATGGCTATTTTCTTTTTTGTGGTAGTTTGGTGGTGAAGCAGTCACTGTAGTGGCATCATGCAGGTAAATTAAAACGCAGAAAAAGCATGAATCTTTTACTTATTATAAAAACAGTTTTGATCGATTATTATTGTGGGATCCATAACAATTTAATTTGCTTTTTATCGTCACCAAACAACACAAAACTGCTTTTTACCCGAAATGCATGTTCAACCGCATTACCAAACAACCACTAAAACCATCATTTTACAAGTTGATTAATGAAATAATTATATCGTGTGGGATAAATATTGTAATAGCAGTAGATTATTATGGATTGTAATAGTATAATTTTTTTTTCATTAGTGCGTTAAAATGTAACTCTTAGCTCATGGGGCATTTGACTTTTCGCAGGGACATGTTAATAGTTTCTTATTATTTGAGGGTATTTGCAATTTTTTTCTAAATAAAATGCACTGTAAAACTATGATTGTGCCCCTGCTATCAAACAAAACAATTTTAAATTGGCAAGGATATTTTTTATTTCTCACACTATCCATGAATAATAAAATAATTATATTATCCTTAAATAAGACCATTAAACAAATATAAAGTATATCATATTGTAATACAAAATCAAATGTAAATTTACATGTGAATCATTTTCATATGCTGATATCAAAATTATTTTTTTAAATATATATATATATATATATATATATATATATATATATAAATTTTTAATGTATTTTTAAATAAAAAAACTTTTAAAAAGCAACATCAGTCATATCCATCATAATTTATAATAAAAAGAATATAGGACTCGATCAAGCAAATAATCTAGTCATGCCACTAACCGATGCAAAATCCGGTAATGCCTTAGAGAAAACTATGATTGGATGTGCTTTGATGACTTTGAAAATTTTCAACTGGGGATTGTACGGAATCACACTATTCTAATGGCTATCACTAATAATTTAATAATTTTTAATTAATAGATCTTTGGTTAAAACAAAATTGATTAGCCAGTCCATTAATTTATCAATGAATATGCTATCTTTTCAATTAATACTCAAGCTCATAGCTCACCATTTCAGTAATTGGTAACTAATTAAAGACTAAGATTTAAATAAAAGTAAAAATAGATGAATTAAATATGATATATTTATTTAATTGGAGACATTAACTTATTATTAGTTTATTTGCTTGAGTGTATGTTTGACTTATAATATATTTTTTTGAGCTTCTTTATTTAATTACTATATTTGTTTTTCTTCAAATTAAGCAAAGAAATTGAAAGCATCCATTAGGTGTTATATAAAAAAAATTTATGACTAGTTTAAGTGATTTCGATCCGATATCATTAAAAATTAAAATATGTTTAATATCACAGATAAATAACGCATTTGGCCTTGTATATATTACAACAATAATATTTATAAAAATCAAATATATATGTTTGGAAATACCTTTTACCATTATTAAGTTACATTGAGTTTATAAAATTATTTAATTTTAGAGTATACTTCATCACATCCATGACCACTAAACCCACGGAGAGCAAGAAGACGGGAAAATCTCTCCTCTACATAATGACAGAGGTTAACAAAATAATTTAATGATTAAAACGAGACAAAAAAATAAAATTTGGTGTAAATAATAATGACCCGATGGATAATTAAGTGTTTTGTTTTAAAATAAAAATAATAAAATTACATAAATAGCATGCATGTCCCTGCAAACTCGATTAGGGTTTTGGCATGAAACCCTTGTATCGATCGATCCTCCCTCTTACAGCTTCAAAGTCAGATCCAGCGTTTCCGCATATGATCTATTCTTCCCATGGTTAACTCCGGGTGAGAACGGTCTCTCCAATTGCTGAAGAAACGGCCTGGTGCGAGCAATATCGTGAGGCTCTTCTATCACTTTGGGCTGCACTGTTGGCAAGGTAAAAGGGACATGCTGCGACCCAGCTGTGTACTTTCTGTTCCTAGCCAACAATGAAAGCTGTGATTGCTGAGTGCTAACTGGCTGTGCTGAGGCAATATTTTGTGGGGTACTGCTGGGACTGAAGGCAAGGTTTCTCTCTGTTAAAGAAAGAAAATTGAAGCGATTGTGGCCGAGGAACCCAGTTGGTGGCAAACGAGTAGGAGTAGGGGGACCAAAACTGAATGGATTGGCTATGGGATCTGCGCGGGAGGAGAATTTTAGACCATTTTTCCATCTCGCAGGCTCGACATCTTCTATCATGTGAGATTCAGTATGGTCTATCAGAGCCTGTACACTCGTAAACACATGGTCACATATTCGACAGGCGATTTGCGAAGGAAGCAACGGCCTTTTCGAGCCAAGTATGTTGCCATGCCTCAAGTTCCAGCCAAATCCAGCCATGGTGTCGACTGTGACAGTGAAAAGACTTGTTGCGGTGAAGAAACTTGCAGAGAGGAGAGCGAGAGTTCACGAGTTTATCTTGGATCCTAGGATTGCATGTATTTATAGTACGTAGATGGTAATACGATGAGCAGGCTTGTCATCAGTGTGTTTTGTGTCTGCAAAAGCTGTGTCCCATAGATTTTGAGTAAATTGATTAACTATTGTGGCTAATCAAGGAAGGGAAATAGAGAAAGTGGGAACACTTAGAAATTAAGGAGGATTGTGATTTTATCGAAGAAATCTATGTACAAAAGCTAAAAAAAGGATCACGATCCAGAGCATTAAAGAAAATTTATAAATCAGAATATATGTTTGCCTTTATTGAAGATTTTCGTTCTGTTCATGACATGAAAAGGCACAAAATTAAGATGGTTGTTTTTCACTATTGTGTGCAGAGGAATTATTATTATTATTTTCTGTGTTTGGCAAATTATTTATTTTATTTTATTTTATTTTATTTTAAACAAAAAAGATTAGCAAGAGTTCATGAAGTTTCCATATATGTTTTTATTTTCATCGTCATTTTTATTTGTTTTTTGGAAAATAACTAATGCCCTGGAATCCACGCCTGAGATATCCTTCCAGGAATGAAATCAAAACATTGATTTTATAATTAATTAGCATGGAAGGGTGATTTTAGGAATTGGTGGCTCTGTAATTAAGAACATGTATAATTAAAGTTGTAAGCTAGGAATAAGCTATGTGTGTGTATAAGCAAATAAATTATGCATGCCACGTTGTGTTTTTAATTAGTCATTTATTCACTCCAGATAATGTCTACAATTATTGATTGCATTAATTAATTAATTAATTTGCAATTTAGTAATCACAGTTAATTAGATCTTCTAAACTCATATCACCAGCTGTTTTTCATGCAGATCATCTTTTATAATCTACGCAAGGCGATAATAAATGGCTTGCCATTATCAGGAAAATCGCTCTGCTAGTATATCAATCAAATTCATAGGTTTTAAATTATTATTTTTTGCATTTCAGTACCAACCTTTTCACGAAGGGTTATTGATATTGTTTTGTTTCGGCAGAAACGGCCCAAACATTTTATATCAAGCAAAAAAAAAAAACAAAATGATATCATTTTAGTCTCGTTTTAAATAGTGATCCGTACCGAAAATATCAGTCAAAACACCCCAGAATCACTCCTGTTATCCCATTTCAGCCACAAGAAAAAACTTCATTTGCCGCATTAATCTTCCGCCCGCTTTTGCACTTTGACCAATATATATGAGATGTATTGAAAATACAAAAATAAAAACAATAAAAATTAAAATATATATTATAAAAAAAATAAAATTATATTTAGATTTTTTAAGTTTTAAGTTTTTTCATATATATAATTAATTAATTATATATAAATATTACAATTTGAAATGACACACCAAAATGCTCCAAAATCAAAATATGAAACGAAAACAGAAATGATATCGATAAACTTGTTTTCACGAGAGCCAATCACACATTTCTATCGACATTTCATCTGTTTTTCGTTTTCTTCATGTTTGGGACATTGTATACTAGGCAAGTTCCCTCTTAAATAATATTGTATTCAATAAAAATATTTTTAAATTAAATTAAATTTATTTATTTGGTTAAAAGTAGTTGGATTTCTATTTAAAAAGAAAACGTGTCTGTTGATGAAAAATTTAACTATTAAAACTGTTGTTTTTTTATACTTAAAAATAAGTATAGCACTTCACGCATGTCATTGCCTAATCTACTAGGCCCTCATTTGTTTTAATTTTTTTTTTAATATTGATTTTCTTATAAGATTTTTCATATGCTTAGACTTGTATTTTTTTTTTAATTCAATAAATTTTATGTGTCAGTTTCTATTGTAAATTTTATGTGTTTTTCTATTATAAATTTATTTTGATAGAAGAATTCATTAAACATAATAAAGTAAATTATTCATGTTGCGATGTTAAATATTTTGGTCTTTATTTGTCACTTAATTTCTTAAAGCATCAGAATACTAGATTGATGTTTTATTTTGCGGTCATATTTGTTTTATCATGTAATTAGATAAAAAATAGTCTTGGAAAAATATATTATCGGCTAACTAAAGTTCATAACCCGTTTCACAAGTTTGGCATGCTAGCTTGAGTTACTTAGTTCATAAGTTTGACGAGTTCACCCATTGGTTAAATATACTTTTTTGGTTCATTAATTATTTTTGATAAAACATTCTTGATTTTATTTTTTAATATTAGATTAGTTGGAAATAAACTATATGATAATTATTTATTATTATTATTATTTAGGGTTATGATTTTCTCAAATAAATTTTATTTTTAGATCGGTTTTCAATTTTGAAATCATTTAAAATTATATATAGATAGATAGATAGATAACTTATTTTTATTATCAAAACTTTAAAAAAACAAGTCAATAAGAAACTTACAATATTCAAATAAAAAATAATTAAATTACATCGAAACTCGTCAAATTAATAAATTGAACCTTAGTTTGTTGTTTATAGAGTTATTGTCTTAGCTATTATCTTACTATTTCAGGAGAAAATAATAAAATTTTCATTTATATCTATGCCCAATATTGATAAATAAAAAAACATTTGTTTTTTTAAAAAAAAAGAGGCTCATAACAACACATACAAACTAACAAAAACAGGACAATAAAAATGCATAAAATATTAAAATCCAAAATTTATTCAACTTCATCAAAACCCATCAGATTGAGTTAGTTCATTTTTATAGGCTACTTTTAGTTCTTTTATTTTTTATAATTGAAAATAAAATAAAAATATATCATAATAATTTGATATTGGGCTGTTTTTTTTCTTTCTAATCACTACTTTTAACCATTATATATGTGTATTACAAGGGGTGCCATGAACTGGGTAGAATATATTTTGACTCCACAAATTAATAAATTCAAGTGCATAGATGGAAGACAGAAGAAGGTAGCAGCAGATCTACACGATGACATTAAAAAGAAAAAAGAAAAACACTTGGGATTTAGAAATGGCCAGTAGACTCCTCTATTGTGCAAAAGATAAGACTCCTGACAGGTGGATAACTACATCATGCTAGAAAAACAAATATTAAATAAATCATATTTTTTTCCCATTTCTATAATGTACTCGAATAAAATTCCTTTATTTTGAACCCCAGAAGGATATCTGACAAACATGAGAGAAACTCAAAAATAGCATATCATGGCTTCATTTAAATACCCAGCATTTTTTATTATGTAAAATCACGAGTTTTTATTATCATTACTTTATTTGAACAGAAGTTTAAATGAGCTCAACATTAGAAAATCAACAAGAATTCAGTTCCATTTTATTGCATTTCGCTCGATTGTTGAATAGACCCACGCCTCCATTGTGAACCACATCTATGATTATATATAGTAGCAGCATAAAGAGAGGATGGCCAAGGTTCATGCCGGTCTCTTAGCGTAAGTTGTAATTTTTTTCCAGAAAAATTGAAGAATTTATTAGAGCTAAAAGTATCTCAAATATATAAACAATTCCTACCGCGAAATGATTCTCTTTTAAGAATTGAGTCCGCTTGCCTTTTGGATGCCAATCCTCCAGAGAGATGGATACAAGATGAGTCCGTCTTCCAAAGAGAGGATTCCCTGATCGTTTGCTGTGATGGAAACCTCATGGTGGGTATGAATATACAGTAACTGGCAACACACCATGGTAGTCCCAACGCTGATAGAAATAGACGACGGAGTTGTGACCCTCACACAAGTAAATCTTCGTACCAGACAAATCCAGTCCTTATTTCCTCTTTCCAGTGCCAATAGACAGGAGTTCAAAGCTCCTAAGTGCATTGCCACGACCACCACTTGTGGCTGAAGCACGAGTAAAAGAAGATGATTTTGACTCAAACCCAGGTTTAGTCCTTTGGGTTGTTGACAGGCGACCACTGCTTGAGACCAGCCAGCTCGACCGATTCTCACTAGGCTCGCCGGAAGAGCTTGGCCGGCTGCTTGACATGACAGCCCTCTTTGAAGTGCTGCCATTTCGAGATGATGATCGGGGCCTTTCTGAATCAGGATGCTGTAGAAGGGATGGAGATAGAAGAAAGGAAGCATGCAGTAGAGAAGTGAAGTTAAAATTCAGGGCAAAATGGAACAACTCAACCAAAATGAAAAGGTACATAATTTCTCTTGCAATTTGCAATTCTACTCACCACATCCTTGGATGATGGCGCATCAACTGAGGACCTGTGCCTGGACTGATCGCTGTGCAAAGCATATCCAGAGCTATTCCTTCGAGCAAATGCCTCAACTCTACCAGAGAATCTTTCCCGGATTTCCTGGCCTGCTGGAAAAATAAAATTGTCTCAAACACAAGAAAATAGCCCAGGAATCTCTTTTTCGTCAAAAGTGAGGGCAACAAAATAGTACCAAAAAGAGCAAATATTAATCAATACTCGGGAATACCAAAAAGAGCAACAAATGAATTGCACATTGACGCTTAAGATATCATGTCCAGGCATTCATCAGCTGTTCACTTCATAAAAACAATTAAAGCAAAAAATTGTTTGTTAACTAAAAAGCAGAACATACCTGGTGGCCGTTCCATTCTTTCTGTAGATTGCCCTGGGTTTACAACTGGTTTGCCACTTGGCTGTTAAAAGAAGACACGGAGTCAAGAATAATTGGACAGACTCGTTAATAAAAAAATCTACTGAAATCAGTCACAAAAAAATAAGGAATACTAACTCGTGATCTAGAACTCGAGCCAATCTGCGGGTACTTCAATATGTTCCAGTCAAATACATAATCAAACTGATACCCTGAAATAGTTTAGAAACCTATATTAGGTTCTAAAATTTGGCAGGAACCTAAACTAACAATTGAATTTAGAACCCCAGCAACATATTTAAAATCACAAATAACAATTGAATAGTAATTAAAGGCATCCTATTTAAAATCACAAATAACAATTCAATAGTAATTAAAGGCATCAAATATTCTAGAGCATGGATAAACCTTCTCGAATAAACAAGTCACGGAAAAGTCTCTTCAGGTATGAATAATCAGGCTTGTCTTCAAACCGCAGTGAACGGCAATAATGAAAGTAAGATGTAAATTCTGAAGGATAGTTCTTGCAAAGGACCTGCAAGGTAACTATTAACTTCATATTCCACCATCATGATAATCATTTATCAAGACAAACTAATTGTTTAAACACCAAACTGGTATCCTTGGTACACCAGTAATTCTCCCCATTGTGATTGTGTACCATATGCTACATCATGAAAAACAAGTGCTTGGAGCAAGCAACTTGCAAAAGCAAATGATTGTACCTCTGTAGGAGTAAGCATCTTCTTTTCACTGATCCTGTCATACTTCTGCTTTTTAGTACCAGCTTTCAAGCCCTGCCATGGAAGGCTGAACCAGAGAAACCACCAAATGAAAAGGGATCAAACACGTATTAAGATTTACAAATTGGAGGGTAAAGCAGGTCAAGTATGTTCTTAACCTTCCCCTCAAGAAATACATAAGCACATAACCAAGAGATTCCAGATCATCTCTTCTGCTTTGCTCTGCAAGTAAGAATGGCATAATAATATGATCAAAATAAAGATTTGAAAATTTGCTAGCAACATCCAATAGTCATCTTACAGTTACAATCAGTTCACTCACCAACTCCAAGATGGGTATTAACGCTGGCATAGCGAGCCGTGCCTGTGAGATTCTTGTTTTCCCTGTAACAACAACTAATTACATATATCATGACAGAATGGAAAGAGGCTTGAAAAGGGGAGGAGGTTCATCATTACATCAGAGAAAAGATGTGCAAAAAAATGCAAAACAACATGTACAGATATAAACATGATAAATGGTGGCATTTAATGCTCCAAGGGAACCAGGCTTAAAGACATAAAAACAATAGCAAGAGATAGTTGCCTGGGCAACTCTGCAAAAGTAAGCAACAGTACCAACAGCAGCATCCTTGGCACTTCCCTTTTTTGACGGGAAACATGCCAAGCAGAAGATTTCCTGAATTGCAGCTTTATACCTAAATAATAGAAGCAAGCTGAACATGCATGGACACTTAGGCTCTTGCAAGCAACAGTAATTCTAGATTCAACTTACAACATCAGTTTTTTATTATTATTATTATTGCAACACTTTTTCACCAAACTTCCATTCACAAGTACTCTTTGATTAAAAGTAGATGGAATTTTATGATCATAGTTGTCAAACTCAACAACTGATCAAACAAAGTACACGTGAACTGATTAGAAACACAGTACTATTCATTTGTGATTCTGTTTTCCAGATTCATTGAACATTTAAAATCTCTTTTCTGAGATCTCCATTTTCTTCCAAGGAGAAAAACACTAGATTGTAAGCTCTTTCCTAACAGACATTTTTTTTTAATTTGAAATATAATAAAACATCTGATATACAGAAGCATGCTCGAACTGATAAGAGACACAGATTCATGTTTGATCCTGCTCTCAATTCAAAGTCTCAGTTCCAAGGCCTTCATTTTCTTCTGGGGAGAAAACAACTAATTGCCAACTCTTTCCTGGCTATTTTCTTTCCTTTTCCTTTTCGAAATAGACTATAACATGGCCAGGTCCCAGACACAAACGAATGAATCCTCACAAATTATTAGGACTAACGAATGAATCTGAGGTAAACATGTCCTTAGCACTCCTGAATAATGAATTATAACAAAACCATGAGCATGAACATTAAAATAAAAAATACTTCATGTTTGCTCCAACTGGCTATCAATGAGCAAAGGGAGCTGGGGGGGGGGGGGAATAAATTTCATCATCAAACCAGGGTTTCAAAAATGGTAATGATACAGGATCCAAGAGCATAAGAAAAACAGCACTTTACCTATATGGTATATGCTTGTGTGTTTGCAGATCTCTGTACTTTTTTGCAAGGCCATAGTCAATGATGTAGACCTGTGTTTCAGAGAGGGTGTGGCAAGAAAACAATCCACAATAACAATTAGCACATCCTAAGATATATGTAATAAAACCAAACTGCATAGCATAACAGATATAAGATAGATTTTGACACAGCTAAGACATTCAGTGACAGAGTGAAAGAGTGAATACTGACTAAGGGAGTCAGCCACATGTGAGCATTGTACAATGACAAGTGCTGCTCAAATGGAAAAGGCCCCATTTATCTCCTATTGCCAACAAACTTTCAAATCTTAAACCTCTAAATTACAAAGATTTTTTCCTGTTGACATAGTTACACTGTCCCTCAACTATGAACTAGTAAGCTCGCACCTTTGCAATATCCAACAATTCTATTTAAATTGAACATAAAAGGAAAAAGGAACATACCTGATTTGCTTTGCGCCCTAAGCCCATCAAGAAGTTGTCAGGCTTGATGTCACGGTGAAGAAAACCTCGTGAGTGCATATATTCAACTCTATTTATCTACATTAAGGAATGCGAAAGAACACTAAGTATAGCAGCTACTAAAAAAGAATGTGTTCTTTAACAATTGTTATGCTGATAAAAAAAAGGCAGGCCTTTCTTAAAAACAGCATACTTACTAATTGATCTGCAAGCATCAACACTGTTTTCAAAGATAACTTCCGATTGCAATAATTAAACAAGTCTTCAAGACTTGGTCCAAGAAGGTCAATAACCATGACATTGTAATCAACCTCAACACCAAACCATTTGAGATGAGGAATACCCGCTTCACAAGGATGAAGAAAAAAATAGAGATAAATAAATTGACTCTTATTAAAGTACAAAAAAAAAAGTCAGCTAACAACAAGGCTAAAAAGGAAAGAGGAAAGAGGAAAGAAACTTACTTCCTCCTTGAAGTAGCATGTATAGTTTTGATTCATAATGAAGCTGAGGGTGCTTGGTTTTCACAGATTCCTGGGAAAATCATAACATGTATCAGCTACAAAACCAAAAGTGCAGATTGCACTGTTTTATATATATATATATATATATATATATATATATATATATATATATATATATATAAAATGGCATAATACATGAATCTACTTGATTACATCCTCGGATTAAATGAGCAGAAAAGGCCAGAATTTTATATTAAAGCATCCAGCCAAAACAACCTTAGGGCAGGCTTAACACAACAGCATGCTTTTTCCCTCGATATGGTATAACATGGAAAGTGCAGAGCTCAAGAACACACCGACCTCAAACTGGAAACTCTTTACAATAGCTTTTGCTCACCATAACAGTACATAATCAAATGAATAGAATTATTCTTCTACAGATACACAAAATAACCAAAAGCATCACTAATTAGAAGCTTCCAACATCTAAAGTACAATATTTGATGTTTCCAACCAATGCAAATAGACCTCAGTCAGAAGCTAGTAGACAAGGAATCACCAGCAAAAACAGGAAAAAAAATCAAGGATCCTTTTGTTTTAAGAATGTAGTAGAGAAGGCATTTTTAGCATCGCCACTGAGAGGATCATTCAGTAACGTAAATATAATGAATTGATTGAGGAAAACATTAACTAGCTAATTAGACACCAAGAGAAGTCCTCCACTTGGATAACCAAATTCATAATCCTTCTTAAGTAACTAACTATCTAAATTTGTCAAAAAAAAAAAAAAGCATTTGGAAAAATTAAAAAAAGAAGAAAAAAGAAGCAAATTCTCTATCATCAACTATAAATTGCTACTTCAAACAGATAGAAACACACACAATCATCAGCCATGCAGTATATCAAAACATGACAGTTAACTACTACCCATGAATACCTGAATCAAGAAATAACAATCTATAATAAAGAATAGCATTTAATTGCTAAAGATGTAACACCTACCAACTTAACAGCCACTTCCTCTCCACTCTGTACATTAATACCTGCAAACAAATAAAGAGGGGAAAAAACCCATCTAAAGACACAAAAGGAAAGAGTGATCGAAACACTTTGAATGCTACTAAATGAAAACTAAAAATTGCGTACCTAAATAAAGTTCACCAAAGGATCCACTACCGATCTTCCGGCCAAGCTTAAACTTGCCACCAATCACATGATCCATGATCTAACAATCTCAATCAAATATTATAATCCACTAAACGAACAAAGAAGGAAAAAAGACCCCCCCCTTTTTTTTCTTTCAATTTCACAGTCAAAATTCACCCACTAGAATGACCTAAAACTCTTCTTTGTCAAAAAAAACCCAGATCACTAAAAGACCACTCTATACGATTCAGTAAATGCCTCCAAATTGAAAGAAAAGGAAAAGATATCTTTTGTAATCCAATGTACTTAGCAACCAAGCAACTAAGATGTTACTTAAAAATCTAAGAAAAGCCCATTGATCAGTGAAGGGAAACTAGGGTTTGCGAATCACGAAACTGCATTATCTTGGGAAAGTGAAGAGAACAAGTAGAGGGGGGGGGGGGGAGAAACGAAGGTAAAGATTTTGAAAGAATTAACGGGAAAGGATATAGATTTTTTTTTCTTTGGAGAGAGAATAATGATAATAATAATAATAGTAAAGTAGGGGGGGGGGGGGGGGGCAACGATGAGTGCGGCAAGCATTTTGGGGAATTTTAAGGATCTGTTTTAAAGACAAGGATTGTGTTTTCTCGGGAAAAAATGGAGATTCTGTCAAGAAAATATTACTTACCAAAAATAGTAGTTATTTTAAAAGTTTTTATTTAAAAACGTAATAAAAAATTAATGTTAATATATCAATAAAAAAATATAAAAATAGTTAATGAAATCTTTGGACCGTGTTTTCATATATCATAGAAGAGGAGGAGGAGGAAGGGCAGGAGTTTTTTATTTTATTTTTTATTTGATTTGTTTGTTAGTAGTTGTTGCCTAGCTATAGTTGCAGCAACAATCTCTACCTAAATATTTCTTTTTAGTAAAAAGGATAATGAGGTTATTTTTTAAAACAGGGTAATTTTCTTGTTCAGAGCCTATTTACCTGATCAGATTATTAATTTTTAAAGAATAAATGTTGTTTTCTCTTATAAAAAAACGTCTAGCTTGTGAGAGTTTTATTTCTTTATTAAAAACGTATATATCTTTTATGTTTTTTTCAAGTATTTTGTTACCTCTAATTTTGATTAGTTTTAAAATCAAAACAGGATGCTCGTGTTTTTTTTAAAAAAAAAAATATTGCAAATTAATATTTTTATAATAAAAATATAATATTTTACAAGCAAAGTACTCAATTATTGAACATGATTACTATTTTTTTTAACTGAGATTACCTTTTTTTTTTATAGCTTGTGCACAGCAAATCAGATAGTACCAACACATACAGCAATGAAGTGAAACTGTGGCAATAACAGCAGAATTATGGACTCTAATAACGACAGAGACTTGTGATAAGCTACCTCACCTCCTATTCTCTGCCTTTTATCGTTTTTTTTAGTAAACAATACGCAAGAGGGCATGCAAAACTCTTCTCGATAAATAATAATAATAATAATAATAATAATAATGAGGTTCTCCACAACCTCTACTCGTAAACAGAGACAAAACAAGAAAATTGTTCAATGGGTGCGTCTCAAAACAGGCAGTGTAGCTTTCATTGGTTTACCAAGAAACCACTTGTTGGTGAGGTGAATTGTCCCTCGTCTGTATGTGGTCCAGATTTGAACCCATTTTGCCTTCTTCATACGCACCTTCATTTCAGTCGAGCCCTCCCATATAGGGGCATCCTTACATTTATGTTGTGATGCGTGTGTTTTTTTAAAATAATCTTTAATATAAAATATATTTAAATTATTGAAAAGCATCTAATATTTTTTTAAGTGAATAGCATTTAAAAAAATTAAGTCGTTGCGCAAAACCGTAGGAAATAGGATAGGTGGATGGTACCTGGTTGCTAGCAGCTTCACGTTACCACTTGTTACTTTTAATTGCAAAAGAATAACAAATAATTATGAAAAAAAAAATCAAGTGTTCAGACGATAATTATAAGTCTTGACAAAATGTAAATATAAATAACGTAATGATGTAGAACGCTTTCCCACCTTTTCTTTTCACGGCATCCAAAGTTATGATGGTTTATCCTGCCACAGCTCCCTCGCACCCTTTTCGACTTCACTTTTTTTTTTCTCAAGGCAGGCCTGGTGTTTGCATTATCCTTGACAACCACCAGAATGTTTGAGGATGGCGCCTCATAATAGCCAACTCAGCCCCCTTAATAAAGAATAGCGCTGTGCTTTCAACAAGTGCGGCAGCATACACAGAAAAACATAAACTCAATTCAATCAGATGTTCTTCTTCACCACACAAATGGAAGTGCATGAACCAAAATCTTGTAGTCAGTATAGAGCTTCCTTGTAATGGAAAGTATGATGGGATTTACACATTATAAAAAGCCCAAGTCATTTTCAGAGGGGACATGGCAACAAATATCACTTCCATCATTTTTGTTTCGACAATTATCAGGGTCTTGCCATAAAAAACAATTACTAGGGTCTTCTAAGAAAACTGGCATAAGCAACAAACATGGAGAAAACCACAAAGACATTGAAAAGTGGATGCTAATCATATTATAAGAAATTATAAATTCAACTGCTTAAACACTACAAGCTTAAACGCTCCAAGTGTCTACCATCAACCATAAAACATGATTTTTACAGGTCAGCAATCACAAATGATAACTTTAGTACTCATAAGTCATAACTGTCATTAAAAGGCCAATGTTCCTTCATCCATACACAAGCTTAAGCATATCAATCAGTTAGCCACAGATGACTTAGATTGAGCCGAACATGTGTCAATCATCTTCTCTTTCTGGGGGTAGACCACAAGGCAAAAGCATTTTCTGCACCAAGTTAAAAGAATCATTAGGTGATCATATATAAGATATGTGACAAGTATCGAAAAGAAAATAAGAACTTCTCTGCGATATCTTCACACAATCAAGATTTCAACGTACAAGACAAACACATTATCAGTGACTAAGCCATTTTCCAGTGATTTTCAAGATTTAACACATGAAGTAAATCATAGTACAGACAACTATCCATCAGCAATTGAAATAAAAATAAACTCTTGCATCTTATACTTTTTAGAACTTCTAGAATAGCTTGTATGTAATGCGATCTTTCAGCATCCCCCATGCATTTACAAATTGCTCATTCAAATTGACACAACTTTAGTTGCACACTTTCGACTGTGGATCTTAAGATCATCATGCATAAATAACTGGGATATAAAACAGTAATCAGGACCGAGTAATGTCCCACTGGTAGCCTGAGCTCATCATAGTTTAAGTAAAGTCATAGTGTATAAAAAAACTAATCTTTAAAAAATGTGTTCTATAAAGGGATGGTTGCTTTCATGTAAAACTCGGACAGCCAACCAAATAAATGGGAGAAGGCTTTACAAGTTGACCTCAGAGAAGCAGTAAAACCTATAAAGAATGCATTCCTGACAACAACACCTGATTCTAACAAAACATATGGCTTTCCTACTGCAGGACAATTGGCATGTCCTCATGCATTGCCAGGGATGTGATCATTTCCATTTCATGTTGGTAAAACCAAATTTGGAAACATGAATGGAAAACTTGTTTTGTTTTTTTTTGTTTTTTATATTCAGAAACATAAACAAAACCAACAACCAATTGTCAGAAATTTTCACAGACAAACAAATGGTGTCAGGGGAAAATCAAAACAAACAAGATCTGTTCTCAAAATTTTGAAAATGAAAACCACAAATGATACTTAACCACCTCTTACAAACCCGTCAAACGGAACACTGTTACTAGTGCTGTGATCAGCTTTTATCACAAAAAAGAGAGAAGGAAATGGAAACTACAACTTTGAACGAGCATGAAGATCATCCTCAATATCCTCAAATTACCAAATTACAAACCCATCGAACTGTAACCGATCCTCCATCATTCAAGTACTAGGTATGTGATGTAACCAAATTGCAACTCATAAACAAAAGAAAACTAGATCAATGAACATATAATGAGAAGGAAATTAAACGACGAACGAACCTGCATAAAATTGTAACGTTCCCTTCCGATAGATTCATTTTCAGCTAACGCAAAATAAGCAAGCATAGGGTAGTGACCAATATACGATGCATAGCTGTCACGTTGAATATTCACTGCCCACTCGCTGTATTAATTTACCGATCACAATCAAAAAAAGAAATCTGAATAAGAAATTTTATATATTAAAGTGAGCTGATAAAGGAAAAGAAGAAAAGCCTCACAATCTGTTTAAATCAGCGTGGCCAGTCCCAACATATTTGGCTTGGAGATGCTCCAGCTGTGAATTGATGTTAAATCTATCACTGGCCTGCATCATCATCAATAATATTGATTAGTTAAATTATTGGAAAGGGGAAGTGATAATTAGGGTTTTGAGAAATCAAGGTAGGGAATTGAAGAAATGATTGTTACCTGCATCTTCGATTACCAAGATACGCAACTACAATGTCTAATAATTGCTAACAGAGCAGACTCCACCTACGAAGGATTGCGTCGTCGTCGTCTTCCTCTTTCTAGATGGCGCCGAGTTTCTTCTTGTTCATTACAGGTTTTTACTATCACACGCGGCTGTAAAGTTTTATCAGTAATGTGCTCTCGAGAAAGTATCGAGTTAATAATAACGTAGTCCCTGTAGTTTCATGAAAATAAATAATCAGCCATCATAGTTATTTAATCCCTCTGTTCTCTAGTCAATTCTTGGTTTCTTGAAAAAACAATAGATAAAAAAACAGGGAAAAAAATTAGAATAAAGCATTAGCAGAGGTCGCATTGATCAAAGGACTATTAAATTGTTTTTGATATTATAAAAACTAATTATTTTGTTTTGAAAGACTACAAGGATTAAATTATAATAAAAATGTGTGATTTTGTATTTTAAGAAACAAATTGCATTTTTTTGGCAGAAGAGAGCGTCTTCATCGTATCAATTACAAGAAATAGCGGGTTCAATATTGAAATGCTCGGAACCCTAACCTGGAAAGTAACATCCAAGAGTGAGAGAGGGAGGGAGAGTTATAAATGATACAGCGCCATCAACTCAGCAATGATTAGTGATAATAAAACCAACAATAGCGATCTGTTATAGCAGATTTCTGACAAAAGGGGTGAAATGAATAATACACAACGAATTTCAAAAGAATATTTACTATGGGACAATTTTACAAGGATTAACAACCTAACTAAGAACCACTCAGGTTTTGGGACCTTCGCCCCTGAAGCTTTTGATTCCGGCAACATAAAACGAGGAGCCATCCATCAAGAAAAATGATCATTAATCTCAAGTTGAATGTTATGCGACCATCTGATGGGATGATGGGATCAGAACAGCTTGTTTGGATTTCCCGATTGCTCCGATGAATCTAGTTTAGGAGGCAGGAGGCTCAGGAAGCTCCCTTTAACAGGTTGATTTGTAGTAGCCTCGGCTGACTCGTCTTCTGAAATAATATGAACCACCGCAATAAGAACAAGGAAGGAAAAGGAAATGCAAAAGGATTGATGGTGAATACAATATCGAGCTGTCACAATGCTCTACTTTTTTTGCTGTGTTTTGAAGTATATGATGGCTATAAGTGATAAATATATTAAAAAAAAACGGTGGATGATATGAATGAAATTCTGAAACAGCTCAAACAAAGATTTTGCACTTGTTTATTTCAAAGAAAGCTTAAAGCATCGCTAATAACTTCAAGTAACACAAGCCATCAGCCCCTAACCAAATTTGAGCACTTTCATAAATGAATCATAGCTTGATCTGTCGGTTTATTAACCGGAAATAAATATCACAACAAGCATAAAGCATTTTTAGGCTTTCGTTGTATGATGGTCAAGTCAAGTGTCAAAGGCATATGAAGTTTAGAAGATGGTAATAAATGATACATTGAAGATGTAAATAAAGCATGATAGTGGGTCCCATTATTATCAAAATCAAACCGCACCGACAAAGGTGCCGATTCATCGTTTCATCAATTCAACTGGCATTTCACTTGGCTTAATACCTAGAAAGATCATTTTTCCAGATTTTTTATTTAGGGACACGTGGTGGGCCTTGAATCAGTTCAACCCAATTCTTGGCCGGTTCAATCCAATTCTTGGCCGGTTTTTGGTAAGGTCAGTCCAATCCAAGCTGGTTCTTACCAAATTGATTGCACAAATAGTCCACATACTCTCGAACCAGATAGGTCTAAATTCTGGTTCGGCAATTGAACCAGTAATTCTGGACAATTCTGATAGCTGTTATCATTAGGTTTATAAATAATATTGATGAGACATGATTGATTAGAAAAAGATGAAATGAGACATGAAGGACCAAAACCACTGTGAGGAGTGACTAATTTCCATGATTGGACGGCAGCATTTCAACCCGAAAGGGGGATGAAATATTACCCTCCATAACCTCTCCTCTCTTAAAATGTGCGCCGACCAAGGTAGCAGCTCCTCATTTCTCAGCCTTTTCCCTCGGTTAATAACAGCATTTTCATTAAGAAAAAATAGGGTAACTTCAAAATTAGATTTACGGGACCTTAAAGAAATGAGAAAAACTACAAAGTAGCAAAGAAAACAAAAGGCATTGTTTCAAAAGAGTAATATCACTGTTTTGCGAGTTTATAATCTCAATGCACATTTCAAAATTTTACATGGATTTTTTATTAGATTATCCCAAAAATTCAAAAAAATACTATAGAAAACAATAAAAGATACAATTCTAAAAAATATTATAGAATACAATAAAAGATATGAGATTTTTAATATAGACAGACATTGTTCACACTCACAAAACACTCTAGACTTACTAATTATTTTTTATTTTGGAAGATTTGATCACAATTGAATCCGAATTGATTTTGATTTCTTAGAAAATAGTGAAACTGGAGGAAAAGAAAGCAAAATGAAAAGGGCATCAAACATATATGGTGTGCCAAATATTTCATGAAAAATACACTTAAATCCTCAATCTTTAAAAAATACACAATTTATACAATTTAGATCACTTTAAATTTCAAAAACTCACAATTGACACGGAAGTATATTTATATTATTTTTCAGTTCCTGGTTAGATAAAGAATATGAGAGGTCACCGGATTCCAAAGATGAGAGAGCAAATTGTCACTCACGCCATTTCTAGCCACCAAAATAACTTTTCTTTGTGTTCACATTCCAAGAGATAAAATGGATTTAATGGTGGTTGTTTAGAGCCTCAATATTGCTTGAAAAATCAAATCAAAAACTAAAAAGACAAAACTAACCTAGTTTGATTTCGAGTTTTTAGATTTTATTTTATTTTGATTTGATGAATTGATTGATTTGTAGGTGTTCTAAGGATGTTGGCGAGATTTTTTTGGTTAAAATGATTCAAGAATTAGATTTTTCAGGCACGATGACTATTTTTTTGCCAACACAGTGGTGGTCGGAAGTTTGGCTTGCACACTACATGTCTACCCAAGCATGATGGCGTGTTACCAACTTTTTTTCTCTCGAAAAAATAAAGGTTGACAACAACTCATCTACCTCCTTTAAAAAAAACTCAGCCCAGGGCTCTAGGCTTATAAGCACCTGCACGCATGGGCTCTTCATTACAATGGGCAAGGTCCACTGGGCCAGAGACCAACAAGTTTGAGCTCTTTTTTGTCATCTTTTATAATATATATATATTAAGGTTAAACATAAATTTAAAGGGAAAAAATATTAAACGTGGTTGAATCCAGAACTCAGATCAAAGATTTGACGAATTAAGCCACGACACTAGAGTTTTTTTTTTTATGATATAGCTTTGATTTTATTGATATCTTTTTTTATTCTTTTTTAAAAATAGTTTTTAAAATTATGTTTCAATTAATATACCTCTATGGTTTTCTTTTCTGCTTATCTAATCTTTTTTTGATAGAATTTTTTTATGATGTGTTTAATTTTTAAGAAGATTATTATGATTTAATTATTTTTATATTTTCCATCTTTTGTGTAGATTTATTTTTTAAAATCACATATATTTATTTTTAGATAATATTTATAATATGCCTAGCCTTGCATAATATTTTTTTCTTTTATTTCATTTAATCATTTTAATATGTTCGACTATTTCTATTATCATTTGACTGAATAAAAAAATAATAATTAACAAATTCAGTAAACACAACTGAATATATGTTTTATCTTATGAGATTACAATTTTTGATTTGTATTTGCTTCTTGATTGTTTTTAGTTTTATTTTGAGTTATTGTTAATGATTGTATTCTATTATTAACATATATAATTCTTGATTAATTTGATTACATGTATGCATGAGTTTTATTATTTAAACTTTAGAATTATTTTCATGTACAAAAAAAATACATATGAAAAACCTGCATGCACAAATTTTTTGTTTTTGTAAGAGAAAAAAATATCTAGCCTGCAACGAAAAGCTAGTCAAACAACTAGTATTTTACTAAAGCTAGTAACAGAACTTACCAAAAAGTGACTTGATCGAAGGCCTCTTAGATTTTGTGCTCTTCTTCTTTAAATCAGCTGCATAAAAAATCACATACAAGGATCACGAGAAAGTAGAAGGTTGGACAATATATAAGAATGTAAGCTTAGATTTCCCGGCCACAGATTTTATTAAGATTTTGCTTCTACCCCTGCAGCTTAAATTTCCCCATTGTTACCCTACAGTTCTCCAAAATTACAAGGTCACAATTAACCAACAAATAGCCTACTAAAATTTTGAATTCGGTTCTTTCGTTGTTTAAGGTTTTTAAGAATCTTTGTGATATACCATAACACATACTAGGATTAGAGGGGAAAATGCGAGTAAAACAGAGATAACACAATACAAGTGAACTTTTGAAGGTAACAATGGGAAATTCTAAGCTAAGAACAAGTGGAAAATATCAACGCTCTTTGTCCCTGGCCTACAAGAAACAAGACGCATTTGTAATTCTACACAGTTTGTCACTTTTAGCAATTAAAATTAATCATCACAAGCTAACTGGTAAGAGTAACATTTTATAGCCAAGATATGAAAAAAAAATTCAGGCCAGAAACAAAACACAAATATCCCCAGTACACGTACGCCTCAATACTGCCTCCACTATAAAGTTTATATTCAAGCATTTCCAACCAATCATTGCATAAATGAACAAAAATAGATTAAGTTAAGGTATAGCCACTTTAAAATAAAACTTGAGTGCATTTAAGTTGCAGTGAGATGCATTAACAAGCACTTTTATTATTGGCAAATCATATTCCCTACCTTAGGACCACAATATCACTATGAAAAAAATAAAAAATAAAAGATTTGGCACTCTGGATAATGTGGAGACAAAATACTAAATAGGATACTCGAATGGAGAGGGTGCATTATATATAAATATAACTGAAGCGAATAAAAAATATACCAATTCCAGGCAACTGATGATCATTTATGATTTCAAAGTTCTTGTATGTATAACCAACAAAGTTGATATCTTTAGATGAAAGCATCTGCAAATAAAAGAGAAACAATCATTTGATCAGCATATAGATGCCAGAAACATTATCTATCCCCAATTAGTTAAACCTTTAGCTTGCAGGCTATATAAATCAAAATAGCGTTTGTGTTAATGCTACAATAATCCAATAAAATTCACAGGCCAATCTACCACCAAAAAATTCTAAGCTGCGGAACTGACATTTTCATGCATGAATGTCCACTTAGCTCAGGAAAAGAAACGCTGTATTATGAGTTTGGAAAAATGGAAAGTTCCTCATGCTCCCAAATTTCAGCTTTCCTGAATGGTGTTTCACAAGGTGTTATCATTAGTTGATGCTTTTTTTGTGGCCCTCCTGCTGAATTTGTCTTGAAAATGACAGGTTTGTCCATTGAAAACAATGAAATAGAATGAACAGATAACTCATATCCTTTGGTGGAGTACTAATAAAGATACCCCAAAAATAACTCCCCGTGCTTAAAACATAAATAGCAGAATTCATAAGTACCAACCTTCCTCCACGGACCAGATTTTGCTGAAGTTTGAATTTGGTCATCAGCCTGCTCAAAGAATCACATGAATGATAGAAAGGTTACCAAGATAAAAACATCTAAAAAGTGATCAAGATCTTAGACCAGTCAATCTACCTCTTCAAACTTCTCAAAATTTTGAGTATCCAACTCATCATTGACCTCAGGAATAAATGCAGCTTTTATTTGATATAATTTGTCCCACTCAATACCATTAAACCATGGATGAGCCTAAAAATAACATAGTAAGTAAATTTTATCAATCTCGAATATATCTTGGGAGTAACTAAAGAATTTTGAAAACACCACACAACACCTTGATTTCATATGCCCCTTTTGTTCCAAGCCTCTGGTCAACATTACATAAAAGTTTGCTAATAAGGTCTTTTGCTTCGGAAGATAACATTGCTTCTTCTGGAAATTTTAAATGATTTCTCCAATTAACTATCTGCACAAAATAAAAACCATGAAATGAGGACTGCTGATATTGTAGACAGCGAGTAGAATGAACTGCTCCAAAGGTAAGCACTGAAAAAGGAAAAGAGCTTGGATCTCAGAGCTGACAAATAGAGGTTTATTAGCATTTAGGCATGAAGCTTGAGAAGTTACCGACGACAGGTTAACAATTTGAGCTGAAAAGCATGGTTTTGAGTTGGTAAACAGATTCAAAAAAATAACAAGTAAACATGTTCACAAGGCTCATTTCAACATGCATTGATAGCAGTCAAGAAAAGCAAACTTTTCTCTTGACAAGTAAGAAGTAAACAATTGCAAGATTACCTTCCTACAAGTTGACATGGGCTCGTCTGAGTAAAACGGTGGGTACCCCACAAGCATTTCATACATAATAGCACCAAGGGACCACCTGGATGTATAAAACGAAGTCACATCTGAATGGACTCAGAAAAGAAAATTACTAGATAAGAAACATTTACAGTGTACCCACCAATCACATTCCATTCCATATCCTTTCTTCAACAAGACCTCTGGGGCAATATAGTCAGGAGTTCCAACAGTAGAATAAGCCTGCAACATTACCACATTGAAGGTTTAAACAATAGAATTCCCAGTGGGATTCCCACAGATACTACACAACCATGAGGGCGGAAATGATAGATGAGCACAAGGTCATCCTAGCATATCTAAGGAATTTTATAGGGAAAATAGTTACTAAAGACAAAAGGGAATTGATGCTTGTAAAGGAATCAAGACATCCGACTAAGAAACAAAAGAAACCAAGAAAAAAGAGGGTAGAATTATAGAGCTTGCCAGTCTCTCTGCATAGCCACTAAGAAAAGTCCACCAAACAGAACCATAGAGAATCTTTGAAGAGTATTTAGTCACTCTAGATATATACTTACTGCCAGCAAATTTTATAAGCAATAGAATGAAAACAAGCATTCAGCTATAAAGCAGCAGCTGTGGCATCAACAACAATGAATTCATTGACAATGTTACTCCTACAGAATGAAAGGTCATTCCACTACATATAGGGAACTTACGAGCATCCTTCTGTTCCTTTGCCAATGTTGCAATTGCTCCTGTTGTGTACGTTTTGGCGCTGCAGGGCGTCCATCACTTTGAAGAGCTCCACTAAGATTGTTTGCTGCAGAAAAATCCTTTTCTTGGAGATTACTGCAATCTAATGGTTTACATAAACCAAAATCTGATAATTTCATGTGACCATTTCTATCAAGTAGCAAGTTGTCAGGTTTGATATCTCTGCAACATGAAAACACAGAATAGATGAGGTCATGATTACAATATCAGAAGTACAGGGTAAGAATAGCATATCAATAGTTCAAGTCAAAAACCTTGAGTTACCTATGAATATAATTATGTTTATGGATGGACTCAATAGCCAGGACAGTTTCCCCAACATAGAACCTGGCCTCATCTTCCGTTAGTGTGTCCTTGCGCATCAGTAACGTCATCATATCTCCACCAGGTAGATATTCCATGATGAGATACAGATACTCTTCATCTTGGAAAGAGCAATAAAGTTTGACAATGCAATTGCTATCAACCTCAGCAAGTAGATTCCTTTCTGCTTTCACATGTTCGACCTGAACATTTTGGATCCAAACTGGAAATGAGCATCATGAACAGATAAAAAAAAACCAATAAAATTGCCAGGCAGGATTAATGAAAGTATATACCTGGCCCCTGCGTAGCATCTCTGATTTCTTAAGCTTCTTCATGGCATACACATTACCTGATATTTTTTCTCTACAGATTCGAACCTGCAAATTCAAAAGGAGAAGGTCAAAAAATAAATCACTAATTGATGCTTTGATTGAAAGAGCTGCACCATTTTAAACACCCAAACGTAAATCAAGCAAGAGATCCTGGCTATCAAATAGAGATGCAACATATAAATGCAGCAACACGTAAACTAATGGTGGGCTTGTCATGCAAACAGCAGTTAAATGTTTTAACCTGTGTATACATGTTTGTTTCTTCTTACTGTATGCCAGGATGTAGCAAGGAAAAACCAAATAGGTCTGTCAGGCTGGAATAGAATATGGAAAAAGACTAACTTACCTCCCCAAAGGCACCCTTGCCTATCATGGTCAATGGCTCAAAATCATCAGCACCCATTTTATGCCTTTGAAGACGCATGTATTCAGTCTCTCTCTTCTCTAAATACTTTAGTAAGTTATTATGTTCTTCCTCAGAAACCTCAGCATCAGCTAACTTCTTCTCCAGTACATTACGTCTGCAAGAAGCATAAGCACCAAACGCCACTATCATCAACGCAGTACAGTCAAAAGATTGCTTGTGTGAGATGGTATAAGAAAAAAAAGGTGTTTTATTCATCCACTGACTACTTGGAAAAGAAATTTAAAAACAAAATCATGCACTTGAGGAAAAAATGATTTCTTGAAGAATAATTCATAGTGCTAGCAACTAATGGTCAGTATGAATGCAATGCTCAGAATTCATACAACGCACTGCACATATAAAATTACAAAGTAACAATTGCACCTTCGGAAACTTTTACAATCGTTATTCCATTTTTTGTCATTTACCCCATTCTACAAAATGAGGACCATTAACAAATAGAATCAACCATTCCACCATTCCAGAAGATGCTACCTCTATCCCCCCACCCATTCACCACCCCAGAAAAGGCAACATGGAGTTACAAAGAACTATTGATTGCGCCTGAATTTCTCTGTATTCCTCTCTAGACAACAAGGAGACATCATTGTCAAGAGTCCTCAATAGCAACTACCTGCCTTGCCATATCATAAGATTATCTATTAGAAATCAAAAGTCGACGTCCACCATAAATCCAGATCAAATAAGATTTGCCATATTATGGGAGAAATACACTTGAACTGATTTAATCCTAGAGGAGTTTTTGGCTCTTACAATATTGGAATTATGAACGAGCCTCTTTGAACAGGACATTTTACTACTGGTTTGATGATTCCTAAAAGGAATGGATGACAGGAATCAATTATGGGAACATGCAAATATGTCCCCCAATTTCCGTACAATTTTATAATTAAGATATTGTCTGCGCCGAATTCAAGCATATGTAAAATAACTAAGAACTTAATAGAAGCTTCCAGAAAATTAGAGCCAAATTTTCAATTTGCAGAGTTCAATTGCATGCAGAGTTCAAGTTCAGATTATGTTGGAGTTCCAAATCGTTAACAGCATAATTAGACTTAAAAAGCACATTATGTGGAAGAAATCATTATCTGATGAGGTAAAGTTAAATAGCGCACTGTCATTCTATTCCATTGCCACAAAATCAACAAGAACCATTTATTACCTAGGTGACACCAAAGAAAGTGGAAAATTGCTATGATAGGATAAATTAAAATAGAAATCAGAAAAAATACGTTTTCTTATTTTAAGAGAGGGGGGGGGGGGGTCCGAGTGAGTGGTTGAATAACGGAGCATCATATAAGTCAATGGATGAAGTGTGAATATTAACAGAGAGGTAAAGTTAAATAACTCGAACATCATTGCTATGCAAAGATGCATTAAATCATACCGCTCCTTCCTCTCTTGCAGGTCTTTCATTTGCTTCTTATAATGGTTCTCAATAAACTGCTTTGCAGCAGCAACCTTCTGCTTGGTAACATTGGATAGTGCCTCTTCACTGATTGGTGTTTTAGTTCCCTCCTTCCCATTGCCTGTGATATCTTTCTTTTTGGCAGACTTCAGCTTATCCTTTGACTTCAACTTGTTGAACCAACACCCTGTTGACTCCATGTGTTTACTTCGAGATTATTTCAGCTTTTGTGGGAGTTAGAGCCCTCTCGTCACAGCCCCTCACTCTTAAATATATGCATTCGATTTCTTAAGTTATTGAAGATGAACCCTTTAGCTCATGCACTCGTTTGACAGATGAAGCAGATTCACGACTCATTACCAAGGAATTCAAGCATTACCTCTGCATTAAAAAAATGCAAACAGCATTAAACTAGCTTGACATAATCATCATTGCATTCTTCTCAGACTTGCCTCCAAGCAATTGCAGTGAATTGGAACTGCAAACATATGTAATACGACATTAGAACAAATGCACCAGGTAGCAGCAGAGACAGGTAATATAATAAGATAAACTGCAGATCCATTCAGAGATTGACGATCAAATGTAACCAGCATATATTTCAAAACTTTAGAAAGTAACACAATTAAAAATCTCCCAGGGATCATTATCTCGAAAGCATAAGAAGCCTGCCTTGCAACTGAAATTCCTGCGTTTCTTTCGTTTCTCAAAATCAGTATAGAATAGCCCTCGATTTCATTAACAAAAGAACCAAATAGTTCTAAACCTTAAACATCAAAGCAGCAAACAAATGCTGCATCACTCAACAATTTACACACCACTAGGCAAGATACAATCTAATCCTCAAATCAGCTATCTACCTGCATGATTATCCCAATTGGTATAATCAATAAATACTAAACAACTTGAGTTTCTTCACTAATTTAATATATTTTAGGCCAGCCCCCTCCTAAAATCCTCTCACCAATTAAACACAGCTAGAAACAGATATTGTAATTCAAAACCAGCAACCATCAGAAAATAGAAATACAAATAAACTACACTTTCTTCCAACATTGTTTCACAGACAAAAAAACTTCAGATCCTGAAAATTCATAGTCACTCACCATCCATATTTGGTTGAACAAACAGAAATTCAGAACTCAAAATTTCGAAATCAAACAAACCCAGAAGTTAATAAAAATCAATAAAGCAATGAAATACAAAGTCTAGGACGAAAAGCACTGGTGTTTCCTACATTTTCTCACTGAGCATACAGAAATTGAAATCCTCAAACTCAAAACCACGAGATTAACTTCCTTAACAAAAATAAATAGAGCAAGATAAAAGGAAGAAAGAGGTGAGTTGATGGGGGGGAAAGGACCTTGTGTGATTACAGTGATATAGAGAGAGAGAGCAGGTAATGTAGGATAAGAAATGAAGAAGTAAGATTAAAGAAAGAGAAGAGGCGGAAATCTCGGCGAAGAAGAGAAGAGTAGCACTTTGTCTTCATGATTTTGATGACCCATTTGGTTTGTGTTGAAACTTTTGAGTCTCTCTCTCTCTCTCTCTTTCTTTTCTGCTTCTATCGGTGTCCAACTGTCCATGGATCGAATACGCTTCTTTTTCTGTTTTTTTTTTTTTTAAAGATCTTTCACTACTCCCTGTGTGCTTTTTTGTAGAAAAATATTTTTGAAAAAGCTTATATTTTTTATTTTAATATTAGAATTAAATTTTTAAAATATATATAATATTTTAATACTTTTAAAAAATAATTAAAAACAATCACTCTTAATCATCTCCTTAATTTAATCTTGTTCTTCTTCTACCCCGTCCTACTTTTTCATACCGGAGAAACGTTTCTCGCGAGATGTTTCCCTCTCTTGATAAATTAACTTTCTTTTCTTGCTTTTCGCGGTTTTATGGGGTGAAAACATTTGAAAAAAATTAAAAAAGAAATAAATATATTTTTTAAAAATTTCTCAAGCAACCAAGTTGTTGCATCTTGAATAAAAGAAATAACATTGTCGTTATCATGATTATTGAATTTCATTTAGTGATTGGATATTTAAAAGACATACGTTATTATGTTCATTTTTATTATTTAATTAATCAATTTTTATGGTATTAATTCCTCGAGTACATGCATTAATTGAATAATTAAAAACTTATTCAATTAGATAAATTTGATCAATCAATGTTTTACTTGATTTAAGGACTAAAAAACTTAAATAGGCTCAAATAGAGTATTTGGAATTGAGATTGCTTTGAGAAAAAATTATAGTTTTTGTGTTTCGTTATGGTTGATAAGTTGAAAAATTAATGTGGATGTTATATCAAAAATTAAACAAAACTTGGTTGCATGAAAAGCAGCTAATGCTTGTCATGGGATTGGGGGTTGAGGTTTTTTTAATTTATTATTTATTATATTTTCTTATAAAAAATATTGTTTAAATATTAAAATAATCTAAAAATTAATTAAAATATAAATAAATATATCAGAAAGAAATCACAATATAATTTTTGTCTTGCAATCCTAATTTTATTTCATATGATATTTTACTGTATGTTGTTCCAAGATCGCAGAGACCTTCACGTATAGATTTATAGTTTGTAATGAAATTATAAGTAGTTTGATGGGAGAATAAAAATAAATGTCTAATTTACTTGAATTATTTAAATATTTAAAAAATAATATATATACACTTTAAAGTAATTTCACAAGTTGAAAGCTATATTAAAAACTTAGTAACCAAACACTTGAATTTTTTTTCATTAACCTTAAATTCAATCATAGTTTTAACCAAATACTTTAAAAATTATTTTGAATCGCACCTAAAGTACGTTTTATAGATCTGTTTTTTTAAAACCTCAACTATAAAAATAAAATTAATACCAAACACACCCTAAGTTTTAAATTTTGAAAGTGATCATATTAGTGACTTGATTAAGTTAGTGTTTGATATTGTTGTAAATGTTGTTTTTAAAAACATTATTTTATATTAAAATAATTGTTTAATTAAAAAAATAACATTTTAAATAAACATGATCATATATAATAACAAACAATACCTTAATTTATTTTAGTCTTCGCAATAAGTTTTAATGTTTACTATTTATTTTCATGATATTTTAAGATGAATTTGGAAATCAGATTGTCAAAGAGAACTCTAAGACTTGCAAAAACTCATAGGATAATTTCCCGACCTCTCTTCAACTAAACGTTGAATTTTACATGAATTTAATACTCCTTTTCTCTATATATATTATATTACAAAGCATATAAAAGGCGTGGAGTTTTCACTGTAGCGCAAGACTCAGTTGACTGTGGATTCGAGCAGTGTAGGGGCGAAAATGGCCCTCGGGCGCGCGGCAAGAGTGGCTGTCAAACGGGGCTAATTTCGGTTTTTCCTTTTTTTAAAAAAAAAATAATCAGATATGAACAGTGTATTCACGCTTTAACCCCCGGTAATAGGACAAAATAAGGCATCCGGATGAGGCGCACCGGCGTAATTGCGCGCGGCCGGACCAGCCCGGTCCGGTCCGCCGCAACTTTTTATTTTTTTTTTATTTTCGGAAATGGCTAAATACGTTTATAGCCCATAATAAGACAAAAACATTGAATTGACTGCAGGGTTAGAACGGTCATTCTCCCTATTTTTCGAATTTTTTAATCGGCGTCTGTCAGGGCGTGATCCGCACGCGCCAAGCCTCCTACGGTGTCCGGAAATTGTCTACCGGAGGCTATTCCGGTGCGCCGCCGAGCGGTCTTCCTCCCGCGGTGGTGCGTGTATCTACCAAATGTCCGTGGACGCGGCGGAGGCTGGTTCTAGCCGCCGGCCACGTTTCCCTCTCTCCTGCACGTCAATGTGCAGGAGAGTCCCCCATATTTGTTCACATTTCACTTCGGTCCCTATACTTTTAATTTCATTTTGGGTCCTAATTTCTGTTATATAATTTTTTGTTTTGTTCGATTGGGTCCTCCGATTTTAATTAATTGAATGTCAAAGTTTCATTTCGGTCTTGTTACTTTCAATTTCCGGATTTGCTGTATATAAATCAATTAATTCGGTACACAAGTTCCGATTTTTCCAATTTTGTCCTCTGATTTTAATTGAGAATAAATGTAATTTGCATTTCAGCCCTTTGACTTTTAATTTTTTAATTTAAGCCCTTTATATTTGATTTTCATTTAAGTCCTTATACTTTTATTTTTTTATATTTCTAGAATAATCCCTACTTTTGTCCATGTATATATAAGTGTATTTAACACAATAATAATAATAATAATAATAATAATAATAATAGTAATAGTAATAGTAATAGTAATAGTAATAATAATAATAACAATGACTTACTTATTTTTTGTTCTTACTCTTCTGTGTTTTTTTTCTTTCTTCCGATAATTTGATTTTTTTTTTTTGCCGGTGATAGCAACAATAATTGTTTTTGTTTTTTTAATATTTTGTTAAAATTTCTTGCATGTTTTTAGTCTTTCGTTTTTTTTTTTCCTTTCATTATTAACATAATAACAATAACAATAGTAATAATAATAATAATTAAATTGTTTTTCATTCTTGCTCTTTCTTTAATGTTTTTTTCCCCTCCAAATAATTTGATAAAAAAAATTTTTTTACAATAATAGCAATAATTGTCTTTTTTTTAATCTTTTTTTAAAGTTTCTAAGATATTTTTAGTCTTTCATTTATTTTTGTTTCTTTCATTATTAACATAATAATAATAATAATAAATAATAATAATAATAATAATAATTTATTTGTTTCTCTTACTTATTCTTTTGTTAATGTTTTTGGGTTCTTTTTTCCAATATAATTTAATAATTATTTTATCATTTTCAAGGGGTTGATTCATGACTACACTGTGCACATTGCGGATCCATATTTTTTTCTAAAGTGCTTTTCTGCTGGTACAATTTTTTTTTTTATATACTTTTGTTTTATTCACTTATACATTTTTTTTATAATCGGGGTCTCCGACCAACGTAAGCACACCACGACTAATTCTTGAGCTAAATTTTTTTACAAACAATATGGATTGCTACAATGCTTTCTCTTAACCACATTTTGGATAGCGCGTGCAGCGTAGAACTTCTAAAAATGTATATTAATTTTTTATATATTCATTTTATTATGTAAAATGTGTTTTAAATAATATCATGATATTAGAGATATTTTCAATTTCTTTCATTTATGTGCACAGTACAATAATCATAATATCCTCAAATAAGACGAGAAAAAAGACTATTGCAATCCACAATGCAACTTATTGTTCATAGAAAATTACAACTTATTTTATACTGGTTATTTCATTGCAACCTACTAGACAAATAAATTTATATTCATTTAAAATTTATATATTTTATACAAAACTTGCACTTCATAAAAATTATATACAAATTGATTCTTTTATCTAAATTTATGCTATGATAAAAAAAATCATACATAATAAATATTTTTTTAAGTTGAAA
Organism: Salix dunnii; assembly: GCA_015731905.1. Lineage (NCBI taxonomy): Eukaryota > Viridiplantae > Streptophyta > Magnoliopsida > Malpighiales > Salicaceae > Salix > Salix dunnii. The sequence goes on along the minus strand of CM027666.1, from coordinate 10,790,264 downwards.
AAAGTATGATTCCGCCCGCGATGAGGAGCGGGTGCCATGGCTAGATGTTTCCTTTTATTTTTATTTGTTCTTTGGATTAGATTTTTTTCATAATTTTATTATTTGCGCAATAATAATGATAATTTTAGTGATTATTTTTTTATAAAATCTTTCGATTTTTTTTAAAGATTTTCCTGAATTTTTAATTTAATTATTTTAATTGTTTTGGCTGTAATGCTAGTAATAATTTTAGCTTTTATAGCAATGATAATGGCAATAACGTCAAAATTAATTTTCAATCTATGTTTTCGTCTTTTTGTTGGTAGGAAATTAACAACTTTTTTTTTATTTGATTATTGTAGGTATTTTCATAATTTATATTTTATTTTTGTTTAATTTAAATTGAATTATAAAATGAACTAATCTTAATATAGTGAACTTGATAATTCAGATATCCTAGTTTTCTTGCTTTTTTAATGATGATGATAAATTTATGCTGGTTATTTCATTTGAAACTACAAAAAAGATAAATTTATATTGATTTTAAATTTATATATTTTGTAGAAAACTTGCACTTTACATGAATTCTGCACAAATTTATTATTTTAGCTGAATTTATATTATAATAAAAAGATTACACACAATTATTGTTATAGCAGTGATAGCAATAATAGTTTTTATTTTTTTATTATTCTTTTGTATGATCTTCTGTTGAAGTTTTTAGAATTTTTTTTCCCTTCCATTTTTTCCCTTTTATTATTAACAAAAAAATAAAATAAATAATAATAATAATAATAATGATGATGATGATGATAGTAATAATAATAATAATAATAATAATAATTTAATATTTTTCCTTGCTTACTCTATTGTCAATGTTTTTGAGGGTTTTTTTTCTTGGCATAATTTGATAACTTTTTTTTCTTTCACAATGATAGCAACGATAGTTTTTGTTTTTATTTTATTCTTTTGTTTTATGTTTTCTTGAAGTTCTTAAGATTTTTTTTCTTCTATTTTTTTCCTTTCATTATTAAGACAAAAATAAAACACATAAATAATAATAATAATAATAATAATAATAACAATAACAATAACAATAATAATAATAATAATAATAATAATAATAATAATAATAATAATAATAATAATAATAATAATAATAATAATAATTTAATTGTTTTTCTTGCTTACTCTTTTATTAATGTTTTTTAAGGTTTTTTTTTCCATTAGAACAATTTGATAGTTTTTATTATGTTGACAGTGACGACAATGATAATTTTGGATTTTTATTGTACTTTTTTTGTTTGATATTTTTTTTTGTTTTGCAATTTTTTTAATCTTTCATTTATTTATTTAATCTTTCATGATAATAATAATAATAATAATAATAATATTTTAATCGTTTTTCTTGCTTGCTATTTTGTTCATGCTTTTTAATTTTTTTCCCTCGGTATAATTTTATAATTTTTATTGTTTTGATAATCACAACAACAATAATTTTAGATGTTAAGACTTCGATGTTGTTGTTGTTATAATATTTTAAATTAATATTGTTTCCTTTTCCCCTTTATTTTTTTTTTATTATTTTTATTTCCTCTTTGTATTAAATGATTAATTTTTTTTCTTATCAAAATATTTTGCTCTTTTTTTTTAATGTTAGTTTACGCTCTTTTGTGATTTTTTATGACGCAATACCTACATTCTAAAAGATGTAATCTATGCTGGCGTAACAAACTCTACTTAAAATTTTATACATTTTATCTCCCAATCTATAACTTTTAATTTGTTATATCATATAAATTTATCATTGTTAATTTAATTATGTTAAATTATATACATAAAAATACCCGCGGCAACGCGTACGGGGATTTGGCTAGTTATATATGAAGACATGACACCTGACATTTGAATTCTGATTCTGTAATATGCTAGCGAGAACTTCAGTAAATATAAAATGTAATGATAATTGTCACGTCACGGGATCACCATTCGATCACCATATTCATATCACCATTCGATCACCATATTCATATATATATATATATATATATATATATATATATATATATATTGAGAGGAAATACATCGTATTTTATGAGTTCGGATTGTTAGAGTATAAATATGAGATATGATATTGTAACACAAGGTATTTGAAAGAATAACAATCAATATATAAAATATAAATTCTCCTCTTCTCTCTCTCTCCCTCCTCTGTTCTCAATTCTCTTCTCCTCTGTGAATTCTTCTTCACCCTTTTAATCTCAATACAGATAATCAATTATAATTTTGACTGTCCAATATTTTATAAAAAAAATGCATGATATAATTTAAATTTAAAATTTGTTATGTATATTATAAATTATGCTCCTTGAGATATATATATAAATTGGATATAGTAACATAAACTCACTATTATATTGATAATTTAAATTCTTAATTCGATGGTTGATGTAAAAACTTGCAACCAAGGTTGTTAATTCCGTTCTGTTCCGGCCGGAATGGCCGGAATATTTTGTTCCATTAAGAAAACCGACCGGAACGTCTCGGTACCATTCTGGGTGTTCCGTTCCGGCCTCAAAATCCCTTTTTTTTTTCTTTTTTTTTAGATTATGATTAAAATTATTTTGATTAACCTATTGTTGTGTTTCTAAAGTTTGTTTGATTTTGTGTTTGTATTGTATAATTTAAAGTTAGTTTATCTTAAATTTTAATTATACTTGTTAAATTAATATTTTAATTATATACATATATATATATATATATATATATATGTGAACAGTACAACCCCGAAACGGCACGCCGAAACGGTATTGACAACCTTGCCTGCAACTATCACATCAGACATTATATTATAAACATGTATTGATGAACATTTATCTTTATATATTCAAGAAGATAAAAAAAAATTAACTTCTTAATCAAGAGTTAGTTCAGAGCAACCCCAATGTAAAAAAATAATTAAAAAACTAAATTGATAAAATATTTTTTGTATATAATATAATTATACAATTAACATGAATATTTTATATAATTAAATATCTGCTTTTAAAAAACTCTCTAATATTATATAATCAAATTTTTTTCCCCTCCCTCTTCGTTTTGATTTTGCTCTAAAAAATCATTAACTAGGTTCGATTCTATTTTTTATGGCTTCGGGATCGGCTGCGACGATCTTGAAGAGGAAGAGGCCAACGAGGCTGGATATACTGGTTGCTATGAGGTTTGGAAGAGGGCAGGCGACGTCTAGGGAGGTGGAAAACACACAGGTGATTTAATTACGTTGAATAGTGGGGATGTATTTTGACTTTTCTATTTCAAGTCGTTACAAATAATAGATGATTCAGGGAATAATTATTTTAACTATTAAAATAATTGTTTTGTCAGATATGAGAAAATTAAACAAAAATACTAAAAGAATATTACTTTGCCTTTGCCTCTTCTCTTATGACAGTATAGAAGTTGAAGTTGCTCTCATAGCCTCTTTTAATGATCTTGTAATGCCTCTTCAATACATGATACTGAAGAAACCATTGATATGCTGTCTTAAAAACATGTTTAGCAGTTTAGGGATTTGCAGCTGTCGTGTTGGATTAATTAATGTATATTTTTCTTATAAAGATCGTTTCATTCTCCGTAAATTATTTACTTCACTTTTTTTCAAGCTTTTAAAATAAAATAAAAACTGTGCCGTTTTACTTTTACAATACTGGGCCAATATCTTAAGAGGGAGGGATATTATCTTCGTCTTCATTGATAGGGAAAGATGGGAATATTTTCAACAAGATTTCCTACCCTAGTCTGGAGATGTGTTTTGCCGGGGGGAAAAAATTGCCCAGAAACAGTGCATGGATTTAGAGGATGCATTTATCATCAAATAATTTTAAATTAACAATTTTCTAGTGTTTTTTTACAATCTTGATGTATTAAAGTAAAACATATTATTTAGATATATATTTAAATATAAAAATACTTAAAAAAACAATATTTATTACATTCTCAAACACTACTGCGGCTTTTTAATAGAAGAATCCTTCTATATATATAACAATATCCAGTGCTTCCTTGTTTCATGGATCACTCGCAGCATCGGTGCAAGGATGATTGTGTTTTAAAAGATAAAAAAAAAATATTTTAAATTAAAAAAATAGTATTTTTTTATCATTTTGATATGCTATCAAAAATATTTTTTTAAAAAAAATATTATTTTAATACATTTTTATATAAAAAAATATTTTAAAAAATAACTACAATCTCAATCAATCACAGTATCAAACAAGTCACTGAATCTAGTTGGTCAGTAGATTTTTTCTATATACTTCGATCCAGTACTATTTAGAGAATATAATTTTTGGTGAAAGTTCCAGTTAACATTCTTGAATGACCTTTTAAGAGACAGCACGAGAGCTCAGCTGCAGCGTCAAAAACCTACTCCGAAGTATCCTTGTTATCCAACAAAAGGCGAACACAGGGGGAATGCTGAGAGGCAGCCTGTGAATGAAGGATCAGATTTCCTGTTAATTGTTAATAATGCTTCACAGTTATGTACTTTCATGTTTATATTCCCCAGGCTATTACAGTGGATATGTATACTTCAATGGTGGAGCCATGAGAGTTGACTTTTTTTCACCCTGCTAACGACTTTTTTTTTTAACCCGCCATCGCATAATATAAACTTACTAAACATGTCCAGTTCTTTTTGTTTTTTAATTAATACTGAATTAAAACGAAACAATAGTGATCAAAATTAACACTTTTAAAGCACGGAAGTGAATAGCTCTAAGCTAACGTGGATGCTTAAAACACTCCACGATTTTTGCAGTGGTGCTGTTTGACAAGCATGGCCCCAAGATCCCTTCCAGCACGAACCCCGCAAGGTAGGCAAAATGAGCAGAGTGGGGGGTTCCCTTATAGGTAGGGCAACATGGGGGGCCATTTTTTAAAGTCATTTGGATAGGCATCCATTCAAAAAACAAAAGAAAGGAAAAGGTTATGTGAAAGCTGTAGACATTAATGTGCGACATTATTGGACCTCGATTACCCTACTTGTCCATTAATACATCATTATCAGACCTCACCAGGACGCTACTGGGTGCCAGCCTGTGGAGTAGAAAATCTGTAACACAGCCTAATTACGCATCCTGTATTCGAACAGGGTAGCTTGCGTTGATGAGCTTCGGCTTCTTAATTTCACCCGCTCATCCACAGCTCTTCTTGATCGGCAGTTCATTGTTTTTAAATTGATGGCCTGTAAGGAATTATTTAATGCATGTTCGACCAATGGAAACAGGCCGGAGCTGTCTTTGGAGATCAAACGAAAAGCAAGAAAAAGTCAAGTACGTGGAAAAAGTTAAAGACCTGAGGGATTCCAGTATCCACTAGCGGGGAGTTTAACAAGGTCGCACGATCCTGATGCCGCGTATAGTGTATGTCTCAGGAGCACACACCCCGTGGTCTCCGTTAAGGTACAAATGTATTAACAGGAACACTAGTGTGTTGCCGGGACACTGTATAAATCACTGACCACACATGCTCGAGATAAGTATACTTTTATCCTTTAGCATCCTATGTTTCCTATACACGATAAAAGTATAGTTTATTTCGTGCATGTCTGGTCAGTGATTTCTACAGTGTTCCGGCAACACATTTTAGTGTTTTTGTTGATAGTAAAGGCGAGAAAAAAACCGACTAGTCGATTAAACCGATAAAACTATAAAAAATTAATTGAAAAAACCAAGTTGATAAAAAAAACCTGATTATAAACTTTGAAAAATATTTGGTTTGGTATCAATTTTATAAAGCAAAAATTGAATACATTGAACCAAACCGGTTCGGTTAAAAAACTTACTATAAACCGCTGCCCCACTGTACATATAAACTTTCACATTTCTTTTCTAATTTAAAAACTCTAGCCGTCCCCCCTCTGAGGCTTCTCTCCCTCCCTCTTCAAAATAAATCCTAGCAGCCCCCCTCTTGGCTTCTTTCCCTCTCTTTTTCAAAATAAGCAGCCCCTTTGTAACAGTGTAACCAACCTATATAAGGCAGCAACCACCTTTTCCCTCCCTTTGCAAATGCATCTGCAACCAGTAGGCAATTTCTCTACACTCTGCATCATCATCCCAGCATGGTTGTGTGTGAAGTTTAATGTTTTGTTGTGTGTTTTACTTTGAGTGTTTTCGTTCCTAGGTTTTTGCTAAGTTATTGTGAAGTTTGTATCTTTATGTGTTTTGATTTCTCTGATGTATTGGGTTTTCTAGGTTCTTGTTTGATCATAATTTCAGGCAACAACAATCACCAATAATTAATTGAAATTAATTGTTAATATTCATGTCTTTTATGTTCAGGAATGTTGATCTTTATTGCCTTAATTCAGTAATGCATATTAACAAAACTTAATAAACATTATATTAATTTAATACATTAATATTTGTACCAACGGAAAAAAGAAAAAGAAAATCAATTTGTATTAATATTGATTGAAAGCCCAATTCATAAAAACAAAATTTGTTTTTTTGATTTTTAATCATAAAAACCGAACAAAAAATGGTCGGTTTTTACTAGGTTCGGTTCAATTATTTTTTTTTAAAAAAAATATAATTTTTTATTTGATTGTTTTTTGATAAAAATCAAACCGAATCGCAAATATTCACCCCTAGTTAACAAGATGTTTTGGTTGGAAGGTTAATTCAATATTTTAAATCGTTTATTAGTCATTAAAATATTATTGTCAATGTATTTTCATCTTCTTTACATTTTTTAGAATATTATAATGATTTATCTAGGTAGGTTTAGAAATGGTATTATGGTTTATTTTTTTTTTTATATTGACTTTTTAATTATTAATGATATTTTTTACTTTTTTTGCTTTTTTTTCCATCCATGGAGTTGTCGTGCCTTTTAGACGTCGAGCAAGCACCTCTCAGTGCCCCATTCCTCAGCTATATATATATATATCTAATATTGCATTTCAAAAATATTTTATAAATTTTTGTTTTTATTTTCATTTTAAATCAATTTATTTTGGTGTTTCTATATTATTTTTATATGCTAATACCAAAATTATTTTTTTTAAATAAAAAATATTATTTTGATTTATTTTTAAATAAAACTATTTTTAAAAATAACTGTAATTATAATTGGAAATGTTGTCTTACTCTATTTTTTTAGTAGTTTGTCTATTGCCGATGATTTTTTCCTCTCTTTTTTCTTGAAAAGCACACATTTATCCCTTTTTTATATTTTTTAATTTCAATTCTGAATATCGCAGATAACATGCGATTGAATGAGCTGCAATATGTTTGGATTTTTATCCCTTTTTTATATTTTTTAATTTCAATTCTGAATATCGCAGATAACATGCGATTGAATGAGCTGCAATATGTTTGGATTTTCCAGAACATAAAATAAGATTATTTCATCCTGCTTGCTGGAACGCCGAGTTTCGAACAAGATGTTTCAGCAGAGGATATTTGTCTTTGCTTTCAACACAAGACATTGACCACAAGGCCATAAAAAAAACGAAGTCGATAAACATGTGATGTTTGATTCGGGCTATCCAGGGTACTGAAATTGTCCCGACCGAGAAGGACAACACATGATAGACGCTAGCATAGATATGGTGTGCTTGATAGCATGGGCAAGCTATGACTCTCGTTGTTTTAAAAGTATTTCTTTTTAAAAATATATATTTTTATTTTTTTTTATTTTTAGATCATTTTTATGATATCAAAAATAATTTTTTAAAAATAAAAAAATATTATTTTATAAATTTTCAAAAAAATATATATATTTTTCAAAATAACTTTAATTACATTATTAGACTGTCAGTAATGCCAGGGAAGGAATCATGGCCAACGGGAACCGCCAAAGCTAATCGCACTGGGCGTGTTAGGAACGACGGTGCGATACTGGCAGGGAAAACAAGCCCACGTGACAGTATTATAGTGATGGCGAAGACATTGCACGTGCCTGCGATATGAATATATTTACATGTCAGCACCAAGGATGTGATGGTTAGAATTTATTAGGTCATTTTTTTTTTAATTATTTTTTTTTTTATTTTTAAATCTTAATTTTTTTTAATATATTATAAATAAAAAATAATTTCAAAAACAATAATAGCTAAAATGCTAGAACCATGGATGCAATGCTGTGCATATTAATAATATGATTGAGTTTATGTTTTACAATAATTTTTATTTAGAAATATATTAAAATGATATTTTTTTAAATTATTTTTAATATATAAAAATGATCTAAATTTAATATAAAAAATAAATTATTATTTTTTAAATTTCTTCCCAACCACTTTTAAAATGCAATGTAAGGCAAACAAGGGTATCGCCGGAGCAATTAGCTGTTGTTGCCAGCAGATAGAGAAGTATATTCCCCATCTACTCTCCTTATTGGTACCCATTTTTATATCGGATCCCAACTGGTCTGACATTGAAACAATTGGCTGTTATCGTTGGCAATTAATCATCACACCCAACCAAATCTCTCTCTCTCTCGCTCTCTCTCTCACTCGATTATTTTTGTTTGGATGTCTGACTAAGATTGTAGAGCCCAGTGCAAATAATAATTTTTGTGAAGGGCATTTCCATCTGGGCTAACTGAAATTGCTCAAAAAACCACACTAAGATAACAAGATGTTCTACTTCAATGTTCAAACAATCTCTTTCTATTTTCAATATATTGTCTGTTTAGTAGTATTATTGTAGTTGTTTTTAAAAATATTTTTTTAAAAAAATATATTAAAATAATATTTTAATTTTTAAAAATTATTTTTGACATCACATCAAAATATCTAAAAATATATAAAAATAATAATTTAAAATAAAAAATAATATATATTTTTTTTCATAAGACTCCCCAACACTCAGTCTAATTTTATCAATGCATTCAAGGGCTTGCCGAAGGAACAGTAACTACTTATACGCAGGAACGTGCTGAGTGAAAATGGGCACGAGGCCCGATGACAAACTAATGTCAACAACTGTTCTCCTGGCAGATTTCTCAGCAAATGAAGCGTACGAGGTCTCATGATATTTTTTCCCCAGATAAATTGGAAGTAAAATATCTGTCCCGAAACCCTAAGTTCATCTCAACAAGTTGCAAGGAGGTTCTCATGTTGGGATTTAGATCCATAAGATGGGTTTCCATCCATAAGAACATGGGCTGGGTTTTCAACGAGTCCCGACGACCCATCTAGGATGTATGTCCTTATTGACTGTTTCGATTTCGTATGTAGTGCAGTGTGTCATATTTTTTTTAACTGCTGTTATTTTTAAAAATATTTAGATTAGTATTAAATATTTTGGAAAAGGTCAATTTAATATTTTTCTAAAATATAAAATAATTTTAAAAGTATTTTTAATAACATGTTTAACAACAAAAACAAACATTCCCTGAATAATATTACCCCTACTTCTTTTCCTCAAATGGAGCTTATAGTTTTAACGCAAAAATAATAAAGAATATTGGATAAAAGTAAAACAACTTGCTACGAGAAGCCAACGAAGCCCTTCACTTCAGTCACTTCGAGTTGACACAGAGTGCACTGCTAGCCACAGCCTGCACGTGCTCGCCTGTCATGTCACTCATGGAGTTATTTCTTTCATCAACCAAATAGTTATTTCTAAACTAATTTTATATAGCTATTTCTTTCGTCAACAAAATTATTTTGACCAAAATGTAATCGTCATTAAAATATAATTCATTTTGAAAATGACAATATAACTGAAATATAATTTATCAAATAATTAAATCATTTATTTGAGAATATTGGAGAATAAAATAAATAATTTCACTGATCATGCATTATATAAGACATGTACACTAATATAAAATTAAATTTACATATTTAAAATCATAATTCCATTAAAAATACATACTGTTTTTATCACTCAACCTCATTTGTTTCATGACTATGTTTTTATAAAATATTTTAGCATTTTCTAGTGTTTATTCACTATTTAAAAAAGATTATCAATAAAAAACATTTTATAGTCAAAGGGGTTGATTTAAAGGGAAGTATTTTCCCTTTATATATATGGTGAAAAGTAATTTTCAAAAATTATAAAAATTATTTTTAATATTAAATGTGGCCCTTAATATTTTATCTTCTATATATTTTATTTTAAACCTTTTCTGTTATTATTATTATTTTAATTTTCTCCTTAATACTTGTTATGCTGATTAATATTTGTTTTCCCATCCTATCATTTTATTAAAAAATAATATATATTTTTTTTCATATTTCTTATTCTTATTTATTTTATATAAACTAATTTATAAAAATAGATTTTTGTTTTAATTTCATCATCTTTCAAATTTTTTATCTGTCATACTTACTTTTTTTATATATATTTTATGAATTTTTTAATCCCATCATAATTTAAAATATTCATATATTAAATTTTGTCTTTGTTTTTATATAAATTAACTTCAAGCATCTACATTAAATTCAATTTATTTTAAAATGTGAACATATCTTACTTACCGGGACGGGAACCATTGGTTTACAAGCTGAACTCTTGCCACGTGGTTTCATTACACGCGCTTAAGAAGTCAGTTTTACCTGATGGTCCCCGCACATGCTATCCATCTTCAGTACACATCTGTCACTTTCAGCTCGAGTAGTTACGAAAGAAAACTCTTTCAAGTTTTAACATTAATTTCTTCAAATCCTAAACAATAGCAGTGAAAGCGGTTCCTTCTAGAGTCACTGTGTCCAGCGACGAAGCTGCAATTATTGTTAGGACCGGTTCTTTTTTTTTTTTTTCACATGCAAGAAATAGATAAAAAAAAATATTTTAATTATTTTTTAAATAAATTTAAATAAATAAAATCATTCTACTATTAACAATTTTTTTTTATATATAAAAAAATCAAGTTCAAGCAAAAAAAAACAAAGAGTGGATTATAAATTTGAGAATGTATAGTGATAAAGACTTTCAATCCAATAACTTGGCTGACTAGGATTTGGTCTAAGCGCAATATCGGAGATTTTCTTACCACCTTCTCCACCCATTTTTGTTGACGCGTTGACAGGGAAAACCCACAAGTGCTTGGTGAGTTATTTTAGTGTAAAAGGGTGTATGGTTAGTGTGATACTCGTTGATTTTTTGAGTTTATTTTCCATATAAATATTTTATTTTTTGAAAATTATTTTCCTCATTAGTATTGAAACAATTATTTAAAATTAAAAAAAAATACTTTTAAAAAAACACAAAAACAAACAAATCTTTAAACAAAAACCCCTTTATGGTCGACAGGAACCCTCATTCTTAGGTCGACCTAGATATCTTCTTCGCTCCTGGTGGGAGAAGACGGAGAGGGCGAGGAGGTCACCGGCATCCGATCCCCTATACAAGACCGGGAGAGAACAAGGAGAAAATCTTCATTCCTCTATCGTTTCCAAAACGTGTTCCGTTATTGTTTTTGTTTTAAAAATGGATTTGAACTCGAGAAACCTTCCAGTTGAGCCACAGTGGCTTGCCCAAGAGAATTTATTTTTTACATGGCTCCGGGGGGGTTCAATCACGTAAGAAGCAGCAGAAAACACGCACCAGAACCCCGCAGAAATAAGGACCAAGAAGAGTACCATCGCACCACACATGCATGTTGTTTTCATTACTGCTCATATACTGTGCACCAAGGCACGTACCCATCTTCAATACTGGTCAATAAAAAACACAACCACCCATGGTCTGTTTGGTTTGGTATTATATTTCCCATCACTCAGCCATGAAACAACAATCGGTGCCACCAACAAAACAATCCACGGACCGCCTAGCTAGCTGAGTTTGGCTAGCTACCTAGCTAGCTAGGTCAGATTTCGGGGAAGTTAAAGTCAGCACTACGCACTAAGCCAAGCTTGATAAATGCTTTAATTTGTTGACTATGATACTGACTGAGTTGACTTGTTAATGCTTTCAAGTTCAATACCAGCACATCGACTCACCTTCAAGTAGAGCCAACTGGTTAGCATGCATTGGATACATGTTTACAGGCAAAGGACTTCAGAGTGACATCACAGTGGGAATATCCAATTTCTTCTTATTCCCCTAAACTATGAACAAAGCAGATTAGTGTCATAAAAAATAGTTCATCTCGAGAGAAAAACCAGAAAACCTTACTCTTTTCATGGCGTAATCCAGTCAAATTATTATTTTTAACACCAAAAATCGAATATTAAGAGATGAAGTAGATGGTAATTTTTTATGTTAAAAGATAAATAAGCAATTAATGACGAAAAAAATGCTTGGGACTCTATGTATATAGTGAACTCTGTAGGAAAAGCTTAGATTTTCTCTCTCCCCACCAATAATGAACACTTTATGTTTCAAACAGGATTAAATCTTCTATTTAAATGAGCTTAAAATACACATTTCACATCAACGTAGTACATTCAAAATCCTCTCACGATGTTGATCTTTAAATTCAAAAGAAAAGGAAACTTATTTTCATGACAAAGAGATCATTTTCTTGAGGTCGAAACTCGACCATGAAATATTTAAGATCATGGATTGAACCGAAGGAGGTCATGCTCATTTCAGACCATAATTTATCATAAACCAGCCCTTTAGAAATGGAAACTTTTCTTCCTTTTACCTCAAGAACATGAAAACGATACACGATTCTGACCATTAGACTTGAAGCAAGATAATTTTGATATCTTTGCTTCCAATCTAATTAACCTGTGGTGGGTGCAAAGTGGTTCCTGTGATTTACAAGCTACGCAATTACAACAGCAATCCAGACCTCCATTTACTATCAACCATTCTCCATATAAATTACTCACGATTAAGCTACCCCCAAACACAATATGATCGAATAATTTTACTAAGCTAGGCTAGGAAATTAATGAAATTAATAGGGGACAAAATTAAGCCAAGAGGGTTGCAAAAATGTGGGACATTTTTATGGAATTTCTTTCTAAATCTTTAAAGATTGCATATAATCTAAATGATTTTACATAATAATGATGGCAATCAAAATCTTTTGACTCGACTAGTTCCCCGGATGCGTATGTGCAAAGCCGAGTGAAATGCTGATCCAATCCATGGACATGACCCAAACATGGAATTGTCAATTTATACTATATGGGGTTGATCGATGCCTAAAGTCATGATAATAAAAATAATTGACATTATAATAGCACTAAAAAACCACTCATGTTCCATTCATTTGCCTGTCAATCAACATTAAATGCAGCATTATTTATCAAAGATAGGTAATTTAACAATATTTTAAGTGCAATAATTAACTTTAATATAATTAGCAAGTCTAGAGAGGTAGCTACGATGCCTATGTTCGGTCTTAATATATCATAATATTTAATCATGCGCCAAAAGATATATACAAGAAAGAAGGAAAGTCCATTCACGGCCCGGCATCACCTTACTATGTATGTGTGTGTGTGTGTGTATCTATATATATATATATATATTATATTCTTTTGTGCAAGAATTTTGATAATTAAGATTGATTTAATAAAATATATAGCCTCCTGCAATCGTATAGCACTGTAAAATAGCACACAGTATAACTAACCATACTTTGTCAACAGTCAATACAAGTTTTCATGGCATCTAAAGATATTTCGTTAATCAATTGCTTATGCATCTTATCTTTAAACTTGATCGGATATCAGAACATCTTAAAGCAACCTAGTTGTAGGAACCCACATGAATCTTTTTTCTTCACGTCAGGAGTATCTTCAAATCAATTTACGATTGAATTTTCTCAGGGACCATAAGAACTCGCCTAATACTTAGAAAAAAATAATTTTAATTGTCTAGTCTCAAATTTTAACTCAAAAAATTAAAACAAAGCTATCCATGGAGGTTATACATCAATATAATAGCTTGAATATATAGATATTCTATTGAAATCTAGAGAGGTAGCTGCTAAATCTATTGAAAAAATCTAAATAATATATCTGAGAAATCTCTAGAGTGGATTTGTGCTCATTATGGGTTTTTCTATTTCTAAATCAAATTGTCACAGCTAAATATAAGGGTCATGTGGCTGGTATTTCCCAGATATTGTAGTGTCTCCTGCTTTTAAAAAATATTTTTATTTTATTTTAAAACACTTCAAAATAATTTTGTTTCTAATACTAGCACATCAAAAACATAAAAATAACATTTTTTTTAAATAATAATCGAGTACCTTTCAAGACAAATATATTCTTAAAAAGCAGTCATAAACACAAAAATAAACAACCGTGCGCACTAGTTCATAAGAAAATCAATAAATAAATATAAATCAACCCACCACAAAACTATTAGAAAGACGAAGGATTTCCTCGAGCCAGTTCAAAGATGAAGACATCAAAGACCAAGGAAGCAAGCTTATAAGACTTAGAAAATGGGGCTGGGGAAATCAGAAGAGAACTGTGAGGAGGAAACGGAGACGTAATTAATGACGAGTCCATTCTACAAGCTTAGTGATATTCAGTGGACTGCTGACAAATATACATAAGACACGTGTCATTTTAAGGGGGAGAGAGAAAGACTACGTGCGCGCTCTCCATGTATCATAATTTACCTCAAATACATTTTACTTGATTGATCACTGTTTATAATGTTCATATGATAATGGATTTTCACCTGCATATTTAATGATATCTCCTTTTTGGGGAACGCCCACGATTGATATGACAGAATGGAGAAATGGGATGATCATTGTATGCATAGCAACAAATGAGACTACGGAGCCTTTGAAGAGTGTGTGATGGTATTTTGTAAAATTAGCAGAATTAATGGAAAAGATGCAAGAAAATGTCAATTAAATATTTTTCTCATGAAAAAACAAGTTTAGCATAAAAAATACACACACAATAAGACTCCATCCAACATAGGTTTTATCCATTCACTCATCGCTAGCTCCTATAACATGAGTAAGCTAATGCCCCTCACCTTCCTTTTTATTAGTGACGTAAATCTGAAGCCAGAGAATCCATTTCAAGCTTAGATTACCACCCCTGACATCAAGTTTGCAGGGCTGTCCTATATGATCTTCATAACATAGCCGTACAAGTTTTGCGAGGTGTGAGCAAAAGCAATAGCAGGAAGGAGGAGGAAAGGCAAACACAAACAGAGTCATGGAATATTATTCCATTTATATGTAAATACGCGACACTGCTTGACAAACTGACACAATCCCTTTTTAGTGCCTGAATGATTTGCCAAAACAAGCATTCACACATATTGCTTTGGAAATCCGACACAAACCCTTTTTATTGTCTGAATGATTTGCCAACACCTCAATATTATTATAAAACCTTAACTAAAAGAGAAAAAGAAAGAAAAAAAGGGGAGAAAAGATACATAGCATGGTATCCAAATCAATCCCAGGAGTACTACTTGTCATAAAGCCTCTTCTATCAAAATTGGATGCAAAGTCACTGACATGTTTTACTAGCTACTGCAGCTATTCGTGATCTCACTGCTAATACTACTATGACTGTTAGCAGGAACCAAAATCCTTATATTATCCAGCAATGCAATCTGACTACCTTATAAAGGGTTCCTTAAACCCAACATCCGATATTACATGTGATGCAACAGCATTAATTAACGACACAAAATGAAATACCCTTAGCCAGTTGGAAAATTCATTACTCATAGCAAACATATTTTAGGACATCGTCATCAAGTTGTAGCGAGTTATGTAATATACTCATCGATCCTTTTCTTTTAAAACCCAGATTTCAAATAGCTAGATTACGACAATAGCTTAATTTTTTCTTACTGATAATTCTCACTTGCACTTGTAGCACTCTCTGATGGTGCTTGTGGTGGCGTCAGTGAAGCAGGATTCTGCTGCTGTGGTGGTCTCTTTCTCTTCTTCTTCTCGTAGCTAATCCCTCTAGCTTTAGACTGTGAGTCCCTAACTTCACGTAGATAAAGCCTAACAGCACGAGCCCCAAAAGGGTTGTTCTCAGGCTTGCCTCCATGCTCTTCAAAGGCAGCACGGAGACGGCCAATGAGTGCATCGAGGCTTCCCCAGGCCTGGCGGAGCGGGCATGGACACGGCGCAGGAGGGTTAGGGTGGCCAAAGAAGGGGCAGAGTTGGGTGTGGACTTTGGTTTTTCCAAATTGATCAAGGTAACGCAAGAACTCGAGGACGTGGGCCCCACTGCACCGGGAGAGTGACAGAGGGGGGCGGTGGTTCCGAAGGTATTGCCCAAAGGTGTTCCAGTCTCTCCGCTTCTGGTTCTCATAGCGGCTGAGAGTGGAGGGGGAGGTGGTGGTGATGGAGGAAGAGGAGGGGGAGGCGCCTGTGTTGGTGGTAGCGAGGGGGAGTGGGATTATTGGGTTTGTTGTGATACTGTTGAAATCTTGAACAGAGTCCATGTGTTTAACTTGGCTTACTTTCCAGGGAGCGTTAATCAAGGTACTTTCCTAATAACTATGTTGAACCGGAAAAGATGGTGTTTTTATACTTGAAGATTTCAACAAGAACCTGATGATTCCATGAGCAATAGAAATACAGATAGGCCCAAAGAGACCAAATAAGGTATAGTATTGTAAATTCTTCACTTCTCAGTGCAAGAAAGATCAGATGTGAGATGTGGATGAAGAAGGCTTCAATAAATGTTCTTGAAATATCAAGAAGATTGATAACTTAAAAGGGGTTTGGTATATCAAAGATGTACGAATCTCATATATCTAGGGTTCAAGAATGCCATGGCTATGAGAACTACTCCCCGTGAGAGAGCTTGGAGGAAGAATAGCAGTAGTGAGATTTTGGAGATGAAGAAGTGGTGATATATAGGGTAAAAAAACAGTAGCTACTGATCTTGGAGTGGTTAGAGGATTCTTTTTCAATCTATTGTTTATCAATCCCAGAATCCTTATGAAAGGCTTATGATGATGAAAGGCTTTTGCTAACTTTGTAATCCGAAGACATCTGTGAGTTTCAGCGGATATTTTTCCCTTAATAGGGCGAAGCAAGTTCCAAATAACCTAGCCTAGCTAGTCCTAGAGAGAGGGAGAGGGAGAGATGGGTGGATGGAAAAGAAAATGGGTGAGTGGAAGGAGCAAGTTTTAGGGCTTTTGTGGAAATGTAAAGAGGTTGACAGTGAAAGACAGAGAAGGAGAGGGAAGAGAGCGATGGTGGATGGAGACAGGAAAAAGGCATTGGGGTTAAAAATATACAAAGGAATAACATGATTTTGTTTCTTCACCCTTTTGTATTGATTGACAACACCTTTTTGCCAATTACCACATTACCCTCCATTGATTTCTTTTCAGGAACATCTTGCATCTAAAATTTTCAAAAATTGACAGCATGGGTCCTATATTTGTCATCAACAGTTGCTCAGCACTGTGCCAGTACGCTGTAGCAGTAAGCTCAAGCTTTCTTCTTTCGTTTTTCTCCTGAACAAACCACCTGGCGAATCGTATGGACCTCGCAGCGACGTCGTGTGGCTTCTCTTGTCAACTCCTGCTAGACTCGTGAGATCATTGTCCAAAAACCATTCAACGTATCGAAGTGAGTTGTCTATCAGCATGCCAAACTAGAAAATACTGTTGCTCCAGTGCTGCTTAGAGGCAGCATCTGTTCTGTATTCTAACTTTTTTAGTATTTTTTTTATTGATTTTCTTATAAAATGGATATATAACTGAAATTTCTCAAGAAAAACAAAAAAAACCGGGGTGGAAAGAAAATTACTCGTCACTAAACCAGGCATCTCTCCATGCTATAGTACGTAAAGCTCTTTGGGAAGTTAAATATATTTGAAAAATAACTAAAATTTGTTGCCTAGCTATGTGATCTTGCTGGCTAGGCTAAGCATTCTTCTGTAAATATTTTAGCCATTTGTGCCTGTTTTCATCCCCCCCCCCCCCCCTCTTTTGTCCCTTCTGTTGCGCTGGTAGAAAAGTCGAGAGTCACTAACTTCTACAGTTCTTTGTCCAGACAGTTGAATAAATAGACAAACAAACTGTTAAAATTATTGATTAGAAAGTTTTCTGGTAAACAAGTATATGTTTTGTTGGATGGAGTAAATCATACTTATTGTAAAATACAGCGAGTAAAACTCAATTTTCATGTTTTTATAAAAAATACATGTCCGATCCTGACTTAAATTTAAAATTTACGGGTCCAGATTACAGGAACTAAACAAGAACATGTTATATGAACTGTTTTACTTTATAGAAAACTCAACGTTTTATAAAATACTGTGCATCGCTACCAGCTAAATACTGCTTCTTTAATTAATTGATTGTATACCTTTCACATGAATGATATTGAAAATTCTAAGAGGGATTGGATTTTACTTCTAACTTCACTCGTTTTAATTTAAAATCCACTCCTGTCCTTACACTCTCTTATATTTTTCAAAAGAAGTGATGATTTTTCCTCTTTTTTTTCTACTAACCAACAACTAGACTGATAACAACTCATCCAGCATGATAAATTCAGATTTAATGAGGCCAAAAACCCATCTTTTCTGGACTCAACCAATCACTTAATGTCAGACTGAATTAAGAAAATAATTTTTGTAAACCAATGAACACGGTGTAGAGACAAGAGAAGAGTATTGAC
This sequence comes from Salix dunnii, assembly GCA_015731905.1. Lineage (NCBI taxonomy): Eukaryota > Viridiplantae > Streptophyta > Magnoliopsida > Malpighiales > Salicaceae > Salix > Salix dunnii. The sequence goes on along the minus strand of CM027666.1, from coordinate 10,771,724 downwards.
ACAGAAAAAAATAAGGTAGTTTTATTGTGGAAACACAGGTAGCCTCACACCACTCAAGAGAATCACTCCGATGATGGCATCACACCAAACAAGGATTCCAATTTTAGAAAAACACTCTTTCTGCTACAATCATATTCTGCCATGTGTTAGTCTCCTGGATGACAGTTTTCTGCAAAAATAAACAACAAACTAGATAATAACAGTGGTAGTTAATCAACTTTTATTGTCACCTGTAACTTCAAACTATAATCCTTCTCTGTTGTCGGCGTGTATTGCCGGAAAGGTCGCTTGCAATGAGTGTTTCCATCCATCAAAACCGTAACCGGTGACACTTGTTTGATGCATGATGTTTTTGTTGCCCGGTATAATTGAAATTGCATCTCACTTGGATATACCTAACCGTACTTGGGCTGGTCAGTAAATGAATATCATTCAATTATATTTTACATCTTACTCTATGTATATTTATTAGGTGTACACAAGTTTTTTAAATAATTATTATATTTTTATTGATATCAACATTAAATAAGAGATAACGTATAAAAGTTCTCAAAGGTCTCACTATAGTACACATGACATAAATATTTTTCTCTTTAATATCACCGAGGCAATATTACACTTCAACCCTTCATCTCTATAAAAATACACATGAGCTATAAATAGATCAAAAGTCCTTAAAATACTAGGTTTGGAATCTTTATTTTCTATTGCATGTTTGTTTCCAGAGTATCTCTCCATAGTAATATTGAATATTATCTGGAAATATCATTAATTTAACAATTAGATGATCTACAAAATGAATAATGACATTTTTGAAGGCATTAGGCATCGACCACTAGCCACCAATTAGCTCAAAAATAGCGTGAATTAAATTTTGTAAATTAAAATATTAATTGATTATCCAAAACATAAATCTTACCACTAAATTTCTTGAACTTTTTGAGATATCACCACAATATTTCTCTTTTTAATCAGTAGAGAGAAGGATCCATTTCCATTCAACTCGTCCAAAGGATCATCACTCTTCAGCTTTATTATATTTTCCATCCTATTATCCTTGTACCTTTTAGATATAAAAATCCTTTAAAATCAACTATATTTTCATCAAAATTAATATTATATAAAAGACAATATGTAAAAGTCTTTTAAAAGTTTGCCATATCTCCATCAATACATGTGTCTAAAGTAGTGTTCTTTTTACTACTATCAAGACAATATTGCATTTTATCCCCGCTTTTCATAAATAAACTCATGAGCTATAAATAAATCATAAACCCCTTAAATATTAAGTTTGAAAAATTTATTTTCTATTTCATATTATGATGCGAACCGGTCTAGAAACACCAACAAGAATCTATTATAATACGAGTCAACCTAAAATACCGATAAAGATCCATTACATGTATATGAGAGGTCCAATACAATTATCACAAAACTAGTCATCCCAAAACTAGTTGATTTTTTGAAATATCATCACGACATTTATCTTTTCAATCCTTTCACTTCACTTCATCATTTTTCTTGGCATCTATTTATAGATATAAAGTTAGGATTTTGCTTTAATTGATGTCCATAAATAACAAGTATAAGATTATGTATGTATAGTAAAACAGCTAATGGTATTTTTTTAATTAAAAATAAATATACATATTCTTTGCATCAAAAGATTAAAACTATCAATTTAATATTTCTTTTTCATTAGCAAACTGTTTGGAAAGAATATGAAATTGGAAAGAAAAAAAAAAAACATTCCATACGAGTAAGGACAACTTTGTAATAGTAGCATCATTACCATAAACAGTCGCAGTTAATATTAAAAGCTTCAAAATTTATAATACATGTCCAGAAAACATTAGGATAACCCTAATTAAGAACGAAAGCCGAGAGGGGAATCATGTGAGTGGGTTTACATTCACTTCTTGGCATCTGCATGGATGCATTGGAGGAGATCTCCCAACAATCATGGCTTAGATGTTTATCATTATATTTCAAAAATATTTTAAAAATAATTGATTTCTCTTCATTTAAATTAAATATTTATGGTGTTTTAAATTATTTTAATATGTTGATGTTAAAAATAATATTTTAAAAAAAATATTATTTTAATATATTTATAGAAAAAAAACATTTTAAAAACAATTATAACAACACTAACCCACAGTAACTAATACAGTAACTACACACATAAATTAAGAGTTTAATTTCCAAGACGTAATAATTTAAATCATGAAAAAATGTTTGTGGAGACAATTGTTGGCCCGAGAAGTGAAGAGCTGCTGCAGCCTTGTTTCTCGGTCATTTACGAGGTAAACTGTACTTGTACTGTCAGGCGACCAAGAGAACTGCTAGCCAATCCTTGCGGTCTATAATTGAATCAAAAAAGGCCAGTTATGTTTCAAAGAATCTGTACTCATTTTAGATAAATTAATCTGAAACACATGGCCTAGGATTATCAACTTATCTGGTTTAGCCTCTGTTTGGTTTGACGACGGGAGTTGGGTGTACCAAAAGTGTTATTGTGTTTCTCGATAAATTATTAATTTGCAGATTAAACGACTGGTCTGGGAGAGCCATAAGCCCTTGTAAAATCCTCATCCATCCATCTATGGTTTCTGTTTTTGGCAAAGCAAAACGCTGCATCATCGTCGTTTATCTAAATCCAGTGCTGCAGCCTACATGCTAGCTAGCCTGTATTTGTGCACAGGGAAACAGTGGCAGCTAGGTTCTGATGAAACCCAGTAATTTTTTGTTTCATGCGTGTGGCTTTTTGATTCGTAGATATGCGCGCGCGCAGAGGTGCAGCTTGCATTCATCTTCCATGTTTCACGTAACTTGAACATGAAATATATTTAAAAAAAAACAGAAAACTCTTGTTTTTTTTATGATTTTTCTAAGTTAATTCACTTCTTTATTGAAATCATTAAACGATGTATATCTATCATAAGATTATAAAAGATCACTTGAATATTTAGTAAATATTTAGAAGTGGGGTTGAAATTGTTTTTCAAAGTGTTTTTTCGTTTATAAATGCATTAAAATAATATATTTTTATTTTAAAAAATATTTTTTATATCAACACGTAAAAAGATTTAAAAACACCAATTTTTTTAATTTAAAATAATTTAAAAAAAAATACTTTTGAAATTCGGTGTAAAAAAAATACCTTTGTACTCTAAAAAAGAATCTCTGGAAAATATCTTGCTACGAAACTAACATAAATCAATATTGAAGATATGGATTGCAATAAATATTGAGTTTCTAGTATATTTACACACATACATATGTGATAAAAAAAACCTTAGATATTAACAACTTGTTCAATAAATTTCAGCTATTCATTACCCTGGTACTCTTTATTATTTAACATAAAATAAAAAATAATATATGCATGAGGTATGCACACACATCTATGTGTATGCTATATCAACAATAAGGCGTGTGTGTGTGTATGTGTTAGATTGAGTTCAAAAGGTGTAAACGTTTTTATATTTATATATAATAATCTTGATTTTTTTGTCAAGATTCCTAATATTTATATTTTATTTATTATGTATCGGGTAAAATATTTATAAAAAAAATATTTATCAAAGTCATGTTAAATTATCATTCTCAATTCAATGTCAACTCATTAACAATAATAAAAAAACACTTTTATATACCATATCTCTTGTTCTCCTTATTCATCTTATATTATCCATCATTTATTATTAAAAAAAAACTGAAAGGGGTGGTGGATTTATTATTCTTCTAATCGTATTGTATTATGAGAAGAAACAATTAATTCACCATCTTATCATGTATATAAACAAAAGAGTGAAGGGTAATGGTTAAGGGTGATGTATTTGTTTGCAATTAAATGGGATATAACTCAGTAGTCCAGTTTTAGATTTATTTGCAATAAATTATTGGTTCGAGTCTCGCAGCTTTTAAAGGCATCAGAGGCTGGTATCTAGCTATTCATTGTAGAGTCTGTAATATATAAATTTACCTTGATATCTACATTAAAAAATATAGTTGCAATCAGACTATTTTGGTATTTTAAAATTGATTAAAAATCATTATTTATAAAATTACACTAGTGCCCTTAAAATAAAGGAATTTTTAATCCATTACGGAGGAGGAATTTTGTCTTGCTGATTGAGCACAATAAAATAACTATATTATCAATAGAATTAGGGAATAGATGATCAGCATATTGAGAATTTTTTATATCTTTATTTTTATAAACACAGTAAAAAGAGTTGATATTCTTAAGTCTAGGGTGGGAGAGTATTTTAGTTATCACATAACTAATATAATATGTTATTTTGTTGGGAACCTTGGCTTTATTAGAAATGAAAATATATAATAAAAAATTATTATATCAGCTATTCTACCATTTTTAAAACATATTGTCAACTGATTTATAATTTATCTAGCACTAAGTTTCATTTTTTTTTAATATTTTTATATTATTTTCACTTGTTGATATCAAAAATAATTTTTAATTAATTTTCATGTTTTTATTTTAACCTTGTTCAATTCTTCGTGTTTGTCAAGTTATTCTTCACTATTTAATTAATTTTTTAGAGCTTCTTGGTTAAGTTCATGTCCAGAATTGTGTCCAGAATTCAACGAATTACAAGTTTTGAAAATTAACATAGCTTCATTATGTTTATCAAAGATTGCTTTGATTTTCCTTTTATTTTCTTAGACCAGTGTTTTTATCCTTCATATTTATTTAATTGGTGACCATGCTCCATTTCCCCTGACCTTTGTTTCATCCTTCATTTTTTTTTATTTAATTGTCTTATAGAAGGTGAATTTATTTGTTGTCCCTTAAAAAAAATTTCTATTAAAATAAATCTTATTTTTGAACCAAATAAAATTAATTAATGAGATATAGACAAATGTATATTTTGTTTTTTAAAAATTATTTTTTATTTAAAAATATATTAAAATAATATTTTTTTATTTTGTAAAAATTATTTTTAATATCAACATATTAAAATAATTTAAAAACAATATAATTTTTTATTTTTTATTTTTTTATAAACACTCCCAGACATCTTATTAAAATTAAAATTATTATAGACTAACTTGGAGCGTGAATGTAGGCATCGTAGGGAACACCCCTGGCTCACATTAAAAGGAGAAAAAAGATACAGTGACGACAAGTATGATGCCACTAAATGTTGCTGATGCTGTTACTAATTAGCGATGAAGATTAAAAAATAAATAAAATACCAGAAATTTTATCGTAAATATTATAAAAATATTTAAGAGACTATATTTTAATTTTATAAATAAATGATTCATCTCTTTTAAATATATTTTTCATCGAATTATTCCATGAAAAATATTAAATTATTTCAAAAGACTTTTAGATTTTCCATAAATTTAATGTCTATTTGTGAGTATAGTTAAAGTTGTTTTTCAAAATATTTTTTGTTTAAACAAATATCAAAATAATATATATTTTTTTATTTTTTAAAAATTATTATTGGTATCAGTGTATTAAAATAATTTAAAAATATTAAAAATAATTAATTTAAAATAAATTTAAAATAAATTTTTTAAAAATATTTTGAAAACACAATAATAAACAAACACGTAGTTTTCCGCCATTCCAGAAATTATTTATTCCCATTCATATTTTTCTCTTTAGTCTATGAAATTCCTTCCCTGTCAATCACTTTCTCTCAAACACTCCCAATCACTCTTTCTATCACCCCATCTCTTGTTTTCTATTTTCCTTTTCTTTTCATTATCAAACAAGCCCGTGAATATCCCTTTTTTATTTTTTTTTATTTTCATGGTTTTTTTTATTATTAATTTTTACGCTTATAAATGTCATCATTAGCTATATTTATATGTTGTAGTTATCTTGTTCGTGCTGCTATCATTAATTTTGCTGTTATTGTTATGATGATTATGAGTGATGATAAAAAAAATATTTGTTTTTATCAAGAAATGTGACAAACTCCTTAGAGTATTTATTTATAATTATAGATTTGTTTGGTTTTTAAAATTTTTATCGATAATGTGAATTCGATTATTTTTTCTGTACAGTTTAAATGATGTAAGTATATAATTTAATTTATATCTACGAAGAAAATGAAACATATTGGGTTTTTATTTTTAAATAACTTTTTATATAATATATTTTTAAAAAACAATCTATTTTCACCTCGTCGATCATCTGCTTGATCAACCTCTTGTAGCACGAACAATTAGCTTCCATTGTCGAAGCTAACCAATCCATGGACGATCTATTTTTCATCTGCACACTATACCTATCAATTTTTTTGAACATGAGAAAATTTTATTTTTGAAAAGTATATTTTATAGATTCAGGTGACCAAATAAAATAATGACTATTCCATGTTTTTACAAGAGATACACATCCTAACTTGAATTCAAGACATGCTGTGTAAATCGTAAATTCTTTATTATCACGTTATGCTCTTTATCATCACGTCATGCCCCAAAGACTACTAACATCTTTACTCTAAACAATGATATCTACATCTTCTTCTCTTAATTAATAAACTAATTTTATGGGAAAAAATAAAAATAAAAACGATATACCTCCTGCGACCCTGAGTGGCTGCGGGAGGAGAAGAAAATCCCTTGTACTGAGAGGTTCATGAACCAGCAAAGTCACATGACAATCCCTCCTTTTGTCTCCAAATATTGTTTCCATCCACACACCTAGCAGAAAAGCAAAGCATAGTATTAACAAGATCACTATTTACTAATGGAAGGCATATAATTCAATTAACGAGTGGCAATAGTTGACTGGAAGCATGCAATTTACTCTCAGACTTGGTGAGCATAGTCACAGATCGAGAAAAAAGAAAAGAAAATTGTTAGGGTCACACAAGTAAATTGAAAAGATGTCGACAGCCTTTCGATGAGGACACAAAAAAAAAGCCCACATGCTTTTGTGGAGTTGGAGTGTGGAATCAATTGCAGAAGCTTGCAATTGAATAAATCAAGAATCCGTATTCGCTATCCCTCTCTCTCTTTGTTTTTCAAAGGAATATCTTGGATTATATGCTCTAACAAATCTCTTAATCGTCTGTTTTATTCCATGTTTTTGTATCTAGATGGGCTAATTAGTCCTTTAAGTACTCTATTATCAGATATTGTGTTCTGAAAGTTTAATTTAAATTATTTTTTAAATAATTTTAGATCATTTTAATATGTAGATGTTAAAAATAAAAAAAATATTATTTAAAATATTTTTAAATAAAAAACACTTTAAAACAAAACATTAACTACACCAATAAACATATTCTTAAGCTGTCTCCTCTCCCATTTTTTTTTTTTTTTTAAATTTGATCCCTTCCCAACAACATGAAAGATACAACTTCGGATCTTATCGAATAAAGTTAGAACTGGAATTTTTTTCTTTGAAAATTCCAGTTCCAATGGTTTTAACCATAAGATTAGGTAAGTTTCTTTCTTTCTCCTTAAGAAAAGCGAGGCATAATTGAGACATAGGGCTGGTTTCGATTTTATCCATCAACATTAGTCACGATCTATGTATTTGAATTGTGCACGTAATATGCAATAATGGCGAAGCAAGTATGCTTGAAGGAATAATTCTTAACATTATCTTCCTAGTAACTATAAAAGAGAAGGGTTTCTGTGATGTAGAACACGCGCTCGGTTCACGAAGAATATGTTTGTCTCTGTGTGTGTGAGATTCTCCTAAATAAAATTCTTAAAAGTTTTTACTAATATTCATTTATTGGCTTTAATTTATATTCAAAAAATCACATCACTAATAAAAAAACATGTTTTGTTAAAAGAGATGCATCAAGGGAGAGCTAAAAGAAAAAAGATAATCTTTTAACCTTCATTCTTTATTTTCATGGCTTATATATATATATATATATATTTATACTATTTAAAAAAACATATTAATAATTGGCTTCTCTGAATAATTTTTTCATTGGAGATACTCATATGCCACATATAATACCCTTAGCTATTTTTTTTTATTACCCCTTTCACTCTTTTTTTGACACCACGACAAGAAAATATATCTAATCCACTTACTTTTAATTTTGATATAGTTTTTAAATATTATCATAAATTCTTATTTGAGTTTTAATAAATTTATTTTTCAATTATTATGTATATGATATAAAAATAAATGTGTGCATACAGACTAATAACAATCTACACCTCTAAAGAAAAACGGAGAGGAAGCCACATATATCACGAGTTTATTGCTAAAAGAAGTTTACATATTTAATTGAGCTTACATTTGCAACCATCATATCAATAAAATCACACCATTTTCAATTATATAAACATCATAGCACCTCTCGCAATTCATAAATTGACAAGCAAGTTAAGGCACGAAAATTTAGAGGCCATGTTGGAGGGCATGATTACACACGAAAGAAGCCTAAGTTGGAGTGTTAATTGCCTGATAGAATTGGGAACGATATTCTCCCACAGGATCCCAGTGAAAGCCTTGTAAAAAGACTTTCACAGGGAAATATGGTTAAAGATCAAAGATTTGCAAGCTGCATTAAGAAGAAACCGATGAGGCTAGCCTATAAACCACTTCTGAAGCAAATGCATGTGCAAAGGTTTAGCACGAGCAAGTTATTTTCATAACCTTGAAAATTGCAAGACACTTTGGATCCCTTTAATGCAGTTCATATATGACTTAAATATACAAACATGTGATGATAGTACAAATAAACTATACACAAAGGCTCATATAAATACCCAAACATGGTCTTAATAATAACCAGTTTCAGCTATATTTGACAAGTACACGAGTAGAATGTTCCCATAAGTTACTAACCCATAAACAAGGTGATCAGCTGCTGCTGCTGCTACTGCAAGTTGTCAATTCCCTTGCGCTGCCAAACTTACCTGAAGAAATGGTTGCTAGCCATTTAGTATTTTCTGTTTCTTGTAAATTTTACTTGTCATCAGGATCATACATTCAAAATGATAAGAAGATCAACAGAGTCCCATGTTTTTTCACATTATATCAATTGACTCCCAAAAGGTTCATGCTTGTATCAAGCTATTCTCAATAAAATTACTATCACTCTCTAATAGTTTCAAATAATTCAGATGATGAGAAAATAATTCTAATTTCCAATATAAGTTAATCTGAAATGTTGCAAGCATGGGATCTACATCAGCAGAAGGACAACGATAACTCCAGAAATAGGGGATTCTAATGATTCTACAGAAAGCACAAACACAACGGCTTGTTTAGATAATTCAAAAGAAAGGTTTCGGCTATATATTGTTTCTATAGGAAGAGCACATAACTCTGAGGAGCCCAGAAAATAGTTACCATTTGTAGCTTCATTCTCCAGCAATAATCAAACAGCATAGAGCCTTACAACCTGGTCAATCTTGGCACGGCACACAGGGCAGCCCCATTTCTTGGCTTCGATTTCCTTCAAACAAGACATGCATCCAGCCATGTGGCCACATGGAATGCAAGCGCCCTCAACTGGAGCATCTAAACATATTACACATGATGAAGAACCTCCTTTCTTTTCACCTGTGTTTTCTGGTAAGTTCTCAACAGACAGGGAGGAAATATCAATGGGACTGGAATCAATTGATGGGTAGTGAATGGGACCATCTTCTGCAATCTCATCTACAATTGCTGGGGCTGAAGGGACTGAACCTTGGGCATCAGTTGCTGTCTGGACATCAGGGATGCTGCTATTCTGGATCCTGGTTTGCTGAGTTGAACTGCTGGTAGCTCCAGCTTCATGCAGTGCCCATTCACCGCTAGTTACTTTTGGAGGAGGTGCTGCTGGTGTTTCCAAAGCAACTTGAATGCCAGTATTCACAGAGTAACTCCAGCTGGTGGATGAACTTGCCCCAGCATGAGAGTGAGGTTCAAAAATAGGTCTCTCTGCTGCAGACTGGATGGAGGCATTCATTGCCATTGCTATCTCTAGATCTTCAGCAGACGGTGGGGCAGTTGCATGAACAACTGGAGCCTGAGAATTATGCAGAAATGCTGGAGGATGCATTACCTGTAACATCATTATAAGCATTCATGCCTCAAGTACTCTTGTAATGAACAAAGTCAATCTGAATGATTAAGCTCTTATTGACCATGCAAATTTTTATATTGAAATTTCCTACTTTATGCATTCATGTGCAAGCAAAAACAAAGGGAGTTTTAATTCAAGGGTATGCAACACGCATGAAATGTGATCCGAATTTAGAGTATCAGATCACACCAAACAGATACTCTTGTAGTCACATTAGGAGTCTTTTCTAATTAATCATCAAATAAAAACCATTTTTTCTTAAAAAAGGGAGCACATCAACTGTTATAATATAAAATAGCTAACAAGAGGTGCAAAAGGAACTTCAATATGTAGCCACTCTGCGTTACAGATAAGTTTTTCTGCCAGTTAAAGCAGTCAAGCACCAATTAGGAATACATGCATATCTTCAGCAACAACCATAGCATGGTGACTAGTTTTCATTTCAGTGAAGTTCGAGCATGGGCTCATAACTCGGAGGGGGGCTATGAGCCTCAAGGGAAGTAGTACATTATATGCTATACAAATATATGGAACAAGAAAACAAGTGGAATACTAAGACGTTTAAGCTTTGACTTCTCCCAACATGAAAAGGAAGTATGTATGGTTTTAAAATCTGAGTTTTCACTTTGATCATGTTGACATGAAAACCAGTAATAACCAAAGATAAAATCGCTTTAAGCCAAAAAATTCCCACAGTAGGATCCTTGTGACAACATGAAACCTACTGTTTTTGAAGGCTTAGAATGGACCCTAAGGAGGGATTTTCAAGTCCTTTTCTAAATGGATCTATGGAGCTCCCTAAAAACTCCCCTGAACAACCCAATTCTCAAGAAGGCCTCTTATATGGCTATAACAACCAATATTAGTTATGCTGGAGTCTGGATAGTCATGGAAATTATAGCATTATAAGAAAAGGATTTCTTAAAAGATGTTGTGGTTTCAATAAAAAGAAAGGAAAAGGCATTCAAATACTTTTCAGCTGAAAAATTGTCTTGTCTACTTGTAACATACAAATTGTCAATTGCTCTTTGACCAAAGAACTGTTTACTAGGGTGAATCAAACCTGTGGTATTCCTTTGCATGCATCACAAAACCACTGAAGCTGTTGCTTGTCACTTTCATTTGCAGGTGCAAGTTTAATTTGCGTTTCTGAAAACAAAACATTTCAGGTTAAGTTTAGGATTGTCAATATAGTATTAACAAAATGCAAGTTACTTTTGATGTAGTGAATTGTCAAAAGAAATTTGCTATACATTTGTTATATCTACTTTATGTTGGAGGCTGGAGCATGGCGAGGCACACTATATCCAGAGTAATTTAAACAACACCTAATTTGTTATGGTGTCAGGATTATTTATCATACTTACGCCTAACATTTAGAGACCTACACCTCGCTCGTCTCCGCCTCCTGCCTCTTGAGACTACGCATGGACATAAAATCCAGAGTAAATGTACGGCCCAGGAAATCAACATGATATAAACTTCAAAGAAGACCAACAAAAGATTCACAAACAGTTATCATCATTAAGAAATTACTGGAGTTATCAACGATCATCACTGATGGATCAGAGAGGTGGAACTTCATTTCTTCCAGATTCGCTTTCCACAATGCGACAATAGTCCGTGGTTGTGCATCCTGGTCATTCATTAACATGTAAGAATATTACTAAGAACCAGATACTCATTGCTTAAAAGAGAGGAACAACTTTTAAATGTAGGAACACAACATCTTGCATTTGCAAACACTATTTGGCATATTAATTCAAACCAGGAAAGAGGACTGCAAAACTAAAAGGAGGAGTTCTTCCCTAATAGCAAACTATCATCAAAGGAAGAGCTCTTCAAAAACGACCAGGAGTCCCATTTCATGCAGCCTCATGAATCGAGTTTGCTTTGTTTTAATAAGCAGTACAAAGTGAGTGGTTTCAAAATGCAACCTATGTGCTGCAAAGTCCTAATGTCCCAAGTGGCAGTTGATGCAAAGCATACTAAATGAAAAATCTGAACGTGGGAGTAGTATCTAATTCATGACCACCTCTCATGAAGCAATACTCTCATTTGTGAACATTAAAAATTATCAACATCATTAAGACAATTTCTATATCACAAAAGCAGCTAGAAAGAACAGCATAGCAGCATGTTTGACACCAAAGCTTTTAGCAGTACTGTAGGTGCTTGGATTTCTAAATTAAACAGGCAGACTTCAACCTAGGATAATATCCTGTGTCTCACTCGCATGGGATTTTACAGAGATATTTTAATTGTCAGAGCTCTCCACCTGGACTTCTACCTCTACTTGTGGAATGAGCTACTACCCAAACAACATTAACTGTTTCTCACCACATTCTACAATTGGTTAAATTTAGAGCAGAACTGGCAGAGATCCTGCTTCTTAAACCACTAGCTCAGCCATCAATTCAGGCACTTCCTTGACTGATATACATGCCCATTAACTTCCTATGCAGTTACCATCACCCTTCGGTAGTTTATCAGTAAAATTAGCTTTAGTTATGGAGACTTGTCTCTTCTGAACTCTTATGTCTTCATAATGCAAGGAGGAAGGAAGAAATGGTTGAATGAATGATTGATCCAAAACCAGATTATAGTACAAAGATGAAAGTCTCCTAGGATTACTCCAGTTAAAATTGGAAGCAAAGAAAAGTTTCATGAAGGATGCTACACCACAACCTATAGGTCATCCAGGAAGAATACTCATGTCTGAACCATGAAAAATTTGGACCGATCATTTACCGTGCCATTCTCAGGTAACAACTACCAACAAAATTAACCACTGATCATTAAAAATAACACACATGCACTCCTGCTCCATTCACAAGTACCAGCACAACTGATTATGGATAGAAAAAATGCATTTCTTGTTCAATTTTAAGGTTCACATATAAGAGCCCTTTGGCCTCCTTTCCCACTTGGTGCTCAATCAGGAATTTCTTGAATTGGATAGACTTAAGTAAGAGCCAATCCATACAAAATCCTATAAACTAAGTAAAACCTGCAAAGAAAACTAACAGAAAGTATCATTTCAGCAGTCTTTTAATATTTCAGATCCAAAAATGTGGTGCCGTACAACTTGGAGCTTTATCAACAATTTCTTTATTTTGACAAACCTATGTATTACTCAATCCACACAATATCCTACCAACGAAGTCAGAGCTGTTAAGAAAGTGTGTCAGCAAGTAATCTCAGCATCCTTTAATATTCTAATTAAAAAGAAAATCAGTAGCACGAAAGATTAACAGGGATTACAGCCTATGTGGAATCATAACAGAGAAATTTGATAGTGGAAGGTTTTTCCTTTTGGTTCTCATAACACCACCAAAAAGTCAAACCACTGTATAGACACGAATAAAGATAAATCACAAATGCAAACTAGAAAAGTATCAAACAAGAATTCTCAGAGCTTAATAACAAGTACAAGGATCACTGCAGTATAGTCTAAAACCAAAAAATAAATCTCAATTGCAGCACAAAAGTGAAGGCCTAAATTATTATAAACTTCAGTATTGAATGTGAATCCAGTTTTCCAATTTCTTGCAAATTAGAAAATTTTAGTTGCAAACCTGCAAATTGGAATAAATGGCAAGCTCCAACTTGTAAGCCTTTCTAGGATTACGGGAACCAGTAGGTAAAACAACAACCCATCTGCACATGATAAGACACTAACAGGCATGAGAAATCCAGTGATCATGAGAGCAATTTGATGTGTTAAAAATAAAGAATAGCAAATGTAACATGGCAAGGGCCATTTTAAACTTCCTAGATGACTGCACAACATAATATGGAGTTGCAAAAACAAAAAAATGATGAAAATTCATTAATGATAACATATGATGAACACATGGAAATGATACCCACACATTTCTTGAAACCAACCGAGGAGCCAATATTTCTAGAAATCCAGGCCCATAAAACTCCCGCATCCAACCAGAGAATAGAGATATATGACTCTGCAAGGAATTAGTAAAAACATGATAAATAACAGATTATTTTTCCACATTTTCCAAACACAATGTAGTAACACTGACATCACAGCATGGCCCATTATGCATACCTCAATTGCACGAACAACATTGCTGTGCCCCTTCGCCCTAGCAACTTCTAGAGGAGTTTGACAATCATCATTCATCACTAATGCATTCGCTGAAAAGTCAAAAGAAAAAAAAAACACTAAATAAAGTTAAATTATCAGAGACAAATATAAAGAAAAAACTACAGAGCAGCAAGCACAGGAAGTTTCCAAAATGACAGTAATATAAGACAGTACACCTCACCTCCATGTGAAAGAAGCAACTTCACGGTATTTTCAAGACCTCTTTTCGCAGCATGATGCAAGGGAGTTCCCGCATTACGACCTGCAACTCAATAATAATAATAATAATAATAATTATAACAATAGTAATAATAATTTCATTCATTAACTGAATTCAACACATTCTCTAAAAAACAACCCGTTCTCTTATGCATTGTAGTACTAACTAAGCATGAATCTCATTTCTCTTAATTCAAAGTTAATAGTTAAAAAAAAAACGAACAGAGAGAGAGAGAGACAGAGAAAGCAAGAAGTATTTGACAATTAAGAAGCAAAATAAAGCAAGGCATACCGGGGCGATAAGCATTGACATTAGCACCGAGCTCAATCAAAGTTTGAGCCACATCAAAAAGTTGAGAATTCAAACACGCCAATATCAGTGGTGTTTTCCCCTCTTTATCAATCCACTGCAACACACACCAAACCAATTAAAATTTCTTTTTAATAATAATAATAATAAAACCGAAACAAAAAAGGAAGAAATTTATAAATTATTCGGGACCTACCTCGAGGCCAGCGCCTTGGCTGCAAAGAGTCTTGATGCCTCCTATATTGCCGTAATTCACTTGCTGGTACAGCAACTCGTCCTTCGATTGCTGTTGCCCCATTTTTTCTTTTTTGGAAGAAGGAAAAAAATGAAGGATGGATTGCGTTCTATTCCTGTAGTATTATTATTTAGAGGGAAAGTGGATCGGCGTTTTCCAGGAAAGCTACGAGTAAATTATTACTATTTTCCAGGAAAATCACACGATGGATATTTTTTTTTTAATTTTGCCCCTCCTTGTTTCTCTTGCTTAAGAGTTAAGAGAAGGAATTTAGAAGGGAAATTAATTAGTTTGGGCGAGGACTGAGGAACCCGTGAGCTGAACTGACGTGACCTCTCTAAATTAATGGTGCGGGCTAGATAGCGCGTGGACCCAAACCACCATCATGATAGCGGTAATAGTGTTTGACTGTTTGGCAATAAAAATATTATTGGTAACGGTTATCGGTTAAGGCTATTAAAATTGTTTTTTTCACACGAAAAAGAAAAAAAATGATGTAAAATTAAATTGTTTGCTATTATATTTTTGTAATTATATATTGATAATTTTGGTTAATAAATTAACTTATATTAATATTTGATTAAAAAAATCAAAAATATTTTAATTATTAGATAATCTAAATAAAAAACTAATTTAAATCAAGAAATCAATGACATGAAACAAAGCTCAAAATCTAATTTTTAATATGGTCAAGTTAATAAATAATAATAATAATTACACAAGAACTACATGACAATTTAGTTGTTATCATCATAACAAGTCATAATAAATATTTTTTAGATTGCAAGCTAATGAGTTTAAATTAGTAATTAACTAACATAAATCTAATAATTAAAATAAATTATTTAATAATGTTTCATGTACTAGAAAAATTTTAAATTAGAATTATTTTTTAACATTTAATAATTAAATAAAATATAATAATAAAAACAAAGTCTTCATTGTAAATTTTTTCATATAGTCTAAATTTTTAATTTTCATAAATTCCTGGTAAATTTTAATAATGATTCAAACATATGATTCTCTCCCATATGAATAAATTACCGAGTTTGTTATATAGTTTAAAAATATTAAGATGTCTAGCTTCTCTCCTATATAGAATTGTAGCAAAATTTTATCTATAACGCTAGATATGTTCAAAACAATACATAAATTTATAGTTTGATAGATAACAAGATTCATTTAACAACTTTGACTTTATAAAATAATATTTTTGAATTCTCTAAAATATATTTTCATGTATTTAATATTTTTCTATAAAATTTAAACTAGATCCAATATATAGTTTAAAAAATATGTTTAATCTCACAAAATTATCAACAAATATTATAAAGCCAAATTCAAAATTAACTTAGTTGTTCATATCATAAATTTAGTAAACTCGTAAAATCAAACCTATTTTACTGATTTTATTAATTTTGCACAAGTCAAGTTTGATTTTTCTAGTTTTGAATTTAGTCTGATTTAGCACATCAATACATGTTGACTCATAAAATTATAAGATTTTAAGAGTCAACTCGTGATTTTGACAACCTTGGTAATGGTAATATAATAATATTCATTGTAGTTTATGTTAATATAATGGTAATATAATAATATTCATTGTAGTTTATTTTTGTGATTTAATTTTTTTTTCAAAAATAATATATATATTTTATTTTTTCTTAATCATTTTTTTAAATATATTTAAAAAATAACCGCTACCACAATATTATCTCAAATTATTTATTTATTTTTTCTTTAAATTATAATTATTTATTTTTTAGATTATTTTGATGTACTGCTATAAAAAATAATCTTTTAAAAATAAAAAAAATATTATTTTAATATATTTTAAAACAAGAAATACTTTGAAAAACAACCATTACAACACCCTAAAAAAAATCCCTAAATAAACCTTTTATTACTTGTTTAAAAGATTTTTAAAAATATATTTATTCTAAAAATATGTCAAATTAATATTTTTTTAGTTTTTTTTATTCATTTAAATCTATCAATGCTAAGCAAATATTTTTTTTAATATATTCTCAAATAAACATGCACTAAATGTTTTAAATAATGAGATTTTTGAAATGAAATAATTATATTAAGCTTTTGATTAAATTATTTAATTTAAATATATGTTTAAAAATATTGATGCATTTAAAATTACAAGATGAAGTATAAAAACATTTGTTTTGGAAAATTGACTTTATACTGTTTTTTCTTTTAAAAAAACATCCCATGAGAGATATTTGTGAAACCAAGCAGAACGGTGACATTTGGTGCTCCAAAATCCTCAACATTTGCCTCCAATTATATCGGAATTAAAAATTAAAAATTAGGCATTTTGAGGTTAAATAAGGTCTTCAAATATCTAATAATATTTTTGTGTTTAGAAATATATTAAAATAATATTTTTTATTATTTAAAAATTATTTTTATATAGCACTTCAAAATAATTTAAAAAACACACAAATTTTTTAATTAAAAAATTAAAATTAAAAATATGTATTATAAAAAAATCAATATTTTTTAGCACAATACCAAACAATGGCTTGACTACAAGGAAAATTCATGAAACAAGCAACCGGTATCTCTAATATCTTCTGTCGAAGTACCCGAGTGTGGTCTAGTTCATCCGACCTGAAACTTTGAACTAAATGTAGACAATCAGTTCAGTTACCAACTGGTGGAGATAGGGTGATCTGCAAACCATAAAAAATAGCTTCCGCTACTGTGGTTGTCCCCTTTTTTTTCCTGTACCAAACGTATTATTTTATTTAAGGTATTATAGTTTTTGAGGGTACTGCACAACGAAGAATCCATAAAACTTCGAAGATTCAACTGAGACGAAAGAATTGTTTGGTTATTTGAGATATGTTGACGATATAGATATAGCTCTGCATGTCCATAAAAGTAGGTAAAGAATCAAAACAAGAAAAAGAATCGAGTATTCTGCTTTCCAATTTCATCTTGTCACATATTGAACTGTAATTTCAGTAAGTAACATTCCTGCTCAACCATTAAATTTCTGAAGGAAGAAAAAAAAGAAGATTCCTCCTCCAGTGTTTTTTTGATAACAAGGGCACTGACAGCTACAGGATTGTTAATGAAGTGGTTGAAGAGCAACTTCTTGATCCTACGCTTGTCTTTCTACTTTGTATCGTGAAAGGCTACGTTCTGAAACTATGTTACTGTTGGTCCTGCCTCATTTACCTCAGTAGGAGCTGGAGTAGATGATGATCCAACCTGGGTCGATGATCCTCCGACCAGACTGACATTTATTGTTGGCGGACTGTATTTCTTAAGCAGTCTATCTTTGTTTTCTTTCCACCATACCTCCGCTTGCTGCTCCTGAAACCTTCTTTTACTGTTGAAACGAAGGAGGCAGGTGTAAGCAATTGAGACAAGGAAGTGGAAGATATTGAAGCCATCATAGTAACTGTTTTTTGAGCTCAAGAATGGTTAGCTAAATTTACAAAGAAGGAAACTGGTGATCGTTGAGATGCATATGAATTCTAGTTATTTATTCTGTATCACCTACTTTATTTATTCCAAAGTCTGCATTTCATTACCAGTGAAGAGGAGACTAGTTTTTGTAGTTTTGGTTTTGAGTTTGTTCATTCAAGCCTGCATTTCCAATTTGCTACCAACGTGACATGTATAGGCTTTATAAATCCCAAATACAAGACAAAAACCTGAACGATTCCTTGGAAGCTTACAGCAATAAAATAGTAGGTAATTAGTGTGCAGTTTCAGCTAATGGTAAACAACTGCTGCAACATATGAACTATTTGATCCCTCTCCATGTGGTATTTGTTGCTTTAAAATAAGTATTTGACAGCAATGAATATATTTGCATGCTAGTATTATGAAGTTCAATTGGATCAACCATGTTGTCATACCTGAATTTGACACGCTTGAAGATCTTTACGCCATTGGGACGTAGAATGACAGTTACATAAACCCCAGGTTCAAATTGTTCGATAATTTCTTTTTGCGATTCACTTCTCGTTATTGAAGCTGGAGGTGTTCTGGATTCGTTTTCTGAGCTTTCTCTTGGTACAGCCTCTGTTGAATGAGAAACAGATGATCTGCTGCTTTCCTCAGGGACACTGCCATCATTATGAGACATCGCAGTAGCTCTCACATTATCCGTTTGGTCTTCCATCCTTTTGTCCAGCAAGTTGGAAGAGTCATTGGTCAAGGGACTTGATGCTGATGCATTTTGGTTGTCAGACCCTAAGCTTTCTGCCAAGGAAGAACTTTCAGATGATCTGATTTTTTCTAGGAAAGCTTCTGTTTTAGAATCAATGGTTTTCAAGGTGTCAGTTTCTCGGACCTCAGGAGGCAGCTGCCGCATCGTCTCCTTCAACTAAATCACAAGAAGGGTAACACGCATGGGGAAATTAGCAAGATCTAAAACATGAACCAACAAACTTGTCATAGTAAAGGACTTTGAACGATGGATAATTGGCCACAAGGTTTGTGGAGAATGAAAACAAAGCTTTTTATTTTAAAAGAAAATGAGTACGGGAAAGAAAGAGTTCGAATTTGTACAAAAAAGAGCATAGATGGTTATAAGTTAAAACTGTAATGATGCAAGAATGTCTTGAGCATCAACACATGACATGCTATCAATCTAGTTCCTATATTTACAGGTATGTTTTACATCGCATAACACCATAAGGCAAAACAACAGCAAAACATTTCTTTGTTTATATTAGTCATCACAAGTTTGTTGTTTCAAATTCTTTTATTTCTTTCTTTCTTCTTTTCATTAACTATTTATTGCCGTCTGTTATATAAATCTTCTTCCAAGTCAATTTGAAGTGAAAAACTCTTCATAAATATAAATAGATAGATAAAAATAGTAAGGCTGCTTTTCTACACTGAATTGAGACTGATGAAAGATAAAACATATCAGAGCTGGTCACTTAGTTGGGCTTCGGGAGCTTTTCTCTACAAAGTTATTGTTGACTATATATTATAATGTGATCATCATTTGCAAGAGTGGAGAGCATAATTTGAATTGGAGTGAAGCACGAAATGCAGAGAAATATACCTCCTTTGTGATGGATTTGGCAAATTCCATGGCTATGTTAGACTTGGAAGATTCTGCTGCAACCAATTTAGCAGCTTCTTTGGCACGGTTCTCTAAATTATGAATCTCCAATTCTTGGCTATCACACTTTTTCTTCAAAGTTTTAATCTGCAGCCAACAAGGATAATATAAAAGACAAGTGAGTTATTTCTTTCTCAATTGAGATTCATGATATGATCAGCTAACAAAGCATGTAATTAAGAATTACAAATATGATTGAAGCAGTACTTGGTTTTGCATTTTTGTCATGTCTTGCTTGAAAATCTCGTTTGTTTTCTTGAGGCTGTCAATCACACCCCTAGAGAATCCCGGAGAGGCAGAGCGTGGAGGACTCGGTCTCCTCGAGTATGGTGATGAAGGTCTTGAGTTGGCAGCGGGCTGGGAGGAGTTAACGGTCAGCTGAGGCACTATTGGAGGAGCAGGCTTCCATGCATTTTGAAGAGCACTTAGAGAACTTGGAAATGTAACGTCTTTTAGTGGTAAAAGTGATGGAACTTGTGAAGCTCGGACTATGGAAGCAGCCTCAGATTGTGCCCCTTGCTTTCCTGACTTGATCTCAAGGTATTTTATAGGTTCTGTCTTGGGAGAGAGTAAAATTCTTGAAAACCTGGGCTCTCCCCTTTCCATCTTTTCCCTTATGTCCATGGAGCGGCGTGGAACAGTAGTTTTCCTATTAATAGCAGAAGTATTACCAGACTCAGCAGCTTTAAGTTTTGCAAAGCAAGAATCACACACACGGTGTGGTTTGCCAGGAGTTGGTGCTAATGCAGCCCTCATTGCTTTTTTGGAACTGCAATTATGGCAATGCACCAGCCCACAATTGTAACAATTGTGCCTCTTTCTAGTAAAACCAAATGCTTGTCGACAACCAGAGCAAACTGATTGGTCAGCTCCAGAAACCCACTTGTGGATGCATATACTCGAAGTAAAATTTGCCCCACATGATATATTCTTGACATGCCTCTCTTTCAGTGCTTCAACCAACGTCGGAGTTTTCCTGTCTTCCATGTCTCCATGTCCCAATTGTCCATTGGCACCTCTCCCCCAGGTGAAAACTTCACTTCTTGATGTTAAGACAGCAGTGTGATATGCCCCACAGGCAATTTCTTCAACAAATTCACCAACCAATCTATCTTGTACTAAGCAAGGGATTTTTCCATTGGAGTTTGGATTGCCTAGCTGACCATATGCGGAGCCACCCATGGTAAACACGTGACCTGAGGTAGTGAGGGCAACGGTCATTGTATGTCCACATGCTAACTGCTGGAAGTTGTAGTCGATAAGGGAAGAGACACAGGTGGGAAGCAGATAAGTATCCTTGTTTCCATGGCCCAAACGGTGCTTATCACCATCCCCCCAAGTGAACAGTTTTCTAGATGAAATGTTCGAACCAGATTGGCTCATCACCTCTACTATAGCTGCGGTATGCCATACACCGCATGCAACTTTTATGGTTTTTAGCCCATTCAACGACTGAACTTCTTTGGGAGTTGAAGAACTTTTTCGATCTCCATGGCCCAACGCACCAAACGTTCCATCACCAAATGTAAATAGTTTTCCGTTTGAAGTTGCCAAGGCTGAGTGCCACGTTCCACATGCAATAGATAAAACCTGAAGTCCTTCTAAAGGACCTGAAACTCTTTTTGGTATCCAATGGCTAACATCAGTGCCATGACCAAGAAGTCCAGCATTATTGCTCCCATCACCCCAGGTAAATAAGTCTCCAGATGTAGATACAGCGCATGTATGATACTCACCACATGCAACACAATCAATATTAGTGACTGCCAAAGATTCAACAAGTTTAGGATGAGTAAAGTGATCTTCAATTCCATGACCAAGTCTCCCCCCAGATTCCTCTCCCCAGGTGAAAACCTCACCTTGCCTTGTCACAAGAGCAACATGACGCACACCACAAGCAATTTGATGAACATCAAGAACTACATTTGATTCTAAGGGCTTAGGAGTAAGCACATCGTTCTTTGTAGGAACTGAGCTCACAGACCCATCGGGAAAAACCCCATCACTCCAGATTTCTCCCCAGACATAAACATCACCTAGTGATTCTATGTCATCTGGACCAGATCCAGCACTCGAACAGCTAGGAGTGCTTGAAACACTAATTCGGAAACCATCTCCTCCAGTACTTGCTCTTAGTTGCATGCTTGATCGTTCTGACACATCTGAGCTTCTCAAATCCAAAGGAGTGTCACGAGAACCTAAATCAATAGACACCCTGCTTCGGGCAAGACTTGAAGTGAACTCTAGAGTTGCACCAAAAGGACGACCATTTTGATATAACTCACCATCTGTTAGCTGAAACTAAAATATCAAGAAACAAACTTAGGCTACCTCAAGAATAAACTGTAACAAACATATTATCAAATTAAGAAAGAAGCAAAATATAATTTCAGATTCCCCTTAATTGCAGGAGGAACATTTGTTCACTGTCACACATGGTAAGGTCATCATCGAACATAGATTGATGTGCACATGCAAGATCTGAAATAACTAACCTTGAAACAAGTTCAGATTATCATTATGGATATGTATCTTTATGGCTATCATAGTATCTGTTCCTGGTTAAATAGTTCAGAAAAATAATTTATTTGAGGCTTACTATGATTTGTATTTGAAAAAACAATTAATGATGCTTGGTGTAATGCAAGTTCTTGGTAGAATTAACCAACCTGTAGGTCGGTAGGCTAGTTAGTAATTAGTAGATAAGCAGTAAATCCAAATATGAGCGGTTCTAAGTTCTATCTAACAGGTGTGGAACCTAGCCTCAGAAACATCCACTATAGAGTTCTAGAAAGATGAGTACTTTAAATAAGCTTCTAGCATTTTAAAGAGGACTAGAATACTGCTTTGAAGCTGCTATCCCATTTGTTTCAAAATGTTTTACTATGATCTTCTCATAGTTTTATACTTCAATACCCTTCAATTGGTTCCATTGATTTTGGAAAGACTTAACCAATCAAAGATCAATTTCTTTTGAAGTTAATTTAGTCTCTGCAAAATCATTGATGGTAGCTAAGAGTATTGTCACTGATAATCAGTTTCGTTATCCATGCCAAGGTACCAAAAAAAAGTAACTCTTCATATATGTTGAAATGATAACTCACATCTGAAATATTGCTTCTTGTACGTCTATTATGACCTTTTCCGATCAATGCCTTGAGGCCTGCAAGCCACACCTCTGCCTCAACTTTGTCCTTGCAGATCTATGGATAAAAAGTAAATATGTAATTACTGGATCTGAAATTGTTGCTAGTACAAAGATAAGTCGAAATCTGAAAAAAAATACAAGTGAACGTTTACTGGCACTTACCAGATCAAGAGATCTTTCACCGTTGTTATATAGAAGTGAAAATGACAAGTAATCCTTTTCAGGGCGCAGGTATCTTCTAAACACGGCCTGTGTAAATCAGAACATATCAAACAATGTCTAGACTCTGACACTTCAAAATAAGAATCTCAAAGGTATTATACAAAATTGAAGGTTTAATGAATGAAATGGAACATCTAATTCCCAAAGCAAATGTTCAACTCACAGTTCTCTGTCCAGGGATGATTCTCAATACAGAAGACAAAATCAGATTCTTTTCTTGTCCATGTGATAACCAGATCAATGATGTTTCATCCTGTTAGCAGCACTAAAATTGAAATCATTTATAACCTTGAGGGTAATGAGAGATGCACCGGAATCATTCTGAGGGTCAATATATAGATAGATGACCAAGTTACTTCAGCCATGAAATGTGTATCTAAGAGAAAACGCCAAGGTTGCAGGACATTTCAGAAACAAGGGAATAAATAAAGACATGATTTTTTCAGCAAAAAGTTTATTAAAGCATGCATCTAAGAATAACCAGTTTCAATGATATATGGAAATCCAGACAAAAGCCCATTTGTAAACATAAATCCAGTATGTTGATGCAAGATATCATCTTAGATCATATATTAAGTCAGCACGACAGGCCAAGAAGAGGACTGAATCACATTACAAGAGAAGGATCCTCAACTACGTTAACCTGATGTATAATTACTTTATTGTGAGAACTGTGTAAGAACCCTGTCTATTTGCTGATAAGGAAATGTGGTGATGTTTTATTATAATCCTTGAAACCAATATTTCATAATGAAAGAAGTTTTCTTAAATTGTATCTGTCATTTACCTTCAGTTTTCTAACAACTGTTGCTAATCTACAAATCTTATAGACATGTCCCTAATTAGGAGAACAAAATTAAATCTCACAGCAATGTGAAAAGAAAAGTTTCGATCACACATCCAATAGGGGAAAAGTGGTTATTGCATGATTTTAAATTCTCCAGACAAATTAATTCTGGGGACAACCCAACATCTTGTTCTGTTGTCCCCAAAAGTTCCACAGGACAACAGCAAAAGCTGATAGACAAGTCAGCTAAATGGTAAATAACATACCGAAGAAAGTCTGAAGGCACGAAACTTGGGTTTCCCTTTCCGGCTGTACTTGATTAATTGAGTGCCTTTTTTCAAAGCAATTAGTGCCTTCAAAATCAAGAGAGAAGAAAGAAAAGCATCAAGAAACGAAAAGCTTTGATGAAAATGCAACCAGAAGAAATTTTAAGGTTAAAATATTCAGTTTTTTCATAAAGAGAACACTGCAGCAATTTATTCCATCTTATCAGTATATTCATCTAGAATTCCTGAAGGGCTACTTTCAAGAGCCAGTTAACCATTTAACTCATGAAGATTTCCACAGACCACTCAATAAGCTTTGCTCTTGTTTATAACTTTGCTTGTGTACCTTCTAAACTACCTGGCCAACACTACAGTGACAAATGTTGGATCCACAGGTTTTTCATATCTCATAACTACAAAATTTTAACGCCTTTTTCTCGCTTTCTCTTTGTTTACAGAGACACCATCACCTGTTAGCATACATGGATTTATAATTTCTTAATCTAATATGTACTTTTTTCAAATCTAATGTTGAATCAACTTGATTGTGCAGAAAAGAAAGGGGAATGCAAGTATAAAAGAAACTGTATGCCTATCTTGCGCGTCCAGTATATCTTAGGGATAACACTAAGTACCTGTGAATTGAACCAAATAAACCCAATGAACAGTTTACTTGAATTTTTTGTTCTTTATTGAGCCTCTGGTTTGCCTGCATTTTAATAAACATTGGACGAAAGAAATCTACAACCAAAGGAAAGGGTAAAAAACTAACTTGCTCAATGTCACGCTCAGGATTCCCATAATTAACAAGATCTGCCATTCCATCTGAAAGTTTTGCTGAAGAAGAAGCTCAACCGACAACAACTGCATCAGGTGGTGCCGTGGCGACTTCTGTGCCTCAGTCTTCATAGATGCATATGTTTTCTTCTACTTTGGCCTCTCATCAACCTTCCTTTTCTCCCTTTTTTTTTTTTGGCCTTCAAAAGATTGCCCAAACCCAGCGGGAAAATATATATAAAGAAAAGGGTGTATATCTGATCACATTCAACGATTTAAAATGCACAAATCATTAACCCATCTTGTAAATATCTCAAGAACATTGACCCGCATTGCAGATTTCAGAGAAGATGACCCGTGTCTGATTCAGGATGTAAGAATTTGATGTTTCTCTCCTTTTTTTTCAGTTTTTTCTTTGAGCGAGATGGATTTTGACAATTGATCATGAAGTTTAATCAGATCAAGAAGCACATCAATGTTTGTTTGTGTGAACAGAGGGAGGGAGGGAGGGAGTGGAGGCGAAATAGGAGGGAGGGAATCAGCGTGTCGCCTTGTTAAGGTGGTTTTGTAGCTAAAAAGCAACGGGGTCAGATATTGGCGCGCTTCTTTGATTGCCGCCACGTCCCCTGACTGGTTAAACTGCTTTTCAAATGTGATAGTTGATATTTTCATTTTCATTTTTTGTATATTATTTTTCTTCATATTTCAAACCATTTATATTAAAATATAATTGTCAATATAGATAGATTGTTGTCCCGAATTTGGTCAAATATTTTCTTTAAGACACATAAGTATTTAGGTGTTGCTAATATTTATATGATAAAAATATTCTTAAATTATGTTGAGATTGATACAATATAACCTGATTAACTTGATGGTTTCAAAGACAACTCAAATAACTAGCAAAAACATAGTTTAACTTACAAAAACTCAAGATAATGTTGTTTTTGTCGTTATTTTAAAAGAAATCATATTTGATCGAATAGAGACAACCTAGGTTAGTCTGTTAAATCTTCAATCTAGAACGTGAAACCATAATAATCTCATACAGAACAAATCAAAACAAATTATAAAGTTTAATTCCTAATTAATATAGTGTTAAAAAATAAAATTGATATTTTTTATAAAAAAAACAAAAATATTTGAGTTAATTTGTTAAATTTGTGATCCAAATCATGAGATTAGAATAATCTCATAGAAAGTAAGCAAATAAATAATCTTAGTCAACCCGAGTTAACATGTTAAACTCATAATTAAGGTTATAAGACTATGATAACCCTAATAAAATAAATTAAAATAAATTATGAAACCTATTTTTTAATAAATTCATTGTTTGAATGATCAGATTAAAAAAAAACAATCTAAAATAGAACACAATAAAATGACATGAGCCTTTACCAGACTTAAATCGAAAAACACATAATTCAAGTTATAAGATTGAGATAATTTCATAGAAAACAAATCAAAGTTAATCTTGAAACTTAATTCATAATCAACTTAATAATGAATGATACATTTGAAAAAAAATTAAAATTAAAATTAAAAAAAGACTAAACAAAACACTGGATCAACCGTATAAACCTGGTAAACTCGTGATCCAAATTATAAAATTGAGATAATTTTATAAAAAGTAAATCAAATAAATTATAAAATTTAATTTTTAATCAATATAATATTAAATTATTAAATTGAAAAAAAATATCAATTAAAAAATCTCAATTCCACCGAGTCAAAACATCAAACATGTGACAGGTCAACATAATATTAAATAATAATAAAATATCAGTTGAAATAAGAAAGAATCTTGAACCAGCCAGTTAACATGCCAAACATGCGATGAAGATTATGAAATCTAGTTAACCATGCACAAAGTATATCACAATAAATTAAAAAATTTAATTTCAAAGTTTGAAATTAAAAAAAAAACTATTGAAATAAATATTGTTTTGTACCTTTTAGTTTATTTTATTGTTAACAATAAATGATAAAGGAATCATAGATTTTCTTAAAATATTGAAGAGTTTCCCAGCCATGAACGAAAAAAAAAGAGCTTCAAAGGATTTATTATACAAGTAGGTCAATTTTTATCAAGTCTCATGGCACTTGATTACTCACGAGTGTTCAACACCCGACAATTTTAGATACCTTCGAGCTCAGACAGACAGCCCGCAGACTAGCATAAACATATATATATATATATAGCACTGTTAAATTCATAAACATGTAACACCAGTTGTTGTTCTTGAAGTATGGGGAAAAATAATGGTACAAAGCTTCGAGGAGCTAATAAATCTATTGTTTCATATCAAGTGTTACTTTTCCCAGGCCGCGATAATATGACAAATATATTACTGCCTCGTGGTCTTCTTTCGTGATCTGTGGCCTCTCTGCCTATGAGATGGAACAAGTATAAAGAAAATGAATTTGTATTAAAATAAGGAGAGCTGTATTTTTTATTTTAATTGTTTACGTTGGAAATTTTGCAGAAAATATTATAAAAGACTCTCAAGGCTGCAACAATTAAAGGATGGCCGGATCTTTGTATCTCTTGAAAATAGTTTCAATATCTGCAGTTACTTCAGCTGGCAAAGGCCGCGGGGCTGTCATAATAGCATCGATGTCTTCTTTTAGTTGCTCAAGAGAAGTTGCGCCAATGATTGAACTTGTCACAAATGGACGGTCTCGAACGAATCCAAGGGCAAGCTCAACTGGAGTTAGACCATGCTTCTTGGCCAAGTCAATATACTTCACGGTTGCTTCCTGAGACACAAGGAACATTGAGCAAAAGTCAAACTAGCTGTGATAGATACAACTTGATGGTCAAAGCAAACAACTAAATGCAGTAAAAAAAGGGATTCCAAAATAGTAATACATCTTAAATATACGATAATATGCAAGAAATGTTCCTGATCGTGGCTTTCAAATGTGTCTGTGTTTGATTGCCCTGTGACTTCTAGTGTATATGTGAAATTACCTTCAGCTCATTTTGGACATTGTTCAGGAGCTTTTTAAACAAGAGCACGGAAAATCTCAAAAAGCAATCTTTTGCAAACTAGTCTAGTAAAACTAAAAATAAAACAAGATTGAAAAAGACAGTCCAACGATTCAACTAGTTCTCAACCCCTACACAGAGTGCCACTAATACTCTTTCCTGAAACTAGAATTTAGACCACTTATTTCTCATAACAGAGATTCCTTCCACCCTAACAGCAGCGTCGACTGTGCTATCTCTGCATTTGTATATCAATGAGTCCAAAACATGCTCAAAAACTTTCCATTGCAGACTATAGAACCATTTAGATTATAGCATACCCTGGAGAGTGAACTTTTGTATCTCTCCATGTAACCAGGGAAGAAGTTCAGCCTTCCTTTCCTTGCAGCCTCCGAACTAGCATCCAAATACTTCCCACTCAGCACGCCACCACCCAATGGAGAGTAAGCAAGAAGGCCAATGTTGCAATTTTTTGGGTGGCAGATTTCAAGGAGATCAACTGCAATAAACAAGGAGACATAATTACATTGGTCTTCAAACGAGCATCCAAACAAGTACAGCTTGTCTATTACATTCCAAGCCTTAAAATAGATCAAGTCAAGCTCAGTTATGTCATCATTATTGATGAAATTAGAAAACTGTTGGCCTCAACTGCAAAACTGTTAAAAGGTTTCTGTGGAAGCTTTAAAGGCATGGAGAAAATCTGGAGAGAGAAAAACGAGACACAATTGAGAAAAAATTACTTAACACAGATAGCAGATAAATGAGGCCAGCAGACATCAATGAGAACCGGTAACCGAGTTCTAGAACTACAGAGGGCATGATACTACACGTGAGAGAGAATTGGGTTCTATGCCTACAAAAATGCCTAAGGTGATAAGTAGTAAATAGTGAAATAGAAAAGCTGGAGTGAGATAACAGGATCTTCAATTCTAAAATTTATGTTGGATGCAGCACTGAAAGTGGTAAATAATGGAAGCAGGTGACAAATCAGAAAGGGCTTTGTTTTGGATTTCCACCTGAAATTATATGAAGAACAGTGACCAATTACCTTCAAACCGACACCTAGATAGCAGACTATAGTTGTTTTGGATACTGACGATCTTTGGCAATCCTTCAACTTTGGCTGCATGAACAAACTCCATCACTCCATATGAAGTCTCATTTGAAACACCAATATAGCGTACCTATACAATTTCAAAGGCATTCATGGTCTCAAGTAGTTGCTAAAATATTTATGTTAAATTCAAGCAAGATATACAGAGATACGTTATACAAAGACCTGCCTCCATGTGAATAAGCTAAGTGTTTAGATACAAAAACTCAGAGGTCAGAACCATCTTCTATCCCAGGCCAGTAGAGTAGTGGTTATAACATGGATTGTTATTCATCAGCAGTGAGTCCTGGATGTGTAGGTGCAGTTTAGACTTTAGAAGGATTGGTAGTGAGTGAGACTCTCTTCCTCTCTAACCATTTTGTTGTTGCTAAAACCCCAAACAAAGATCTTTATCTCCATTTCTGGATAGTGTCAATGACTTGTTTCAGAAGCAGTTTACAGATTTTGGAAGAGGCAAGCAGTGGAGGTGTGCTATGTCTCCACTTGTTTGGAGCATCAAGATGGAGCAGAAGTCTAGAATCTTTAAAAAAATCACCTCACATCACAACAATCTTTATAAGTTAGGAAGGATAGTTTCTTAACTTTGTTGTGTGATGCTGCAGGATAGTTTTCTTCGAGGAGTGTCCTCAACTGATAACCAGTGAGAGTGATTTCTTGGTTTTTACTAGCTGAACATGTGATCTCTTCCCCTTCTATTATTTCAGAACAAAGTTCAAAATTTCTTTCATTTATAGTTTACTTGAATGTCTGGGAGCACTCATCATTTATAAATGACCGTATTTTATAAAGAAAAGAATATAAATTCACAATATTATCCAAAAAAGAGTGTCATAATATATGTATTTAACACATAAGGGACATTCACGTCGTTAAAAATATAGCAACCAGTTACCTTTCCTTCATCAATCAGGTCTTGAAAGGCCTTCAGTTGCTCCACAAATGGCACACTTGGTCTCCATTTTGAATAATCATACAGAAACTCACCAAACACTGCTACATAGCGATCAGGCCTGTATTGAAGTTATACACAACACATTTGATGAGAGTTTTCCTTTCACATATAGCTTTTATTCTGAATGAAAACTGGCAAGTATAATAAAAAATTCCTTAGTGATATGACAGGACAAATAGTAGTGTCAACTGCTTTAAAACTTTAAAGCATAATGATAACACAACAAAAAGGTTTCCAACAATATAGGAAAAATATGACTTTACACTTAGGATCATTATGAATATTGATAAAAGCCATTTCATGCCAGATTTTTCCTTGGTATTAAATGTACCAGATTTTGGTACTATTCTATGTGTCATTGGCATTTAAATGCGCTACCTCTTGGCCAAGCAAAAATGCTCATACAATGTCATGTTGCAGTATCCTTGTAGATGACTCTTCTATATGTCCTTGTTATTGAAATGCACCAGCTTTTGGCTTTTATTGCATTATGAATCTTTTGAAATAAAAAAACTATAACATAAGAGGATCAGCGGCTCGGTTTCTGTAGGGAGGTCCAGATCTTAATTTCTTTATTAAGACAAAGTACAACCTCTTCAGTGAAATAAGCAGAGCAAAATCTGTTGCCATAAGTTCTCTTGATGTATTCATATACTATCTCTCTGAGAAAAAAGATCTGATCATATAATCATTAATCAGCAGCATAGTAAGTTGAAATTTAAATGATTGACTACAAATACGATAAAGCATGTAACAAGTAACTAAAAACTAAGGCCTAGTCTGCTTAGAGAACCTAACTGGCTGCCCCAGTTCTAGTGGGATTTCGATACATGGTGTGTGAAACTCCAGGTAGCTGGAAACGAAAAATATTCCTGGTTCAGTAGTTAAATATCCCACAATATATATCCTATGACAGTTAAAGATGTTGTGAAAATGTAATCAGCATATGTTTATATTCTAAGCAAATTTATCATGTATTCTCAAATCAAAGTAATTGCAGATCCTCTTTTGGGGTCAAAACAACAAGTTCAATCATATAAAATCTTACATCCAGTCATAGGAATCTGAGCTTCAGATGCTAGGGAGTAACTCATAAAAAAATGAAAAAAAATAAACATGCAAAGTTACCAGTGGATTTGCAACAAGTCAATGTAATCAGTGCCAAGGCGCTTGAGGCTTTTCTCCACGCTCTCTTTAATGTTAGCAGCATCAACCCGCAAAACCTTGGCATTGTCACGAATATAACTTGACCTCTCCGAATACCCACATACTTTTGTAGCCAAAATAACCTATGCATAATGAAAAATAACCATATATCATCGATCTGAAAGTACTAAGAAATTAGGTATTTAAGTTTGAGTCAACCATGTGTTGACCAGGTGTTGACAAGGAAAGATGTATGGTGAAGAAAAAATTAAAGTTACTGATGATATCATCTTAGCATTTGGTGCTTAGTCAAACCTAGACATGCAAATCCATGAATTTATACACAGCTCAAGATTCTACTACCGCAAAAACAAAAATCACTCATTAATCAAAAGGAATCAAATTAACATCGGACATGATCACAAATCAAATTAGCAACTCTGGAGTAAATGTTCTGCGTAAATTAAGACCTCGGAGCGGGAACAAGCTTTTAAATGCAAATATTGTATCAACTTTATCTACCAATGACATTGAATGTAGCACATAAATAGACATGCACCATTAGAAGCCTAGACATCTACTGAAAATTAACTGCTGCCTCTTGCTAAGAAGTAAGCATGGCAACTCAAGCAAAGGATTAGGAAAGAATCACATGCTTTGATCAATTGAAGTACTTAATGAGATTGAAGAAATTGGAATTCAAAA
The DNA here is from genome assembly GCA_015731905.1 of Salix dunnii. NCBI lineage: Eukaryota > Viridiplantae > Streptophyta > Magnoliopsida > Malpighiales > Salicaceae > Salix > Salix dunnii. The sequence continues at coordinate 10,739,593 of CM027666.1, read as the reverse complement.
GAACATTTAAAATCTTGATCAGGGTGCCTACCATGAACTCAAAAACGGAAACATCGGCAAGAAATGTGTCTTAACAAAGTACCTTGTCTCGGGGTCGTGAATTCAACCAGTTACCAACATAGAGATCTGTTCTTCCTTGTGTCTCCTTCCTCATCGGAACTGGATACTACAAAAAAATAAAAATAAAAATGCATGCATCTAGTTCAAATGATATATAAAACCATAGAAAACAGATCAGATAACACTAAGCTCCAGAAACTAGAGACATGTAACTTCAAAACAAAGACGTTTAATCTTAAATGCTGAAAGGGTTAAGTCCAGTGGCTTGCTAGAGATGCTCCTATTAAACTTTGAGTTTGTATCCCGCAAAGGCCGCTCTCGTTTTAGTATTTGTTTTTACACTTGTAGGATCATCTGTCATCTTTTGAGTAAAAGGAACTGCATGCAAAGAAGAATTGATAAAAAAAAACTTTTATCCTTGGCACTTGATGATTCATTAAAATACTATGTCCCTCCTTAACAAAACAAAGCCTTGAAACTGGATTGGAAAGAGAGCAGCAATTTCTTTACTTTTCCCCCTTTGTAACAGCATTCACAATGAAAACACATTCAAGATCTTTCCTAAGGGTTGAAGCTCATGATGTTGAGATTTGTGAAAGTTTTTCACACCTAGGAAAAATTCACATGGACATTTGTCATGTCTAATTTAGATGCACATGCCATCAGGATTTAGATGCCATCAAATAAGGACAAGAAAATACCTGTAATTTTAAATGCAGCAAGATTATCATGCTTGCCTATGATCAAAGTGGCATCCATCCAAGTTGTACAGCAAATGAAGAAATCTACTTTTCCAATCCAATCTCAAGGCTTCATATTGTAAGATGGACAAGTTTTTTAACTGAATCATCTAGTGCAAAGGATCAAAAGTTGGATTTCATCTGTAGAGCCTGGTCAAGGTAAGTATGAACCTTACGATGAGTTTGTTTATTAAACTTGATCAGTTGCATCTGGTATATTTATTATAAATTCCGCTTTGCTTGGAGTTTGTTTCACTTGGCAGATTTTACTACTTGTTAAAGACAATTAGAAGATTTTGATCAGTAGCCTCCACTGGACTAAAGCTTTTGTGCATATTGAGAGTCTGAGGTCAAATTCAGAATTATAGCTCCACTGAAAAGGTATGTCTAAATTCCAGTGCTTCAAATAAATGCACAGATCATAGTTTTATAGAGGATTTATGACTAGTTCCCCATCAAGTTGTCAAAGCTTATTACACAATCTGAGAAGAGTACTTTAATTGTCTTCTGCAGAATTCAGGGTTTCTATTTTTCTACTGGATTTATCATGATAACAAAGCCTTCCTTCTATTTGTTTCAGTTCCCTTAAAGCTAGTACTCTTAATCTTGACAAAAAGTTAAACTTTATCAAACTGGAAAGGTTGTGACAACCTAGTTTACATAAGCTAAGATCTATCTCTATTAGAGAGCAATATTAAAAAAAATAAAAATTAGCATGTTCATTTACTGATCAGAATGGAGTTATCCCCCAACTAGATTAAATATGATGGAGCAATCTTTGTTTGCATTGAGTGGCATTTACCATTATCGACATTGAGTTGGCTTCCACTGCCCCCATTTAGGTAGCATCCTGTGATTTCATCTTTTCAATCTCCTCTTTCTTCATTTCATAAGCAGGCCTTTAAAACGAGTCCACATCAAACCTATTTCAATATTTCTTTCCCCGTTATATGAAGTCAATTCTTAAATCTCGAAGATTCCATCAACTAAAAACACTAAGTGATAGCACCTAGTTCTAGAACAATTCATTTACCAAAAGTGTCTAGAAGCCTCTCTAAGAACTGATTTAGTTTTAAATGGATGATGGATTACTTAAGAATCAGATACTTAACTTTTCTTATACCAACAAATTACGAATGGGGTACTTGGCTCTTCTCTAAGAAAATGAGTATACGGAATCACCTAATAAGTAGATAAATAAACTTCACTTTCTGAGCTATTTCACTTTAGGGGTAAAGCAGAGCTCAAATTCATCACAGGGTTAGGGTCCACTTCCCTTAGAAGCAGGAATTAAGAAAGGGGGCCAGGAAAATCTTGTCTTCCATAATTTTATGAGAGAGAGAGAGAGAGAGAAATTGTTACGAACACAAAAGATTACAAAGCAGAGATTTTTTGGGGAGACTCGGTCAAGAATATCCATAAGTGTGAAGGTAACAAAGTTAAGCAAAGTACTTACAGCTTCTGCAGTGTCAATAATATTGATTCCATAATCAAATGAACAGCTAAGCATTTCATGAGCTTCTTTCTCTGTGTTCTGTTCCCCAAATGTCATCTGAAACAACATTGCAGGAAAAAAAAATCACGAAAAGAAGAAAACAGGCAAATCCATCTACCATTACTTCAATGCAAACTTCAAACGAAAAAGAGAAACAAATTTTTCTTAAAAAAATGTGCTTACAGTTCCAATAGTGATTTCGCTGATTTCAAGATCAGAGTCCCCAAGTTTCCTGTACTGTAAGGCGTTGGTCTTCTTCTTTTCTGCGAGTGTAGCAGTGATGGATGGTCTACGCCTTGTTTTATCATTCGGTGCATGGCGATTGGTTTTGTAGAGAAATGCAGGGATTGTTGAGAAGGTGCTGGAGGAGAAAGCCATTGTTTCTTTCTTCAAGCAAATAAGTGGCGCTTCTTTGCCCTGTCGCTCCCTTCCCTTATCAACGCCACGCCAGCTTTTACTCTGGGATGCTGTTGATTTTTATGCTTCGGATAACATCTTATTGGTCCCCAACAAATACACCAATTTTTATTTAGGTATCCAACTTCGTTTTACATCAATTTAGTCCTTACGTTTCATAAATTCCCAATAAGGTCTTCATCCAAATCCATCAATGTCTCTCATCTAAACTGCGCAGTTTATGCAATAAAATTTCGAGATCTTTAATCAAAATCAGTAAAACTTGATGGAAAAACAAGAGGCACTCAGAGTTCGATTTCTAAAATTTCATTATTGTTAAAGTACATAAGACGACACTTTTCTCATAATAGCATTATTCAATTTAAAGTACATCATCACCAATTGCTTTGAGGTTCATTTGGCTCCCATGTCCCCTTCTCTTGATGTCTCGGATTCGACATCTATAGCCAATGTTCATCAAGTCCAAAACTACCCGCGAGGCCTAGAAAAAAGCTCTTTGCTTCGCTTCTGGAAATAAATGATCATCTTGTCTCGAGGTGGTAAGTTTTCCTTGATCACAGGGTGCTCGAGAAAATTCCTCATCCATGAAGTTAGGGCCGGAAACTGCAGTGGATCTAGTATCTTCGTGGACCCAACTTCTTCCCAAATTGGCAGCCAGTAGGACATCCATCCTACTGCAATGTCCGAGTAGCCGATGCTCTCTCCTCCAAAGAATCGCTTCCCTTTCAGCACTCCCTCTATCTTTTCTAGGGCATCAACTGTCAGTTTTGCTGCCTTTTCCTTTTCCTCTCCCACGGAGCACGTTGCAGTCCATGCAGCAGACATCTTCGAAAAGAATAGGAAAGTGAAATGGCGTCATAAGTTCCAAGCTATATTACAAGGATATATCAACGAAGTCATGGAGGTAAATCTTTTAAATTTGTCTGATCAGTTCAATAAACTAAATTACTTTTTTACTCTGTGATAAATATAAGTGATTTACTGCTCAATTCTGAATTCTGATCATGTCTAGTCAATTACATACTAATGTGCTCCGCTCCAGTTAAATTAAAAATCAAACAATAATTAAACAAACTAAGAGAATGCTAAGCAAGAATCACCTTCTCTTCGGCAAATTTACTCCAAAAGCGTGTCATGGCTCTTTCGTGAGGATCTTGAGGCATCAGGGGACACTGTTTCCATGTTTCATCGATATACTCGAGAATAACAAATGACTCGGCTATCACTTTCTCGCCATGGACAAACACTGGGACCGCTTTATGGACAGGGTTTAACTCTAGGAGCTGAGAGCTCTTGTTGAATATATCTTCTTCTATGTACTCGTAATCAACACCCTTGAGTTTCAGAGCCCATTCCACCCTTAGCGAAAAGGGGCTAGACCAGAACCCTAAAAGCTTTACATGCTCTGTGTTTGCCATCAGATCTTACTTAGTTGCCACCTCTTGGTTCCTCAGCTGCTTGTTTAGTTCTTTTATATAGATGCAGAGGTGTGATATACAGCGGTTGTTATCAGTAATTCCAGGAAGCGAAGTCAGAGTGGAGTGGGTGTTTTCTCTTAGCACCACCAAACGCGACGGCTTAAAAATCGATGGGGAGAAAAATATCGGTAACTTATTGGCTGCAGGGAAGATTCCAAAAAACTCAGCCAAGAAAATCTTATCAACATATATAATATTATAAAAATATTATCTGTTAAAATATATAATAATTTATTTTTTATTATGTAGACTATATAAAATAAGCAGATAAAACAATTTTTATTTAGCTAATTTAGTCTTAGTATTTGTTTATAAATTCATACTCAATTGTAAGAGTAAGGATTGAAATATATAGAAATTAATCACATTTCGAATTCTTACATGGTATCAGAGCAAATCTCAAATTTTTTTAATCGTATTTGTTTATCATCAGAATTTTTTTCTTGAACCATATTTATTCATCTCGAAATTAATCCCAAAAATCGATCTTTATAGTGCCTGTTCGTAAAAAAAACTACTGTTCATTCCCAGAATTTGATTGCCACAGTACCTATTTCTTAAAAAAAAAATCCATATTTTCCCCAAAAGGAAAAATAATAAAAACAAGAAACCCAGATTTTTCCCGTTCATCTAAGGCGAGTCTGATCTTCGTGCTTCTTCGTCATCTCCAGTAACAAACCCATCAAGCTCTGGGAACAAACCCAACAAATAAGTCCATTTTTTCTCTCGTATTTCTCCTTGAACAATTTTTTTCTCTCTCGAAAACCCAACACTCATAGAAATCCACAGTTAACCCAGCACCCAGAAAACCATTCCAAACAACCCCAGTTAACCCAATGAAATCCATAACACCTAACGAACATGCCCACATCTACTTTGGCAACATAAATCGTAGGGGTCCCTCTAGTGTTCCTTGACAATGCAGCGATGGTGGCTGAGAATTTTCATTCGACAGGGAGCCACTGGCGTGATAGTGGCCATAGGAATGCAAGAAATCAATTTGAGAGACAGATGGGTCACGAAAATGAAAAAAATGAAGGTGAGAAGCAGGTGTTTAATTTGGTTTATAAACCGGGTGGGTTGATGTGTTTTTATTGTGGTGAAGCGGGTCATTCGAAACAAAAATATTACGAGATTATTGGTTACCCTGATTGGTGGAATTTTACGGGGAAAAAACCCCGGAAAAATATCGGAAAAGGTATGATACACTTTATGAAAATTGAACAGGTATAACCTACGGTGAATGTTGTTCATCCAGGCACAATTGATAAAACTTCTGTGAACTCTGTTATTACTACAAATAGTACTTGGATTATTGATACAGGTGCATTTGATCATATGACCAGAGATTCCGGTAATTTAAAGTTCTTAAAACCCTTCTCTCAGTCAGTTATTTGCACAGCCAATGGTAGTACCTCCCCTATCACAGGGGAAGGGTCTATAACCTTGACCGATTCTTTAACTCTAGATATTGTTCTCATTGTTCCATCCCTTGAATACAATCTCTTGTCAGTCAACCAAATAACATTTACTCTTGCATGCACTGTCACTTTTTGGCCTTTATTTTGTGTTTTTTGGGACATTCTAACCTGGAAGATTCTTGAGTATGGTGTTAGACGAGGAAATCTATATTACCTGGAGCTAACAGAAAAGGAGGGATCAAAACTGAGTCAAGCACATCAGATAAAAAATCAAGACAAAAAATAGGCTCTTGTATGGTTGTGGCATCGAAGATTAGGACATCTCTCTTTTGGGTATCTCAAGAAGCTTCAACCATGGTTACTTTCAGGTTTAACAGAAAAGGAGGGATCAAAACTGAGTCAAGCACATCAGATAAAAAATCAAGACAAAAAATAGGCTCTTGTATGGTTGTGGCATCGAAGATTAGGACATCTCTCTTTTGGGTATCTCAAGAAGCTTCAACCATGGTTACTTTCAGGTTTAAGCAATTTGGATTTTCATTGTGAAATTTATGAACTAGTCAAAAGTCATCGTATTCCCTATTTACCAAGTCTGCATGAAAGTTTAGAATCTTTCACGGCCATCCACTCAGATGTTTGGGGCCTTGCAAAAATTCTGTATTTTTTAATGCTCGTTATTTTGTTACATTTATTGATGAATGTACTCGCATGACCTAGATATCTCTTCTCCGAAATAAAAGTGATGTAGGTACAACTTTTTAGAAATTTCATAAGATGGTGATGATCCAGTACCAAAGGCAGATTCGTACGCTTCAATTTGACAATGGTAAAGAATTTTTGGATCATTTGTTAGGGGATTTCTTAAGCCACATGGAATTAGACACCAAACCTCATGCACATATACTCCACAACAAAATGGACTAGCAAAACGGAAAAATAGGTAGATTATGGAAATCATTCAAGCTTCTCTTTTTGGTATGAATATGTTGAAGGTCTATTGGGATGGGGCAGTAAAGTATGCTGCTTATTTAATTAATCAAACACCATCTAGTGTGATCGGATTTTAAACCCCCTAATAGAAGATGAAATCCCTGCTTTTCATCCCTCGTCTCCCAAATCTAGAGCCACAGATATTTGGATATACGGTATATGTTCACATACCTAAAGTCCTACGAAGTATACTTGATCCTTGTGCAAAACGGTGTGTTTTTGTAGGATATTCAGAATTCCAAAACGGGTACAGTTGTTATGATCCCCAACGTCAGAAGATGCATCGTTTCGAGAATCGAAACCCTACTATTCAAGGAGCTTATGAACCTTCTCTTCAGGGAGAGAGTAACCATGAAGAGAATGAGGGGGTATTTGAGGTTAAAGAAAATGGAGAACTTGTTGAAAGAAATATTAGGGAAATCTATGTGGCTCCCAATATCCAAAACCAGGATACTGATTTTGAATTTTGCACATATCAGAGTATTCTCAATAACGACCCCTCTTTGACTGTAAAGGTGCCTACATCTACACCATTAACCGAAGAATCAACTCATAATGTCTCTCATCTGGTATCTCTAAACCCTATTTTTAATGAGATTAATGAAACTCCTATTCTAGAAAAAAAAATATGACCAATAGATATCCACAAAGACTAAACTGAGGAGTTCTAAAGAAATAGTATGAACTTGACCCCAGAAACAAAACTAAATATCACATCAGTAATTACATATCTTCCCATAGATTATCAGAATCATATGTATTTACTGTTAATCAATTATCCAATGTGTCTATTTCTAGTAATATACAGGATGCATTAGCAGACCCAAAGTGGACTAAGACGATGAATGAGGAGATGAAGACACTACAGAGGAACAACACTTGGGAGTTGTGTACACTGCCAAAAGAAAAGAAGACAGTTGGCTGCAAAGAGGTGTTCACACTAAAACTCAAAGTAGATGGTAGTATTGATAGGTAGAAAGCAAGGTTAGTTGCGAAGGGGTATACAAAGAAGTATGGGGTCGATTATCAAGAGACCTTTACTTCGGTTGAAAAAGATCAATAATATCCGTATCCTTATATCTTTAGCAGGGAATTAGGATTGGGTCTTGCAATAATTTGATGTCAAAAATGCTTTCCTCAATGGAGACCTTGAAGAAGAAGTATACATAGAGTTACCACCTGGAGCTAAACACAAGTCATTGACTGAAGTTTGCAAATTGAAGAAGGCATTATACGGTCTTAAACAATCACCCCGGGCTTGGTTCAGAAGGTTCTTAACTTCGATGAAAGAATTTGTCTATAAGCATAACAACTCGGATCACACCTTGTTTATAAAACACAGAGAAGGTAGAATTATGACATTAATTGTGTATGTGGATGATATGATACTAATAGGAGATGATTCAAAAGAGAGAAAGGCACTACAATAGTTTTTGGCATTGAAATTCGAAATTAAAGATCCCAAACAACTAAAGTACTTCTTAAGGATTGAGGTCTCAAGATCAAAAACGGGGATATGTCTATTATAACAAAAATATATGTTAGATTTATTGGCTGAAACTGGAATGCTTACATGCAAACCGGTAGATACATCTATGGAAATGAATCATAAACTAGGACAAGCAAAAAATCAAACATCAGTGGACAAAGGATGTTATCAATGATTAGTTGGAAAATTAATATACTTATCATACTAGGCCAGACATCTCCTATGCAGTAAGTATGGTAAGTCAATTCAAGCATTCACCAAGAGAAGAACATATAAAAGCTGTATATCGGATCTTAAGGTATCTAAATAGTACACCAGGAAAAGGACTTCTATTTTCTAAAAAGAAGGTCCAAGATATTAAAAGATATACAAACTCGGATTGGACATGAAATCAGACAGATAGGAGATTGTGTAAGCCCCGGAAAATAAATGTAAGTGTTAAATTAAAAGAATGAATTAAAAGATGAATAAAATAAGTTGAGATGGAGTGAAATTGAAATAAATGAAAATGTTATTATTTAAATTATAAGAAGAGAAGGTGGGGTAAAAAGAAAACATTTAAAGGAGACAGGGAGCCTAAGTGCAATAAGAGAAATTGAGGAGTATAAATACCCCTATTTTCTCTCATTTCCAACAAAATAAGGGGGAAAAAGAGAGGACAATTTTGATATTCTCTTGCTCAATTGAAGAAAAATTTCAAAGAGAAATGAGATTAAGGATTACCAAAACATTCAAACATTAAAACCCTAAGGATTTAGAGTATTATTGGAAGGAGAAAGTGGAGGAAAATGAGCATTTGGGCTGCCAACAGTAGGAAGAGAAAAAAGAGAGGAGGATAATGTGATTTCACAAGCTATTATGATCTCGAATCTTTCTTGGTAAGATTTTTCTTCTATGTATCTAAAAGATTCTTGACTTTATGGTTAAACTGCATTATTTTTCTTTATGAATTTTGGGTCAGGGTTCTTGAAATATTTTGGGGGAAATGTGGAATTGCGTGAGATTGAGGAAAATGGCATGAAATAGGAGAAAATGAGAGTTAATTGGCAAGATAAATGGAAAGGAAAAGGGGGGAACCTTAGGAAAGGCCATGGCTGACCATTAAGGGCAGAAATTAGAAGGGAAATATTATGTGTTTTGTAAAATAATTATTTGTATATGTTGTGTTACATGTGAATGGTTGTGTAATGAATGATTGAGCATGAAAAAAAATGAGGGAAGTCTTGTTTCCCCAATGCCAACTTTCAGCCAAATGCATGTGCTGTAAAAGTGAATAACTTGACAGATTCATCTCTTGACTTTCGGAGAGAATTTGAGTGGGAAAACAAGGGAAATTAGGATTGGGTTCCTATGCAGGAATTGTAGTTCTGGATGTCTATTATCCAAGGAAACTTGTTTCATTTAATTTGGAATTTTATAACTCTAGTTAAGGGTCACTTAACGTGACTGTGCAGAGCAAATTTTACAGAATAGCAGGTCTCACATTCATGATGCATTTCATGAATTTTAAGGACAGAACTGGGTTTTCTTCCCTTCATAAGAGTTGTAGCCCTATATGTTAGCTTTCTAACGAGATAAATTTTGTACAAAATGGAGTTCTAAAACTCCTGTTATAATGAAAAATATGGGTAGAGGTCAAAATCTGACCTCTCCTGGAAGCTTTGAAAAAAAAAAGAGGAAAAGAGGTGGGAGGTCGCGAAACGATGAAATGAGACGCATTAAAGGAAAAGAAACAAGTTATGTTTGAAAATGGGTGTTTATAATGATATTTTTGATTGACCAAAAGTTATAAAGGAATAATAAATGTAAAGGCATATTGAATTGTTTTTGGGTGGTTGTTACGCAGAGTATCAGTGGTTGGAAATGATTTAGGAGGATTTCTTGTAATTGCAGGAAGGGAACAAAAGTGTGGTGCAACAGCAGCAACAAGGGACCACGAGCAGAGCATCCACAGCAGGTAGGTGATTCATGCCTATGCTTTTAATTTAATTTTCATAGTGAAAATGTGTGATTGATGCTTAAAGTTTTGGTGGAAGTTTGAGAAGATATGATGTATCAATAAGAATATTTAAGGCATGTGTATGAGCGAAATTTGGAAAGGTCATGAACAAAACATGGTGGTTGCTAGCATACATTTAGTGTATGCTAGGATCCCGGGCAAAGGGACCAGTAAGAAAAAAATGACTAACATATATTTAGTGTATGTTAGGATATATTTAGTGTATGTTAGGATCCTGGATAAGAGGATCATCATGAATAACTATCATACATTCAGTGTATGCTAGGATCCCGGATGAAGGGATCACCAAAAAAAATAGCTAACATACATTTTAGTGTATGTTAGGATCCCGGAAAAGGGGATCATCATGAATAACTATCATACATTCAGTGTATGCCAGGATTACAGATAAAAAGATCACAAAAAAAACTAGCTAACATACATTTTAATATATGTTAGGATCCCGGATAAGGGGATCATCATGAATAACTGTCATACATTCAGTGTATGTCAGGATCTCGGATAAGGAGATCACTATGCATAGGCTAATATACATTCAGTGTATGTTAAAATCCCGGATAAAGGGATTATGGTGCAATGCTTAAACACGTATTCATGTATGTTGAACTTTCAAGAGTATAGTAAAAAAAATATATGAGGTATGTTACGGATCTGGGAAGGGGTCTTCTCCGATTTATAATGTCGGTAGGGTGATAAGGGTATCGGAAACGCTTAGTCTTGGTAATGCTTAGTATGGGTAATACTTGGTATCGGTTATATTTAGTATCGACAATATGTAAGTGGGGAAGATGGTTTGATTTTCAAATAGCTATGTTGATTATTTCAATTATATACGATGGCATATTGTGGGCTTAATAACTTCAATATGATTTCTTTTAGAATTTTCTTTAAGAGATTATCTTATATCTCTATTTCAGGTTCGTCGTCTTCACGTCAGGAGTAAAACTATCGTTTCTTAGTTTTTGTATCCAATAGTAACTTGTATAAATTAAATGTTGGCAAACTGATATGTATGCTCACTATTTTTGAAAAAATATTTGAATATAAGAAAATTAGCTTGTTTTGTTGTATGTTACTACATGTGACTGGATTTATATCAACTCTAGTATAAATGGTTAAATGATGCTAAATGTATGGTTATTAATTATGGTTGTGATGAAGGTGATGTTTAAGGTTTTGTAGACCCAAGATGAATAGGTCATGTTTGAATTAAGGGTTATGTTACTGTTTCGGACCTGTTACTATTTCAGTACCTGTTATTGTTTGAGTACCTGTTACTGTTTTAGGACATGTTATTATTTGGGGACCTATTACTATTTTAGGACTTGTTATTGTTTTTCGGACTTATTACTGTTTCAGGACCTGTTATTGTTTGTGGCCTGTTTCCTATTTCGGGACATGTTATTGTTTCAGACATGTACTATATTGAGACATGTTATTGTTAAGAGACCTATTATTGTTTAGGGTCATGTTACAACTCTAGTGATATAAAAAAACATTATTATATTTTTGAGCGAAAGTGTATTAATAAGATTACGTGGTTGTTCCTAAAAGTGGGGAGTGTTGTAGATTGACATTAGGATATTTTACGTTCGTGGAAGGCAATCTTGTCACTTAGAGAAGTAAGAAGCAGAAAGTGGTCGTGAGGTCAAGTGCAGAAGCAGAATATTGAAATATCACTCATGCTGTGTGTGAATTACTATGGATTAAACAGGTATTACAAGATCTAGGAATAGAGTATGAGATATCTATGGGCCTACACTGTGACAATAAAGTAGCTATCAAAATTGCTTATAATCATGTTCAACATGATCATACCAAACGCGTTGAAGTCGACCGATACTTTATCAAGAAAAATCTTGATCGGAAAATCATATAATTTTTGTTCGTTCTGTCTAAAAATCAGCTAGTCGACATTCTCACAAAAACAGTCTTCAAAAGGGTGTTCTATGATGCAATTAGCAACTTGTGCATAATAAATATCTACGCTCCAACTTGAGGGGGAGTGTTAAAATATATAACCGTTTATTTTCTATTATGTAGACTGTGTAAAGTAGGCAGATAAAGCAACTTTTATTTAGCTAATTTAGTCTTAGTATTTGTCTATAAATTCATACTCAATTGTAAGAGGAGGGATTGAAATATACAGAAATTAATCACATTTTGAATTCTTACATTATTATTAATCTTGTAAGGTCATTATATTTTTTAATTACTCTAAAATTTTAATATAATATATATAAATATGTCAAGAGACTCCTCGTAAAATTTTATCTTAATCTAACGGTCAGATTAAAAGATATGATTGATATTGTAAAATTATTTATTATTTAAAAAAAATACTATTTGGCCAAAACAGAATAGGCAAAATAAAATCAAAATGTCCTTGCTGAAAATTAAGTGAAATTTCTAAAACTGATTAAAATTTTAAATAAGGTAAAGATTACTCTATTTTATTTATTTTTTAACTGATATGATGACCATTTTAGCCGAAATAAAATGATTTCGCTGATTTCAAGATAAGAGCCCCCAAGTTTCCTATACTGTACGGCGTTGGTCTTCTTTCCTGCGAGTGTAAGCAATAATTTTATACATAAGAACCTGATCGATGATTATAAAGACCCAATTGATAAGAAAATAGGTCGAGACCTAATTGAGAAATAGATAACAAAATAGGAACTAATATGAGGTTTCTTCTTTCTTTTTTTATCCAAACATTCGACACTTGTAACTAGTTATAGAATGTGGATTCGCTCTTCAGCTAGCTTGTAAAAGAAGAGTGTCAATTTGACCTGGTCAAAAACAAGATTAATTAATATTTTTATTAATCCAGAGTATAGCCAGATTAAAACACGACCTTAATCTATTAATTTTTAAAAAAGTATAAATACCAAAATAATATTATTTTAATTATTATTTTTTTTTAAAAAAAAAGGTTAATCTAGATTATTCTTTCTAATCCTAAGTCTATCCTGGGCTCTTATATGTTAACTTGGAAGAAGAAAAGGCCACTCGGAGTTCTATTACTGAAATTTCATTTATTTCATTCCTGGAAAAGTACATAAAACGCTACTTTTCTCTGAAAACATGCGGTTTAGGTTCATTTGGCTCCCATGTCCCCTTCACATCAAGTCCAAAACTACCCGCGAGGCCGGGAAGAAAGCTCTTGGCTTCGTTTCTGGAAATAAATGATCATCTTGTCTCGAGGTGGTAAATTCTCCTTGATCACAGGGTGCTCGAGGAAATTCTTCATCCATGAAGTTAGCGCTGGAAATTGCAGAGGATCTAGTATCTTCATGGATCCAACTTCTTCCCAAATTGGCAGCCAGTAAGACATCCATCCTACTGCAATGTCCAGGTAGCCGATGCTCTCTCCTCCAAAGAATCGCTTCCCTTTTAGCTCTTCCTCTATCTTTTCTACGGCATCAACGGTCAGTTTTGCTGCCTTTTCCTTTTCCTCTCCCAGGGAGCACATTGATTTCCATGCACCAAACAAAATCTTCAAAAAGAATAGGAAAGTGAAATGGCTAGGCACTAAAATACTAATGAGCTCCGCTCCAGTTAAATTAAAAATCTAGCAATAATTAAACAAACTAAGAGAACGCTAAGCAAGAATCACCTTCTCTTCCGCAAATTTAGTCCAAAAGCGCGTCATGGCTCTTTCGTGAGGATCTTGAGGCATCAGGGGACATTGTTTCCATGTTTCGTCGATATACTCGAGAATAACAAATGACTCAGCGATCACTTTCTCGCCATGGACAAACACTGGGACCAATTTATGGACAGGGTTTAACTCTAGGAGCTGAGAGCTCTTGTTGAATATATCTTCTTCTATGTACTCGTAATCAACACCCTTGAGTTTCAGAGCCCATTCCACCCTTAGCGAAAAGGGGCTAGCCCAGAACCCTAAAAGCTTTACATGCTCTGTGTTTGCCATCAGATTTTTCTTAGTTGCCATCCTCAGCTGCTTGTTTAGTTCTTTTATATAGATGCAGAGGTGTGATATACAGCGGTTGTTATCAGTAATATTCGAATTCCAGGAAGCAAAGTCAGAGTGGAGAAGTTGTTTTCTCTTATCACCACCAAACGCGAGGGCCTAAAAATCAAAGGGGAGAAAAATATCGATAACTTTTTGGCTGCAGGGAAGATTCCAAAAGACTCAGTCAAGAACATTTTAACATGTTGGCTGAAGGGAAGATTCCGAAAGATTTGTAATTATCTTTTTTTCTTGTGTTTCTTAGGTTAGGCAGGTGTCCCTACGAGCAACAACTATTCTATTCGTTCTTGGTATGTCATGTTTATGTATTTTGGGTTTTTGAATAGCGGTGAATTGACCGTCCTTTTTCGGGCCGATGATCTTTGTAGTATGATTTGAAAATAAGGCAAGTTGATTCATTCATTCAATCCAGGTTTTAGATTTGAATTATGTCATTCATTTTTTCAAAAAGATTATATATAATATATTTGAAACTTAATTGTTAATGTTATATTTGGTATTATGATATAACTATTTTTAAAAATATTTTTTTGTATTAAAATAATATTTTGATTATTTTTTAAAATTTATTTTGAAATTAATACATCAAAATGATTTGAAAATACTTGTAGAATTCTGATTTAAAGCAAAAAAAAAAAAAAACTTTTAAAACGCAAAAACAAACTTGCTATTGTTCTAATAAAATGAATAAAATTGGATTAAGAAAAAGAATTTACATGGCATTGGTAATTTAATTTGTCAAGTAAGATAAGTAGACAAATTCAATTACCCACATAAACTTTCTAAAAGAGTGTTTAAAAGCATAGTAGTGGTTGTTTTTTTTAAATGTCATTTTTATTTTAAAAATAAAATTTTATATTTTTTAATGTTTAAAATAATTTTTGTTTATATATATATATATATATATTTTATTTTTTAAAATAATTTTATATATTATTAGTAAATTAAAATGATGCAAAAAATACTAAAAAAAAATTAAAACAAATTTTTTTTTCAAAATTATTTTAAAACGTAAAAAAAGCAAACACTGAACCTCAAAACTGACCCACACAAGATTAACAACAGGCAACAATCCATGTTAGAACCAAGGTTGTTAATTCCGTTCCGTTCCGGCCGGAATGGCCGGAAACCGGAACGGCGACCGAAACGGTATTGACAACCTTGGTTAGAACATGGATAACACGACGTGTCATCGATTTGAAGCTATTGACGACAGGTCGTTTCTACGAATACAGCTATACAAGTCCAGCAAATTAGTGCCTGTTGATTGCTTGCTGACACATTTTGTATTATATGCTTAGAATATTTTTTTTGTGTGTGTGCTTTAAAAGTGCTTGAAAGAAAATTAAAGTTTTTATTTTTTTATTTGCTTAAAATTACTTTATGGACGTGTGTATATTTGTAAATCATTTTATTGTTTAATATCAAAAATAAATTTTAAAAAATAAAAACAAATATTATTTCAATATATTTCCATAGAAGAATTTTTCAAATATATATATATATATATATATATATATATATATATATATAATTATTTTAAGGTTCTATTTGGTATTGGTATTATGATTCAAAAATATTTTAGAAAAAAAATATTTTTTTATTTTAAATTAAATATTTTTTATATTTTTATATCATCTTTATTTCATGTGATGATATCAAAAATATTTTTTAAAAAATAAAAATATATTATTTTAATATATTTTTAAATAAAATAATATTTTAAAAAATAACTTCAACTACTAGAAATATTCACCGGTATAAAATGATTATGTAAGTGTGCTGGAAGCTGGAGAAGAAGCCAGGGAGATAATGGTCATTGCCTTTCCCTCTGTGTGTGTGTGTGTGTGTGTGAAGTGAGTATACAATCTTTACAGTGTGTGTGTGTGTGTGAAGTGAGTATACAATCTTTACAGTGTGTGTGTGTGTGTCTGTGTGTGAAGTGAGTATACAATCTTTACAAGTTGGAAAGAAGAGCGAGCGTATGTCGTGCCATCTCCCCACAGATTGAATGGGAAAGGGGAGAGAGGTGAAATGAGATCCTCGCATGGCTGGACCATGTCTAGGAAACTAAAGTGAAGCCATGTTTGGTTTATTTGGAATATCGAACGACAATTCAATTGCATGCCTAAAGTTGGATTCCAACGCGGTGGTATTCGTTTCTCCATCAACAACCCTACGAATTATCTAAATCATTTTTTATTTAATTATTTTTGCTTTTTGAATGAACGGTGATTGGAATAAGATGCCCTTTACTTGTCACCATAGCCACCTGTACGCTCTTCTAGATGCTTCTTTCAAAGTCATTTTTTGGGCTTTCAAAACCTATTAAAAAAAACACTAAACCGTGTCGTTTAAAACGGTATTAATAGTCACAAATTATTATGAATAATTATTTTTTTGCTTTCTGTGCGTTGAAATTTAAATCTTGGTTTAGGGGTAATTTTTTAATTTTTATAGGGACCAGTTAACATTATTTAATTATTTGAGGGTATTTTTATCTTTTTATATTTTTTCCACAATAAAACAATTTATTTATCCTCGAAAGCAGACAACAAAACAAAAAAAGGCTAGGGGTATATTTTTTTATGCACTGATTGTAAACAATAAATTCACTTCTTTACTCTCGGATGGGATAAAAATAATCTGCTAATGATGAGAGTATATTTGGTTTTTTATATTTGGGTAAACAGTATAACTATTAAAATACCCTAGAAAAAGATAAAAATAGCGCATTGGGGCTAGGGGCAAATTGATATTTTGATATTAGGTTTTTTCGATGTTATCTCTGGTTCAGGGGTGTTTAACTAGTTTCATGTTTATTTTATTTTTTTATTTGTAGACGTGTATGCTGGACGCGCCTGTAGTTGCCTCCATTATTTTAATATATCTTTAAATAAAAAATATTTAAAATATAATTATTATTATATTTTTAAATATCCTCTATATTTGTTACTAAAAAAACACATGTTGCCTTATTAGATGCTAAGCCAATAAAAAAATATATATATATTTTATTGATTTGTTATACAGTAATGGTGGGTTTCTCGGGGTAGGCAAATCCTATCGAGGAAGGGTTTGTGAGCACTGCCCCAACATCCTTTCAAAAAATATATTTTTTTAAAATAATCAATTTGTTTTATAGTTTTGATTTGTCATGTCAAAAATAAATTTTCAAAATAAAAATGAAAATTATTTTAATGTATTTTTTAAAATAATAAAACTTTTGAAAAACAAAAATAACAAAAATATTAAAAACTATCTAAATTAACCTCAACATTATTTTTTAATTATCCCTTTTTGTTATTTATTTTGTAGCAGTGTTAGCAGTGAAACTGAAAATGGAAAGTTTCAATAGCATAAGATGAGTTTATATATATTCCATTTTCAATAAAACGTTGAAGGAACTAATCATCCGTAAATAATTACCCACGAACTTACCTTGTATTAAATAAATAATTATTGCTAAAAAATAAAAATAAAATTATAATTTTCTTTGTCACTATACTATAGTCCGATATGAGAACATGATACCTTTGAGAAACATGCACAGCAGATCTTACAAGACAACCACCTCTTTTTATTTCCATCGACAGCGAAATTATCCACTTTATATTACAATAATGTCGTTCGGGGCCCACACATGAAGTGGCAATGCACTAAAAAAAGAAGTTTGTACAGCAATCCATCTTTTTTAGTGGTTTGGTACTACGATAATAGTTGGTCTTTTGAATGTTCTTTTATTTAAAAATATTTTTTTATTATTTTTTTTAATATCAGCGTGTAAAACTATCTTGAAACACACACAAAAAAAGATTTAATATTTTCTTAAAATGTTTTTAAAATACAAAAACAAACTAGCTGACCCAAAATTGCTCAAAGTAGGGCCCACCAAGACTGCCGAAAGTTAAGGCTCACTTGACTAAGAAATTACATGCATATTCCAAGTCCAATTTCTTGCTATCTTCCCGACCAAAACTACCTGTGTCCTGTTAATACTTTTAGCATCGTTGATTGAGGAATGTGATTTTTGCACCACAGTAAATAGAGAAACCAAAACAATATATAGGAGCAAACAAGCCTCGATCGCTCCATAAACACCAATGCACCTTACCGAGTTTCTGTTTACCTGAGCAAAGCCTTCCTCAGAAATCTTCTTCTGCTAGCAGGATCTACTTTTCTCACAGAATTAGACCATAAACGCGTGTAGCTGAGGAATTTCAACATTCAATGTCCCGATCAGGCCTTGCAAAGAAGCTTCAGCCAGCCAAGAAGGCACTGAAACGTTTTACCAAGACACTGAAATCAAAACTCCATGATCTCAACCTTTCTAAAGCAGTCAGGGTCATCAAAACCAGCACCGATCGCCTCCTCGCTTATTGCTCTAGCCGTTTCTTTCTTCCCTTCAAGAAACGTTTCATAGCAAAACCGAGAGGCGGCAGCCGCCAGTATGACCGTCGTTACAGCAATAAAACTCGGCTTCATAGCGCTTTATCAACTATATACATCGACAACCTCTATGCCTCAGAACCAAGCTTGATGTCTGCTAGGCATTCACATTCACATGCAGAAACAAGTAGTAGAGGTAAAGCTGCGACTGCTGAGAAAGTTGTCCCAAGAAAAGAAGACAATACAGGGGGGAAGAGCGTGTATAGCATTGAAGATGCATGGAGAGAAGTTGTTGCTAGGTCACCGCATCTGCGGCCAGTGGATGAGAGAGCTGAAGAATTTATATACAAATTTCGTGAAGAGATCAAGCTTCAAAAGGAGAAATAAACTCTTGAATTTATGGAGAGGTTGGCTAGAAGTCCCGAGAGAGTCATTTTATTCTATATTTTTGTGTTGATATTTCATACTATTTCTCAAAACAAAGCGTGAAAGTGTGAATATAGCAGGAAATTTGATGGCGCCGAGAACCAGATCTTAGACGTCTTAGGTACATAATTCGAGGTAGATTCTTGTTTTGTTTTGTGATTGAAGACATGTTTCTGCAGAATGGTGTGATCATGGATAGGAAAATAGTTTGTGTGGGATTCATTATGCATCTTCTTTGAATTGTATGGTATATTCAATTGGTTTGAGCTACAAAATTTTTGTTTATGCGATTGATTTCTAACAGATAGAAGATCTTGTGTACCATATTTTTCTCCCTTTTCTTCTTCTTATTTCTTGGACAACGATCTCCAGAGGCTGAGATGAGTGAAAGATCAGAAAACTAAATAAACATACACATACATGTGTTTATGTGTACATATAGACACATTGGACATTTATTTTTCAACTGTTTAGTTTCCAAAAGAACTTGGCAACACATCCTGCAAATGTGCAGCAGTAATGGAGGGAGTGGAACTGAGTTTTGTTTGGCAAAATAGAATCTGCAGAAGTCTTTCCAGTCCACTGTTATGAGAATTGCATGGCGCTCCTTCACCTGCTTTGCTTGCAAGGAGAGGAATCAGAGAATGTACAAGGCTATTTCATCATAAAAAAGTACCATCGTTCAGGTGCTTTCCAATCTGTCCATCTTAGAATGGATACAGGATTAAATTTTCAGTTTGCTTGGCTTCGGAGTTTTACTTCTCTTGTAAGAACTTTTTCCTACTTTGGCTGATTTTGGTAATATGATAATATGCAGAACTAACCACCATATGAGAATTAATTGTTATTATTACTATAATTAATTATTTAACTTTTTAGCCCTTTAAAATCCACTATAAAAAGTGAATGCAAAGTTTAAGCAGTGTTATATATATATATATATATATAATCCACTATAAAAAGTGAATGCAAAGTTTAAGCAGTGTTATATCTATATCTATATATATATATATAAAATTTCTAGTGTTTTTTCTTATAAATATATACTTTGATTTTCTTCTAAGAATTTATACTTTAGATTCAACTTTTTAAGAGATAATTCAATCTTTTTACTTTGGTTTAAAAAAACTTTAATTTGAAAGTACATCGAAATTAGATTGTTGGTAGAATTTTTAGAGATATATGGCAATCGTAGTTGCACAAATAATAAGTAATAAAACCTTAAAAACAAAAAATGTATCATTAACAACATCAAAATTTTAATTATTTTAAAGTATTTTAAGAAATAAATACTCTTTATTATTTTAATTAAATATAATTACTGTTATTATCAGCATGCATACTAGAATTTTGATTTTATATAAATTGCAAACTTAAATATATACTGAGTGTTGTACTATTTTTTATATATATTTATATTGAAATCATGCTTGTTATGACTTTTATTTTTGTAATGTTCATGATGTATGTATGTATGTATACATTATAGGTTTTTCTTGAACATAATAATTTCTTATGTTGTTGATAAAACTAAAATTCTTTGTTTACAAATTTTAAAAACACAATTAGAGCTTTTAAGCAATGCTTGATATCTGATGTTCGATACGAACAATTCCAATTAAGCATTTCAAGATTGCAGCAACCAGCTGAAAGACAAGACAAGCTCACCACTCGTGGTGATGGAAAGTGCGGCAATAAAATGTGCTCCCGGGTAGAGCCTGGTGCGTCTATTAGTGCAAAAAATCTTTCATCGGGTCATCGCGATGTATCTTTTTCATCCGACATGCCTCCATCTCCTCGACAGTGGCCTGAAAATGGAATCGGAAAATTTACAAATATAGTCGAACGGCAATGAATCCAGTGGTAAATAATCACGGTAGAAGGTTAAAAACATGCCTCATCATCTCATTTAACATTATATTTGTGCTGACTCTAATCCTTTCCTTCCTTCCTTCCATCTCTCATCCTCAAGCCGGAAACAAAAAGAGTAGAGAATTTATTCTGAGTTTGATTAAATTTAAGAAAATGCTCCATAAGCTCACTCAAAAGGACTTTCTATACGATGTATCGAAAAACTTAGGAAGCTGAAATGTAATCTGCACAAATTTATCAACGTACCTTGTTAAGTGAGATGTATCAGTTCAAGCACCGAGTTATCAAGTACACCAGTTCCCCAACAGAGAGCCGTTTCTCCTCTGCTGGAGCAGGTGTCTCTGCAGTAATATCATAAATCCATAAGAAAGGAAGGTGCCAGATTTCGAAAGTAAAACGTAAAGCTGCTGAAACAGCAATAAGAAAACACTGACAGGCCAACAGGAGCCAGAACAAGTAGGATTTCTAATCAACTGAAGTGGATAGGTGGCATCAAAAGCAGAATATGACACAAAGATTGGCGATTTTTTGGCCAGTTAGCTGGTAGCTTTTTTATTATCTCATCTTTTTTAATTGCAGAGATGTACAGGGGAGGTGAGGTTTCATATCCAAGATGAAAATTTTGAAAACTACAGAATCAAAATATGAAATTAAAACGGCATCTCAATAGTGATTTCATGATCCAAAATATTTATAGAAAAAAAGAACCAGGGGAAATTAATTGAAGGTGAAAGTACCAAATTGAACTCAATGGACAAGGTTGGGAGCCCAATTGCAACAATGAAGGGTCTAATTGAAGAGAACAGTGAGGGTTTGGGATTGAATTAAAGAAATATATCGAAGATAGGGGAAAATTGTCAAGAATAAAAATAATAATAAAATTTAAGGATTTAATTAGAATTTTTATGAGTTTAATTGAAAAAAATAAGCTCAGAGATCTAATTTGGATCAATTCACAAAGAGTAGAAGATTATGGATACAATTGAGACTTGAAAATGTAAATTAGTTCAATCAAGGGTTTAACTGAAAGAAATTTAGAGACTAAAAGTTGATTAAGAGTAAAATTAAAGAGTTTTGAGACCAAATACCACTTTGTAAAAATCACATACATGCAAGGGTCCAATAAAAAAAGATCAAGGGTAAAATTGCAAGGAATCTAAATTATTATTGTTGATTAAGGGTTCCATTACAAAGTTCCAAAGATTTAAAAATCAAATTGAAAAATATCATAATTTCATTATTCATTGTTTTCTTCTCCTTAAAACAAGAGAAAAGGATGCCCAAGTGTCCTCCCATCACCCATAATTTCTCTTTTATCCCTTTACCATAACATGTAAAATTTATATCCTCATATTTGCATTCCACCCTAAGATAAAAATATAGCTTTAATGACACCAAGAATACCTGGGAATGCTCTTCTAAAAGTACTATTTAACATTGTCATGCCTGTAAAAACAACCTTATAATCTTCCTTTGCCAATTACAAATTTAGACAAGCCTTTATCCTTAGCTTCAATAATAAATGACTAATATCTATTCACCAACATCAAGGGTCAAGATCTCATAAACCTGTAATCCCTACAACGTTCCTATTTTTTCTACATAAAAAAAATCTCACAAAACCCTAACCCAAATATTCCAGGGTGAGAAAGGATTAACACTATCTCTCAGCCAATAACACAACATTACTCTTTACTCTTTCCAGCATGAAACAAATCCAAAATCACAACCCCCCTCCACAACAGCAAATAGGAGCTCTTTAGTAGAAACAAACCCCCTATTTTATGTGCTTTTCATTACATTTATTTTTAATTTTAATTTAACCCTCTAGTTGCAATTGAGTTCTACATCTTGCTCCCAAAAGGCAAAATTATGTAAAAAAAAGTTAGAGGATTAAATTATATTTTTTTAAAAAAAACTAACTATTTCAATTCATAATAATTTGTAAAAAAATGCACATTAAAAATAACTACAATAAAAACCCAACATGTTTTAGTTTAATACTTAGTACTTTAATATAAACTAATAAGAAGAGGTAGCTCATATCTTAACTTTCGACGATACAATGAGGCATGTGCCTATACTCCTATTTAGAAGTGTCGGAGATTGCTTAAAATTTATTTAATAAAGTTATTTTAATATATTTTAAATTAAAAAAACTCGAAAAAGCAACCCTAGCACCCTCCGAAATGACACCGAACGTCAGCTCACAGTGGACCAGTATTTACCAACGTCCTTGTGAAGGCCTGATCCAACTGCACATGAAGCAATGATCCATGTCGTCATTTAATTCACCAATCTCAATGCTCTCTTGTCAAAATTCAACGAATCAAATCGGCATATTCGTCATGCCCCTACGCGCGCCAGCACTCTCTTCTAAAAATCAATATCCACCACTTAAATTAAAAAAACCGCCAAACGGCGTCGGTATATGTCACATTATTATTAACTGCCTAGCCATTTCCTGAAATAAATATCTCCTTTGCGAAAGCCCTCTTTCCACTCTCACTGTATTTGCTCTACCTCCTCTCTTCGCCAACGAACGCTCTTAAACCTATCGTTTTCGCTCTCTCTCTCTCTCTCGATCTTCACCAATGGCAAAGGAGGCAGTTCGCGTTCTCGTTACTGGAGCTGCAGGTACTATCACAAAACCAAAAGAAGTAAAATATCAGTCTCACTCTTGAGCTTGGTCCAGATCTATCACGGTTTGACTTGATTTGATTTGATTATAGACTTTGAAATATTATCTATCTTGATTTTACTGATATAGATCTAGTGTACTTGATCATGATTAGGAGGAATTATCAACTTTGTGATGCTAATAGATTGGGTTTTGAAAGCGAAATTAGTTGATCCAGTTACTATTTTTTGCAAGGAGATGATCGGTTACTGTTTGACGCGGAACTACTTTAGATTCTGTTGTGGTTGAACTGTACACTTCAATTAAATGATCTTGGCCTGTGGATCTGAGATTTAATTGAAGAATATGTTTCTTTGTTTTTTGAAGTTTCAAATCAAATTATTGATTACGAGCGCTCAAGTGATTTGTTATGATGTCTAGTTCGAGTTGAATTCGTAAAATCAAATTATTATTTTTATTTTATTTTTTTATGAATTGTTGAATTTGGAGAGTTATTTTTATTTCCCAGTTTATTGGTTCTAGTTCTTGATTGTACACGTAGTTGGATAGCTATTTTATTTGTGAAACTCAATGTAACAATGTGAATATGGAAAATGAGTTGTTTTTGTGCAGTTGGTCATTTGTGAGTTTTATAGCTGCAACTAGCTGAATTAAAGATATTGGTTGTTACTTACCATAATTGGGTTTGCAGGACAAATTGGATATGCCCTTGTTCCCATGATTGCTAGGGGTGTGATGCTTGGTCCTGACCAGCCTGTGATCCTCCACATGCTTGATATCCCACCTGCAGCTGAGGCATTGAATGGTGTGAAGATGGAGTTGGTAGATGCTGCATTTCCACTTCTTAAAGGTATCTATCCTTCATTTCCCTTTCCGAATTGCCAAGGATTTTTTTTGTTGAAGAATATCATATTATTTCCATGTAACATACTGTATTGGAAGGAATCAGTTGTATAATAATAAGTTATGATCAAAATTTTCAACAGGTGTTGTTGCCACAACCGATGCTGTGGAGGCCTGCACTGGGGTTAACATCGCAGTTATGGTTGGTGGTTTCCCAAGGAAGGAAGGAATGGAGAGAAAAGATGTGATGTCTAAAAATGTCTCAATCTACAAGTCACAGGCCTCAGCTCTCGAGAAGCATGCAGCTGCAAACTGCAAGGTAAGATATTTCAAAATATAAACAAAAAGGGCTGTTGTGTGGATACTTTTTTGAAATGATCATTAGATTACATGTTAAACAGAAATGCTTGTTTAGTGCTGGGAGAAAATCATGGGATCTATGGACATATAGTGGAAATCTATTTAATATATATTGCTTATATTATTGAGACATCCTGGGAAATTCCTGTTGCTTTCATGTGTATAAAAATGAATGCATTTAGAGTTGCTTTGCTTGAGCAACACATACTTAACTTCATTTAAAGTATTTCTCCTGACTGTTGTTACCTTTTGTTCTGTTCAGGTTTTGGTTGTTGCTAACCCAGCAAACACCAATGCATTGATTTTAAAGGAATTTGCACCATCTATTCCTGAGAAAAACATTACTTGTTTGACAAGACTGGACCATAACCGGGCACTTGGTCAAATTTCAGAGAGGTTGAGCGTCCAAGTCTCTGACATTAAAAATGTGATTATTTGGGGGAATCACTCGTCTACCCAGTACCCTGATGTCAACCATGCTACTGTTAAAACTCCAGCAGGGGAGAAACCCGTGCGGGGGCTTGTTAAGGACGACACATGGTATTAATGATTGTACATGTTTAAAGTCTGTTTAATTTAGTTTGTAAAGGTGTGGAGCTCAATGTTAATTCTATTTCATGGTGGAAGGTTGAATGCAGAGTTCATCACTACTGTTCAACAACGTGGTGCTGCAATCATCAAAGCAAGGAAGCTTTCAAGTGCACTATCAGCTGCTAGCTCAGCTTGTGACCACATTCGTGATTGGGTTCTTGGAACTCCCGAGGTTTGCCAATGGTTGACTTGCTTTCTGATGTTCAGTTATGTGAGTTTTGTATTTGGTATGATTTTATTTTCTTTATTGTAGGGTACCTGGGTTTCCATGGGGGTGTACTCTGATGGTTCATACAATGTACCAGCTGGCCTCGTTTATTCCTTCCCTGTAACTTGTCAGAATGGAGAGTGGAAAATTGTTCAAGGTAAGGATTGCCAAATAAAATGTTGTCATTTACACTCACTCTTCATGATTTTATGCCAATATATGAGATTATTATCATCAGATATTATCTATTTCTTGTAAACGTATAAGATCCTCACTTTTGTATCTATGGAATTTTGGCATTGTTTTTATTCTGTTTGCTGGTGACTGCATATATTTTCATAATGTATTTTCTCTAAAAGCCTCTTGTTTCCCTTGCAGTTCTCTTGGCTGCTCAAATTTGATATTTTCCTTTGACTTAAAGTCTGTTTGTTTTCGAGTTTCAAAAGTGTTTTTAAAAAAACTTGATTTTTTTCCTGTCTCAAAGTAATTTTTTGGGTGTTTTTAAATCATTTTGTTATGTTGATATTAAAAATAAATTTTAAAAAATGAAAAAAACATTATTTTGATGTATTTCCAAACCAAAAACATTTTGAAAAACAACTACTACCACAATATCAAATAGGCTTTTAGTCTGGTTGTGCAGTAGGCTTGGGAAAGTGTTTTTTTATGTGATGAAAAATGCATGCCACCTGGTTCATTCCATTTCATGCTGCCACTACATTTGATAATAGGTATTGATATACTTGAGGCAGCTTTGATGTATAAGATCTAGTTTTAGCAGGTCAAGAGATGTTTGAATGATAGCAGTGTTTCAATTTTTCTTTTCCTGTGCTTTACCCAACAGTATTTACATCAATTAAGCATTTGAAGTACAGAAAACTGTGCCTGAACCTTCACTTCAAGGATATTTTCATCTTGATATTTGCACAAGCAGACAACATTTGATGTTTTTCTTTCAAGTTTGCCTCTTTATGAAATGGTTGGAGTATTTCAGTTCATATGTATCTTGAATTTCTGCTTTCGTGGAGTGTTAACTGTTTTATTCCCCTTCCGTGAGTCAGGGCTTAGCATCGATGAATTCTCAAGGAAGAAGTTGGAACTGACAGCCGATGAGCTTTCTGAGGAGAAGGCTCTTGCATACTCGTGTCTCTCTTAGATGCTCCTTTCCCCTTCACTGGGCTGTGACAAGAGAGCCATTCACCTTCCAAACGAGCCGGCAGGGTTAATTTTTCAATAAAGCTTTTGTTCTTCCTAGATGAACCATTAAATTGTGGAGGAGCTGCCACTTTGGATCTTCACTTTGTTAAAGATTGCCACATATGATACGAGGATGTTTGAATTTTTGTCGTGTGTTTTCCTCGATTGAGATTTCACACGATGAGTTAGTTCTCAAGGTAATTGTACGACACCTGGGCCTCTTTTTTCTAGTTTTTTATCCCGGTCTTACATCTCATTTGGAATGTGTGATTCTATGATAAGTTATGCTTGAATAACCAGTGCTCTCTTGCTTTTGTGTGGTTCCATGGCGTAATCATCTATTCCGAAAAGTTTCTGATGTGATGAGTTTGCGAGGGTCGGATTGATATGTGTTTTGAGTATCTGAAATTGAGAACGGGTGGGGAAAGCTGCCTGATCTTAATTTCATATCAAGATTTGTTCTCGAATAACTGGTTTTTTAGTTCTAATTCAAAAAATAAAACAAACCACAAACCGGAATAAGCTTTATTGACACCTGCTGGTTATAGCCATGAACGGGTTGGGAAAGCTGTCTGTTCTTAATTTCATTGTCAATTTTGTTTATAACTGGAATGTTTTGTTCTAATTCAAAAAATAAAACAACTGCAAACTGGAATAAGCTTTATTTTGGTTAAAATCTTGACTTATTTCGGAAATGTCATTCAATTTTCACTCGGAATATTCTAGTTCTATACTTATCAAATAGTATTTTTTAAAAATAATAAATAATTTTATATTATTAAATATATTTTTTAATTTGAGTATTGGATTATGATAAATTTTACGAAAAGTCTCTTAATATGTTTATATATATTATGTTAAAATTTTAAAAAATATAATGACTTTATAAGATTGATTATGATATTCTTGTAATATTATCTAGGTTTATAATATTAATAATTTTTTTTTGTGTGTTTTGTGAGATTAATTTTTTCTCAAATCTCATTATTCTATAATTTGCTTTAATTTCTTTTATTTAATGATATCATGGTATTATAATGAAAATTATATATCTAAAAAGTTATATATTGTTGCTTTAATATTATTTTTTAAGATGTTAAATTGTTTTTTAATTAAATTATATTTTTTTAATTTTTTATGTAATATTTGAATTTATCAAGTCAGTTGAGTTATACTAGTTCATCTCCAATTTTTTTATTTATATTTGAAATTTAAATTTTAAATAATTATATTTTATTTTATTTTGAATTAATTTTTTTTACTATATTTTTTTATTGAAATAAAATATTTTGTTTCAGTATTATAATGTTAATTTTTTTTACTATATTTTTTTTATTGAAATAAAATATTTTGTTTCAATAAAAAAAAATCAACTGAAATTGATAACCTTGTTTCATATAAAGAGGGAAGCCCAAGTTTGACAGCGACGTTTTCCATAACCAATCCATTGTAGACTCGTGGCTTTCAAGAACTCCGCCCCATTTGCTATAGAGCTCTAGATCCATTTCAATAGAAAACTTTAGGTAATGTTCAGTATGATTTTGACTTTCTATTTCTTTAATTTTTTTGTCTAAAAGAAAAATAAATTTTATGTTTGGTTTCACTGTTTGAGTTTTTTTTCAACAAATTTTAATTAAAATATTTTTTTTAAAATAACAAAAAAAGGGCTTTATATTTTGTATTTTTTTAATCATATAAAGCTATCAACATCATCCTTATACTTCAACAACAACAACAACAACAACAACAATCAAAATCATTAATATTACTTCCACAAAAAATGAAATTGTAAACATCAACCTGAAAAGTGAAGTTGCTCCTCTTTCTCACGTAAGGGGTCACGAGGAATTGGAAAATGGGGTTAGATGTAATTATCATTTGAAATTGAAGTTGATATTATTTTTTAAAATATTTTTTATTTAAATAATTATTTTTTAATTTTTAAAAATTATTTTTTATATCAATACATGAAAATAATCTAAAATTATATAAAATATTAATTTAATATACATAATAAAAATAAAAATAAATTATTTTTTCTCAAAAATATATTTAAAACAGAGCATCACTCAGCCGAAGCAGATAAAACACATGAAATGAATTTTTTTGAAGGTGAGAAAAACATATGGGCAGAAGCTTGACGGTACGAAAAACAAGACATTCAGTGGTGAATTAGGAGCTTGAGTAAAGTTAAATGCAAGCTAGAACCATAGGTTAATTGAAGTGATGAATTGACTGGTTGCAGTGTTTTTTTAATTAAAGCAAGAGAGAGAAAAGATGAATGGAGAAATCATCTCCATTTCACACTGGTACTTTCTCAGGAACTATCATCTCCATTTCACACTGGTACTTTCTCAGGAACTATATTCTCCAGTAAGAAAAGCCTTCTTCCAGTATCAATCAATCAATCAACTATTTGAGATGACTGCTTGTAGAACCTGTAACAATGTCGGTCTACGTATCAACTCGATCGCTAGAGGGCTGATCCCAGGAGCGGAAGTTTTATATATACAATTGTAAAGTATAGATGCCAGCAAATCAACTGTTATTGTATCTTCACCGACATGGGAATTTTAAGCAAACCATCATCAACTGGTTCATTCTATCAGAGTAATCAATCCAGCAGCCACACTTTCCACGATCAAATACAACATGGAGGCAGGCAAATGAAAAGAATCGAGTCACGAGAGCATGAAATGTGATGCGTTAGAGCTAGCTAGATTATTCATCTTCACCGTAATACAGGCATCCGACGAGAAGTTATTACATGAACTTAATTAATAAACTAATTGCAGAAATTCACTGCATAATCAATAATAACAATCTAGGATTCATTACATCAATTCACCAACGACACTATTCTGATTTACGTAATGGTTAGATTTACGAATAAAAAGACTCGTCATAAACATTTGTTCGACGAAAAGTACGTAGAACCTTCATCCATAACTTACCACTATACAAAAAATTTATATATACGTTGTCCACTTTTTCTTCATTCTGTCCTCTCAATTTGCAGCAAATAAGAGAATAATCCCTTCTTCTTTTCTAGATTTGCTTTTCTTTTCTCTTCTTCAACCAATGATTCTAGGTACTTTCGATGTTGAAGAGGACGAAAACAAGACGCCATAGTATTCAGATTCTTTCACCCGCCAAATAGTTATACCTCTGCAAGTATTGAACTGGTAGTTCTTCTATTCCCCCGGATTTAATAAAAAGGTTGTACCAAAATTCCATGTTATCGTCAACTTTTGGACCGTAACCATAACATCCTGCCGGTTCCATAGTGTCTGATGAGGGGAATGGAAACTGTAAGTCGTCTAGAAAATTTGGTGATGGCCTGCCAGAATTCTCAACCATTTCTGGTTCTGACCAAAAATTTTCATCGATCACTGGATAAATCTCTGACGAGTCTATGTTTTCAACCTTGATCAAGCCGGTGCTGTTCGTTTCTGAAGTATCCGTGACTGAGGAGTGATCACTAGAAGAGGGTTGAGGGGACATTTGTGCGTACTCCATGCTTTCACTCCCTGTAAGGGCAGGAGTAGTCGAATCTGCCGACTGTGATAATTTAGTGTCATTGAGATGACATTCTGGTATTCTGATGTGTTCTTTTGGCTTGGATTCGCCATTTTGCTTGAGTCTTTTTAGCAAGTGGGTGTGCCATACATTCTTAATCTCGTTGTCTGTCCTTCCTGGTAATCTTGATGCAATCACTGACCACCTGGAAAATGGAAGAAAATCTTTGTGTGAGATAATGAGTTTCGACACACAAAAAAAAGGTTCATGTGGACAGCAAGTAACTTGATCTGCCATCGAAAACAAAACCTCATGATCTTCCTATGATTGACATCAAGCTCTCAACTCTAAATATAATTCGTTTCTTTTCCTTTTTTTCATTTTCCTGTTTCAGTGATGGGGTTCCTGCTCCAGTTACTGCAGTCTAATAAAACAAAACAACTTTTTCGATAACATAGCTTCAGTCCCTACTCAATTCAAAGTAGAGAACACTTTTGTTTCCGTGAATTAAATTTCCAGACCCCACCAAATAATTAATGAAGAAGGAAGAACCTATCCAAACACAAATTGCCATCTTGTCATTGTTTATTTGATCAAGTTAATTAATGGTGATGAAGCAATTTAAATCTAATGAATAATGGAAGTTTCCAATTAAGAGGAAACGAGAAATCACTTCATATATAAATCTAATGAATAATGGAAGTTTCAATTAAGAGCAAACGAGAAATCACTTCATATATAAATCTAATGAATAATGGAAGTTTCCAATTAAGAGCAAACGAGAAATCACTTCATATATAGAATTTGACGATACAAGTAGCACGTACCTATTTCCAAGCATTTCATGCAGCTTGATGATAGTTTCCTCTTCTTCCTTGCTGAAGTTTCCTCTCTTAATATCTGGCCGCAAGTAGTTTACCCATCGGAGTCTGCAACTCTTCCCACATCTTTGTAAGCCTACAGAGAGAGAGAAGAGAAATAAAACATTAGCCGCGCAATAGAGATAACCAGGAATTTCTTTACTAGATAGCATATAAACTAGCTTGGTTGAAAACTCTCATCATAAATTTCCTTTGACGGATATATATCATCCATTCAATCTATGACATGGTGCTTAGATTATTATTCCACAAGACCAACTTAATTCCTCTTGGCTGAGATTTACACTCACAGCAAAAAATAAAGAAGTTTTCACGTGTTCTTAGGGCTAACTTTCATAGCAAAACCCATCATAAAGATCGTTCTAGATGTCTTTAGATGAAAACCCGGAAAGGGTTATCAGAATAACGTACCAGCTTGCTTAGGCAGCGCACGCCAATTGCTATGACCATACTTTTGAACGTAGGATATCAAAATCTGATCTTCTTCAACTGTCCATGGACCCTTTTTCAATCCCATTTTCTCACAGCAAGGTGCCCTAACCATGTCGTTTTCTTTTGTTTATATATGAACTTGAATGAACACTACAGATTGATTCTCTCGTATCCTCTTTTGATGCTCTAGAGAACAATGATATTCACTACTTGGTCTCAAACTTGCTTGGCCTCAGTGGATATTTATATACCAAGTTCTAAGAACCTGCACATGCTTGAAAAGTCCAAAGACGAGAAAGATTAAAAGCATCTCTAAGATTCAAAAGCATCAGGCAATTTCCAGGAACCAGGAGACTCTTTCTGTCTCTCTCTCTTACACGCATGAAGTCATAAACACATGAGACAATAATAGATCATTAAGGGTAATTACAAATCACCTTTTTGAGTACCGACTAGCTAGAGTGTGAGATTAATTTCCACGATAGTCATATAGCGGCTACCAAGAAAAAGTACACGA
Source organism: Salix dunnii (assembly GCA_015731905.1). Classification (NCBI taxonomy): domain Eukaryota; kingdom Viridiplantae; phylum Streptophyta; class Magnoliopsida; order Malpighiales; family Salicaceae; genus Salix; species Salix dunnii. Next base: position 10,707,610 of record CM027666.1, on the reverse strand, counting down.
CGAATATTGCTACTAGATAAATCCTTTTACTGATATTTATAATAAGGAGAATAATGAATAATTACCGGATATTTAAAGTAAGAAGTAGCTCGAGACCCTTCAAAAATTATGTTAATTCAGTTGGTTAGATTCTGATGCTATTATGTTAATGATCATCAGTTTGAATTCTCTAGGGTCAGGACTCCATTTGCGCACGATTACAAGCTTGCCTCAACGCCAAAATTACCAAAAAAATCATATTGATTGATGGGAAAGATTTATTCTTTTTTTAAAAAGAAAAAAAAAAAGTAACAAGGTCCATGTGGAACGGGTTCATGCATGGAAAAGACTCTCATTATTTGTTTTACTTGTCTATTTAATTTATGTCAATGAATCAATTTTTTGTTTTTTTTATAAAACTCAACTCATAACTTCTTGAGTTGATACATGTAAATGTAAAATAGTGTATTTTAGTGTTTTTTTTTTTAAAAAAACTAAAACAATATAATTTTAAAAAATAAAATAAAATAAAATCTTATATAAATTGTAATGGGGTTAATTGAGTTTATTAATTAATAATACCCAATTCATCATAAACCTCAAAACAGTTAATAAATGTGCCAAGAAAAAATATGGCACTCTAAGAGCTAACTCTAATGGTAAAAGTTATTTTGGAGAATTAGATTTCTAAAAAAACGTTTCAAATGGTGTGTATATGATTTTTTATTGATGTGTACTCCAATGGTAAAAGTCATTTTGAAGAGCTATATTTTTATATTATATTTTAAATATAGTACAATTATTTTATATATAGTTTAATTATAGAATTAATTATACAATTAATAAGAGTAAGTTTTATAATTAAATAATTATTTAAAAAAAACCCTCAAATAATATAATTATCAATTTTTCAATTATATTTAAATTAAAAAATAAATTAAAAATTAAAAACTCCATATCAATTTAAATTTAAAATATTAAAAAATTCCATCAAAATTTTATTTGCCACGTGCTTTTGAATAATATCTATAAAGCATGTGGCACACCATGTCCTAAAAAAAAAATTATGACTTTTTAGTTTCAAGTTTCTATAAAATAAATTATTATAAAATATTATTTTTATTTTTATTTTTATTTTTGCCTCCTCTTGTGGTTCTCCGATGGAGATGCTCTAAGGAGGCACGTGCACGAGACTAGACTTTTTCTAACAATTTTCAAGCTGGTCAGCGAAAACAAATGAAAAAAAGACAAAGCTTGAAGGCCACTTGCATTAGCAGCGTGGTTAATATGAATATTATAATAATTAAGATCAAATTGTCAATTGAACGGAATTAATTAAAGAGGAAAATATTATACAGCTAGTTGCTTCTTTGTTCTTTTTCAAGCTGGTCATGTTCAGTGGACAATAATTGCAAGTTTTACCAATAAATTAAATTGCTGGAATATAATTAGATAAAAAAAAACACAAACAAAATTATTGATAAAGATTAAAAAAAAACACAAGTAAGTTTTGTAAATACAGTAAAATATCATGGCTCATTATATTAATATTAGATGAATTTTTTTTTATTTTTTTAATATGGGACAAATAAGAAAATAAATGGTGTGTTTTCAATATATAATTAAATAATTTTTATTATTTACAGCATAAATAAGATCATAAGAGAGATCCAAATATAAAAATTCGATACGAATGAACTTTAGTGATTAAAAAAGTAATAAAAATAATTAGCACTCATGAATACATTGAGAAAATCTCAAAAATAAAATTATACCCACTAATCAAATTAAATCCCATAAACGAACAAATTAATTAGAATATTCAAATATTAAAACTTTAGTCATGTTTGTCCCAAAGTTATTGATACCGTTTCGTTTCGGCCGAAACGGCCGAAACGTTTCGTACCAGGTAAAAAAACGAAACAAAACGATGTTGTTTTCGTCTCATTTTAAATACCAGTCGGTACCGGAAATATCGGCCAAATACCGGCCGAAACACCCCGGAATCACCCCGGGTGTGCCGTTTCGGCCCTGCCAAAATTTTAATTCCCGCCTCTCCCGCGTCCTATATATATATATAATACAATGGTTCTCCCGCCTATAGTGTGTGTATATATATATATATATATATATATATATATATATATATATATAATATAATATAATAGTTATATACTATTATTTATTATTTATGAGATGTATTGAAAAAATAAAAATAAAAATAATAAAAATTAAAAAATATATATTATAAAAAAATAAAATTATATCAACTTTGATTTTATATAAAATAAAAAATATTTTTTTTTGTTTTTTAAGTTTTTTCACATATATAATTAATTAATTATATATGAACAGTACAACCCCGAAACGGCATACCGAAACACTCCGAAACCGAAACATTTCGTACCAATAAAAAAAACAAAACGGTCACCGAAACGGTATTGACAACTTTGGTTTGTCCTCGAGGGGACACTAGCAACAACGAACGATTGGAAGTATTTACTTATAAAGATCTCGTGTGCAAATATGAAGAGGAATAGCATGAAAACGGAACGAAATTCATCTTGATTTTTATTCCTTGGATAATATTTACGTATAATTAATTAATTTTATATATTTTAAAAATAACGCTTGGTGGTGTTACACCGTGAAACATGTCGACGTTAGCTTGTGTTTATGTTCCCACGCTGTCGTTACGACCAAGGAGTTAAAGTTCACAATTGCTGACTCGCACTCATGTATTATCAGTGTATACTATTTCTATATTCCAGGTCAAATAGAGTGGCCTGCCACTCTAATTTTCTTGACGATGCATTTCCCCAATACAGAAAAATGAAAATCATCGGTCCACTCACAGACATCAATGCACAAATAATCAAATGAACATGTTTTTTTTATGACAGCAAATACTATTATTAAAGTATATTTTATAAATTTAATTTAGAGTATAAACTTCTAGATATTTCAAATTTTTATAATGTATATATATTTTGATTTAAATTCGAGATTTATGATGTAGATAATAATATCTCTAATTATATCACGCCACTTGAGCCATTCATATGAACATTATCGGTCAACTTCCTTTTTTTTTTTACTCTGTACAAGAGAGGTTTGGTCAGATATTTGAAGAGAGAGAGAGAGAGAGAGAGAGAGAGAGAGAGAGAGGAGACACCACTACGTAAGACCCAGCTACAAATAGCAACTTGATCAGATATTATGATGACAGGAGAGGCACAACTACGAAAGACGCAACTAAGATCGATGGCAAGTGCAATGAGGGTTTTAATTGAATGTCACGAATGACTGCATACCATTCTATTGGTGCAGAAAATTGTTCTTCGATGAATTTCAAGGTAGAATAGTTAGATTGATATCTAACTAGAAAACTTCAAAGATCAAATTAATGCTGGACCGATCCACAGAACTGCATTGCTGACGTGCGATATTGTCCATGAACGTGATGATGCATGGGATTTTTGTAATGTTCTGCTGCCCAGCTAGAGGGGTGTTCATTTCTAGATCACATTACTCACTCATGTATTTTTATTAAATAGCTTCGTATAGTTTCCACTCTGGTTCTCTACACGTTGACCGATTCATATTGTGAAAATGCGAAGTTTGTCTAGTTTGGGGGCTGTCATAATCAACACCAGCCCCCAATTCAAACATAGACAATTGAATAATGTTGTTAATACAAGCTCGGGTGGCCATTCAAAATCTCTCAGCCGCGAGGTGACATGTGTAGCAGTGAACAGGTGGAAAAGAGAAAATCTGTGAGCATTCACACTCGATTATAATAGTAAAATGATTGAAAAGATCAGCACAATTTTGTTTTTTTGGCGAGAAGGTGAACAAGCTGGAATAAAAAAAGGCAGATCAAGTGGAGTGAATTTCTTATTATTTAATGTAATCTATGGCGCATGTTGCTTCTTGAAAAAAATAGGTTTAAGTAGCTGCTTAATTACTGCAATTAAAATGGGTTGTAATCCGGCGTTTTCTTTGCAAGACCACCGTTGAAACATTATTAGGGTTACTAATATCGCGTTGAGAGTGCTTTTGGCGCAGATAGTAAATATATCCAAAAAGGCAAGCAAATGCTTTGTTTGCTCATCATTAACCATTCATTCAAGTGGGCTCGCAGCTGAGATTATTTAATGGCAATGTCAGAATTTAAATGTCATAAAGGAAGCAAGAGGAGGATTCAATTCCATGATCCTATTTAATTTCATAATGGGGCCTTAAATTCTCGTGCCATGTTTGTGAATATGAAGCATGTGCAACGTCGACCGACTCTAGAATTCTCGATTGAAAGACTAAATTTGCATATTGATTATAAAATCGACCGAAATCATTATTGTTAAGACAACTCAGTATGAACATAAAGAATATATTTTAAGAAACCAACCATGCAGCAGGTTTGAACCTCCATTGTCATGTTGCTAGCTCCGATTGATAGCAACCATGCAGCAGGTTTGAACCACCATTGTCATGTTGCTAATAATCAAGTACACTTGTCTATTATATAAATGCATGTAATGGATAATCCATACCGCGGACAAATTAGTAAAATATATACGCCGATTTATTGTTAATTTGCCTCTTCATTTTTTTGAAACAAAATTGAAAAACAACGAGCTTCCTTCTTCTACGATCACATAAAATAATATTTATGATTATTATTATTAAAAATAATTCTTCTTCTATCATTTTAAATTAAAAAAATATATATATTTAGATTATTATTATTATTATTAAATATATTTTTTAAAAAATAAAAATATTATTTTAATATATATTTTGAAATAAAAAAACTTTTAAAAACAGCTGAAATATATTTATCAATTATCATCACAATTAATTAATAAAAGTCAAGGCGTTCTCCTGTACCCTGACCATTCATGCTTTAATTCAATTGAGAGCAGCAAGTGTACTCGCAAATACTGCTATCAATCTACGCGTCGTCAAAGTCAATATCGTTGGCTAACTTTTGCTGGTCAAATATGCACTGTGCACTGTGAAAAAAAACAATAGAAAGAGTTCTCCTTATCTTGAAGTCTATCTCATCAGCCACCGGATAGTTGAAACTATCAATTCCATTTCAATTGGTGTCGTGTTTTTTAAATTTAAAAATAGTATATACACACACGATCACACACACGAGACATTTGTACCGCGTCGGCTGCAAATTTCTTTTTTTCTTGTTTCAATATATATATTGTGCATTTACATCTTTATTTTTTCAATTATTTTGGAATAATTTTTATTTTTTATTTGTATTTATATATCTATAATATACTCTTAATTTTAGCTTTTAAATTTTATTGTTATTCATCTCTGTTTTAAATATAGTTTACGCTAAAAAACAAAATAAATTTAGCTTTGATAGTGTGAAATGAGAATAAACTTTCTTATGCATGTATAATGAATATTGTATTGTTAATGATTTGTTATCTCTGTGTTTTTTTTTTTCATATATTTTTTTCCACGTGTAACTTGACATATTTTTAGTTTAAAATGATTTTTATTTAAAAAAATTAAAATATTTTAAAATTTATTCTTGATATTATTATATTAAAAATATTTCAGAACACCGTGATTGAATTAATTTGAAATTAAAAAAATCTTAGTTCATTTTCTATATATTTTAATACCTTAATATTAAATAAATATCAAAATATATAATTAATGTAACATATTTTTAAGAACAAATACCTACAAAATCATTTTTATTATTATTTTCAACATGTTATTCATAATAAAATAATTTTTAGAATATTTATTTTAATTTTCTTAAGCTTTTTAATAAACTAAATTGCTAATACAGAAATATGTTTTTGTATAAGAGAAATCATACATGAATAAGAAAAGAGAACTTAGACTACAAAATATACATTTTTTATACTCAATTATTTTTTTCTTATAATTATCCAATTTAATTGTTAAATAATTAGCATATGATAATATTATTTTAATTTAGTTTATATGATAATTTAGTTTAACATGGAAAGGCGCACAGCAATGCTAGATCGACTAGTTACCATTGCAAAAGGACCACCACACCCTTAGGAGTCCCCTTTCAGGAGACAGTCCAAAGGCCAGGGACCAGTGGCTGACAAGGAAGAGTTGGATTTCCAGCAAAAATCCAAACAGCTAATCCTAGTCTACCTTGACCCTATTTAAGACAATTTTTATAAATCATATCTTATTATTAAAAAGTGTTGTGATAGAAAATTTATTATTTGTATATTTTAAAAAGAATATTTTATTTTTAAAAATTATAACATGATGATAAAAAATTTATGATTTATATAATAAATTTTGAGTTCGATGAAAAACATGTCTTCGTTATAAACATCAGGAACAAAGACCAAGAGTGTGCTTGATATTTTAAAAATATTTTAGAAAAAATTTCATTTGTTTTTAAATTAAAAAAATTATTAATTTTAAATTATTTTTACATGTTAATATTAAAAATAATTTTAAAAAATTAAAAAATATATTATTTTAATATATTTCTAAAAAAAAAATACTTGTAAAAATGAATTAAACAAACCATAAACAACGACGTAGGACATTATCTTTCCTCTTTGCAAAAGTGGATCCAGGAAAAACATACGGGTCAAGCTCATGGCCCACCCACCACTATCAATTTCACAACAATGGATAGGGCCACGTTCAGCACAAATGGCTCACGTAACCTCGGTGTCGCTGCTGTCTATAGGATTGCAATGGATATTGACAGGTTGATTTTATTTATTTATTATTTATTAAGTAATTTTTTTTAGATATTTATAGATTATTCGACTTCAATATTTATTATTTACTGTTAATTATGGATTAATAAAAATAATATATATATAATTATAGAAAAGTTAAATCAAACCATGAAATTACTGTTTATCCACGCTAATTTCACCGTAAATTAAAATAGTGAATTTCACGCTTTATTTGCCTTTTCTTCTGCCGTGTTTATTTTACAGCAAATAAATAAATAAGAAAAGTGACGTAGCAGCTTGTATGCACTGAATTGGGTCAGTATCCATCAGTCAAGTTACTGTGGATACTAAGAATAAGCTAAACCTTGTTGGGGAGAAAATAACTGTAGCTCCAGTATATTTTACTGTGAATTGATAAAGTGTTTTTTTTTATTTGTTTTAATTAAAATATCCAAGCCAGTTTATATACATACAATTAATTTTTGAATTTCTTTTTTCTTGAATTTTTCCCCACTTTTAATATTTTTTTTATAACAGAGCTGTCATTTTTTTTTTTTTATAATTGGGGTGTTCAAACCAACTTATACGCACCATGACTAATTTTCGAATTCACTTTTTTCCTCTGATTTTTTCCCGTGCATTATGACTAATTTTTGTACCCTTTTTTTATTGTTTTTTTCCCACTTATAATTTTTTTTTTTATTATAGAGCTGTCCTTTTTTTTTGTTTTTTATAACGGGTCAGCTTACACAAATCTCGGCTAATCTCTAGACCAACTTTTTTTTTTAATACAACCTGGCTGTCTTTTTATTTTTGTTTTTTAACTAAAATGTATGCGTCATCTTACATGCACCACAACTAATTTCCGGACCCATTTGTTTTTACATTTTTTTTCTTGTTTTTTCCCCTACTTGTACATTTTTTTTGTTCTTTTTATAATCGAGATGTCCGGATCATCTTACACGCATTACGACTAATCCCCGGATACACTATTTTTCCTTACATTTTTTTCAATTTTTTTCGCACTTATATTTTTTTTGTTTTATTTTTTATAAATGGGTTGTCTGGGACAACTTTCGCGCACCAAGACTAATCCTCAAACCTTTTTTTTCCTTTTTTTCTCCACTTATATTTTTTTTAAAAAAAAGAACTAGGATGTCTGAGTCAGCTTACACGTACCATAACTAATCTTGGAGAACCATTTATTTTTTTATATTATTTTAAATATAGTATAATTATTTTATATGTAGTTTAATTATACAATTAATAGGAATAAGTTATATAATTAAATAATTATTTTTAAAAACCCTTCAACAATATAATTATTAATTTTATATATAATTTTTTATTTTTATTGAGATATTTTTAAATAAAAATAAAAATAAATATTTTGATATAATACCTCCAGTTTTTACACTACTGCTGGAATGTCAAAAACTAAATAAAAGAGACAAACAATTCTTTTTTTAATTTTAACTTTTCATTTGCCTATGCCGCTGCAGATGCCCTTATTGGGGCTTCGACAGTGGCATTTAACCATCTCTGCTCTGTGGTATGTTTTCTTTGTTTCCTTAAATATGATCTGTCGCCACTACAGTTGAATCCATGGATTCACATGAATCAACTTGATGAAGAATGTCAGCTTATGATTCTTTCTATATGCTGGTGAACTGCATGTCATCGATGGCTTAAAGATTCATTGAACTGGGCTTCTTTTTCCTCCTGCTTTTTCATGGCCGGGTGATGGGGATTGGGGAAGTATCAAATTTTATTGCAATGGTTTTGAGAAGATCATAAATGTTCTGTTTCTCAGCTGAAGTCGTTGCATATCAAACAAGGGAAAGCAACTTCTGCCTTTTAAGAAAAAAATAAATAAAAGGAGCGTGGCTTATGAAACTCAAATCTAAATATTGCAAGGAAATCCTTGTGCAGAAGCTTAATGATCCTTAAAGAGGTGGAAGTTTGTCTTCCCTTATTATTGACCTACAAAGTAGAAAGAAATGCTACATATTTTTCTTAAAGTAGACAACAAGGTTTCCAATAGTGAATCAGAGATGAGAATTAACTGAGAAAAAATTTCTCTACTTCGAAAGATGCTTTTATTGTTTTTCTGGGCACTCAATCACTGGGCACTGGATATATTTTCACCGAGCAAATCATTTAACTTGTGCACCGATCCAGAGACAGACAACAGAGGTATAATATAAATTGTTGGAGCATAAATCATCTGATGTCTTAAACAATCTATTAAGATAACTAGTAGATGATCAGCTCTGTATTGGTCTTTGTTTCAAATGAGAATGGCGTTGCCTTATAAATGATAGTTTTGTGTATGATTCTAGTTTCCTTACAAGAGGTGTTTATCTAACGTCCGGTTATCATGTTATCCTTCCTTCTGTCTCTTTCTCCCCGATCATGTGTCTCTTTTTCGTGATCAAATCATCAAAGAAAAAACTATTAGAGCTTGGCATTTCTGTACAAAGTTATAACGGAGATTTGCTGTATGAACCATGAGAAATATATGATGAAAGAGGGTATGCTTTTACGACTTTTGAAGCATACTGGGGCAAGTGCTTACACATGCAGATGGAACCTGTTTCACATCTTCCACCATGGCGATTGGTACCTGCTGCTGATAGATTTCATTTCTGGGTGGTCTTTCAATCTGGTTCTCTGATTACATAAAAAAATAAAATTTATTATAGGACCTGTTGATTTTGGGGCAAAATCTCTTGCTACTGGAGATTAATCCTCAATGTCTCTGCATTTTGGTGAGGAAAATGAATAACCTATGATTTTCTTTTTTCATGACAGGAACAGTTGCGAAGTGTTCAGTTGAGGAATTGGGTCAGGAAGCTGAAAAATCTAGCAGTTCCTTGTTTGGAAGAGGATGGTCCCCCGGTCGTGGCAATGCTGATAAGGCTGTAAGCTGAATCTGGTGAACATCATCTAATTGACTATGCAGAGAGTAGGCTAAGAGTTGGGTCCTTCTCCTCACTTTTTACTTTTTTCTCCGTATCTTCATTTTGGTGAGCTGAGTGTGAGGAACGTTTTCCGGTGTGAGCAAATGAAGCAGTTATTGTGGTCAAAAGAAGAGAACTCAGCGGAAAGAAAGCGTGACTCAGTTTCTTAGATCCATCGGGCTTAGGAAATACTCCCGTTATCTGTTTTAATTTCCCATTCACTCATAAGAAATCATTATTGAGCAACTAAAGTATTTTCCATGGAATGCTAATCAGGTCCATTTTAATTAGTTGACGCAGGAATGCGTGAGCTTTGGGCAACTGGTTGGATACACACAGAATAAGAGTAATTGTTTCAAGCTTAGCTGTAAAAGTTGCTCTTCATCCATGGAGATGGGGGATGAAGTATTTTCTTGGGACACACTTTTGGATGTAGATTTGGAAAGTGATATCTTTGGTTGGCAGTATATTTCGGGCAGCTTACCAGATGCTCATGAGCTTGAACGCTTGGATAACCCAGAGGTATGTTGGTATATTATGTTTATTGAAGCATTTTACATTGAATTGTATGTGTTTCTCCAACTTCCCCAGATGAAACCTGCAAAATTTTACATAAATATTTCCAACTTCATACTTCAAATCTGTAACAGAATCCAAATTTAGTCTCTTGTATGTGATCGGTGCTGCCAACAGTCATGTCCGAAGCATATTTTCTCAAGCTTCCATCTTTATTTTTAAGATTGCTCATACGAAGGGATCAAAGTTCATTGAAGAAGAAAGACCACAGCCATATATATATTGCACAATGATGTAATGTAGTGGGTACCTCAAGAAAGGATGAAGAATTGTGTTCTTCGTACTGCTGAGTCTTCAGCATCTAGGAAGCAGGCCACCGGCAGAAGTTCATTTTCTGTTCCCCAGTATTGTTCCTAATCAGAATGCAAGCCTTAGCAGGAGTGTGAATCTTCTGACCTCAAGCAGCCATGGGAAGCACAAATTGAAATGGAAGAGAGTTCAAGCAAAGATGGTAAGCAATTGCACTTTTTTCTTTCTGGTAACAATGCTATAATTGGAAAGAAAAAAAAAGAGAAGAAGAATAAGAAAAAACTTCTTAAAATATATACGATCCATTAAACGTTATTTCTCAAAAAAATTGAATTTTTTTCTTATTATTTTTCATTTGTTTATAATTAGCACAACCAGTCATTGTAATAAGTTAAATTAGGAAATGATAAAGTCAAATAAATTGAAATGAAAAAATTAAGTTCCATTTCCATGGTAACAAGACTCGTTGAGTCACATCAATTATCATAATTTCAAAGTAATTTTAAAAGCTAAGCTGCGGAATGATGAAGTTTTTTCAGGATAATCAGTAAATATACAGTGGTTTGTAACCTGAAGTCACTATAATTCCAAATTTCCAAGCAACCTTAGAAAATGTCCTCCTAGTCTTCGCATAGAGCATTTTTAAGTGTTTCTTTGGCATTGAAATTGAGGTCGGTTTTTAAAATATTTTTGTTTATAAATAAATTAAAATTATTTTTTTTTATTTTTTTAAAATTATTTTTGACATTAAAATATTAAAATAATTTAAAAATATCGATTTTGTTTGAGGAATGAAGTGGTATTTCCCCATTAGTATTGATTTATCTAGAATACTTGTTAGGTTCTCTTTCTTTCTTAACCTTCAAAACAAAGTACTACAAATTCATCAATCATTGCAATTCTATCTATCTATCTATTTATCTATCTATCCATCTATCTATATGATACTGTGGAAAATACAAAAAGAATACGATTAAGGTCAATATTATATAAAATACTCTGGAATCCCCATAAACAAGAAAAACTTATCAAGAAAATTTGAAATTTCATTGAATAATTGATTGAATTCGGTCAAAAGATTTACAAGTATATTTAAAGTGAAAAATCTACCTCTAATCCTTGTTGGACAAGAAAGCAGGACTAATTACCAAAAATTATCAAAAATAAAATAATTGCAGAAATTCAAATTGCTAGAAATCCTAAGCAAGCCATAATTGAGAGAAGTCAATTCGGATTTGGAAATAAAAAATTATGGCAAAAACAAAATTTTCTTAAAATGACCAAAACGACAATTTCAGGGCCTAAATAACAGAATCCGACTAAAAAAGATATGCTTCAATGGCAAAGTTGGAATTAACTATTGACGGTTTCACCAAAACACATTAATTATCGTGTCATTCCGACTTCGACGCCCGAGCTACTAGAAGTAATTGCCCTTGAATTTAGGATGTTATCTCTTCAACATATACACATCTGCCATTTATTCTACATCATCAATATATGACCTATCCTGATGTTATTTTGTAGACAAAAATGAATGTCAAATTTATTGAGTAATTACGGGGAGCATGTAAAATCAGTCAAGTCTGATAGCTAATTCACAATTAGAAAAGGGATGTTCGTGGGTTATTGTCACCAATGGCTAAGAGTACTGTCTGCTTGGAATTTGAGCAGGCATCAGGATATGGTATGTGGTTTGCCGTCTCCAGGCTAGCAAATAAATATAATCGATCTTGTTTTCGAGATGGTCTTGTTTTCAATCTTGTTTTAATTATATTTTTGAAGTTAGAAATGGATAAGAAGCATTGCTTACCATCGGGTAATTGTTTCTATCGCAAATATTGGTGAACAGTCTTGAGCATGAAAGCAGCTCTTTGAACAAACAAAGAGCCAGCCAGCCAGCCAGCATTTGCATTTTATATGTGAGAGCGACAGCATTTTATTTGTGACCGTCTTTTCTTTGTACCTTAGATTGTCCGGATTCCGTAGCAAACCCAGCTTTTAAATCACAAATTAAGATCCCCCGCGACCCTACGGTGGCCTCCACAAGTCATGAAAAGGACAACCTCCTATCACCCCCAGTTCCTTTTCGCCTCCTTTTTTTTGTCCTCGAGTCTCAAAAAGCCCCCCAATTATTTTGCATTGAAAAGAAGCCCATAGCTCAAATCATACTGTCGGCTAAAGAGATTTCATGGTCTCTCTACGTGACAGAACATCATTGGTTGCAAAAATATGATGCTTAATATGCAATTAAAATAAACTAAATACATTTGGAAGTGCTCCTCATATCTTATAATAAGAACGCAAATACGGTGTATTGGTGCAAGTCTCTGCTGGTGGGGCTCGCATTTCCCGAGCAGCTTTTCTATGGCTGTACAGACAACCTTGTCGTGCAAATTAAAGCAAGAAATCACATATTACATCTTCGGTCACGTAGTAAATGCTAATTAAGAAAGCCCATTATTCGTGACGCAAAATAGACTCGATTTCAGTAAAGGAAAAATAGTTTTTCCCGTTTAAAAAATCTTTTCTTCCAAGAGGATCTATCACCTCACAAACCCAAGATTCCGTCACCCAATACAGAGATCTCTCCTGATCCAATATCAAATGAAAAAAATCAAAACAAAACAAGCACAACGATAGGCTTCACTAACTGCTAACCAGTAGAACCCGCCTGCCCTAATCTACAAACGTCATTAAATTTTGATCCAACAATGATCAGCAGGTACCGACCGACACTCACCACCGCCTCCTTTCGATAATTTCCGTTAGAAATCCTAGCATGCTACGTACTCTGCCTTGTTCCTGAAATAAACCAATAAAAATACACCATGCTGCTGATTAAATTAATAAAGCATGAGACACGACACATCCGACATGTTTCCAATCCAGCGGCTCTTTCGGTTGCAGTTGTTTCCAACCGTTAGATCCTATGCTCTGCCGAATATTCCTTAAAACAATACTTAAAAAAATTAAAAAAAAATCTTCGTCCGTAGTCTTCTTTGAAAACCAAAACAACGCCATCAAACAAACAAAATTACAGCTCCGTAGCTAAAACAGAGTAAATGAGCGAAGCACTCAACAGAGACTACCAAATCTGTGAGGAGATCGGCCGTGGACGATTTGGTATTGTTTTCAGATGCTTTTCTCGCTCCACCGGCGGTTCTTTCGCTGTCAAGTCTATCGTCAAGAGCCTCGTCTCTGGCGACTCCCTCGAAGCGCAATGCCTCTTAACAGAGCCCAAGATCCTCCACCTCCTTTCTCCCTACCCCCACATAATCCAACTCCACGACCTCTACGAAGATGAAACTCACCTTCACATGGTCATCGATTTATGCTCTAAAAAAGACCTCCACGATTTGATAATCACTAACGGGGTTCTTTCAGAGAACGAATCTAGAGTGGTTTTCACTCAACTGATGAAAGCCATCGCTCACTGTCATGCATACGGCGTCATTCATCGAGACATCAAGCCTGACAACATCTTATTTGACGAGGGGAATGCAATTAAGGTAGCGGATTTTGGGTCTTCTGAGGTTGTTATGCAAGGGGAGATGGTGAGCGGTGTAGTGGGGACACCGTATTACGTCGCCCCTGAGGTTTTGTTAGGAAGAGAGTACGGAGAGAAGGTGGATGTTTGGAGTGCTGGGGTGGTGTTGTATATAATGTTAGCCGGGTTTCCGCCGTTTTATGGGGAAACAGCGGCGGAAATATTTGAGGCGGTTTTGAGAGGGAATTTGAGGTTTTCTGCAAGAGTTTTTCAGTCGGCGTCGACGAGTGTGAAAGATCTTTTACGGAGGATGCTCTGTAAGGATGTCTCCAGGCGATTTTCTGCTGAACAAGTGCTAAGTAAGCTCACCGAATTAAATTATGTATTTAAGAGTTAATAATTGTCATTCTTTATACAATGTTCATTTAGCTTTTGCTTGCAGTTCTTAACTGTCAAGTTTCATGTGCTTGTTTTCAGGACATCCATGGGTAGCAAATGCGGCTGATTTAACATGAAGGGACAGGGAGCATAGACTGAGTAAAGACATGCTTGTACAGTATAGGTACGTGCTTGGTAGTTGTGTACATACGGCTTATTAAGATGATGAGTTTTCTTTTCCTTTCAGTTTTTTTTCCTTGGGAAAAGAGAGAGGGTTTTCTTAACCAGCATGAAGATATGTATGTAACGGGTAATTCTGATCCTTCTATGCTGTTGTTAGCTACTGTTTATCGTTTGAGGGTTTTTTGATCTGCTTTCCCCTTTTTATTTTGTAAATAAATATCTTTCGTATGAGGTTATGATTCTGTTTATCCGGATTTAGTAAGTGAATAATGTGACCGGATCCAACCATAGATTTTCTATCCGTGAGCTTGATAGAAGAACGTTATCAATTCGATTGAAGGCATCTCAAACTTCTACCATCCGAAAATCTTAAGAATTTGTATTGTTTTCATGATCATACAAAGCGTCAGATTTCCATGAATTTGACATTCTTCAGGAGATTAAGTTATTCTCCATGCCAATAACTTGATTCCCTTCTTGAATGGGAAATCCATTTTCAAATTGAACATAGATGCTGTGTGATTTTTAGTTATAGATTTTTCTATTGGGCAGCTATGATTCCGTTCAGTGAAAAAATAAAATTGTATATCTGCTTTGTGTAATGAATTACGAAATGTAATTCATCGTTGGATCCGGTCACATTATTTCTCACCACCAAAAAAAATTAATTATCAAAGGGATATTCCGTCAGTTGGTCAAACATTGAGTCTGTTGGCACGACTTTTACAGACAATATCACATGTAGAAGTACTTCATCAGAAAATCTATTGTGCTGTGATTAATGATATGTCAGTGAGTTCATCTATCACTAATTTACAGAGACAAAAACACGTCAAATAAGAAAACGTTAATTGCTTTAGCCCGTCAGTATTTCCATCGGTGACTTTCACATATCATCGACAAAAATGTGTTTGAAGTAGTTCTTTTTTAAATTTATAGCATATGTTTACAGACTTGATCCATCGTTGGGATCATCAATAATAATTTTATTTTTTTATAAAAGAATCTATTAAACAACAATAAAAATTAAATTAAATTAAAAATCAAATATTTAGTACAAATTTATAAATTCAAATACACTTAATCAAGAATAAAATAGGAGAGGTGGGTCTTCGCTGCGAACATTACGGTAATAAGGAAGAGCACATGTACATTTCATATGTGATTTTATCTTCATTCCAATCAAAAAAGCTTGACTGTCTCAACATTGAGTCGTTTTGTCTTAACAATAAGACGAATTAATTGAGTTTGAACTTGTTGGTCTAAAATTGCTTTGAACTCTAGCGTTTAAGTTTTTGGAGTCAATTACGAGCATCCAATGATTGATTTACTTCAGGATGTTTGCAAGTCCTTGGTTATAGTGTTTGAGATATTGTGCACCTGATTTGTATCATGTCTACTAAATGATTTTATCTTTAACCACGAATCCATATTGAATTTTGAATGGGTTGAATATTGACGATCATTATTTCACACTTGAATTCTACAAAAAGTTCAATTAGACTTCGTTCACGTTCAATAATCATAACTTGCAAGAAAAAATAGTTTTTAATCAAATGTATTCATATAAAACAACAAATTACAAAAAATAGATATGTTAAAAATGATATTATCATATGTTTCACATGTGACAAATAAAGTCATTCAATGTAAACAAATTTGATTAGTTTTCACCTGAAGGTACTTTCCCATTCTCAAGTAAAACTTGAAATAATATGAGATAAATATTGAAATCTATTTAATAATATAAATCTTGCATATTGAAACCTGAACATACACCTTGCTTTTTTACATTTCTCTTAAGATTGAACAAGTATTTACATGGAATCAAACAAATATTTATATTTTTTGGATTAGATAGTGCAAATAATAAAATCTTAAATCTCATTATAAAAATTTATCTTATGTAACATTTTAAGTGAATCTCGATACATTCATGGATGATCATTCATTATTTATATCAAATCTATATAAAATATTGATGACAATTTTATATAATTAATTGTGTGTATTAAATAAATTAGCTAACATTGATTTTACTCAAACTTTTCAATCTATTTAATAGTACTCTTGATTCATTATCAATTATTTACATAAACTTAAATTCCCATACATTTACCAAAAAATTAACAAAATAAAAACAGGCATGTTAAACAAGTCATTATTTATTTCATTACATAACACCCAAGTCACAAGTTCAAAATAAATTCCATCAATTTATAAGGAAATAAATTTTAAGAGAATAATATCAACCACAACAACAATAATCTTATTTGAATTAGGATTTAATTATATTATTACAGTTTAGTTTATGTGCTTTCATAGTTATTATAATTACATTTTTTTCTATTGCGTTTAAACATTCATGGTAATAGATCTACATACATGAAAAAGGAAACTAAAATCATATAATTGTTGTAGTATTTTATTTTATTTTCCATTTTAGTATAAATTTTTGAAATTATATTGATTAAATTAGATTTAGGAATTTTCATCCTAAAAATAAAATAAAATAAAAAGGTAATAAATATTTTAAGAATATAAAATTTATCAAAATTAAATTCTTAACCACTCTCCATTTCATAAATAAATAATATTATTTCACCTGAATATATAAATTTACTAAAAAAAAATGAAAATTAATAAGAATTTAAATAATACATAATTCAAGTTATCATAAAGTTTTGAATAACTTGTATGACCTTGATGTAGATTGAACAGCTACAAGAAATGGCTTTATTGATTCTCTTCACCTTTAAGTATTATAAAATTATTTAATATTTATTTTAAATTAAAATATATGATATGAGCTTTTAATCGGTTCGAGTATATGTAATTTTCAATAAATCAAAATCTACATAGTTTTCGTTAAAGAATTTTCTCATGCTTTTTTAATTTGATATCATTTTTTTATTATTATTATATATGTGACCAGAGAGGCTTATTGAGAAATGCACCACAGCCCTTGGCGATGAATACAAAACAGTACCCACACCAATAATCTGTACAAACTACAAAGTACACATATATATTACCTGTAATGCTAAAAGCACTATTATTATTATTATTATTATTATTTGTCGGACAGTAACATCTTTGTCAACATGTTGAAAACAAATGAATACGTCACTAACAGGTCTCTGCAAGAACACCATTTCAGGAAAGGTCCAAATCAAAGGTCCCTTCAACTGAAAACAGTACCTGCCAAATCCAGATGGACTTTCCCAACCAGGCGCGGACAAGACAGCAGTTGAAATCAGAGAAGAAGGGTCATGCTTTCCATTGGTTGCAAGAAGGCCTTGGAAGAAGGAAGAATCGATGCAAGTTTGGATTCAGAACCCAAAGTCTCTGTAAGAAAAATCACAAAAATTACGAGAAGGAGCGTGGAAAGGATAGTTGTGTGCTCATAAAGTTTAGGTTCTGCTGCTTAAGAGTCTGATAAAGATGCAAATCATGAGAAGATTATGACAAAATGAAGTGCACTGATGCCACTCTTTCTGCTTGTTGCAGTATGTAAAGGATATCATTAATAACAGAGTCCCAGGCAACAAGCGTAGTATTAAGCAGAATCAAAGATGCCTGTCTTCTTTGGATTGGACTCTCGGTGGAGCAGAGAGATGCTTAGCTTATGAAGCTAAAGGCACCTTAAACCATGCTGGTTTCAATGGAGGCCCATGAATGCTTCCAATAAATTCTGTAACAAAAGTGTCCAGAAAAGAAAAACAAATCACATGCTTTGGAAAAATGATTGAAACGGCGATTAGATATTGTGAAGGAATACGCTCTACAAGGCATTCGTGCGATAGTTTAAGTGAAAGGTTATGTGATCGGTGAAATAGATTCAATCTATAGGAACTGTGCTAGAAAGCTGAGAATCATGCCACCATAGACCTCTGTTCTTCTCCCTGCATTTAAGACCAGGTAGTTCGCAGCTAGAAAAGAAAGCAGAATCCTGAGCTTATTATGCTCACAAGCATGCTTATCCATGCATCCTCCGGTAACTCTTAAGATTATACAGAGATACTACAAAAAAGAAAGCGTAACTAAACGGGAACAGCTTGCCTAGACTCAGCTGTCGATCCATTTTCTGGCTCAGCTTCACCAACCAATTCCTCAAGTGATTTTCCCTTCGACTCAGGTACCGAGAAAGTAAACATCAATCCTAGGAAATTTGCGACACCCAGAATTATAAGAATCCCCCTCACTCCGACATCATCTACAGCATACGAGAATCCGAACGCACCCACAATTGCCCCTGCTTTACCAGATGCAGTTGATATACCATGGCAAGTAGACCTCAATCTCGCTGGGAAAATCTCAGCAGGAACAACAGATGTAATGCACTGGGACCGAAATTGGCAAAGAAGAAAGCGAATGAGTACATCACAACGAAGCCAATTTGGAGCACTGTTGGAGTCCAATGATGTTAAGGCATGGCCAAGACAAACATGAATACTGTCATGAAGAAGAACCCCATCAATTGAATTTCAAACCTACTAATATTGTCAATAAGTGCAACACTAAACCAATAGCCCGGAACAGTGATGCAAAGAGCAATTAGAGTTATCTCTTCAAGGGCATTCATAGTTTTAGCCTCGGGAACCCATCCAATAGCACTGAAAATGTCCTTTTGAAATAGATTATGGCTGTTGGAAGCAATGTTCAAGAAGAACCATGTGGCAGAGGTTCCAAGCAAGTGGAGTCCATGTTGAAAAACATATTGTTTAGAGAACAGACCAAAATCATTCCCATTTTCGCGCTCATTTTTTTCTTGTTCTGGATCCAATTGAACCTCAAGCACTTTTGCCATGTCAGATGCAGCCTGTGCAGCATTCTTCGCAGCCAAGGCAGTGTAGTGTAACGTGCAGTTTCAGGCATCTTCATGGGCCAGTAATAAGTAGTGCAGCTGGAATTGCGCCAAACATCACAATGATTCTCCAAGCGTGGTCAGCTTCGAGCAAAGTGGAGCCAGTTGGATCGACTTCAAAAGCTGGGGCAGGAAACTGGGCCTTGAAAGCCTCAGATATGATAACAGCAACCATCCCACCAGCCAAGATTCCAAAACCTTGCATGTCAAAAACAGCAGCAATAAAACACCACGAGTCTTTTTATAAGCATACTCAGACATAATTGCAGCAGAAAGTGGGCTGTCACCACCAATGCCATATCCAAGCCAGAAGCGAAAGAAGCAAAGGGCAGACACAACAGCAGGTCTTTTGCCAAAAGAGAGGCCTGAAGCTATGGAGCAAATTACAATGAGCATCAATGTCATACCATAGACACGTTTTCTGCCCTTATGTCACCAAGCCAGCCAAAGAAGAGCTGACGAGAAAGGGTACCGCAGAATGCGACACCCTTAACAGCTGATGATACATTTGAAGGCAAGGCTCCAGAAGAATCAGAACCTTATCTGGTAGTAATATATGCAACCTTGCAATTTGGTCACAAGGGAAATCTAGAAAAAATCATCTGCATCAGTGAAAAAACACATGCCAGCAATCACTATACAATAGAATAATATAAATCATATTTTAGGTTCTCACTTATAAGTTTAAGTTTTTAGATGAGATAGTTATTTAACATGGTATCAGAGACTTGTTGACCCAATGATCATGAGTTTGAATCTCACAATCTTTATTCTATTTGATAAAAATCAAGTACAAAATAATATGGGGATGAAATAGTACCATTAAGCACTTACAATTGTTCCTTTGCCACGATTCTCCGTGGACTAATCAAAACATATATTGATCAATCAACGGGCATCCAGCTTACACATAACACTAAAGAAGAAGAAATCATTCAATAAAAATAGTTCTGGAAATTGTTTTGTATTTACCCAGAAGGCCAATCTACATGACTATATCTGTGTGGACCATTAGACATGTGAGTGTTCAACAAACACAAAAGACGAAGTCATTGACAATAGGACATGAGACTCTGATAATTCCAGTCTCCTTAGTTGTGTGAACTTGTTCCAAAAGGTAAGGTCCACCGCCACACGTGTAAGATACACAATGATACAACTGAACTTATTCAGGAGAATTAGAGAAAATGACAATAAAAACATGGACAACTCAATTAATCAATTACCGAAACGAAAACAGACAAAACTTAAGAACTTAATTAAAAGGAAAATTAAAAAAATTAATGCAGAAGCATAAAGTAGGCGAGAATTGAATCGACTGAACAACTTTTCACCATTTTATTTGCGGTTAGGATTATTTTGTTTGAATGTTAGAAAACTTTCATTTTTATAATGTGTATAGATTTAGGTAAATATTTAAAATTCTAGTTGTTATATTTTTTACAAGAAATGTATATTTTAACTCGAATTCGAAATTTCCTATATAAATCATAAGGTTTTTACTATTACATCATATTTTTTGGGAACAATACCCTTTTTTATGATATGAAAATCCACTACATACATGCATGAAAAATAAATTTAACCTCTGTATTCTCCCCTTTTATTTTTATTTTTTATCTAACTTGAAATAAAAAATGCACTTTCATAACTAATTTTCTAAAATAAATAAGGTAGTAAACAATGATTTTATTATGGATTGTGACACTTAAATTGCTATTTTGACCCTAATTCAAATAACAAATGGTCTTGTTTAAGAGGGTATTAGGGTCTTTTTCTTTTAATAAAAAATGAGCTTTTTAAAATAACTCTGGCCCAAATGTTATATGTTTTCAGGGCATGATTAAATTACTAAAATGTCTTTTAAATCAACGAAATTAAAACTTTTAGTCAAGGAATATTTATGTCTTTTTAAGTTGATTTTTTTATTTTATTTTATTTTATTATAAGTATTGTTGTATTTTAATTAAATTTTAAAAAGTTGGTAGCTCATGTGTTCCATGTGTCATAGTGATGGAGGTGCCTCAGCAGAACATCTTTCATTGGTAAAAATTACTCATCCATTGGATAGTTAGATGGGTCACCACTTCCTCTTTCAATCTATATAACACATGTCATCAATATTTGGGTGGTTTGTAATTTATAAATCATTTTCTTTTTTTTCTTTTTTTCCTCTCTTTTTTCTAAAAATTGCATATTAATCTTCATTATTTTTTATATTTTTTTATGTCCTTGACTTTTCAATAAGAGTTTTATTTCCTTTCAATTTAATACTTCATTTCCAATATGTAATGTATTATTCTTTTCGAATGGGCCCCTATTATTTTAGTTTTTGACTTTTTTACATGAACCTTTTAAAGTATTATTTTAATCTCACCATTCAATTTGATTTTATTTTATGTTACTGAATTTTTATTTCTTTATTTTTATTGGAGTTCTTTTTCCTCTTTGATTTAACAAAAAATTGATTCCTTTTCTATAAGTGTTATTTTTTTTATTTAATTCTACAATTTTATTTTTTCATATATTCTTTATTTTTTTTTATCCTTATTCTTTAAGTTTCCTATTTTTTTCTTAAATAATTTTATTGGTGCTTCATCTCAACCTTCAATCCAAGCTTATGGTGTGCTATTTCTTTTAATTTTTTCCTTATTCTTTTTTCTAGTTTTTTTTTTCAATTAAACTCCCTAATAAAAAAAAAAGTAGTTTATTTTAACTAGTAGCATGTCTATTTGAAGAGCCAGCAGGAACATTTTGGAAAAAGAAGGGAAAACATTTAAAAATGGAAGCCTCCATAGTCAGCAAGGATTCTCATCATCTGCTAAATTTGAAAGTCGAAGCTACTACCTTTATCTCCCACCCCTTATTTTAAATGAAAATTTTTAGGGTAGCTTTCTCCTCAAGAGACCTGGAATCTGAATCTTCCACGATGTAAAAGTTCATGATTTCCTAAATCTGATGTAACAAAAAGGAATTCTGTACCACAATAATTTCAAACAGAACTGTCACAGCCCCACAATCGGTCTAAAGATAATGGAGAATAAATTATCTGTCCATAAGATCAACCTTAAGAATCTCACACCAGATTTTGTTAAGAATCGAAACAGAATCCACTTTTGTTTTTGTTAGGTACGATAGATCGTTGTAGTCCACCATTCAAAGGGATAAGGATTAGATCGCCACGATTCCTATAATAGATAGAAGTGTTCTATTTGTTTATCACTCGGGCAAGTTATCTTTGATTTAGTGTTCAATATAGAATTTACTCTTTATTCTTTTGGAGATCAGAGGCTGTAAATGACCTGAGAAGATTTGGCATCTATTCCACGACATTAGAACAAGGATTTCAACACGTATCTGTCATTTATACCAACGCTAGGTAAAGTTGATTGAAATATAACATAGGATTGGAATATCGAGACGTAGCACTCAGTAGATCAACAGCACCCATTACTAGTACATAATGGGAATAGGATGCAGTAGGTCAAAAGAACGAAAGAAGGATGTGGGAATCGACTCATCTATGCATTTTAATGCTGGGAGCAAAATACAATGATATTCCAGTGGCATCTGTGACAGAGAAATCAGACTCCTAAAGTTCGAGATGGAGGGCATCTTTATACTATCCTAAGATTTGCCACTTTCTAATCTACATTCTTGATTCGAAAAGTTTGCCAATTGCTGAACAACATTCGTGATTACCATCTCTGAGATTTTTAACTCTTGGACCCCAGAATTCCAAGATAGCGACTTTGGCAATCTTCCACTGGTTACCATCTAGGACAGCTGGCTCTTTTCTATTTCTCCATTGAAAAGATTTCTTATACCTTTCCACCTAAAAATAACTTGAAAAGGGACAATAGCTATCAGTAATAAATCATCACGCTTCCTAGATGTAAAAAGAAAAAAAATGAAAGTGATGGAATGGACAGGACATTGATATACAGGGCATTCAAGATGAAAGTATATAGAACAAGGAAAGCAGGACATCCACACAGTTTTATTGAGTTCTGCTGTATACTATTTGCTTATTAGCCAAACTGTAAACCCAATTATTGGGAGAGAAAAAAACAGAGCTTTCTTCACTCGGTCACTCTCTTTCATAAGAATCGACTGGCAAGTGGTGAGCGAGAAATGTTTATTTTGGGTGAAAACATTATTAGATATCATCATATGCACGGGATAATCAGCTTATTGGAAAATTAATTGACCAGTTTTCAAATGCTATGTCTCTTCGAGAAGGCATTTTACACAGAGATCACACCAGGTGACTTTAATGGTATGTCAAGGTCATATCTGGATATTGCCACTCACAACAAAGACTTAACTAAAACCTTAACATAAAGCACATATATGAACGTGTAACAGATTAAAACATAATTCAAAAAATCAACTATCAGAATCTTTTCACAGCATCCTATGGTGCATTTATTGTTAGAAAGACTGCATGTCAGTGAACTTGCTTATCAAGAATCAATTTACTTCCTAAACTGGTTCTTCTTGCTTATAGGTAAAAAGAAAGGACAAATGATGAGAAGAAACTGCCCTAATGATGAAACCTCCACTAAGATTTAGCGCCCGTTTGGTAACGTGGCGCGGACGGTGGTTTGAAAAAAGTTAGCATTTGAGTGTTTGGTAAAGCTGTAAACGCAAATAAAAGTTGGTGGACCCCACCTTTAATCGATTCTCATCCCCTGCTTAATATATATATATATATATATATATATATATATATATATATATAAAATTTTAATATTAAAATAATTTAAAAAGTAATTATAATAAATAAATATATTAGAAGAATATCACAATATAATTTTTGTCTTGCAATTTTAATTTTATTTTAAATGATATTTTATGATTGTTTCGGGATCGAAGAGCCCTTCACGTATAAATTTAGTTTGGATGAAATTATTTTTTTTCAACCTCAAACTCAACCATGGTTTTAACCAAACACTTCACTGCTTATTTTGAACCACAATAAAAGCATTTTTTTTAAAACTATTTTTTTTCAACCTCAACCACAAAAACAAAAGCAATTCCAAACATACCCTTACACTTACAATTGACCATGGCTATCCTAAAGCACATTCTCTACTATAGAAACCTGAAACATTTTGGAATATTATTTGTCAATATAATAACATGTATATGTGCTGGGAATAGTGTGGGATGCATATACCTTGAATTTAGGTGGAACGGTACCATTTCTATCAGTACCAGTGCTCCCAAAGCCAAACTTTGGCTTCTTCTCTGCAGGTCTCAGTATTTGGAAAGAACATAGTAGATTCTCATCCACGCTCATCATGGCACCAGCATTGTCAAACTCTCCACAATAATTCGGTGCTGAAAATATGGTTACGAGTTGCCTGTTAGCAAAAAACTCATATCCATCTTCTACAACCTGCAATTATGACAAAATACGCTTATAACAAATGAAAACGTTCCTAACTGTAAGACTTATGATGCCTAGAGGGCCTCAATGCAGTAAATAGCCAATTAAAACACATTTCATACCTGATGAGCTCGACAAATTAGATCAAGGTCATGCTTCTGAAGAAATTCTGTCACCCTATCAGCACCAAATATATATGAAACTCCCCTATCATTTGGACCCCAACCTTTAATGTCTTTACTGGGATCAGACCAGAGGAGATCACATAACAAACCGGTTTCTGGAACAACTGAAGGTCGGTATAAATTTCTTATCTGATCCAAACTCCGCAGATCAGGAGAAAGTCCACCATGCATGCAGAGAATTTTTTCATCAATGAGCGCTGCCACAGGCAGGCAGTTGAAGCAATCTGTGAAAACCTTCCAGAGTCTGACATTGAATCTTCGTTTGCACTCATCATAAAATCCATATATACGGTTTACAGAAGCACATTCATGGTTGCCTCTCAATATGAAAAAGTTTTCAGGATATCTTATTTTATACGCAAGCAGAAGGCATATAGTTTCCAGGCTTTGCTTTCCACGATCCACATAATCCCCCAAAAATAAGTAATTGGCACGGGGAGGTAATCCACCATATTCGAAAAGCCTCAGCAGGTCAGAATATTGTCCATGTATATCACCTGGGTGACATACAGATAATAATGCACCAGGCATGTCAGAATTTCTTTCCTAACAACTACGAACAAACTTTCTTCTTTGTTATAACATTTAACTAAATGTGCTAGGATATCATCTCATTATAGGCTATGATCCAACTTCATATTATTTACAGACGAAGAATCCTCTCTCATCATCTCAGTATTTGTAACTCGTAATCATAAAGGAGAATGAAATGAGAATTTTCAAATTAAGAGGATAATGGAAGTTCACAAAAATGGAAAGCACAGTCCGAGAAACGACACGAGAGTGACAAACTTGAAGATGACCATAAATCACAAATTTTCAGAACTCGTTATATTACCCATGACTGTTATTTTAATATCAAAAGAAACAATAGTGATAAAAAATGCTCTTCAAATATGGCAAGCATAACTAATCAAGATAACTAACCAAGTTCTGCAGCCAGTAAACTTGAAGTGTCAGTAAATGAACTCTGAGCCTTGACTCTTAACAGATTCAACTTTCAATCAATGCATACTTTTGACTTTCCTAACATGAAATTCTCAATTTTGACATTATATATATGGCTGTAAGAAAATAATAGGGTTTATAAGAGGATATTACCACAAATCTTTATAGGAGCTTCAAGCTCTAAAAGATTAGGCTGCTTCAAGAAAACCTCCCTTGAAGTGATGCAAAGTTGCCTAATTTCAGTCTCAGAAAGCTGAACCTGCTTCCCTGGTTTCCCCCTTACTTCAAGCAACCTAGAAATGATTCCATCAAGAACAAAAGGCTCCATATTTTGTTCTCACTTAAGTCTTCTCTTCTCTTCTCTTGTCACCCCCTGAAAGATTAAGGAGGAAGCACACAGATAAAAAGGCTAGCACCACCGACACTGCGCATGATGGTTGCTATGATTTGGCAGCATGGCTTTATAAAAGGGTGAAAGAAGATTGAAGGGAATATTATTTTTTTTTGGGGGGGGTTGAGTTTTCTTTGTAGTGGAGTAAAGAATGAACGGCTTGTGGAGCGCAGAATTTTGAAAAAAAGCCCAGCAGGAATATATTCTTCGTTTTGTCAGAGAAATTAAAAGGTAAACTAGCAAGTGTTAGAGAAGGAGAGCAGAGAAAGAAGTAAAGTAGTCGTAGTGGGTGGGAAACAATGGAGCCCAGAGAGAAGCTCCTTCTTGAGAGAAAGAAATGCTGATAATGGCGGCGCTCGTGACGCTTGTTTTCTTTGAAATTTTGCGAGCGGTAACCACAGCGCCACCAATTGTAGCGTTTTCGCTTTTCCGGGTAGTGATGGTGGTGGACCATCACCCGTCCGTTGCCGCTTGAGATGAGATGAGACCCCATCTGTCTTCACTCCCCGCTTCCGGATCGATTTATTATCTCTCGACTGGATAATTGCCAATTTTTGCTATCAATTGGAGTTTCTTTGCGGGCCTCGGATATTATTCTAAGCCTACCCACACAAAAAAGGGCTCGAATCACGTGCTTTCGAGAAAGACGGAGAAACGGCCACTTTCTGATATGATATCTATCACTAAAAAAAAATTATTTATATATATATATATATAAACATATGTCGGTCTGATCAGGAGGACTTGTTCTGCAATTGTATAGAGGAAATCCAATGCTTATTGTGAGTAAACAACGCACTCTGACTACACTGGAGTTTCTTTTTTGGTCTTGGTTTTACTTGAGGTGATTTTTTTTCCTTGATAAAGTGGCTTATCGTGATCTTGATTATCTTTCTTCTTCAATATTGAACTTCAAGATGCATATATATATAAACAAAGTTCTTGAAACTTTCGAATCTTGTTTGTTGATGGTTGGGAAGGCAGGACGACTGACAATATGGCTAAGGAATGGTTATCGATTTTAAAAATATTAAAATTGTTGCTTCTCCTTTAAAGATTGTAGGGAAAAGGTGGGTTTTTTATGGGTTTGTCTGCCTCTGTTTTTCCCTCTCCTTTTTCACACTGAGGATTCGTTGCTCGACATTCCACTTTCATTCATTTACAATCGGGCGAGTAACAGGTCGCGTTTGCTGACAGTTTCTTTGGTTTTTGTTACTGGTTAGATCTTCAATTTTATTAGGAAAAAAAAAAAAAAACCCTGATTACATAAAGCAATTAGTGAACCGGCCCTCGATGTGTGAAAAGATGGCTCTTGATGTATGACGAATAATTTTGATGCAACACAGATTAAGGCTTTTAGAAGCTCAAGATCTTTACTTTCTAGCAGCCGAGAATCCATAATCAAAGTGACTTGGTTTTTTCAATGTTCCAAGAAAGAGAAATGCATCAGATTCCATTTCTCATTCAGGTCCTTATCGTTTGTTTGTCGATTCACTCAGCTGTTATCTCACATTCCTACTCACGATCCTCTTTTCTTTTCTTTTACTACAAACACAAGGAAGTGCATATACAGAAATGTATAGGCTGCTGCTATGTATGAATATAAGAGCTGAAAGACCAGCAGAAAAACGAACGGTGCTAATTAACATGAAAAAAAGAAGGAAAAAGAGATTGCGTGCATGGAAAGTAGAGCAGACATGAGCAACCTGATGTTTGTAAGAAACACGACGCGAAAAATCAAAACCTAGATTTGCATGGCATGTTGATACAATCACTAATTAGTGTATGGAATGACGGGAATTGTTCAGTACTCGTCATCTGCTTGAATTATGAATTCACTTACTCATTTCCATGCAGTTTCTCTGCTCGGCATGTTATATATCATTGTTTACATCAATAATTGTGCTTGATTTGGATTCCTATGCATTATTGGAATCAAACAGGTGGAAAGTCGCATGAATGAACGGTGAAGACGAGGTAGAGGACAGGGTTGGAATCCAAGCCTACTGGGAAACTCCAAGAAGTTCATTGTAAGGTTCTTGGCCATTCTTTGCCTTCACTCCAGCTAGCTATGACTAATTCTCCTCTAAAAATCACTTAAGGTTGAAATTCCCACCCGATAGCCACCAATATATATTTATACACAGCTGGGTAAAACATGATGGTGCATTAAATTCATCTCCTCGTTTTATTTTTTATTTAATTATTTTGTTCCAGTTTTGCAATATTATACTCTACTAGTTATTATAGTAACTAAGCTTGTGGTTGGTGTATTTGTGAATGAAATTAGAGTAATTATACCTCTTTGTTAGATTTATACCACCCCATGTATATATACACACACGAGATAACTTGCCCGCGTGTTGTGCTGAGTTTTTTTTATATAAAAAACTGATTAATTTTTTGCGTGTTGTGATTGGTTATATTAATATTTAATTAGTAAAATTATAACAGATAAAATTTGTTAAAAATAGGTTTTTTCACCTAAAAGGAACATTGTAATTGAAACTCAAGGGAAATGATTCTTATATTTTTTAATTGTAGATAGCATGGGCAAATTTATATACCCATTTTGTTTATGTGTTGCTATTTTTTTGTTTTTTATGTAATATTAAATCTGAAATATTATACATAAAATTATTGTAAAAGTATTTTTTTAACAAAAATAACTTAAAATCCAAGAATTAAATTTTTCTAAGAAATAAAACCTAACCAAAAAGAAAATAATTAGAATTAAAAAAACAAATTAAGAGCGTGTGTGTGTCTAACAAATAAAGGAATTAAAATAAAGAATTAAAAATATATAGGCCAAAATGAAAAAAAATATATGTAAATAATTTTAATCAAATGATTAAATTAAACCAATTAAAATTGTTGCAAGGAAAAAATAATTAATTATTTTATTTCTTGATTTAGTTTCGATCCATTTATTTTTTCAGTAATTTTTAGTAGAATTTATCTTTGCATTAAACATAGCTTTAGTTAAAAAAAACAGAGTAAGTTCATCTTTGGTGGTGTAAAATAAAAGTAAGACATTCTCTCATGTATGTATAGTTAATATTCAATTATTAGTTATTTGTTATATTTTTTAAGATGTTAATATTAAACAAATATCATAATATATAATTATTTTTAAGAGAAAAAACCTTTAAAATAATTTTTCTAATTATTTTCAATGCATTATCTATAATAAAATAAATATATTAAAAAAACTAAATAATTGAAAAAGTCTTGTAAATTGATTGTTTCACTCTAATGTATAGCATTATTAAAAATATCAAGAACCATTATTTTTTTTTTACATGTTATAAAATTTGATTTTGTCTGCGACGAAACGTAGGGCAAAAGACTCATATATTTTTAATCTATAGATAATCTGATGATTTTTTTCACCTATTTTGTCTATGTGTAGGTTCATATATTTTTTATTCATATAATATTAGATCAATTTTTCACAAAAACAATATCGATTAATGAATTATCTTGATTATTATTCTTATTGCTATTATCTTGATTGTTAAATTGTCATAATTATTGTAGCTATCATTATGAATATTATTATAAATAATTCATATTTTTATTATTATTACTCATACTATCGATGACACCATAATTATTGTTAGAAAAAAAATTAATTTTTTTTATTTTATAGATTTATTCCTCATATTATTATATTAAAAATATTCCAGAACAATGATATTAATATTTTTTTTTCCAAAAAACCTAGGTCATATATGTGTGTGTGTGTGTGTGTGTGTGTAGAAGGTACTGATATTAAATAAATATAAAAATATATAATTAGTCTCACATATTTATAAGAAAAAAACTTATAAATTATCATTATCATTATTTTGAATGTCTTGTCTATAACAATTAAAAATTTCAACACCTAATAATATTTATAAAAAAGCAATTAAGAAAAATAAATGACAAAAGAAAAATTAATATTATTAGATTTTAAAAATTATTTGACTTGAAAAATAAATAAAAATAAAAAACTAAGAGCATGTACATATAAACATAGACAAAAATAACAATGGAAATAATAAAAATAAGAAACAAAAACTAAGAGCATGTACATATAAGCATAGATAAAAATAGGAATCGTTTAAGAAATATAAGAAAAATAAAGTAATTAAAATAAAATCCAAGATTAAAAGTATAAGGATCAAAATGAAAAACACATATATAATAAATATCATTTAAATGACAAAATTTAGCTAGCAGTTCAATTCATCTTTTACCTTCCACCTCCACCATATGCCGTGTCTGTTTGGGAATGTGGTTCATGTTGCTTTTGAAAGTGTTTTTCGTTTAGAAATGTATTAAAATAATATTTTTAAAATTTTTTGAAAATCTTTTTTGACATCAGCACATCAAAATCATCTAGAAATATTATTTTTTTAATTTAACATAAAAAAATTAATTTTTTTTCAAAAGCGATTTTCAAACACATTCTCAAACACCTCTGTCATCTCCCATCAAAACCACAATTCAATTCATATTTTCAAATAGTAATGAACGCCGAAAATCAAGATCAAGTGGCTGATATCATGACAAAGGCATTAAAGATGAACACGTTTGAGAAGCTGTGAAATTTGTTGGGTGTATGCGTGGTGCTACTGCCGCTACTGCTAAACTGCATGATGAAGATATTGCAGTTTAAGGGAGGAATTGTTGGAGTTGAGTCAGTCAATAAAATTTCCTAGTCTTTAAGATTAAGAGATTAGCTTTGAATCATTCCTGTTTATTAAACCTAGTTTGTAGGAGTCCAAAATGGGTTGCATATTTTCCTATTTTATGTTGTAACAGCTGATACATATATATATATATATCAGCACTGCCTCATTGAATAAGACAAGCAATTATTATGTATTTACATGAGTATAAAGGTTTCTGATCATAACAAACTTACCCATGACATCATAGTCTCTTTTAATGTATTGTATAATAATAATATATATCCCTAATGAAAAGGGGAAGCCGTACTCCAATTTTAAGACCACACAGGAGGACCCGGCCAGGAACCTAGTCCGAACAAATTATCTTGGATCAATCTAGCTATTTGTTTCATTTGCTGAAGAAACCAACAGTAGATGCATTAAATACATGATGCTAAGGATTGAATTTTGAGTTATACCATGAAAAGCTTGTGTCAATGATATAAACTTTACATTTGAGTTTTTTTACTCACATATAACTCTTAACTAATTCAAAATTATAGATGATAAATGAATTTTCACTTTGCTCATGTATTTGTGTAAGATACATTGGCTCAATAATTTATAATAAGTATGGATATGAAATAATTTAATATAGTAAATATAATGGACATGAATTTAAAATAAATGGATTTTTTTGGATAATGATCATACTTGGTGAGTAATTAATGACAAATCAATATTATCTAACCTGACTCAAAACTTGATCGAAATCTAAACTAAGAGAGATACACAGACATACATGTATGTATTACTCAATTGTTTTTTTATTGAATGTATAAATAATAAATAATAATCATATAATGAATATTCAAATGGACACTTGAAATTTAATAAATAAAATATGAAAAGCTGATTTTTTATATCCAATAAATAATAAATATAGTTTAGATATAAAGAAACTCAACCCATAAATACTCCTTTTCATCTCTAAAATTAGACAGGCTTGAGTAGTTTTAAGGGGAAAAACCTTCTCCTTCAACATCTCATCCCTCTTCCTAGCTTTGCAGACACATTTAGCACAACTTTCTTGTTATTGGGCTGATTCCCTTCACCATGTGTATTAACTTTAATTTTTAGGTATTAGAGAATTTGTGATCCTTTTTTTTTATAATTAAGGTATTTGGACTAACTTGTATATATTATAATTAATCTCTAGATCCATTAAATATTTTATAAATTTAATGAATCTATAAAATATAACGGGAATGATAAAAAAAAATAGCTGATAAGGCTCAAATATAGAGTAAGAGAAAGACTGAAGCCCTTTATGACCGCCATGTAAAGAACTTTGCTGGCTTCTTTCCTTGTTTTCTTGTTTTGCAGTGTCATTTCAGCCCGGTGAACTACCTATCTTCTTTGAAGATTACAGCCCTCGTTATAATCGAAAAGAGTCACATCCTCGGTGAATGGGACATTTTATTAATTATTTTGTGAAGATTTCAGCCCAAACGCAGTTTAGAAAAATACTTAGTCACAGTTTAGCATTTCGATCCAATCTGCTTTTTTGTTGTTTTTTGTTTTATTTTTAAAATTGGTGATTTAGTGTTTTTAGATCATTTTAATATGCTGATGTCAAAAATAATTTTTAAAAAATAAAAAAATATCATTTTGATGCATTTCGGCACGAAAAGCACTTTGAAAAGCAACAGCAACCACATTCCCAAACACCCCCTTAATAACATTGTGATTGGGGGAACTGATACTATTTTGGGAAGTTTTTTGACCCAATCTTGCAATTTGCTGTGGATGGAAAATTAAGTGCTGGTCAGATGATAAAAATAATAATTAAAAAAATATTGGATGTTTTTATTAGGAAATAATAAAAATTATATTATGGTGTCTTATTTACAGGCTTAAGTTTTTAGATGAGATTGTTTCTTAACATGGTATCAGAGTCTTGTTGACCTAGTAGTCACGTGTTCAAATCCCATCACTCCTATTCTATTTGATAAAAATCAAGCATAAGGTAATGTGGGTCCGTGCAAGTTTCAAGCTCAAATGCCATTCACTTGAATGGATGTATTAGAAAATAATATAAATCATATTTTAGGATCTCACTTATAAATTTAAATTTTTAGATGAAATAATTTTTTAATAATTTTATGTACATGGAATTTGAGGAGACATTAGGACCATATAAGAGGTATATATGTTGTTCCATGGATGATGATTTAGATGTGGAGAGTGATGACACAAACATGGACGATTCAAAATAAGAGAGCGTGGGAGAAGCGAGCGACATGCAATGCTCTTTCACTGTTATTATGTGGAAAAATAAGTTCGATATGACTAATCAAAAGAACGATGTTTTAACTATAAAAATGTTCTTCCTCTGTAGAGTTGTCACTCATTCTACCCTTTACATTATTCAACATCTTGAATTGTACCCTTCTAACCACCATTCAAACTAGTTGACCTGTTCTTGAATACTATGCAGTGTGCAACTCCAGAATTTAAATATTTATGAAAAATAAACATTCAAATCCATACCCAAAATATTAAAAATTCTAATCTTCCTAATTTTGAGCTCAATGGGATTCGTTTTTTTCTTAGCTTCTCATTTATTTATATATTATATCAGGTGCGACTTGGTTTTTCTCTTTTCTTTCTAAACAGTATTTCCTGAAACAATAAACTTGATTAATATTAGAATTTTAGAGCATCCTCGTACTGTAGTTTGGATGGATACCATGTTAAAAAATAATATAAATTATATTTTAGGATATTGTTTAAAAATTTAAGATTTTAGGTAAGATAGTTTTTTAACATGATATCAGAATCTTGTTGACCTAACAGTCACGAATTCAATTCTTATCATTCTTATTTTATTTGATAAAAATCAAGCACAACATAGTTTGAACTCGTATAAGTTTCAAGCCTAAACACAATTTATTTGAAAAAATATGTTAAAGAATAATATAAATCATATTATGAAACCTTATTTTAAAACATAACTTTAGAAGTGAGATGATTTTTTAAGATAGTGGGATGGGTAGGGTTAGAAACATAAAGTGATATCAAAGATAAGATTGATGAGCGTGGTTAGTGAAAGGAAACATTGATCAATGAATATCCTACTGGTGAGAAGTTTTTTTGTAGTTAACCCAAGGATAAACGACAATTTCTTAAGTTTCGTGTGTAGAAGGCATTGCTGATGAATAATATCTTCCATGGGATGAAAATGAAGCTGGTGGCTCCATTATGATTAATTCGACACAGGTTTAAATTATTTAATGACTTTTGGGAACGATGAACTAGTCGAAGTGCACCTTGTAACTTTGTTTGGATCAGGGTGTTTCTGCACACAACAAATTAAGATTGGAACAAAGCTTTGACTTTGTCTAATTCGAGTCTTCGAGGTCCCATGTTAGAGAAACTTTTCAAAGAAAGACAGCAGTCACCTCGTTTTTTATCCACTGATAATTATGTGGTTTATAAGGCCCACGTACAAGAAGAGTCATTCAGATCCTCTACTCGGGGAAAAGAGGGGGGAATACAGGGAGATAAAAATGGAAAATACTCATCTAGATTATGCATATGATCAATCCTTCCATTTCAATAAATTATATGGAAGGAGAACAAAAAGAAGATAAGAAACATATATATTTATATCTATAATTAAGATAGTTCAGCAAGGACTAGCAGCATCTTCAGATGAATTCAATAGTTGCTCCAGATAATCAGCACCTAAATCTTCCAAAACCACCACATTCTCTATCCTAACATTCCTCTCTTTCTTGCTTCTGTTTCCCAGTTTCCTTCTCATGGAGTGCTTCCTCTTTAGAGCCACCACAGGCGAGCACCCATCCTCGTGATCATCAGTACACTTCATATCCTTCAGTGACTCCCTCACTTTTTCAACTGGGAAATTGAGTGTCGCCCCAGTTCCTCTCATTGAAAAAGCAGCTTGATCGTAAGCCAAAGCAGCTGCCTCTGCACTGTCAAAAGTGCCTAACCACACCCTTACGCCCTGCCTTGTGGAGTCCCTTATCTCTGCCGCGAATTTGCCCCATGGCCGCCTCCTAACACCTCTGTAGGACTTTTCCTTGTTGGGATCTTCTTTGGATATGGAACTAACCTCTTCTTCCTTGATAACTCCATTACAGGAAGTTGTTTTTGACGTTTCTTGAGTGGCCTCCGAGATTAGCCCAAAAAGAAGCATTTCGTCGGAGTCATTTTCATTGAAGGGGAGAGAACTTTGGTTAAAAGATCGGCCGTAGAAAAAGTCTGGCGATTCAAAACAAGATTCGGATGAAAAATCAGAATTTGAAGATTGAAAGAAGGAGCCATCCATTTGAATTGGCTGGGGGGGGATTTCAGTTGTGCTCTGCAATTTGTGTTTTTTGTGGCCTCCTGTTTCCTTCTAGTGCCTGCTGGGGCGTGCAAAATTTGAAGTCTAGGGTCCTTTATATACCTGGAAAAGGGTTGCCGTCAGTTTGGCAGGATTTTGATTCTATCTAAAAAATTAATTACAATTTTTTTTGGAAAAAATATAGGTATTTCTTTGAAAATTTATGGTGTGCGGATATTTTATATAATATTTATTTACAAAAATTATTTAATATTCATTTTGTTCTATCTACAAATTATTTAAGCTAGCCCTGCAATATTCTAAAACACAGAAAAAGAATGGGTGTGGGATCCATATCCTCATGCCCTTGGGGTGAAATTACAGATCGGTCAACAAAAAGTTGGATCTCCACGTCAGAGTTTGTGACCACGTCATCCCAATCACATAAGCTTTGTCTGTACATGGGATTTGTTGAAGAGGGCCTTGTCCACTTGTCATCCGAAAATTATTTTCCTCTTTCTCCCCGTAATTGGGACAGCTCGGGTTGGCTGCTACGTTTCCCTCCAAAATGATCGCTCCGCTCAGGAGCCACTCTTTCCTCTGGTTAGTTTTCACTGGTTTTCCTCACTTGTAAGGCAACAGAATTAGAATAAACTTAACTCAGAATTAATAATAATAAAACTACATATTATAAGCATAAGGTGAATTTCCTTGTAACTTCCGATTTCATGTGGTTGCATTTCACCGAGAATTTATGTATATTTCCCGATTAAACTATTAAAAGTTGTTTACCGCCAATCGGCTATCCAAAAATATACAGAATCAATTGTCATCATAGATATGGATCATAAATTTTAATATCTTGTGATTTCAAATGGCCCCTTAAAATCAAGGAAGAGTTGTTTAATAATGTTATTTTTTAAAAAAATATTTTTTTTTTCAGAAATGATTTTTAATATCAATATATTAATTATAAACCACGAAAACAAATAAAAAATGGAATTTTCAATGATCCGAACTGACAGATAGATTATTGTTGAATGCTTGAAAGTCCTCCAAAAAGAATGGATACCATGACGTCGATAGTGACAAGACGTTGGGATTTTCAAATATTCTAGCTTCCATTTGTTTTGTTTTTCATCTGTAGCTTCTAGGAAAGCTAGTTTCAGGAGAGCCTCTTTTTCAGGTCTCTTTAAATGAGAACGCCATTAAAGTCTCTTCTTTGTTTTCACTGCACGACTTTTTTTTTTTTATTTTTTTTTGTGTATGTTGTTAGGGATGAAAATAATAATAATAAAAAAGAAAGATTAATTTGAGAGAAATAAAAAAAATAAGGGATGAAAATCAAACTATTTTAAAAACTAAATAAAATTATTAAAATATATTTAAAATTTCTAGTCTAGTTAGGTTTGGTTTTTTAAGGTTAAAATTGACATATCATAATCGAATCGAACTCATTCAAATATGAAAACAAAGTCCACTTTCCACGCTCCATTTTATTTCGAAAACGCAACACACGCGCGCGCACAAAACGTCAGTGGTCCTGTCTCACTCCTTCCTCAACTGTCATCCCTCGGTCACTAGCATGTTTCGTAACCACAAATATGTAAGAAAAAAGGGGGCCCAGCCCAAACCAATTAAGGCACGAGTGACATGGTTAGGCAAGCCATGATGCCAACAGATTCATGGTACATGGTCGATTGATAGATGTTTCACGACTCGCTTTGCATCCTTCCCGAGGCCCCACTTCCCAGTGCTTTTTCCACTAATTACTCGCCCTCAATAATTTTTATTTAAAAATATATTAAAATAATATTTTTTAAAAAAAAATCATTTTTTATATCCGCACCTAAAAATAAACTAAAATTATTATAAAAATAAAAAATAAAAATAATTTTTTTAAACTCATTTCCAAACACCCTGAAATTGTAATGCTGCCTAGATACTCTTATGGAAGTATAGACTGTCCCATGTTCTCTTTAAAATGTTGGTATCTAAATCATTTTATATGCACTTAATTTATAATCAGGTAAGTAATCAGTGATTCTCTCTCATTTCTTACAAAATATATACATGCATTTTTTTTAGCTATTGATTTTGATTATCTTCTGGCGAATTTGACAGAACACAACATGTTCTTTCGGTACCCAATCAGAGATCGAGCAAGGTGAGGTCGGGAGAGGGGAAGTGGAGGAAAATAACAATCTCAAAGATGTGGGTGCTACGTGGCATTGTCGTGGGTTTGCCATGTCATCATGTCACCATGGAAATAGATCCACCCTATCGCAAATCTTGAATCATATCATTTTTAATGATTTTTATAAAACCAACTTGCTGCCCCCTGTGTTTATGACAATTCCTCGTCTTACCCCTTTTATTTCAAACTTGATCGATTGACACCAGAACCATTTTCGATTTGCCTCAGCTAATATACAAGGATCAAATTGTGTTTTTGCAAACAAAGAGACTCAATTAAACAGCATTAAAACATAAATAATATATATTTGAATATTCAATGGAATCCAATCTTTATATATCTAAAATAATAATGCAATTTGGTCCTTCCTATTCGTTGATTAGAGTCGCTTGAGCAGCATTTTTTTCAATTTTGATGTCAAGCCATCAAATTTGAAATACTTATAAGGTCAAGAAAATCAATTACCATGGAATATATTAGAGGCAACAAGGTAATTTTTTATTCTCATATAAATATCGGCAATGATTAATAATATCGCTCATTTCAATTAGTGTATACGTCTCTTCTTCTTCTTTCCATGATCTTACAGCGTGGATCTATGGCAATGATGGGGTAGCAGCTAACGAGACTTGCAACACAGAATCGCTTGAATGCATGCACTTTGCAATGGATATCTGACATCTTGGACGGCAGACGTCATTTCTGTCGGAAAAAGAACCAGGGACCGGCGACAGTAAAAGTGTTTGCCGATTGCTTTCGTAAGACTAGCAACAAACGAACACTGATCTGGCACCGGTAAACAGAGAACTCAGAATATTCCTAACATAATAAAAACAATTGTTATAGATTACGAAAGATCCAAGCATCGAAAAGATAAGCTTGGAAAAGTCATGCATTAATTACAGCTTAGGATTCGAAACCTCACTGTTTCAGGATGTAACTGGTACATGAACCCGTGCCTAAGCCATCCTCAATCAAGCCTGTAAAATTTGTACAGATAATGCCAGAATCTGGAAAAAAAAACTCACAGCTGTTAATAATTTCAAGCCTGCAATCAAATCAAAACCATGGAGCAGAAAAAATAGTTGCGAGGAGGGACAAGTTCATGATGAGTTCAATCTCGATCCACTCTGCCCAGCCCCATCAACCTCAAACCCTTTATGTTGTTCACATGATAAACAAGCCAAAAGCAACATGTTACACTGTACAGCCTCTTTTTTTATTATTGTCTTGTGACGATGAAACAAAAACACTTTTCATTTTTTATGGCTGGGATCAATGTACCTCATATCGATTAGGTGAGTGGGGGAATCATATCTTTTATCTTCTTTTTTTTCTTTTAATTTGCACGTGGATTAATTAGAGATTTGGAGCCATCAGTCACAACACGTCTCACTTTTCTTTGCATAGAGTTGATTATTAGTCAAGTCTTGTTAAAAAAAAAAAAAAAAGGAACTAGTCAAGTCCACATTTTGTTTTCAAAATTCGATCAGATACTCGAGTAGTGTGGTTCAAATTACCTTGTTCTAGAAGAGCACGAAGTAGCTTTATTCTATCTACCCTTCTCCTCCCATTTGCCTGCTTTCATGCTCTTAAACCATATAGAAAATCTAATTATAAGTGTGGTCGAGATTGTTTTTTAAAATAGTGTTTATTTAGAAATATATCAAAATAATATTTTTTTTAATTTTTTTTTAAATTATTTTTCATATTAACATATAAAAATAATCTAAAATACCAAATATTTTTAATTTAAAATAAAAAATAAAATAGGAAACTGGCATGGGATTCCGGAGCTTT
Source organism: Salix dunnii (assembly GCA_015731905.1). Lineage (NCBI taxonomy): Eukaryota > Viridiplantae > Streptophyta > Magnoliopsida > Malpighiales > Salicaceae > Salix > Salix dunnii. Next base: position 10,668,275 of record CM027666.1, on the reverse strand, counting down.
TGTTCATGTAATTTTTTTTGAGTAGTGTGGAGAGATAAAATGCTCGTTGGAATAAGAGTGTATTTGAGATGTAAAAGGACACCATTATTTATTTATTTATTTATTTATAATTGTTCAAAAAAATAATATATTTAAAAAGAAAAAGAAAAAGGAAAGAATCATAATTTTTACTAATGTTGGCAGTCAAAATATGGTTATGATTTGTGTCAATTCTTTCAAGGGCTATCAATTGTGAAATGGAGTTAGAATGACTAGATTCGGAGCTTCCTCTTTCCTTTTCACTAGTGACCTTTATAAATTATTCTTCATGTGAGTCCAAATAACAAATATCTCGCAAACTTTTTCTCACTAATTAATAGCTTACTAATTTATTTTTAAAAAATATATTTCCAATTATCTTCCAAGAAAAAAAATCACCATCATTCTCGGCTAATAAAATTAAAGAATAATATAAATTATATTTTGATCTTATATTTAATAATTTAAATTTTTTTGTTGTAATATCTTTAGATATAATATTAGAGTTTTGTGTTACATTTTTAAATTTCACCGTCAATATTCTATTTGATTAAATTAAAACATGATACTAGTAGTTGTGTCTAAATGCTTTTATAAGTTTCAAGATTAAATAAATTTTATTTAAAGTGAATATATTAAAAAATAATATACATAAAATTTTAAGATTACTTGAATTTTTAGGTTAAAATAATTTATTGTGAGGTTAGAAAAAAATGCAAGACATGATATTGACGAATCTTTGCATGTTTCAAAATTAACTTGTGAAATAATAATAATAAATTATATTTGAATTTCAGTTAATAACTTAAATTGTTCTATTATAAGGTTTCTTTACTGGTTGCAAAAAAAAAAAGATGGTAAATTTAAATACAAAATTAAAGTCCTAATATTACCTGGCATGGAAAGCAATAATATAAAATAAAGAACCTAAAACCATTACTAATTACCTACCAAAACGCTTGCTTAATTAATATATATTTTCTTAAATTTCAAAATTAACATGACAAATTCTCTTAATTAAGGTAACATGTGAAATAATCGACGAATGAAATCCCATGACAAATTCTTTTCATCCCGCATCAGGAGATGCTCTTAGATATTTTAACGCTCTTAGATATTTTAATAGCATATTTAAGAGTTTTGTTGAGATTATTTTTTTAATATTTTTTATTTATAAATATATTAAAATAATATATATTTTTAAAAATTATTTTTGATATTAATATATTAAAATAATTTTAAATATAAAAAAATTATTTTAAATAAAATATAATAATATAAAGATTTTAAATATTTTCTAAAACATAGTAATTATAACATATGCTAAATGAGTTTTTTTTTTTTTACTGTAGATTGAGAGTGTTTTCATTATGGATTGTAAGTGTTTTTGGGTCGGTTAGGTTCGACGGTTCGATCCCAATTTGCACAGTAAAATAATCATTTTATCCTCATATAAGACAACACAAGAGTTACCGGAGAGGGTGTCAAGGTAATTTCATTTTCTATTGCATAGTAAAATAATTCTTTTACATTCTAATAAGACAAAAATCAAGGTTTGCCTGTGGGGGTGTTTCAGATATTTTCTATTTTTTTAAAATATCTAAATACTAATTTGTTCCCTATTAAGACAAAATCGAAGAATTAGATATAGGGGTACTCCAATAATTTATCAATTTTTTTTATTTTCTTGTTGGTACTGTTGGAGCATCTAGCACATACGTTAGAGGTTTTCTTTGTGATGCTCCACTGTAGCGGCACGCACGACTTGTTACGGTGGTGCAAAATATCCATCTAGCTTCTTAGTTGATGCACCGCCATGTCCTCTTCCTCATGGTGTGGTGCGTGTCATCACACGGTGATCGAAGACGTGACAGTGGTCGGTTGAACTTCCCCCCTTTCTCTCTCCCACTTGCTAAATTACACGTCAGACCCTCTTTTTTATTGTTGTTTCATTTCAGTCCCTTATCTTTTAATTGTGTTATATGGTCATTATTTTTACTTTGTTTCAATTGTGTCATTTGATTGAAATTGATTATATATTACGTTTTCATTTAGTCCTTATCACATTCCCAATGAATGATAAAATATGTGCATACACAATTAAAAGAAGATAATTTCCTATTCGCCTATGTTATGCAATGATAACAATTAAAAGTCAAGAGCAATCTTTGAAGGTTGTCAGACTTTTTCTTCAAGAACAAGTTTTTACTCATGACCAACTTTATGTTGCTTTTTCAAGAGTTACATTGAAATTACATTTAATTATGATACGTGTTTGTCATTTTTGCTTAACACATCTCACTCATGACCAGCTTTATGTTGTTTTTTCAAGAGTTACTTTGAAATTACATTTAATTATGATATGTGTTTGTCATTTTTGCGTAACACATCTCATACAAGTTTGTACTCTTTTGTGTCTTGTTGTCTATCTCTTTTCTTATTTTTGTTTTTCTTTGTTATGAATATAATTTTTCAATCCTTTTTTCCCATTATCAACATAACATTTTTTTTTATGCAGGAACATGGCTGTGCGAATTAAGGATATCAAAAGGTACATTTTTTATCCACCGACTCGAGCACGAGTCTGTTGTGCATGGATTTCAAAATTTGAGAAACAAGTCGGCAGTTTTAATTGTGTTTTCTGCAATAATCAGGTTTAGTTGTTTTCTTTTGCATATTTTTCTTTCATTTGCATTGAAAAAAGAAAATGATACCTACACATATATTTTTTCCATTTCCTCTTCAAGTATATCCAACAATCAAATAAGATATATGATTTGTTTTATTCTTCATCTTATTCTAGCTCATCCTCCTCTTTTATTTACTAAGCCTGCAATGTAGAGCGGGAGAACCAATAACACATGACTTGTATTGAAGATCAAATGGGTCAATAAAAGGGTAGCAAAATAGATGTATGAGTGGTTGTTGGTATTTACATCCAAGCATAAAAGCAACACTAAGATAATTTACGGGGGTATTGGTTTTGGGGTGTTCGATACACAATTTATTATTTTTTTAATGATTTTTAAAAGTTTTTTTTATTTGAAAAAGTATTCGATTATTTTTTTATAATTTTAATATAGCGATATAAAAAATATTTTTGATATATTTTCAAAATAAAAATATTTTATAAAACCACTCCACCCGATATGATCTCAAACATCCTATATAATTATTTATGCTAACAATTACCTTACCAACCTCACTTGTTTATTTTAACTATTAACAATATGTTTTTTTATATATATTTTGTTGCATAATAATTTTTTTATCTAAAAATAAATTAAAATAATTTTTAAAGATAACATCAATATATGAATTCAAATAAAACATAGAAGTTACTGCATTTCCAAACACTCACTTAACCTTGCAACAACCCAAGTTAAACCTTTTCAACATTCTCCTTATCTTGAGACTAACCTCTTTGAGACCCATTCACTTTTCAACTATAGCCTCTTTGAGTTGTCTCTTCTCACCCAAAAAAAGTTGGAAAATTACATTAGTTACAATCTAAGGTTGGAGAAAATATCCTTCAACCCCTATATGTCAACCCTGGTGGAGGTCCCATCTACTACTTCATCAATTAGCAAGGTACAAAGTTGAGGAAAAAGAAATATTATTATAAGAGCTTGCAAAGTGAAACACTAGTGGCTAATAGGGTAGAGAATATTCTCCTTTTTAAGTGGACAATGGTCTTCACACTCACAATAAAGAGATGTATGTTTACTTATTCCCTATATAAAAAAAAAAAATTGCAACCCCTAATTTTCATAAAAATTATAGCCTTTTTTGTTATCATTTTGGAGGTAAAGCCCTTAAGAGGAAAGAGACCCTTCTCCCCTCTTTATCTTTATCTCCACTAGTGTAAAAAGACAAAAAACCCTCTGGGCAAACTCTTGATAGGAGGTTTTGGTGATGCTTCTCCTCCTCCTTTAAATATTACCCCTGTAAGGACAAAGATATTAAATTTTGAAATGGTGAAAAAAAGGAGAAAAAAGGGAGCAAATTGGCTTTATACCTTGTAAAATGACTTGATGGTATCCCTTAGCTATTTTCTCAACCTCATAGTTGGTTATTGTCTAATATAATACGGTGTGGTTCTTCTCATCTAAGATCATATGAGACTTACTATTTACTTCGTGAAGAGGGGCTATTTTTTGTAATGGAAAAACCCTAAATTAGTTACAATACATCTTAATAATTGATTGTCTTAGTATATTTAATGACTAATCATATCTCCCCTTTATTTTATGATAGGTGCTGAATTTCTAGCCATTGTGTTCTTTAAAGTGTCATTGCTACTGTTAGCAATGATGAAGAACAACTACACGTCATTACCATCATCCAAGATGGTGACCATTAGTTATTAGCCCCTAAAAATACTTAATATGAGATTAAGCCTAATCATTTTGTAGAAAGTTTTTAAATGATGATAATATTATTTGCTTGTTAGGATATAACTAACCCAAACCCAATTGGTAATAGTTGAATACCTCTCTCATAAATCCTTGAAGAAAAAGAGTATCCCATCGCATGAGAGATAAATTTGAAAAAGCCTTGAGAAGTAAATTTGAAAAAGCCTTGAGAGGTGTCCAAGATCAGTTTGTTAAGGTACTCATTAGGGTGTGACATTTAGGCCATATACTTGCTAGGTTGGTGAAGGGTTATGTGTTTCATATCCATAACATTTATGCTACCAAGGACATCATTATGAGTAGTTTAAGACAATTTCTTTCTCTTTTTTCATTGTCCTCGACAAAAATAAAAGATCCCTAATGAGAAGGCTTTGTAACTCCTTTACTAAAAAAAAATTGCTAATATCATACACCAATTTTAATCCTATGTCCTAGCCTAATGGGCCCATGTTCCCTATCACTTTTTTCAGGTTTTGATTAAAACCTTTTCTCCTTATCAGGGGATAAATCTTTTCTCTTTACAAAAAACAATTTGATTTTCATAGGGTCTATTTTTGTATTGATTAAAAGAAGGATATGGAATGAGATTTTAATAAAAAAGATATATGGAATAATTTTTCTCTTTTTGGATTGAGAAAAAACTAACATATAATTTGGGGCCTCGTTACAGGATTAGGTTTTCAAAAAACACAAAAATGAAAAATGAAAGAAAACTCTCAAATAAGAATTGTTAGGGTTATAGAGAAAAAAAAATTTTACTCCTATAGTTAGATAAATGACTTGTTATGTTATCACAATTCTTTAAAATTCCACTCAATTACCATATTAAATGGTAGTTCCCATTTTATTTTTCAATGGATAATTTTTCTTAGTGAAAACAAGCCACCAAGGCTTGAGTATCCCAACTATTTTATGTAAGAAATACAAATGTTTTTTGAAGAAGTTAGAAAAAGATCTCATCCACTATTAATAGGAGGTTTTTAAAATTCTTAACGTATAATACATAATGATTTCAGGGACTATTGATAAAAAAAAAAAAATTGTCTTGTTCTTAGCCCTGTTTTCTAAAAAATATTTAAGGCAACATCTCATTATTTATAAGCTCAACCAAATGCTAAGACCAAATACTTGTAGGTGTGATGATCTATCAGACCCATAATATTTGGGCTCAATGACTTAACTAATTATCGAGACTACACACTTATAGTTTGGCGATCTGCCAGACCCATCATCTATAGGTCAAGCCAAGCATGAAGCCCAAACATATGTGAATTATTGGATCCACTAGACCTATAATTTATGGACCTATCAAAACATTGAGCCCAAACACATATGATCTAGTGATCTTTCAGACCCACTATTTTTTGTACTTCGATGAGTTATTTTACTCTAATTAATAGGAGATATTTTTATGTTAGGGATATGTTTTCCTTTTAATAGTAAGAGAGAAATATTACGTTTTATTTCCTTATCCTTTAAAATAAACCATAAATCCTTTAAATACCATATAAAATCTTCATTCTCTAATATAGATAGATAAATAGATAGATAGATAGATTAATTTTATGGTTATGAAAATCTAATTCTCTTTACTTTTGTGATATTTGGTAACCAGTTACGAAACGTGCAAAAAGTTATCTTTTAAAAATTTAGAAACTCTTTAATGATTACGTCAATGATTTCATAAAAAATAACTTTTTGTATGTATCATAACTGCCTAACATACATCTCAAAAGTAAAGAAAGAATTAGATTTTCATAACCATAAAATTAATCAATTATCCAAAAAAAAACCAAGTATTTCTTCCAAACGGCTTGGATTTTTCAGTACTTCATCAACACCTTAGCAAACAAGTTCAAATTAAGCCCGTAGCAACCATAACTTCAAGCAACTCTTAAGCGGCCCATCCTATATAAATTTCTATAAACAACAGTTCCGACAGAACATCATTTACACCAGTCATAAATATTCTTCACTTAGCGTTATTTGGAAAAGATTGATCTGGCCGGCTGAGGTGGTTTTTTCATGACTATAAAAATTTAGATTCCAAGTCAAGTTCCGAGAAATGTTTTTCAATAGGGCTAGTCTTAAATCTAGTGAGACTCCACTAGGTGAAGTTAAGCTCCTTGCAAAACTAAATTAAAAATTATCTTCTAAAGAATGACCTGCGGTGCTCCTATTACCATATAATGTGCATGGAAATCTTATTCTTGCAAACAAATCAGATTAAAGTCAAGAATCAGAACAACATTGAAAAATGCGTATCTGTTGAAAGGGATTCATTAGACTTTTAGACTTCCATCACAGGAAAGGTTTGAACAATCGAATTTATAGATTTCTTGATGAGGGAAGCTTCGTAGAAGTTGAGATGTGCTTTATGTTTTTCCCTTTTCTTTTATTTCTAAGACTCTGGATATAAATCTGGTCAATCCACATTCTGGAAAATTCAAACGTCTGTCGTCAGATAGCACCTCAACTCCAAAATCCATATATAGGCATTCGGCAAACAATATGGCTCGTATAGTACCAACATTGAGAGAAACCAAATTTCAAAGCAAAAGAAAAAAGGAAGGTCCTACAGTAACCCACACGCACACAAAGCAAGCAAGGGCATGGAAGAGCCCGGCAAAGGGAAGGAAAATGATGAGAAAGGGAGGGGAGAGGTTCGATACAGGGGTGTTCGAAGGAGACCTTGGGGAAAATTTGCGGCGGAGATACGAGACCCGTCAAGGCAAGGAGGAAGGTTATGGCTAGGGACATTTGATACGGCAGAGGAGGCAGCTCGGGCTTATGATAAAGCTGCATTTAACTTGAGACGTCAACTCGCAAATCTCAACTTTCCTAGTGATTTTATCTCTCAAGTGATGGGGTATTCTCCTCGTCCTCAATCATTCCCACCATCTAGCTGTAATGTTGGTGCAACTGAGAGTTTTGAGAGGGGAAGTTCATCAAGTACCGGACAAGGAAAGCAAGTTATCGAGTTTGAGTACTTGGATGACAAGATTTTGGAGGAGCTTCTTGAATCAGAAGAGGAGAAGAAGAAGCGGCAGCAAGAATGAGTTTTTGTTTTTTCTATGCTTTGAACTTTCTTTCTGGTTCTTGCTTTAAGCTTTTTCAGAAATGTTTTTCAAGGAGAACCTCTATGATTTTCATACTAGAAGTTCTGACTCACGCAAGAACGATCGTTAGGGATCTCTGAGTTGCCTACCTACTAGGGAGAAATGGCACGCCTAAATTAGTTAGTGAAATTTTTGAACAGCCCATGTAATTTTACCATCTCATCTAAAAATTTAATCTATTAGATAAAATTCTATAATATAATTTATATTATTCTCTAATATATTTTCTAGAATAAAAATTTTTTGGTCTTGAAACCTGTACAAATCAACACTATCTTTTATTTAATTTTTATCAAATAAAATAGAATAATGAGATTCAAACTTGTTACCGCTAGATCAACAAGATTTTAATACTATATTAAAAAAATTATCTCGCATGAAAGTAATATCACTGGAATTCACATATAGGTTAAACTGCTCATTCATAGCTCCTGGCTCTTCTTCAGCTAGGGAAGACATCGCCCATGCATGGACCGTTTAGTCACGAGCCTAGTTGTAATTTAAACTAATCGCATTATTGTTTCTAAACTGATAGCCTTGGCTATATTTCCTTTGCTCTCTTTTTTCTTAACAGAAGAATTTAATCCAAAAAATTTAAAATCCTATCAAACCGGGACCAAATCTGTATAGCATACATGAAGTGATATTGGCAGCTGGTTAGTTTGACAGGTAAAGATCAATTCTTCCACAGACATGAAATACGAATTTAAAGAGACGAAGCGACCTTGTTACTGCCTGGCTTAGTTTCTATAATGAAACTAGATGGTATAGTTTATATCGATGCTGGTCTGATGTAGAGAGAGCTAAGGACCCAGGCCGACTTTGTATTTTGTTGTATAACATGTCAAGAACTCTGGTCGATTTATCAGAATCCGAATAAAGCAAATCTCCTCTTCTTTATTTCGAACGTTATCTAGAATCGGAAACAAGAATAAAGGTTGAGATAAATTGCTGATTGTACACACACACGCACACACGGATCATGCAACGATTTGTTTCAAGATTATTAACTGTGTAAAAGCTCAACATCAATACAAAAAAAGTTGAAGCTATAGAGAATAGAATATACATCAAAGATATTGTAGATAATTAATGCAAGCATATAGCTGAGGAGATTAAGATTCAGGTTCGAGTTAATGTAAATCTCCAAAGATGCTCTCATCAAATTAATACATAAAATGTCAAGACTAACAATAATGTTATGAAATAATATAAATTATATTCTGGGGCTTTATCTAACAATTTAACTTTTTAGGTGAGATGGTTTCTTAACATGGCTTCAGAACTTTATTGACCCAGCGGTCAAATATTTGAATCTTACCATCTTTATTCTATTTGATAAAAATCAAGTATAAAATAGAGTAAACTTCCATGCAAATTTCAGGTCCAAATAGTTTTCACTCGAGAAGATGTGTTAGAAAATAATATAAATTATATTATAAAACTTCACCTAACAATTTCAATTTTTAAATAAAATGATTCCTTAACAAATTAAAACCTCAAAAAGAATTGGAATCTTGGTGATCATTATCAAAAGAAAATACTCTTCTTACGATATCCCGCGTCTTGAGCTAGTTGTTCTTCGAAATTGTAGGGCAAAGCAGAAGATATCAAGATCAGTACAATAAGCGAATCTAATCTCAACATTGATACTAGAGAGTACATAATATGAAGTTAAATCAAAGTTTCTTTTTTATAAGTGAACTTTAGCTTTAGATGAGATATCATGATATGATTTATATTATCTTCTAATATTCTCTAATATATTCCTTTAAATGAAAGGTCTTTAAGTTTAAAACTTAAACAAACCTATATTATCTTATGCTTGATTTTTATAAAAAAAAATAAGTGTGGTGAAATTCGAACTTGTGATCGTTGGGTCAATAAAATTCTGATATCATATTAAGAAATTATCTCATCTGAAAACTTACATTTTTAAATAAGATTTCAGAATATAATTTATATTATTATAAGATAAGGATACCAAGTCCAGTTTAGATTGACAGTCCCTCATCTATACTTTTAAAGGAGATTGCTTCATTTATTAGACTTCGAATTGTTCAAAAAATAACTTCCAAGGATCCTTTTTTTAGAGCTGATAGCAGGGAAGGATCTTAACAGTTTGAGGCAAATATTATGTTGATATATCGTCGGTAGCATCATGAATTTCGATCGCAGTTCTCCAACCCTCGTGTATTGAAAAAACTAACCTAATATATGAGAAACGATTATATAAGATATAAATAATAATTTTATTACATGTTAAAAAATAATCCATACATAATAATCTATTATATCTTGGGCTCATAATCATACAAATTATATATCATTTGACGCAGATCTGCATAATGATATTGTGAATTGTCTTGCTATGTTCATCTATCAAGACATGAACATAATAACATAATATGTTAATTTGTCATTATAGTAAATTTATTCAAGTTATATTAAAAAAAATCCAAAATTACCAAAAATCATAAACTAAACCCTAACTCTAACATGTATAATCAACACAGTATAATTCGTTGATTTTCCTTACTAAATAAGATAATGTAGATACTTAGCTAATTTTATATCTAATTAATCTCAAATTATAGTTAAACAATGCAAAATCAATAAAATCTCTAACCTGAACCCTAAAACACTTAACCTAAGAAACCCACAAATTAGCCGAGCAAAATAACAAATCTATACCTCAGATTGGTTTAATGGGAGACTAGTGGCTGCTGCAAGTGGATGGCTAGAGAGAAAACTGACATTGAAAAAAAAGAACAGAGAAAGGTCAGGCCTGTCATGGTGAAGAGAGAGAGATAATCTTTTGTGGTGGAGAGAAATGTCAGCTAGCCTGAGTTGAGAGCACATATACATATAGTAAATGCATATCTCTATGGATCACACATGCATGACTGCTATTTCTATACTGAAAGATTAGTTTGCATTATGTCTAAATTATATATTTTATATGCACATATATATCATTAAAAATTAAAACAAACTACTATCATATTTAAATAGTCATAAAATATTCCAGACATATATATAAATATTAAAAATGTTCGGTGTCATGAAAGAATATTTTCAAAATATTAAGAGTGGAGGTTTGATCATTTTGAGAATAAAAACAAGAAAATATAATAATTTAGAATTATATATATTATTTTAAAAAAATTATAATATAGATCGTTGCCCACTATAATTACCTTTATAATTTTTACTACCATTGAAATTATTTCTTAACTTTTATTTTTTTTATTGAAATTAAATCTTACTTTGATTTTTATTTCAAATATAATATTGAAATTAAATTGTTATCGTGATTTATTCGTGACAGCAGAGCTATCCAAAACTAGACAAAATAAGAGCCAGTGACAGAACACAGACATAAAATATCCCGTAGAGAGAACCATTATCAGTATTTTTATTAAACAAAGATCTGACAAAGATGTGAAGTAACACTTGGTTAGCTGGAGCAGTTTGGGCCTCGTACTAATTATTCTATGGGCTTATGCCTTAAGTTTAGTCCACTGTATCCATGCTCTGCTTGTCGCTGATCATGGCCATCTAAGGAAGATTTGAATATGCCTTCTAGAATGCCTAGCAATTTCCTCCATTAATGAAATGCAATCAAGTTGGAACGATGAGTGCTCACGCTCATATGCTAATAAGTAGCACGTTGGAAAATTGGAAAAAGCAGACAGATTTGACAAGGAATCTGTTCTTGTTTTTCACGTTTCTGCAGTTACATGATCGTTTGATCATCAACATGACCAATGTTTATTTCATGGTGTCTCAAGTAAGCAGATTTTGACAAGGAATCCGTTCTTATTTTTCACGTTTCTGCAGTTACATATTTCATGGCACTACTTCTTGATTAGCTAGTGACGGACAACTTTTTTTGTTTTCTGATTCTATCCAGAAACAGAGCAATGCAGTACTGAAGGGATCCTCGACTGATCTGATGCTCGTGCCGTGATAAAAACACATACATATGTCAGCATCAGTTGTTTACTTTTTCTTACTCCTTTTCTCTTCTTGCTCAAGCATCTCCTCGAGCAACTTATCATCCAAGCATTCGAACTCAAAAACCTCCCGCTGCATTGATGATGATGAAGAAGAACCCGAATAACGAGAAGAGAAAGAAGGAGTAGAGCTGCTGGAACCAGCACTTGCATTGCCAGCCATATTGGGATACTCGTTCGGAAAATTAAGAATGGCCAAGTGCCCTCTCATTGCATAAGCTGCTCTGTCATATGCTCTTGCTGCCTCCTCCGCCGTGTTAAAAGTCCCCAGCCACATCCTCGCTCCGTGCCTGGTTGAATCACGTATCTCCGCCGCGAATTTACCCCATGGCCTCTTCCGTACGCCTCTATACTTGACCTCTCCTCCTTCATCCTTGCTCCTTGTCCCGTCCTCATCCATGATCGATCGGTTATGCTGGCTGTTGTCTCTGCATGGCTAATGTTTTCCTGGAAATAGCATTTAAATGGGTCGGAAAAAGCGAGATTTGGAGGTCAATAGCGTTTTCCCACGTGGATAATCTAATGGTTCGTTTTTATTCCCACTTGTTAATCAGGAGGTTCTTCATCGACAGTGTTGATCCAGTGCACCTGGATGGTCAAGGCGATGGCTTTGGAGTTCAGGACTCGCTTTTCAATATTCTTTTTAACTTTCATAATCTTGTGCGCAAAAATAATAATAAATAAATAAATGAAAGGGGATTCTGCCACCCCGATGTCACAGGTTTGTGCATAGGACTGATGAGGTCACTTCTTTCGTCATTAACTATTTTCTTTATCATTAATTAATCCCATTAAAAATAAATTATTAAACTTATTTTTCAATCCATCTAAATTCGCAATCTAGTTTATGAGCCTGCGATAAACACATGACAAGATAAATAATAATAAATTATAAAGTATCATTAAACCAATAATAAATGAGAAAAATTGAAAAGAAAAAACTATTGGAAAAGGCAATGCTCTCTAAAGCCTAAACAGTGGCCAAAAAATTCAGCCTCTGCTTTAATTTTGTTAGTTACTGGCGTTTGATATTCTTGACAGAGAACAGGAGAAGGACAGCTTTGATTCCCTTCGTGTGGCATTGCTCGGCGCAGGTGTGACGTCATGCTGTCCTATGTTATGGTTGAGGGCTTCACGCCTCTATTTATCAGTTTCCGCGATCGGTTCATTTATCGTACAAGACTTCAAGTTGAATTTCTTGTCCGATCAAGAATTTGAATGGTTAGAAAAACCGATTTTCAATCCGACGAACAAGAATAGTAAAAAACCAGGGATCTTTGAGATTACGTCTGTAATTGTTTTTTCAACTATATTAAGACAATATTTTTATTTTTTAAAAAAAAAATAATTTTTAATATCAACGTATAAAAATCAAAATGATTTAAAATATTATAAAAAATATATTTTTTTAAAATAATTTTGTTCAAACACAAAAAAAAAAAAAACAATCACTTAAAATTTTTAATTAATAGATTAAAGAATATCATATATCAGTAATGGTGTTGGTGGCCTCGGCAGAGGCATGATCCGATTCTTTTGAAAAACAACACGCTGAAATATTTTGAAATTATAATATTTTATTTTAATTAAAAAAAATATTAATCAAAACAAAATTGATAGCCTTACTTGATTGAGACATGATTCGGGAGAATTTGCTGGGATGGTAAGGAAAAGATGCTCAGTTTAAAATCTAAAAGTTTTTATTTATTTAGATTTTATAAGGCGATACATTCAAGTAAACAGAAGGATTCTAGCCATCACATGATTTAGTAATTCATTGTCTCTTAGTTATGATTCGTGGCATGAACCATTGCTTTCTCAGCACAGTATTTTGTACATTTTTAAATGAAAGCATCAATGCTTGTAGCATAAGATATACTAACATCGTTTTCTTTCCACTATGATCGCATATATACTTTGATTCCTGGATTATAATAAAAATTACCAACTTAATTATCCAATCGCCATAAGAAAAGATGGATATACAAAGACGGTCTCAAATCTCAGGGAAGGCTGTTACCCTGGAGGAGAGAGATAGCGGGCATAATCATGAATGTAGTCAGGAATCATTAAGTCGACATTACGTGCATACCTAAGTCTCGATTTGATTCCTGATAGTGTAAGAATCGGAGCATCGCTTGCTAATGCCAAAAGGCTCTCGGCTAGCTAGGAAGCTAACGCACTAAACCCCTTCCTGCCTGGAGTGGTGATAAAAGGAAAACTCCTCCTGGATTTGAATATCATTGCTCTGCGTCTTGGTTCGTCAAATTTGCCTGGCCAACAGCTCTGATTTTGTACATTGAATGCAGCCAAGCGAATCGAAATGATTCAGTGCAGAAAGAATGGTAAATTCTCCTCTCTTTTTGCCAAATCTCCGGCTTTCCTATGATGATATTGTTGTTTATGGGCTGGAAAATGAAGGAAAATTAGTCTCCTCACTTTTGCCAGATCTCCTGTTTGCTTTAACTAGTGCTTCGGAATGTGAATGATTCCGTTACACCGTAGTTTTATTTGGGTTTTCAAGCTTCCACTGATGGATGACTGCTTCAGATGTTGTCAGTATCACGCGATAGGGTCCTATCTGAAGAGTTATTGAATGTAATCACGAAATAAATTGGGTTCAATGGATGTAGAAATAGCTTTGTGCAAGTGAGTTCAATGGATGTAGAAATTATTGACAAAATGTACGTTTGTTTTAGTAAACTTTCTATATAGTTAGATATTATTATATTGCGATTAGAATTAATTATTTTTTAAACATAAAAAATACTACTCATGTTTTTCAATAATTGTGTTTTTTAAGAAAATCAAGTGGGAGTTGACTTAATGTAACTCAATTGATTTGACAGGTTTAAAGACAATTAATTAAAACATAGTTTGTTTAAAACAATCCAAACAATATTTTTTTTAACTAGTTAGACGATAAAATATTGGATCGACTTATATCATCTCTAATTAACCTTCTAAAATCAAGGTTTGTATCATAAAACCATGATAATCTAATATAAAATAAATCAAAATAAATGGTTGTTTGGCATTGCGGTCGAAACGGAGGTTGGAGCAAAAAGCAGTTTTGTGGTGTTTAGTAATGAAGGAAACGCAAGTTAATTCATCAAGGTATCCACCAAAAAAACCACCAAAATTGTGGTCCACAAGAAGCTGAAAAATGAAACTTTTCTGCGATCGCCATTCATTTTTTTTCCTGCGTGTTCATGGATTGTAGGTCTAGGTTAGCAGCTTGAAGCAAAATCACGGTAAGAAGCAACCAGCAGTTCTCTCTCTTCACAATCAAGGTAGCTCCTATAGACACCACTATCATCTTCCTCATCACCATTAGCTTCTCCTCCACTCCATAAGTTTCTCCGTGACCACCTCTTGCGAGAGCAAGAAGCCTCGGCCCAGAGTTGAAGCAGCAGCGATGGCAATAGGCTTCCGACGCTCCTACCGACCACCACAGGGCACCATTTTCTATGTCACCACCATAGAAAAAACTGTTATGGCCTCCTCTACCCATTGGCATCGGCCCGTTGATCCACTCATCGTCGTCAGTCGAACGCTACTGTTCACGCGAATTAATTCACGTGAACAAAAGCGTTGCACTATTCACATTTTAAAAAGACATGAACAGTTCAGCGTAAACATTTTAAAGCTGTACTTGGTTTGGGGACTGCTCTCGGCCCAGCCCAACTCCAGCAGAGATGGGCTTTAATCCAATTTGGTTGGGGCGACCCATTTAGAGGGTGTTTGGGAGGGCGGTTGCGATAGCTTTTGAAAGTTCATTTCGTGCCGAAATGTATCAAAATGATATTTTGTTATTTTTTAAAAATTATTTTTGACATCAGCACATCAAAATAATCTGAAAACACTAAAAAAATTGTATTTAAAATGCAAAAAAAAAAATCAAAAGCTGCGGCGCGGCGGGTGAAACGTCACGCCAAACAGCTTCTTAGTTGGGTCAAGCCCAGCCCTTTTTTTAAAAAAAAATATGTGTAGATAAAGTTCAATCCTGATGAAAGGAAAAGACGTGTGACTTTGTTTCACTCCACAACCCTGTTGTTTTTCGATTGATTATAAATCACAAACCTACAACTGGATTTGGCCTTGGAATTAAATCTCTACAACTGAATTACAGATATTATTACTAATGACATTGTTACCAAATATTGTGTCTCGATCAAATAACGAGGGGTCATAGAGGTATTCACTTCTCAATTTAGTTCGTGATGAAATTGCAAGTAGTTTAATGGGAGAATAAAAAAATAAATATTTGTTTTTTTCATGAATTATTAATTATATTTTATTGTTATGATTATTAATCTATAAAATTTAAAAATCATTTTATATGTGTGTGTGTGTCCTTTAAAATAATTTTATAAGCTGACAACAATATGAAATGTATGATAACCAAACACACGAAACTATTTTTTATCAATCTCTAACTCAACTACAGTTTTAACAAAACATTTCAATTTCAATTATGAACCACAGTTTTAACCAAACACATAAATTAAACTTTGAGAACCAAAAAGAATTATTTGGAAAATAAACAGTATCATCCATAATGTTTTGTGTGTGTATAAAAAGTGACTACAAAATAAAATTTTATATACTTTAGATTATAGATATATATATATAACGCTTCTCGGTTTTACTGTGCAAATCCACAATAAATTCCCTATTAATATATATTATCGAGAAAGATGAATGAGATATCGTTATGGATGAGTTGGTACAAGGTGCAGGTTTTGGTCGGAAGGGCGTGAGTTCAAATCCCACTGTCAATAAATTTCTATTTTGCTTGGTACTGGGCGAATCCACAAACAACTGTCTATTAATATATATTATCATGAAAGGTGAACGAGATAACGTGATGGTTAAGTCGGTTAAGGCGCAAGTTTTTTCCGGGAAGGGCATGGGTTCAAATCCCACTGTCGTCAAACAATGTTTTTTTTCTTGAAATGTCTTTGATTTTTTAAAAAAATAATAATTTTTTTTTTTGAAATATATTAAAATGATAATTATTTTTTTAAATTATTTTTAATATCAGCATATGAAAATGATCTAAAAACATTAAAAAAATATAATATTTAGACAGTGATTGTTTTCTGTATGAATTTTTTCATTTATGCTTTTAAATTTTTTTCGGCTCATTTTTTGTTGGGGTTTTATTTTTATTTGGTTTTGTTCTGAAATGTTAATTTATGTTCGTGATAATTTTAAAATTAATATTGCTCTTTTTTTATGTTTTCAGTTATTTTTTTTGTTTTTCGGATCAGATAATTTTATGATTGTATTATTTGCACAATAATAATGATAAATTTAATGATTGTTTTTTTTATTTTTTTTTAGTTAAAATGTTTTGATTTTTTTTCAGGGAAATTTAATAATTTTAATTGTTTGGACAATAATATTGATAATAATTTTAACTGTTATAGTAATGAAAATGATGGTAACGTAGGGATAAATTTTCAGTTTATGTGTGTTCATCTTTTTGTTGAAAGAAAATTAACTGCTTATTTTTGTTATTTGATTATTGCAGGTCTTTTCACAATTTATATTTTATTTTTAAATATGATTTAAATTGAATTATAAAATGAACTAATCTTAATATAATGAATTGAGTAATTCAATTAACTGAATCTTCTTGCTTTTTTAATGATGATGATAATTTTATGTTGGTTATTTTCTTTGAAACTTACTAAACAGATAAATTTATATCGATTTAAAATTTATATATTTTATTGAAAACTTGCACTTCATCATTAAAAAACATGCAATTATTATTTTTTTTATATTGAAAAAAATATGGTGTTGTCCGCGACGAGGCACGAGGGCATTGGCTAGTTGTATCTAATTTGGGTGTTTTATATCTCCATATAAAATGCATTTTTTGTGTGGTAGAAATGATTTTTTAAAATGCCTTTTAAAATGTTTTTGTTTAAAAATATATAAAATTTACAGTTTTTAAATGGTTTTTTGTATAATCTTGGCATGCTAAAATAAAGAACATATTTTTAAAAAATCAATTAAAAAATACTTTGTCATATTACCAAATATACACTTACTCTTTTAAGTATCTCGGAGTCTACTAGCTTTATGGAAAGCACAACATAAATCTAAAGATTATCTTTTACTGACAATAATGTTAAATAGATATATGTCCTAACTCGAACTCGAGACTTATTGTATAAATTTTAAGTTTTTTATCATCACACCATATTTCATGGAGACTAAATAGGATTGTTAAGTTTGCTATGAACATCATCATCAAAACTATGAATCTAAAATAATAACTTGCAAAATGGATGATTGCGCAGAAGAAACAGTTGAGAAGCCAGAAGATGGAGCAGAAGCGGCGTTCGTACTGTAAAATATATTTTATTTAAAAATATATTAAACTAATATTATTTATTTTTAAAATTTATTTCTATATCAGCTTATTAAAATAATTTAAAAATATTAAAAAAATATTAGTTTATAAAATACTTTTAAAACACACACACACACACACACAAAAAAAAAAATTCTTAACGAACTCACATTGGATGGTAATTTTCGGATCGAAGCTCCTTCCTCTGACTTTGATTCATTTCCCACGTGATGCTTGGATAGCTTGCCACGTGGTTCTGTTCTTTTTATCCCGGTGACTTGCTCTTTGCTTATTGTGCAGCCACGAAGGGTTTCAAGCTGCATCTTTCCTCAATCATGCTGGGCCGGTCCATTTGGTAAGCACTCTGAGTTTTTTATGGACCTCAAACACGTAGTCATGTACTTGCTTGTTTAAAGGCCTTTTTATCCGGTTTAGTGGGCTTATATCCAGTCCAATCATAGCTAGATAAAATTCGTGTCCCTTCTTACACCCCCACCGTCTTAAAATAATTATAATTTATTTTTAAAAATATAATTCTTTATATTCACGAAATCGGAAACATATATAATTCTAACGAGAAAGTATTTTTTCTAGCTGAAAAATAATCTATCATGTTTTTCGATAATTACTTAATCAACGATAGATGAAGTGTTAGTTTTATTGAATTACTAAGGATTTAATTTTAAAAAAAAGTCAAAGAAATTAGATCAAAGAGCCATTGTTCACCATAAACAACTTGTATAGGTCAAAGAAAGAAAATACAGGAGACGTCAACCATAGAATCAATTGTCCTCAATTGTCAACTTTTGAATTATGACTTTGTTGACTGACCTGTGAGAATGTAGATATACACGTGCAAAATTGTAGCGATTGCTTGGACGGCTTCTATGCAGAGCACGTGTGATCACATGCCCTCCGAAATTATAGTTTCGACCTCTTATTTTGTATTGACAAGTTATCCGAAACTGTATTAGAACACTAAAACCTTAGTCACTCTCTCACTAAAAGAATTCTAAAATGAACCCTTTAAAATCTGTCGGGGGTGGCATGGCACCCATGACACGAGTCGTCGGTCGGCCCCTGACTGGAAAGCGTCATCGCAAGCTTGCAATCACGTGACTGCAACCCTGCAACGTTAGCACCCACGTGATATGATCCCCGGAATTTTGTCCATGGTGGTAAACAAAGGGCACTGATTCTGTGACCACATAATCATATTTTGTGAGCACCCGTTTCAGTCACGACTAAATAAATATTTTTCAATTTTAGAAGAAGAAATATACAGCCGTGAAGAGTCATCTGACACATACAACCTCATAACTCTATTAAACATAAATAAATAAAAGAAAAAAACCTGACAAATTGTACTATAACCACCATACCTCCATCTCTTAATCTAATCTTTCCTTTCTGGGTCTTCGGGCTGGCCTTACATCATTGCGAATTCCAAGCGATTGACTTGCTGAACAAGGTTCTCGGCTTCTAAGACTTCGGACACGGAGGTAGATTGGATTAGTTTAGAAATTAAGCTTCGACAACACTTTATTATAATGTTAACAATAAAGTAGGTGATTAGTGGTCAAAGATTATAACTAAAAGTTTGCTCTTTTGTGGTATCAAATTTGAACTTTATAATTTCTAATATGATAACAATTAAAAACTTACATGATTGTTAATTTTAGAATTTATAAAATCAATTGAGATATGTATAAACTGATTTTTTATTTTTTTTTAAAAAAATATATGATCAAACACAACCCAAATGACCAAACTTTCACAGATTAATTCTTAGTGTTGTTGAATGCGCTTCCAGTACTGTCACAACAAAGAGAGAAAACCATCAAGAAATTAATCATCCACGTGAAGGAAACACATGAATGTCACGCAACCGGAAAGGAGACTGATCATTTGCACAAGGTCTCATCCGCCCCACCATCAAGTTTAATCAAATCTGCCTGGAAAACATTCTTTTCTTAAAGCAGAAGAACCTTCATCATCTGCTTTTCCATGGCGTAGTCAAGGCTGATATGGGAGCGAAACGGTGGATAAAAAACAGATAAAGGTAGTCGAAGTTTCTATGTCAGGGGCTACAAACTTTGACTACAGATTCACATTTTTTTGAAAGTGGAGACTGGTTTCTTGACTGGCCTTTAATTTGTCTTTCTATAGCTGTCAATACGCAAGCATGTGCTGTGGAGAGTTTCGGTCCTACTTCTACTGGCTTTCTCCTTCACAAGATTTCTTGACTGGCACTAGAGGAACTTGACTTCCCTGCCACACTAGTGATATCAGCCCTTCAATTTGTTGACAAAAAGGTCCCGTCTTTGTGACCCACTTGAAAGCTTTACGATTCGAATTAGAGTGGAGGGAAGATTTTAATATGTAATGTTTGGGAGCAGGCCCTGTTGAGAAGTAAATGCAATGTTAGATATACGTGAAATCTCTGTGTATTTTGCAGTCAACGGAAGGTGAACACTATTGTTCATGATGGTGGTGTGCATGTGGGCTTTGGAGACTTTTCGCTCAAGGATGACCGGAAAAAATGGATGAGTGTATGAAAAGTCGAGGTTCTTTCGAATTATTACCTCTCAAAAAGGAAAGCTCGTTCATTGCTCACGCATCGGGTTACCCGTTTATTTCTTCATTCATTTAACTAAATAGCATCGCTATGATCATAATTGGAGTTGATATGGAAATATGATTGAGATTGTTTTTTAAAATATTTTTTTTATTAAAAATATATTAAAATGATATATTTTTTTTAAATTATTTTTTATATTAATACATGAAAATGATCTAAAAATATAAAAAAAAATATTATAAAATAATATATATATATATATATATATATATATATATATATATATATATATATATATTCAAAAATACTTCTAAAACACAATACCAAATACTTTTGTAATCCACCAAGATCGTTTGTTAACTCTTCACCGTAGGCATGATGAGAATTCTCCAAAGAACAGGAAATTTTTTTTGAAAGAAATGATCACGTTTCTAGCTAGTGGACAATTGATGAAGTGTATTCAAGATAAAAATTAATTCTTGAAGTGAAAGGAAAATTGTGTGGTAAATAAAAAAAATTGAGTGTTTAATTATATTAAAGTTGTGTTTTTTTTTTTTTGGAAAAGAGCTGTGTTCGTTTAATGTGTATGTCTGATAAATTAATGTTATGATTGTCTTTGTATATAGTTTTAACGTGGAAGATAGAGTTTCCTATAGTATTTTTAAAACTCTTCCATCATTGCTGTCAAAATGACTTCATACATTTGATTTGATACCAATGATTCCCCCCCACCCCCGTCCCTATCTAGTTTCTTTCAAATTTGGTTTGTGTTATTTTTATTGGTATTTTTTATTTGAAATAATTAATAGTACTAGATTTTATTTTCAATTTCATTCTCCTTTAATTTTTATTTATTTTTAATGATATTTAAAGTTGACTCTTTTTTTTAACGACTTCATAATTTTTCAGCTTTTTTTCCCTTGCAAGATTGACCATAATTCATTTGATTTTTTTTTACCTTGGCATAATTATTAAATTGATATCTTTCTATGGTTTCATCTTTCAATATTAGAATTGTTAAGAACAAAGTTTCTTGATTTAGTCTAGATATAGGATTTCAAGGGTTGTGAGTTCTAGAAGTTAGCCATGGTTTAAGAGATTTACCTTTACTTGAATTAAATAGTGATAATGGGAAAGAGAAAAGTGAGAAAAGTAATGTGCAAATTTATATAATTAGGGATATAAAAAAAATTCAAATGTTAAAGAGTGAAATTACAAAGAATAAAATTGGTTTGACTTAATTAGTAAAAAGATAAAAAAAAAAAAAGGTGGGGTCACAAATAAAAACACCTAAATAAATGGGGTTAAAATAGTAATTAAGAAAAAAAGGATTTTAAATACCCAATTTTTTTTTCAAGCCGACAACAACAAAATTAAACATAAAGATCTAGGGTTTTGAAATCTTTAAATAAATTTCAGAGAGTTAGGCACCAAAATTGATCAAGGACCTTAGTAAAATTGATAGATAATATATCATTTAGTAAGAGAATTAGCAAAGAACAAGTCAACTTGAGTTCTATTAAGATTTGATGCATTCATCTCAAATTTCTAATTGGTTTCTTGATTAAATTTGAGGAAAATGTAGAATGGTATACAATTGGATTAATTAAAATATTACGGGTTATATCGAATGTGAAATAATATTGATATATAGAGAAAACAATCAGTGTTAGTTGAGTTAGGGTGGTGCTTGTGATGTGTTGTTTGCCTCGGGGAAATAATTAATTTAGAGAAAGATGAAAAAATAAGGATGTTTTATCATTGTCAATTTTTGCCTGTTTATTTTCTATTGTTTTGTATTTATTCATGTTATTAAATTAATTGAACATATTAAATAAAATCTAGTTAATGATCCAAGTCTCATAGCTTTGTTTCTCTTAAAAAATGCTTACATTGTTATAGCCTCTTTTTTTATAATAGAAATAAATAAATAAATGGAATGCATGGTGCAGCAAAGCTACCTACTTAGGCACCATTAGGCTACACGGTTGGTCGCATGTTTGCCTAAACATTGAATTTATTATTTAAAATAATTTTCTCTCTCTCTATATATATATATTTAATTATCTTGATATAATAATTATTTTATCAAAAACAATTGCTATCATGATATTAAATACTAACAACTCATCTCTAACGAGTAAATGACGCAACTGCCCTCCTTTCCTCGTCAGCCTATTACCAGTAACATCTTCCAAGCCTCATGGAATTTTACGACACTTTTAAAGGCATAGAACGCATGTAAGCGTCGAAGAGAATCTACTGAGCACACAAGAAGACCCTACAAAAAAAAAAAAAAAAAAAAATTTGTCCAGGCTGCGTCACATCTTAGAGAGCGACCTGTCACTTACAATTCACATGCCCTCCTGTGTCAAGTCGTCTTGCTTTTTAATTTCATATATTTACAATCGTGGTACATGCATTTTCTATCCTGTACGTGATCACTCTCCTTAAAATAAAAACATGAATAGTCAACTCAGATCCACTCGGTCAAAGATCGGGGGGGGAATGAGATTAATTAAGGATATTTTATTTTTCCATTTGCATGAGAGGCTTAGGGGTGCTGGTAATATGTTGCAGGTGTTTTGTAAGCTCATGTTTTTGATAAAATAAAATCTAATATTTTTATATTCAAAACATTCAATATATATATATATATTCAGTGTTTTTCAACCTCCAAATGATTACTATTTTTAACTCTCACCAATATTTTTAAGGTTCAATTCTCACATATTTTACCTAATTTTTTTCTTCTTCCGAACAAATTAAATAAAAAATATTTTTAAAAGATGTAATATAATAACAAATAATTTATCATATATACACAGCCAATCTCAAGTTTAAATCAGAGTTTTAATGTTCAATTATATCCACATAGTACAGTATGCTTTTTAAATATTAAGTTTCATCCCATAAAAAATGAAATAAAAGATGATTAAATAAGAAGACTTGAGTTAAAAAAACTAGGTACTGTTCGAGAGGTGGGAGGTTTTTGGTCGGTCGACCATCTCGGACAGATTCAGATGTGGTGTGGTATATATTTATTATCAACTGCAAGTTCAACTATGTACGAAAACATTGTGTCAATTCTGAAGAGTGTTTTGTGGGGGGCCCACCATTATATAGAGCCTCCACTCTCATTTTTTAAAATTATTTAATTATATTTGAATTATTAATTAGCTCACCATAATTATTATGGTTACTGAAAACTAATAGCACAATAATCGAGACACTCTTTCCGGTGGGAACAAGAGAGAAATTCACCAACTACGTACTCTGAGCTCAGACTTTCGGTTTTTAAATGGAATAAAAAAATAAATATAGTAATTTCAGGCACAATTTCATTGGATTTCAAGGCTTTCATGTCCCCATTTCACACCTCCCCTCATTTATACCACCTTGATTTTCTCTCTCGTATCCCTCTTCTCCATGTTCTTCCATCTTTCCTGAGACCACGTATTAATGTCCCATTTCAAATCTTTCTTCATCAGCCGTAGCAAGTTGGTTTTCTCCCTTCCTCACCTCGAATATCTCTGGGTTTCAAGTTCATAGATTAAGCTTGATTCTATCTTGTTCATTACGATAGCTAATTTGCATGTTGTTGTGTATGCTATTCAAGATCTAAACGAGCCAGTTGGTTTGCCGTGTCTGCTTAGCGCATCCATTTCATGGATCTTGTAAGCAAGAGCTATGGCTCTCAATCTCTTCCACCAATGACAAGTCCTGGTAGCTCATCAATTTTTGGACCCCGTTCTCATTCTTCAGATACAAGTTTCCCGATTATAGCCATTGCCATAATAGGAATTTTGGCCACAGCTTTCTTGCTGTTAAGTTATTACATCTTTGTCATCAAATGCTGTTTGAATTGGCACCGTATCGATCTTTTAAGGCGATTCTCCCTATCAAGAAATAGAAATCACGAAGACCCTTTGATGGCCTACTCTCCTGCTGCAATAGTGTCGCGTGGACTTGACGAGTCAGTGATAAGGTCAATCCCAGTATTTAAGTTCAAGAAAGAAGGGAACAGTTTTAGTAACCTCGGCGAAAGAAGCTTCTGCGAGTGTGCAGTTTGCTTGAACGAGTTTCAAGAAGCCGAGAAGCTAAGAAATTTACCAAATTGTAACCATGTTTTTCATATTGATTGCATTGATGTTTGGCTTCAAAGCAATGCTAATTGCCCACTTTGTAGAACAAGCATCTCGAGCTCCACAAGATTCCCAATTGATTGTATTATTGCTCCAAGCTCTTCACCCCAAGATCCAAATCCTTACAGTGAAAGTCTCGTGGGCGGAGATGAAGATTACGTTGTCATTGAGTTAAGTAATCATAGCTCCACAGATCAAACATTGCTCGGAGCACAGGAAAGATTGAATTCAGGAGAGTTATCAGCACGTTCAATTAGTCCCTCGCCGAAGACAATAGAGCAGAGAGTTGGTCACAAGAAATCAAGGAAGTTTAATAAGGTTACCAGCATGGGAGATGAATGTATTGATACCAGAGGCAAAGATGATCAATTCGGATTGATTCAACCCATCAGAAGGTCTTTTTCAATGGACTCGTCAGCAGATTGGCAGCTTTATTTATCTATTCAAGAGATAGTGCAGCAGAGCAGGCAAGTGACCGAGGCCAGTCCAGTTGAAGGTCGTAGTGGTAGAGCCAGAAGAACTTTCTTTTCTTTTGGTCATGGTAGAGGATCCAGAAGCAATACAGTCTTACCTGTTTATTTGGAATCGTAAAGTCATAATATTTTAGATCGATTATTTTCCTTGTAGTTTTTGGTTTTTCACTATAAAGATATAGGGATTTTAATTACATGTGTTGAAAGGCATAGGATTTGTGGCATAAAAGGTATTCAATTGAAATATCAAATTCTAATTTTATTTGATTTTAGTTCCAGTGCCTTTGAAGGCCTCGAATAACAGCCATGGCCAATAAGCATCATTGCTGAAACTACCTCACAGTCTCTCTATTTTATGCTCATATTATGTTGTCTTTCCTTCCACTCTTTTCCTTCCATGCTTGAATATTAAACTATCCAAGTATGTGTTTCATATTCTTGTAGTTTTTGCGATCACTGTTTGAACAAATAAGTTCAAAAAAAGCTACAATTGCAGCTTTTTCTTAACAAATATTTCAAGAGAATTTATATAAAATATTTTCAAAGCTGTTGCTAAAACAAAACACAAACAGCACCACATAGAACACAAGTGGCTAACTGCGGTCCTGGCTTAAGTGCTGGAACGGGATTGACATTATAATATCTGTGAATTACAGTGGTAAAAGTTTGGGTTGTCTCAAGTAGAGGGGGAGCTCTTCACAAATATTTAAAAGAAAAGAAAAGGCTACAAAAAAAGTAAGTGAGAGGTGGGGAGGTCCCCTTGCATTGAACGAGGAGTTAGCTAGAGAGGGTCCTCCTCGATCGAGAGAATCACACTATCACAGAGGGTATCCGATCATACTAGTTTTGGTGGATGGAAAAGTTCGCAAAAGAACAAGAAAAGTAAAGGAGGATTGTAAAATTGCAAATCAAGGTCCCTTTTTGTTGATGTAGGAGGTAGAGAAGAGTCCTTTTCGATTGAGATAATGATGACAACAGCCACCAACTTCTTGAGCTGTTAATATTTCTAATACTGGTGTAGGTGGAAGGTACACTGTTTGGTCACTGTTCTTGTTGCTCCTCAACAACACTTACTTCCAGCCTGTAGGAATCATCTATTTACGTGCATTTCTCCAATGATGCTAAGCAGATGTAGAGGTGAATTCATATAAAATTATTGTCGAGAGGTTAATTGAATATTTTAAATGCTCATGCGTGCAAGGCCATCTCCATCTCTGTTTTTTTTTCCATCTCCATCTCTTGTTTTTTGAATGCATGTTCTTCCGAATCATTTCTCCAAAATTACCATGTAGAGTGAATCATTTTATAATTTTTCGAAAGTAACAGAGAGTCTTTCTGCACGATTAGCATTGGTTTTCCCAAATTCAAACAGCTGGAGTTTGAAGTCGCGCATCTTAATTTGTAGATAAGAGTTCAAGTGACGAAGAAGTTGCAGCAACTTCAAGGTATCAAAAACATGATCCATGTCTCGCTAGTTGCAGAAATGTGCACAATATTCTATAGCCAGAGCCATATATTGGCCCCTGATTTCTCTGACAGTCGAACTACAGAACCCATATCTTCTTTTCTTGTTTTTCTCTGGTTTTATTTTCAGCAGACACGATCACTGACTTGATATGTATTTCAGTAACATTGGTTCTCTTCTATCTGGTGATATTACGGCCTTCAATTTTCCGTAGCCATGTGCTTCTATGCATGGGCAAAGATAACATATCTTTGACACTCTTGAGGCACCCGCGGGATGCTGCGAAATCTAATGAATGTGAAATTGCCATTGCAGTTTATAGTAATTACTAGATTATTTACCTCGTTAGAAATCACATTATTTATTTTTTAAAATATTCGGACATTGTTCTCTAGTAAAAATAATAATTTAAAATCATACACGAGTTGATTTGATATGATCTAGTTGACTTTATAAATTTAAAAATAAGATAAATAATTAATAAAAATCTAATTTGGTAACAAATATATTAAATAATATAATCTTTAGAAAATATTAAGTTAATAACATATTAAATTGATTTAGGTCAACTCAGATTGATTCAAGTTAACTCAGGGAATCTATCAAATCCATAGCTCGAGTTATAAAACCGATACAACCTTATAGAAAGTAATTTGAACTAAATTATAAATTTTAATTCTCAATTAATCAAATATTTAATAATAAAATTTAAAATTTCAATTAAAAAAACAAAAAAAATAATAATTTAAGTCAACCATGTTAATTGGACAAACACGTGATTTAAGTCTTTAGATTATAATAATTTTATATAAAGTAAACTAAAATAAATTATAAAATCTATTTTCTTCTCTATATAAAAAGATGAAATTTGATATAATTAAAAAAATAAAAAAATAACCGAGTTAACAATCCGGGTTAGGAGACCATAATAAGCTTAAAGAAAGAAAACCAATGAGGTCTAATTTTTATAACAAAGTTAACTCAATTCGACATAAAATTAAAAATATAAATAAAACACGATTCTCATGAATAGTGAGTGATATGTGCTGAATATTTGACCAGAATCCCATTTCTCTTTTTCTGTTTTCAGTTGCAGCCCCGTCGGGGAGAAGGGGATTTGTCCATGAGAGCCCAGCCCAACCCAAGCCAGACCAGCCAACCGAACTAAGACTTATCCGGCCGATTTCAATACAGGGTTTGAACTCACATATAAAGAAGGCCCATATTCACTTAAATTTGTCCGGGCCAGTCTCAATACAGATATTGACCTCCAGGAATAGATTTAGAGGGTGTTTTTAGTAGGAAAATGATATGTTTTTATAATTCTTTTTGTATTGAATGAGAATGAAATTGAAAAAGTATAATTTCATAAATTATCTCAAATAAAATGATAATTTTTTAATTTTTTAAAATAAAAATAAATTAAAATATTATTTTTAAATTTGATATCAGCAATTAAAAATGAACCAAAATCAAACTCAAACCTATTTTTAAACTTCAAAAAAAAAAAAGACCAAAAGCCCCAAAAACGCTTTTGGGTGGCTTCCCAAACACCCCCTTAGTGTCAAGCTCATACATAAAGAAGGGCCGAACTTCATAAATTATTTGTTTTATCTGTATTCAAAATAAACAAATTACTTAGATCCCATATTCCAGAAATTATAAATTATTATTTATTATTATTTTTACCCAAAAATATAAATTTTATTTTATTTAGGATACCTTAGTATTTATTTAATTCCTAACGTGCTCTTTGATATAAACTTTGAAGAACAAATAGTGACATAGGACCACCATCCTCTTATCTCACTTGCTTATTTTTCTGTTACAAAATTGGTTTTTAATAAATAAATATTTTTAAAGTATTATTTTTAGTATTTTTTGATTATGTTGATGTCAAAAATATATATTTTTTAAATAAAAATATATACTATTTTAAATAAAAAACTTTTAAAACACTATTTATATTTCTAATACAAACACTTTAGGCCAGTGAAAGAGAGATGAAAAAAATTACATCATGATAAAAAAGGGTGAAGGATTGATGATTTTAATCAAGGTTGCCAATACCATTTTGATTGCTGTTTTATTTTTTCTATTGGTATGAAACGTTTCGGTGTATCTTTTCTGGATTGTACTGTTCATATATAATTAATTAATTATATATGTAAAAAAATTTAAAAAGTGAAAAAATTAAATATATTTTTTTATAAAATCAAAGTTGACATAATTTTATTTTTTATAATATATATTTTATTATTTTATTATTTTTATTTTTACATTTCCAATACATCTTATAAACAACACACACACACACACAAGTGGGCGAGAGAGGCAGGGATTAAATTTTTCCCAGGACTGAAACGGAACATCCGGAATAATTCCGTGATGTTTTGATCGGTATTTTTGATACAGACCGGTATTTAAAATGAGACAAAAATAATATTGTCTTGTCTTATTTATTCATTTGATATGAAATATTTCAGCCGAAACAAAATCATATCAATAACTTTGAATTTAATTTACCTTAACTCGCCCTTTATGATTGGAGACCAAGGCTATCCTAGGATTGAAATTAAATGAATTAAGAAATTTGAGCGAGAATATCATTACTGGTCACATTTTTTGTGAATTAAAGAATATTATAGCATGATTGTCTATATAATTTACAAAATGTCGAAATTGATTTTATAATTTTTGAAATCAAAAGGCTTAATTAATTATTTCATTAAACTACAAGGACTAGGTTGAAACTCAGAAATTCTATAAGTGTGCCACCTCTTACCATCCTATCCATTTCCGAAGGCTCAAGCCTGATCGTATTGCTTCCATCTCAATCTGCAGGGCACATCGATCCCGGAGAGAGTAAGGCGAAGAAAACACCCACCATGAAGATAATGGTAGCAATAAAGAGGGTCGTTGACTACGCTGTGAAGATCAGAGTAAAATCAGACAAGGTTAGAGAACGAACCCACCATGGCAATAACTATCATTAGCCAGCAGTAAAATTAATTTACGATAACTTAAAAAAATAAAAAAATTTCTTCCTTTTAATTTTGGAAATAGAGTGGAGTGGAGACCCTAAATGTGAAGATGTCGATGAACCCATTTTGCGAGATAGCTTTAGAGGAGGCGCTTCGAATCAAGCAGTCTGGATTGGCGTCCGAGGTCGTCGCTGTAAGTATGGGCCCATCCCAGTGCGTTGATACGCTGCGGACAGGTCTAGCTATGGGGGCTGATAGAGGGATTCACGTGGAGTCAACGGCTGCTTTGTATCCTCTTACTGTGGCTAAGCTTTTGAAGGCTCTAGTCGATGTCGAGAAGCCTGGAGTCATTATTTTGGGCAAACAGGTTGCTTCTTTTACCTGGGTTTTGAAATATTCAGATGGCTTTTCTGTTTTCCGGGCTCCTTTTTTTTTTTTTTTAAGTAAGATTTTGTACAGGCTATTGATGATGATTGCAACCAAACCGGTCAAATGGTGGCAGGGTTGTTAGGTTGGCCACAGGGAACATTTGCTTCAAAGGTTAGTTAAGTTTATGTCATCACAATTCAATTAAGATCCTTTAAATGTAATTCTGAATTTCTTTCAGGTTTGTCCTGAAGTTAATGTAGCTTGCCGAAGTTTTTTCCCATCTTTGTCTCCATTTTTTTTTTTTATTAGAACTAATAAGGTCCCATATGCAGTGCATATGGATGTTTATAGTATTTGGACATAGGAGGCAAGACGCTCAAGGCTCAAGAAACTTAGAATAGTGAATATCCGTCAAGTTAGCTGGTTAGCATCAGAAGTTTATGCTTTGGATGTAGGGGTTACAATCTTACCTGATAAAACAAAAAGTTTCCAGAACAGCGTGGTTCAATATTTCTAAATATGATTAGCCGAGAGGAATTCCTTTCATAGGTTTACATTTACATAGGGTTAACACTGGATGCATCTGTGATACAATATAGGTATATGAACGAGTACAACACTTTCAATAACCAGAGTCAAGAGTGTATCTCTTATTTTGATTGACACAAGACGTTTAAGCATATAGTGAAAGAACCAGCTAGGCATGTTTCTTCTGAGGAAACGATTACGAGGAGGAAATGGTTGAGAAGGCATCACTCTAATTGCTGAGATAAGATTTTGAAGCATCTCATGTGACTGTATTCATTTGCACTGCAAATAGTGAAATAGTAAGTGAGGCATATCATAGTTCAGAGGCAATGTTTATAGGGAGGAAATGGTTGAGACACTGTGCTATAGAGTTAAGACTAGATTTTGAAGCATACCTTTTTGACTTTGGTAATTGGTGTCCAGATTCGACAGTTAGTGTACTGATTGTTGAAACTTCTGACAACAGAAGTGTCATCTTCGATCTTATACAGAACCACTAACATGCAATAGGAAAAATTTGTGTTCCTTAGTACATTATGTTGATCACTGTCCTCCCACATTCTAAGAATTTAAGGATTCTAAACTTTCTGCAAGCCATTGGCAAGGTAGTTTGCTTGCTTGAAATAATGTCTTAAACTGGGCTATTGAAGCATTAGCAGTCTTAATCTAAAAACACTCGTCACTTAATTTGTACATTTCTATGTGGGATGGATAAATGCACCAAAATCTAAATTGCATCTTGCAAAATCAATTATGACTTTGGCTGTTGACTGGTCTCTTTGTTCTTTGTAGCAGTGAAATTTGTTATCCTGTGAATTAAGATCACAGGTAAGGATTATTGCCGTGTAATGTATACAGATGGCCTCAGCCTTTTATGTTAGAATTAAAATCTTTTTGTGCACTCCATTTTATTGGCGAACCCTCGTTCAGTTCTGTATCATTTTCATATTGTTCTACGTGAACTTGCGTGGATTTGAAGAGAAAAAAAAATGTTTGAATTTCTGTGCACTGAAGCAGCTTCTTGACATTTTTTCCCGCTGTTCTTTTCACAAGGCTTCTTATGCCTTGAGCTGCCCGTAGAGGCCTATGGTAGAAGGATGGGGTAGAATAGGTCATAAATATGGATTTTGTATCCCAAAGCTGAGGATGGGGTAGAATATTGTGTTATTATTGCTTGTCGTTGGTTAATTTTGTAGAATCATTCTGTACCTGTTTTGATACTATCTCTCTCTCATGTTCATTTTTCTTGTGACTTACTGCTGTTATGTGGCAGGTCTTGCTTGACACGGAGAAACAGGTAGCTACTGTAGAACGAGAAGTGGATGATGGTCTTGAGACTTTATGCTTAGACCTACCTGCAGTGATTACGTGAGTTCATATTCATTCAATCGTTTTCACTTGTTTCATGTGATTGAGTTTGTATTTACTCATGAAGGTCTTATCGAAATAGTTTAGTGGTGGTTGAAGCAAGAGGGGAATTGTCCACTGATAAACTTATAACCTAAAAAACTAATGATACTACTTGTTAAACTAACTACAAAAATGCTAAAGAATTCTCATAAACCACTACACAAGACCAAGAGGATCAAGATTTTCATATCTTATCTAGTAGCATCAAGCAGTTTGCTGCTCTTGAATTTGCCAGCTTTAACCCCTTTTTGGCATAAGAACGTGGTTAGTAACCTGAATGTTTGTCGAACCTGATATTAATGATGCCATTTATCATTGCAGAGCCCGCTAGCGTCAATTTTTTGTGTCAAAGTTGTGAGTTTTATTTTAATTTTTCGTGCATTTCAGTAATGGGCTGTGTGTTTTATTTGAATGTCTTGTCGTGAT
Source organism: Salix dunnii (assembly GCA_015731905.1). Taxonomy (NCBI): domain Eukaryota; kingdom Viridiplantae; phylum Streptophyta; class Magnoliopsida; order Malpighiales; family Salicaceae; genus Salix; species Salix dunnii. Next base: position 10,635,953 of record CM027666.1, on the reverse strand, counting down.
GAGATGGTTTTAAATACAACTTTTGTTTGTTCCGTTCACGCAGCACTGATTTGAGACTGAACCAACCAAGGTACGCGACACTGCCCAACATCATGAAAGCAAAATCAAAGGTCATCAAGAAGTACACTCCACAAGAATTGAACGTCGAAGTTAAATCTGATATAGAGATTGTTGAAGTCACGGAACCTCCAAAGAGAAAAGCGGGGGTTATTATTTCTTCTGTAGATGAGTTGATTGATAAGCTTCGGAACGAGGCTCATGTCATTTAATTGTTCGGCAATCTCAGACTTCCAATTGGTAAATAACATTGTACACAAAAATTATAAATTTCTCCCACTTTAATAAATTCGAGCTTGGTGGGGCAACTGGTTTTCATTCCCTTCTCCTGTCCTCTTCCGCTCAGCTGATGGACCTCACACCAAGTGAACATGTATTCTGCACAAATCAGCCCCATTCCATTTTTTCATAACCAGCTCGAAGAGTTAATTTTTGTAGTCCTTCAGGATGAGTCTCCATCCATGCATCATTCTTTCTTGCTTCTGTAAGCCACATTTATCATTCATATACGTACATCGGATCTGGTGGATTACTTCACTCTTTTTATTTTTCAAGGAAAAGCGAGTGAATGTTTATGTTTAGGTAATTCAGTAGAAGAAAAACAGAAAAAAAGACGTCAAGAAAAAGGGATCATTCCTCCGTCTGAGATAGGTTTACTGGGCTCGCATAAATGCCTGGACTGCGAGATTTGACAGACGGTGAATAGATAGTGGATATGTATCGTTCTTTTGAACATCATGGATGGATGGAGGGATATGGTTGGCTATAAAGTGAAATGGTCTCAATCAATATCTACTTGTCTATTTATATCACCCTTCGTTTTTACATTTTTTTTACTTAAAATTAGTTTTTTTAATTGTTTTAAAAACATCTTAATAAAATAATATAAAAAATATTTTACAAAGCCATCGACTAACACATCTCTATATACTTTTATAAAAGCCTAATCAAATAATAAAAAACCATTGTAAAAAAAATCCAAAAAAAAGTTATAAAAAAAGTTATTGATTCCAAGTTGGGTTAGTCAACTCTAGAAATTGGTTAAAAAAATCTATTATTGTCATAGCAAGATTTTGATGCGGTCATATAATTATAACTTATAGATTGACTTCTTAGATAATCTAAATTTAATCATGAAATTTCTTAATAGTTCAACGTCAAACTAAATTAGTTTTAATAACTAAACCCTCTTACCGAAGTCTATACTTATTACAAAAGTTAAAAAAAAAAAAAAATGCATAAAAATATATATTTTTAAATATAAAGTCTTAATGCACAAAAACAATACGGCGGCGTGGAAACCCAAAATGAATGATGACACCTTCCACGCGGTACAAATCTACTGGACGTTCACTAATCATAAGTCCCCGATGATCGAGATTCCTTAAACTCTAACAGACCAGTACAAATTTTTTTAAGAAGTCATCATTTCCCTCTTCTGCAATTTTCTTTATCGTTAAATGCAAAGATAAATAAAGAACAAGGGAGATGGAAACGATAGATGAGATTGAGGGAGACGAAAGTTACTTGGATCTTCTGGGTATATTATTGGGCCCCGAGTATTCTCTCACCAACTGGTATTTTTCATCCATTTCTGTTCTTTTCTGTTTTTTGTCAATTTCAAGTTTCTATAAAAACGCTTTTTCTACCACAAGTTTTTATGAGGGTGCATTTGGGGTTGCATTTTTCTTTTAGGAAAAATAAGTGACTGGGGTTTTATATAATATGAATAAATCTGTTAGGGATTTTGCCAGTGCTGAAAGAAACTAGTAATTTCTGCAGTTAAAGGTGTAAAATTGTATAGAAAGGAGGTATGTGATAGCTGCTGGATTCTGATATTTATTATGGTATTTGCAGCGGTCATGGTGGTGTTGTGGATATTGATTTTTCATCCAGTGCTCTTGTTACACAAGAAAGAGAATGTTCTCGGAAGAGGTATTGATTTGCTTGCGTTGAATGTTCTTAAATTTGAAGTTGAATGAAATGCTTTTGAATATAGTTCAAGGAGCTTCTTTTTGCTGTTTTTGCAGATTTATGTATAACATATTCATCTTGGATGATTATAATATTAGTCAATATAGATATTTTACTTCATTTCCCATAGCACTTTTGTTTGTTGATCTAAAATGTTGCGATAATAAAAAAATCCTATGACACTGCTTTAGGATTGGATGTTCTTAATTTAACCACCAGATTAGTACACGTGTCTCCCATTTTCTTGTCTGGTGTCTTTCTACTTTTGTAGGAATGATTTTCATGTTATCCTGTTTCTGTTGATGATATATAGGGGACGCGGTGATTCATGTAGCAGAGCAGGGACCAAAGCTTGCCGCGAGAAGTTGCGGAGGGAGAGATTGAATGACAGGCATGCATCTTGTTCAATCAGATATAAGTTTATGCTGTGAATTTTTTGGTTCTGAATTTATCAGTTTAGGCTACTACATTAGAAAATGCAACTAACATCAGAAAGAGCATACTATTGAAATGTTTTCAATTTGTTGAATTAGATACTACTGATGTGCGGCTGTTGTCAGAGCTTTCACAACAATTTTTCTCCTTTTTGTAGAATGGAGATAACAGTGAGTAATATTTTGAAGAACAGATTTTCCTCATGATTGCAGGTTTCAAGATTTGAGCTCTATTTTGGAACCTGGAAGACAAGCCAAAACTGACAAACCGGCCATACTAGATGATGCTATTAGAGTTTTGAACCAGCTTAAAGCTGAGACTCAGGAGCTCAAAGAAACTAATGAAAAGCTTCTACATGAAATCAAAAGTCTTAAGGTAGTCACTTTTAACATGCATTCAACCACAACATCTATCTTACCTTCCTGCAGTTTTGCGTTGAAAGGGAATATTATCCCTTTATTTGAATATAATATGATAGTTCAGAAATCTGAAGAATCTGACACTATTAGACTATCTATTCCTTGTATTGTTTGCAGAATTTCCTTTTGATTCTTTTAAGTCTTAGTAATTGAGACGTACTTATTTCCAAATTCCATATTCTCTGGAAGTGGCAGCCCTGTGAGTAGGTTAGTTATATCATGATCTACTGAGGATTATGAAATATTGACATAATTCAGTAAGTGCTATCTTTTCTTCTTATTAGAAGCTGCTGCTGTTTCATGTAGTTTCTCCTTTTAAATTGTTGGCTTTGCATTGTAAACTCTGAAGGGGAAGTCGGCTGAAACATCTCTTTTTATTCATCACTCGCTGAAAGTAGTCTATTGGAAACTGGAGTCTAGTCACTCTGCTATGAAATTTCCTTCATGGTCGATAATCTTTTTGCTTTTCATATTAATAAAGGAAATGGTTTCCAAAAGAGGCACACGCTAGATAAAGATGCTAATTCTTAATACCTGATCTGTATACTCTTGGTGTTTAAGCTGTATTTATATCCAAGCTGAATGATGCATTTCAATCTTCTTCGCATCACACTTGAAATTTATTCCTACAGACCTTCTGAGAATGTCTTTCTAATTTTCCCCTGCAACAGGCTGAAAAGACTGAACTCCGTGAAGAGAAACTGATGCTCAAGGCAGATAAAGAGAAGATGGAGCAACAATCCAAAGCAGTGGCTGTTCCATCTCCTAGGTTCATGCCAACCTATCCAGCAGCTTATCATGCTGCAGCAAACAAGATGCCAGTCTTTCCCAGTTATGGTCTGATGCCAATGTGGCAATATTTACCTCCGGCTGCTTGTGATATATCACGTGATCATGAGCTCAGGCCACCTGCTGCATAATTCGTTTTTGTTCATCAATATCCTGATAACTTTCAGATGCTATATGTTAGAATTTTCTTTAACATGTTGTCGCACATGTAAATATAACTTGCTATGCACTTTACCTGATTTTGATAATTCAAATCATTGGCAAGTGTATTGCTGAAGATTGTTAGGAAGGTAGTCAGATTTCAATTATTTTCTCGAGTAAATCATTTTATCTCCACTGTGTAATTGTACGTTAGCATTTGGATTTTTCCAGGGGCTATTAATTAGCTTTCCTACGGTTTGCGAATCTTGGCAATGCTCCCGCCACAGAAGTTTGATATATATTCGAATGAACTGGTATTTAAAAGCCTCCTGCTGAGGAGCTCGACTTTGCACATTGTTTTATTTTATGGTTTGGAACTTTTATAGAACTTGAGAATATTCTGTTGCCATGCCCGCGATCGCTAGGAATTTAATGTGGTGTGATCTTGATCCTTGATACCCATTTTTAATGAAGTTGATTTTTTTTCCACAAGGGGGGAGAGAAGATAAGCAAATTTTAAGAGCAACTACAATGGAGAAGCTATATGAAGAGGTAAAGTTAAAATAATATATTTTTTGGCATTGTTTTGTTACTGTATATACTGCACCGGTCAAACTATTTCAATAGCTAAAAATAGATTTCTCATCTTCGGGTGCTATTTCTGGCACTTCAAATCAAAAGGCTAAAACATAAAATAAGTAAAAATATTCATTACTTTCTCCTCCCTTCATCCTAGGCTCAGCTCTGTGTGTGTGTCGGTGTAAGCTTCGTTGTTCGTCGATGATCTGCTTGCTTTGCCTCTGGATACTGTCATGCAGCTCCTCACATAATCAACAATGACAGGCTGCATAGCAAATATTTATGGGAGCCTTGAAAAGCTGGATAGATCTTAACAAGTATTCCATTTTGAAACCAATTATAACAACCCAAGTCACCAATCCATGCCTTTGTTCTACCTCTTGACCTAGTCGCAGACCAACGGAGGGAGATTGGGGGGGGGGGGTCGCAAGCCAAGGGAGGGAGATGGGGGCTTTTATAATACTATTAATAATAATTAATAATAATAATAATAATAAATAGGGTTTCTACGGGGTTATAATAATAATAATAATAATAATAGAGTAGGGTTTTCATGGTTTTTTTATTTATAATTATTATTATTAATTAGCAAAAAAAATAGTTATTATAAAAAATAATTTTAAAAAAATTCTATTAATTTAAAACAAAATGTAACATTAATTAACTTCAAATATAACAACCATAAAAAAATATACAATTACTTGAAAAACATACAATAAATAGCTTAAATTTCAAATCTCAAATATTGCGGGTCTTTTAATTATATTTAAATTTATTTTTTTATTTAAATATAATTAAAAAAATAAAATTTTTATTATTGGAGAGTTTTTCAAAAGCAATTATTTAATTATATAACTTACTTTTATTAATTATATAATTAATTACATAATTAAACTACATACAAAATAATTCCACTATATTTAAAAAAAAAAAAATAGCTCTCCAAAATGACTTTTACCATTAAAGCACACATCAACAAAAAAACTATATTATACAATAATCTAAAAGAGGACGGGAATTCACTGTAGACTGTGTGTGAAATCACTGTGGATTTCAATAGTGTATTTTTGGTTCGGTTCGGTTTTCGGTTCGTTCGGTTCGGTTGGTTTTCCGATTTTCTGAATTTTTTATCATTATTTGCACAATGAAATCACGCTTTTAGCCCTCGAAAAAGACAAAAAACCGGTTACGGGTTGAGGGGCTACGCGGTAATTGCACAATTTTGGACCGAACTAGTCCGGTTCATTCCGGTCCGGTCCGCCTACCTTTTTAATATTTTATATTTTTTTGAAAATGGCTAATTACGGGTTTAGCCCCTAATAAGACAAAATTGATGACTTAAGCATAGGGGTGTACCGGTAATTGACCATTATTTTTTATTTTTTTTCTTTTTAACTGTCGGCGCGTGTGGCACACTCGTCCGACGGTATGCAGCCCTACGCCCTCTTTGTGCGGCACGTGTGGCATGCTATGGTGGCCAGAGACAAGCTACTGGCCTCTCTTTAGATGCGCAGCCGTGTGGTCGTCCTCCCGGTGCGGCGCGTGTAACCCCCCTGTGCCCGTGGACGCGGCGGTGGGCGGTTAAAGCCCGATGCCGCCGTTTTTCTCTCTCCTGCACGTAAAAGTGCAGGAGAGTCCCTCGGGTTTTACATAGTTTCACTTCGGTCCCTTTACTTTTTATTTTATTTATGGTCCTTATTTTGTTTTTATAAGTTTTGATTTAATTAGATTGGGTCCTTCGATTGAAATTGATTGAATGATAATATTTCACTTCAGTCCTCCTTCTTTTAATTTCCGGATTGAGTTTAAAAAGGTTAATTTATTCGGTACTGAAGTTTCAATTTGTTCAATTTTATCCTTTAATTGAAATTGATAATATATTTGATTTTCATTTCGGCCCTTATACTTTTAATTGTTTTTTTTAATCCCCTTATATTTAATTTTCATTTCAGCCCTTACACTTTTAATTTTTTACGTTAATCCTTTTATTTAATTATTATTAATTCATTTTATTATTATTACTAGTATTACTATTACTATTATTATTATTATTATTTTTCTTGCTTATTCTTTTGTTAATGGTTTTTAGGTTTTTTTTTCTCGGGATAATTTTATAATTTTTATTGTTTTAACTGTAATAATAATGATAATTTTTATTTTTATTTTATTTTTTTGTTTGAACTTTTGTTCAAGTTTTTAGCATTTTTTTATTCTTTCATTTTTTTCTTTCGTTATTAACACACTAATAATAATAATAATAATAATAATAATAATAATAATAATTTTTCTTACTTACTCTTTTGTTCATGTTTTTTAGGTTTTTTTTCTCGGGATAATTTGATAATTTTTATTGTTTTGACAGTAATCACAATGATAATTTTTATTTTTCTTTTATTTTTTTGTTTGATCTTTTGTTAAAATTTCTAGGATTTTTTTAGTCTTTCATTTATTTTTGTTTTTTTTATTATTAACATAATAATAGTAATAATAATAGTGATAGTAGTAGTAGTAGTAATAATAATAATAATAATAATAATTTAATTGTTTCTCTTACTTACTCTTTTGTTAATGTTTTTGAGTGTTTTTTTTCAAGATAATTTTATAATTTTAATTGTTTTAATAATAAGAGCAATGATAATTTTAGATTTTAAAACTTTGATTTTGCTATTGTTATAATAGGGTGTGTTGAGCTATTTTATTATATTAAATTTCACATATATAAATATTATATTTTAATTTTGATTCAGCAAATCCTATAAAAATTGTTTGCTTAGCCTACAATGTAGAACATATATTTTTTAAAAATTTTAAATTAAATGATTTTTTTTATCTAATAATTTTTATTTTTGTTTTATCATCTATTATATTTTTTTTATTTTCTCTTTCTTTTAGGTTTTTTTTTTTATATTTTCAAGTTAGATTAATTTTTTTTGCCTGATAATTTCGATTTTATTTTTTTATCTGGTCTTTTGTTATAGTTATTAGGATTTTTTTTGTCTTTCATTTATTTCTGGTTTTTTTATTCATTATCAACACAATAATAATAATAATAATAATAATAATAATAATAATAATAATAATAATAAATTTAGTTATTTTTCTTGCTTACTCTTTTGTTAATATTTTTGAGTGTTTTTTCTCTCAGAATAATTTAATAATTCTAATTGTTTTGGCAGTAATAGCAATGATAATTTTAGATGTTAAAACTTTGATTTTGCTATTTTTATAATAAGGTGTGGTAATTTGTTTTATTATATTATATTTTGTATATATATTATATTTTAATTTTAGACCAACAAATACTATTAATTTCTTGAATCCCAACAATCATAAAAATTGTTTGCTCAACCCGCAACGTAGTGCGGTCAATTTTTTTTAGTTTTCAACTGAAATGATTTTTTTTCAAGTAATAATTTTTATTTTTGTTTTATCATATTTTTTATTTTTTTATTTGCTTTTTTGTTAATGTTTTTAGACTTCTTTTACTCTTTGATTTAATTTTTTTTTGTTATTAAAGCAATAATAATATTAATATTAAGAATAATAATAATAATTTGAGTTTTTGTTTTTACTTGCTTTTTTTCCTCTCGAGGTAGTTTAATAATTGTTATTGTTTTGACAATAATAGTGATGATAATTTTAGAAGTTAACACTTCGATATTAATATTGTTATAATAGGATATTTTGATTTGTTTCATTATATCAAACTTTATATATAGAAATATTATATTTTAATCTGAATAATTGTAAAAAAATTTTGCTCCACCCGCAACGAAATGCGGGCCATCAAACTAGTATATACTATTCAAGAAGCTATTTTAAAGATTTGTCTCTCCAAAATAGCTTTTGATATTAAAGTTGCGGTAATATTATTAATATTACAGTCATATCGAAAATGAGTACATATACTGGAAATTCTGTTATGCAACTTTTATTTCATTTAAATATAAAGAACCATGTATAAAATTTCTGTGTGGACTCAAGTTTCGCCCAGCATGTTCTTACACTTGAAGCATTTTTCTTTATCCCATAACACTCTGGAATTTGAGAGGGGCTATGCATAACAAAGGTCCTTGTATATGATGAACAATTTGGAGCTCAAGGTCTGCCTGGTGATAATTTACTTTCAGTTGAAGTAACTACCTGTATCCTAAGCTCCTTTTGCTCATCGCAAGCCAACTGAGATTGTTCTTCTTTGCTGTGAACTTGTTGATCTTCTTCTTTGCCCCATAGTAGCATATACAAGCCAATGATGACAATAACAGCACCCAGTATGCTGTACAAGCCACAAACATTTAGGTCATCTTTCCAGTCACTTAATACGATTCAGTTCATTTAAATCTGCATGTTTTCCTTAATTCGTCAGGCATGATATGACACAAAAATAAATACCCCAAATGGATTAAGTATCAATTTTGAGTTTTATATATAAAGGGATGTAACTGTTAAGTTATTTACCTTCCCAAGTAAAGTTTTTCACCTAGAACAAAGTATGCCAGAATTGCCACTAAGATTGTAGAGAGGGGATTGAACATGGTCACAAAGACTGGTCCTTTTTCTTCCATGCACCAAAGTTGAACGTAGATTATTAAACCGGAGACCACTATTCCCTGCCGTATGTGATCCACAATAAGAATACTGTCAGGAATATTCAACCAAGTGCGTAACTACTGTTGACCAACTCTGATGCAAATGCCACTTACACCATAGACAATTGACCAGAAGTCGATATCAAACCCGATTGTCCACACAGCTCTCTTATGTTGTACAATCCCAGTGAAAACGGCTGATTGAACAGCCCCCACAAAGCTCATCCATGTAGTCAGCGAAAGTCGTGCAGGATACCTTTTCAGAGTAAAAGCCTGCGTTTTTAACGCAAATTAGCTACATGTTCAGGACAAAACACCCCACATTCGTCAATAGGAAATTATATGTTTCTTTTCTGACTTATAATTACTTAGGCAGCTTATAGATGTGAAAATAGTTTATTTTATGGTGAACTTGTATAAACTGCATCCAAGTTGTCTTTGAGCTAATTAACAGATTCATGCAGTCTAGAGAGCTGTAGTTTGAGTTTGCGTCAGACCTGCATAATATACCAAATGGACCATGTTATGCAGCTTGCAACAGTAAGAATTGACCCCTTTAACCAGCTCTCTTGGTTATTTCCAGTCGTTCCTTGAAAATGGACTAGAGGTTGCCATAGTTGTTTCATGATAGGACCTCTATATAATGTCATAGTCGTTACACCAGCCAAGGAAACCAGAGTCCCGAGAACTTTTGCTATCCCACGAGGATTTCGAAGATCAAGAACCTCCAACCTGCTTAAAGTTCAGTAATATTTAGAATAATTCACTATATATAGTACCAGCTGAATTTCTTAGGAAGAGAAACTGTTCAGGTACGTTCAGCTATCAAAATTATAATTAATAATGCTACTTACCTGAGTACAACTGCAATTACGAATGTCAAAGAAGCGATGGTGTTGACCATTGACGCAACGAAAGTTGGAGAGGTATATCTCATACTTACAAAATACATGTTCAGAGTCAAACCCACCCTGCAATCATCAAAAGGCACTTTCCTTAAGTTTCTATGATTCCTTTTTTCTTCTTAACTTCATTTTTTATACAGATGCTTGTATAAGTCTTACATGTATGTAAGTTCTTACCCCAGGAGAGAGAGAATGAATATCTCTACGAAAAGAGCCAACGTCAACTTCGGCCTTTGTTTTCTGCAGGAGAGAAAGATTAGTATTTATGTCCGCGAAACGTTCATACAAGTCAACCATAACTATCTATCAACATTTAAATTGAAATACCTTTCAAGGAAATAGGCAAAAGGAAACATCACTACACCGGATACAATGTGTCGGTACGTTATGTACACATTAGGATTCATTCCATGGTTGAAGGAAGCTTCAGTGATAAAGTATAGGAAAGTATAGCCAATCTGTGCAAAAACCATCAGAATTTGTGGCTTGAATCTTTTACAAAAGCCCCCATTTTTGCTTGCAGTCGATGCCATTGGCTTTCTTTCCGAGTCCTCCTCCTCTTCACAAGCTGAAGTCTGAAAGAACACATTACACGTACATATAGAAGATAATGGAAGTGTTTGATTTAATTTGATTCTTGTTTCAAGTTGCTGCTAGTATCATGTTCTTGATTAAATGCTCTCTGATGTACTGATGATTCCATGATTTCATGTTTCGGATTTGGAAGATAAAGAAGGAATATTCTCTTGCATGGTTGCTCATTTGATCAGAAATTATAACTCACTGACTTGTGTACTTTGATTGGTTAAATGCCATTTCAGTTGGTTACTGAAATTAATAAAACATCCCGAGTCGTCTTTTGCTCGCTTTTGTAATGGTAATTAACACAATTCTAGCCTATTTTTTTTAAATATCAATTTGTTTTTCTTCCTTTTTTTATATTACGATATTAAATTAAATTATAAAAAATAAAAAAAAAACAATTAAAAGAAAACAGCTGCCATTATAATTCATGCTTTTCTTCCCCTTTATTTTCTGCTTTATTTGTTATGATATAGCATATTGCATTGATCCTGGGATATAACTGGTATAATCAGAACATATTCTCTTCTAGTAGTTAGTAAGATCTCTATGAGAAGAAGATAAAAAGATGTAGTAGTTCTTATTTCTTTCGCTCTTAAAATTAAGCAAATTGGTCCCTAGCTTGCCAGATATTCATACTATTTTGGGAAATCATTCATGTTTTTATAGCAAATTAGAAGGGTTGCGCCATAGAATGATTCTGCACTGAGAAAAAGGGCTTTAGAATGTTACAACAAAGTGAAAGCTTTAATTTTGTTCTTGATAGCGTTTGCAATATTCTTGTTTGCTTACGCCTTTTTTCTTTCCTGTCTACTTCATGCTATCAACTAAAATTCTTCTTCAAGTTACGGGGTGCATAAATAAAACATTTCAACTAATCCACCCTTCAAAAGATATCAGCTCATTGAGTTAAACCAACTCACTGATAATCTGTTGTAGGGCTATGAGCACAAACGTGGAGCAATAATCTTTGAAGGTCAGTCATATAATGGATTTGAGGCAATATTATAGTTTGCGGAAACGTGAGCTTCCAAGCCTCTTTACTAAGTGGCTTTAGAGTCAAAAGCTCAGGTAGCTTACGATCATATTTTGAATGTCTCGGGGGTCTCAGCCTAAACCCTCGCAGTGAATTAATTCTAGTAAAGGGAATTTACAAAGAGCATTTATATGTGTAGTAGTGCTGTGTTACATGAAAAACATGATCTTTAATTATTAGAAGTTTACGTTTTAATTTCTTGAAACTTATACGTCGATGGATTTGAGGTTCTATGCTATTTGGACAGGACTCATAAACACACTTTTGCATATATATTTGGCCTAGTAATATGAGCTCAAGGGGTTTTGAAGCTTACTTTGATGCGAAGGTTGTAGAGTAAGGGTTGGTATGGGAGTTTTATTGAGTTTATTTTATAAAATATTTTTTTATTTATAAATATATTTAAATAATTTTAAAAAAAATATATATATATTTTTAATTTAAAACAAAAAAGATTATTTAAAAAAAATATTTTTAAAATACAACCCACTAAACTTAAATGACAACGCTCATAAAGGTCAAAGTTTTTAGACTAGATAATTAGTAAAGTGATAGTAATATTGTAAAACCTGATCTTTAAAATATATATTTATTTTATATAAATATATTTGTAGAATACTTAAATTTTTTAAACACAATAAATGATATACATATTTTAATATTAACATAAAACACACAAATATAATAATCGTTATCATTGTATCATTTAATAATCATATAACTACTTCAAAGATATTTATATATTAGCTATTTTATTTTTTTATTAATTAATAAATAAATGATAGTAGATAATGAATATAATTTTTCGTAACCAACAAATAATAAATATGAAGAAATTCAACTCACGTAGCTATTGTCATCCTACTTACTTCGGTTCTTGAATTGAAAAATGGGTTCGAATTCAGCCATTTATTGTACTTACAGTATTATTGCAGGGTGTAAGAATACACGATGAAGCTCCTTGTAGACGTTCAACAACAGCTCTCCTGCAGGACCACCACTTTGAAAACTATAATCTTGGATGTAAAATCTACAAAAAAAAAAAAAAAAACCAGCAGTAATATCAGCTAGACATCGTAAAAGTTGCAAAAATAGCAAAAACATAGAAACTAGCATACCCAGAAAAGAATCAAGACTGTTACTACCTTGGGTAGAATTGAAAAACCAGCAAGGAGAAGCCTGTACAATTATAGGAAAATAGTTGGTCCCAAAAGCAACCGGAAGCAAAGCGGTGCCGGTGCTGATCAGCTATAGATAGTACTGCGTGTCAACTATGGATGGCCATCAATTGCCAAAAAAGCTGAAATGTTACGTTGCTCACTGCTTCTCAGATTTCAAGATGCATTTTGATTGTTTCCTGTGTATCTTCCTTTTCTCCTGGTATATAGCAAGAGTAATTAAGATTTGCTTTGGGTGAGGTACACTCGTAACTGAAAACAGTTCCATCCATTCCGAAAAGCTGGAGAGCCTTTCTTCTTTCTTCTTCCACATGCAGCTCATGCCGGAGAAAAAGGGCCATCAAAACCGTGTGGTGGTATAATGCAGAAGGCAAGCAGCTAGCATGGGTATTTTGCATTTTGCACGACACCTCTCACTTATTTTGTTTTGATCTCAATAAGATTCCAACGCCTGGTTCGCATGCCCATAATTGCTTGCTAATCTTTTTTTTCTTAGGTTCTGTTTGGTTATTTAAATCGTATCTCTTTATTTTTTGTTAAACCCCAAACAGACAATCTTGCAAAAGGGGTTGGGCATTCCTAGAACTTGGTTTGAATATATAGAAAAACAGGAAATGAATTTTTGTGTTTAAGATACCTCATTGTTGGGTCCATAAAAAGACACCTGAAAAACAATACATGGTTCATGAAATGTTTTTCAAAAACTAGGCATTCCCAGAAAAAAACAAAAACAAAAATTGAATCCCACCAGGTGGGCTTTCAGATCTCCATTGTCACGAGATTTTTCTGCGTATTTACGCTGCATGAATTAATGTTCGATATTATCCAGTTAATATGATCAGCAACTATGCTGCCACAACTGTCCTTGTTGATGCCACTCATGACCACAAACTTTCATTGCCCAGCTTGCTTCCATGACTGATGGATGAGGTGGGAGCAGATTCCCATCTCTGCATAAATCGAGCATCCGAGATACAATTCTATTGCCAACATGTTCACAAAATTCCATTTGCAATAGGTTATGGTACAACGTCAGGAATGTCAGATTCTGGAGACACCTCCTTAATGTTGGATATGCCTACTCAATTGTCACTAGTAGCTTGCCTGGTTGACATTGCCTAGTTATAGGTAGATTTAAAAGTTGTAAATTATATTCTTCTTATAATCGAAGTTTCAATATTAAAAAAAATTAGAAGGAATTATGTAGAACCACTAGGGGTATAGTGTTAGAGAATAATATAAATGAATTATAGGGTTTTATCTAATAATTTAAATTTTTTTAAATGTAATGACTTTTTAACATGATATGAGAGCTTTATTGACTTAGCAGCTACGAGTTCGAATCTCACTACTCTTATTCTATTTAATAAAAATCAAGCACAAAATAGTATAAATCTATATAAAAGTTTCAAACTCAAAGAGTTTTCACTTGAGGGTATATGTTGGAGAATAATTTAAATTATATCTTGAAACCTCACCCAACAATTTAATCTTTTAGATGAAATAGTTCCTTGATATGATATCAAAATTTTGTTGACCCAACGATTATGAGTTTGAATATCATTATCCTCATTCTATTTGATAAAAATCAAGTACAAGATAGTATGTGTATGTACAAATTTCAATGCTAAAGGTTTTTAGTTGAAAGGATGTGTTAGAGAATAATATGAATTATATTCTAGTATCTTATATGATGGCTTAATCTTTTAGGTGAAATGTAATACTTTTAAACATGTAAACATGCAGTTAAAACAAAACACAATTTTAACTATATTTAATTATACTACCAAGCAGAACTAAGAGTCTAGCTGTTCAGCGCTCCATCGTTGCAAGCGGGATCTTCTGTCAGAATGATTCTTTAAGAACAAATTGCAACACATATTCTTCTCCTTGTGATATATACAGCACGTTATGCTCCCCCACCTTCTCTGATGCTAGTTTCATGATGACTTTTCCCAGTAATGGATCACAGAATCATACAGGTGCACATGTTTCAAGGCTAAAATCACCTATGTATAATGATTCAAAATACAGCAAAAGAAACCAAACTGCCCACTATTGCAAAGTAGTTGGTGGAATGAGGTGTTCGAATTTACCTTTATTTTCTTTTATCAATAGTAAATCTGGCCATGAGTCTGAGCCATCGAGGAGCGGCCAGACAGAGGAGCAGTAATTTCAGTGGGTCGATTCACAATTATGTTTCTTTTCAGATGTTTTTTTATTTAAAAATACATTAAAATAATATTTTTTATAATATATTTTATCGAAATGATTTAAAAAATTAAAGTATTTAAAAGAACATGATTTAACCTGGAAACAAACTCTACCCAAGACTTTTCTTAAACTCACGTCCAATCTCTCTACAGATCATTTTGCGTTGAGCTGCCGATTTCCCTTGATAATGAAAAATCAAAGTTTTGAAAATCAATAAGATATTCTTGTTTTCTTTTGTATTGACACGGTAAGAAAATCAAATCTCGATGAGACAGATGGTTCTTAGTGCAGGAAAAAATGCATATGATCTGTGTATATACACAACAGTCTAACCTGCAGCCAATAGCCAAAGCATAATTAGAGATGATATTGCGATAGTTATCCAGCTAAAAAATGCTAATGCTACTGACATTTGGTATTTTTGGCACTCCCCCACAAAATCACAATTCCCCAAGTCATGGAAGTAGAGCACTGTGATGCCTGCCGAAGCTGAAGCGGCTGCAAGAGACAATATTGCCGTCACCTGTATGCACGATTTTACAAATTTGCACTGTCAAATGACAATCATACGAGGACAGGACCAGTTTTGATTTGGTGATATAAGGTTTCAATAACAATAAAAAGGTTACATAGAGGCTGACCCAGTCTCCAACGACAAAAAGGCTGAGCATGACAGTGTTGTGGAGGGCCTTCTTTTTCACCAAAGCATATGCATCCAATAGCGCTAGTCCAAAGCTCCAGATGACTTGCAAACCCATTGAAGCGATGAGGTAGCTGCATGAACAAGAAGAAATCACTGGTAATCGCAGACAAGTTAAGCACTGTGCAACAAGTGAATAATCAGTTGATCAACCCAAAAATACATAATATGTTGTTTAACCATTTTCCTCACAAAATATGTCATTGCAGAGAGTTATAAATAATACATGGCTTAAGGCTAATCAGAATACAAATTGGCCTAAATATTGTTGAGCAACTGGTAGGACATAGAGACACTCATTGTGGGAACTATAAAATTGCTGGTGACAAGCTTGTATAAAGACAGCAGCAGCACAAAGTACAGTAAACACCATAGAAATATGTTGGTGAAACACTACGAGGCAAGTAAAACTCGAAAGCATTGCAAGAACAAAGGAACAGCAGAGAAGGAACGAAGGCTCTCAAGGTGTTTTATAGAAGGGTAAACTGACAGGTTCCCGTAGGGGCAACTATAACATATGCAGTTACAAACGAAGGCCTCTTCACAAAGAGCACCATCAATTCTCTGGCTGAGTTTAAACTCCGTGGAGTATGTATTTTAAGTCGGACCACTGATCTGTCACTAAAATTATTCATTTAAATTTCTGAAAAATCATGGCTACTCATCGTTTGAATCAAAAATCTTTTGCAACGCATTTTTATTTTTTTGCTACATAAGTTCGATGTGATGCTGGCAACACCATACCAACAAGTCCAAAGAAGCATTTCCCTATGAAATGTAGCTTCCCCTTTTGTCTTCAGAGTCTTTTCATCATCATATCATTGTCAGGACCGTGTGGACCTTTAAGCTTACGTTCAAGAATGCAAAATGATGTAGCTTAGGCTTGTCACAATAATAAGTAATTTCCAAAGACAGTGATAGATGCAGCTAACTTTTCTTCAGGGAAATAAATCACCAGCATGGAATTTTCAATGTTTTGAGACTTTCACCCGGAGCTTCAGTCCAGCATTCAATTCATTCATTTTGAGAATGGTAAACAAGAAAGGAGGTTTCTCTCCAGCAGAAGCCATTGATAACAAACAAGCAAGGAATTCGATGCCAGTCTGATAGTCAATTCATAACTATCAGAACAAACATCTAAATCTCTTAATAAGAGGTGTCCATTACATGGCTATGAGTTTCTTCAGACAATTAGCAACAAAAGATCATCAAAAGAGCAACTATGTCTTAAATCACGCCAAATTATAGATGCAAAGGCAATTAACTAAATCACAGAATCCTGGAATGGAATGCATCAAGCTCTTCTAATGCAATAATAATTTATGCTCTTGAAAAAATTCAAATGCGAAATCGCAAGTTCAATTCTAATTAATTAAAACCTACACGTAAAGGAAGAAATTTTTAAATGGCAGCTCAAAATTAAAGTCAATGAAAAACGATGTGATTTGGGAAAGTGAGAAAAACTATATAATACCAGAAAGCAGTGAAATCGAAGAAGCTAGTAGTGGTGGTCATGGCAGTAATGGAGCCAGCTGCAAAAACACACTGTGAAAGCCTCAAAGCAAGCCCAGTCAAAGTCCCCGGAGTCCCAGCAAAATCCCTCATTGTTTCTTGTTTGCCGCCTCCACCACAGCCAATTTCACTAAATTTCTAACCTCTTGACGGGTAAAACGAAACACCCATATCCTCAAACCATCAAGAAACCAAAGAAAGAAAGGACCTTCAAAACTTTACAGAGAAGAGGATATCAAGAAAGAAAATGAAAAATATCTGATACCCAGAAACTGAAATTGAGGAGTAAGGAATTACGTGTGGGAGAGCGAAAATGACGGTGAAAATAAGCTGCAGGAAATGGATGGAAAAACGAAGAGAGAGAGGGACAGATCGCAGAGGACATGAAACAACAGAGAATATTAAAATGGGAACAGGTATAGAAAAAAGCGCATTGGAGGCTTGACATAATCATGATGGTGATGATCATCCCCTCTTTAAATGTTAATTAATTAATAAGAAAAAAACAGCCACTCAATTCCACACCAATCCAAACTTGCTCTGCTTGCTTGAGCTACCAGCAGGAAAAGCGCATGCTTTTCTTTATGAATTAACTGCCAAAAAACTACCCTTCATTTATAGGATCTCTGTCAACGCTGTCCTTATATCAATCTCACCTGTCAATTTCCCCTTCGTTTTATTTAAAGTTTTCAATTCCATCCTAACTTGTGATAGCAATTTTTAAAAAAAAAAAATTTTTTAAATACATTAAAAAAATTATTTCTTTTCAATTTATTTTTTTTACTTCGATAAATCTCATCCTTTTTAGACACTCTTTATAAATTTAAGTTAAACAAATAAAATTTAGGCTATTTCAAATTTTTATAATATAAATAGAACAGATCTCAATTCTTTTGTTGTTCACACTCCCTAGTTATCATCGAGTTTTAACTTCTGTTTTTCTCTCTTAATCATTAGAAGATAAAAGAAAACATATCTTGAATTACAAGAGAAGCAATCGACAGAGGGCTGTGTCATAAATACTTTCTCCTCTTTATATTCCTGCAGCCTTGATCAGCTAAGGATAGGGTCGATTTATTGCATACAGTTTATAAAGATGATTGATGTCGTTTTACTTTTTGTTTATAAATGAATTAAAATAATATTTTTAATATCGGTATATTAAATTAATATAAAAACATAAATCCCTTTTAAAAATATATTTGAAACACAATTTAAACAGTTATTTAAATTGCTTTCATGTCTCTTAAACAGTAAGTGTTATTCACAGCTTCCCATTACACATTTGAAACTCACATCAATCACTAAAATGGGATTAAGAATATTTTTTAAATTGTTTTTATTTAAAAATATATTAAAATAATATATTTTTTAATAATATATTTTTTAAAAATATATTTTTAATATCCATAAAAATGATATATAAATATAAAAATATTTTAATTTAAAATAATAAAAAAAACTGTCTTTGTTTGATTTGCTTGGGTTTGGTAAAAAACTATGTTATCAGGTACCTAACAATTAATCATTGTTTTAGTTCCTTAGCTAGTCCTTAAGCATTCATTTTAGCTGATCAGGTTGTCTTTTCAAAAACGTTTCCTAGGTCCCTGTCAGTCGAGTCGACCTGAAACTACAATTGGGTGATAAAAAAAATACCAAGCACCTCCATTTTCCACTGATGCCATGCAACTGGCTCAACATATCGACCAAACTACGGAAACCTCATCCCTAGCTACACCTGCCTGTATGGGCTAGTTGAGGATGAAAAATGTCGCAAATTACCTGGAGAAGGACAGCTACGCTTCCTGCAATAGGTTTAACACCAGCCCTTTGATTATCACGAAGTACTTGAAGACCACCAGTTTGATCTTCAGAAAAGATAACACGAACAAATTGAGTTGAAAAGAAGAACAAGCGCGAGAGATGCTGCCAGGTTCAATTCCTAGAGAAGTTCAAACCTCGACCCCTGCCCTGTCTCCAGCATATATATACACAAGAAGCTAGAGAAGGAATGAAGGGTTTCTTACCTGAAAATCGATGCAGCCCACACTGATTACGAGAAACAGTATCTTTTATTATGAATCTTTGCCAAACAAGACCAGCCATACCATGACATGTTATGATTTGTAAGAGTATTTTTTAATTTAAAAACATCAGCTTGATATATTTTTTTTGAAGTCAAACACACTTTTAAAATATACTTAAACACATTCTAATCACAAAAACAAACCAAGTTGCGTCCACACAAAATCAACCCAACAAAGCCAGCTAAAATCCAAGAAGACAGGCAATTGATGCAAAGCAAAGGCACTTTAATAAAGAAATTATGTCATTATCCAAAAGCTGGTAGAAAGTAGAGTCGTGCTGTTAGAGGAGGAGTGACAATCGTAAGAATAATTCACAGGACAGAAATTAACAAAATATTCACAACGCTCGGAAAATCACTGACATAGCAATTGCAGCTTCAAAAGTTCAACAGAACTGCTATAAATCCACCATCATTCATTTATTGTCTGCGATACCATCGAAATGACGTCCCTCAGAATTTGCTACCACAAAGGTGATACTGATCAAGAAATGGCCTTCAGTAAAACTTGGAAGTATATTAACTGAATGCATGCTCTTAGCACCAAGTAGAGTTACTCTTTGATGTTAATTCCTGAATCGAGCCATAAGGTTTTAATTGATATAAACTATGAAGGTAAAGCGTGAGATAACCACACTGCAGATATTCTAGTTTTCTCTCTCTGTCACATGGCAAGTAAAAATCGTTTTTTTTTATGTTTTTCATTTGATATAACCTGTCATAAGAGTATGAAGATCGAACAAATTGCTGTGCAGAGTGAGAAGTGACTTGGCTAGTTGATGCACAATTAGAGAGGGTTCCCAATGTTTACAGCCAAGTCCTCCAGAATTGGGCTGTATAAAAACTATTTAAACTTCCCGGAGGCTACAGAATAAAGATCTGGTTTTGCAGCCAAAGTAGGGTCAGGATGCCAGAATACATGCCTCTTTAACTGCGCATATTGCAATATTTCTTTGAGGAACATGAAGCATCTTTCCGTCAAAGCCTATTTGCACTGCTGACCCCTTTTTAGGGATTATTTGCATTTTAAAATGATATGAGAGAGTCAAAACAAATGATAAATTCCCACTCCAAGTGAACACAACATCAGGAAAGGTTCATCTCTAGAAAAAAAGTACCGCATCCTCAACTAACAAAAGTACTTCCTACCCCACAAGAGCTCAAAGCAAAAACATTGCTTCTGTCATAACACAAAATATATCTTTATGCAGAAAAGGATGCTCAAACAGTATACAAAAGTTTGCAGCATAGTTGTTGTCATAACCCGATTTTGGATTTTCTCCCAAATTTACTAAAAAATAAAGAAAAATAAAATAAAAAGGGTTGGTGTTTGCAAAAAAATCAAGGTAGAAATTTTGGATGTTTTCGAGAGCTCGATCGTATCTCTTTTGTGCCCAGAAATGAAGGAAAATACAGATTCAAGGCTAACGTAATTTATTATAGGATAAATTTGAGTAGAAATTAAGGTAAAAGATATAATTGTGCTTTTATGGGCTATTTGGATTTAATCTTTGGCTAATTTAAAAGTGCAAATTAATCGCTGACCAATTTAAAAGCATAATGATACGATCATACCTTTTTTTATACTCGAAAACAAAGAAGAGCGCAAATTCAAGACTAACATAATTTATTATTTGATAAATTTGGGTAAAAATTAAGTTGAAAGATATAATTATATTTTTATGTGCCAATTCGATTTAATCATTGGCCAAATTAAAAGTGTAGTTATGTTTGAGAATTAATTTAGGGTCCAATTGAAGGGTTTAATTAAGTACAAGGGCTTAATTATACTTTAAATTAGTCAAATTATTTTATTAAGGGCTTTGTTAATAAGAAATCAAGTTCTTGAATTTAATTCGGTTTCATTTGATGAGATTAGAATTTTCAGAGATCGAATTGAATATTTTTAAGCCTAATTATGCGAAATCAGGGGTCAAAATGAACCAATTGAGAGTCTAATGGTCAATTGAGGTTTAAAACGCAAAAATTAGAAACCAAAGACTAAAATAAAAAGGCCGCGCAAAGCTAAAGTTTGATATTGAAATTTTGACGGGGTATAATTATATAAAATCATAAGTTTAAATCCAATTGGAGGTACAATTAGAAAAATTATTGAAATTTTGCACTGTTCAGGCGTGCTGCACTGCAGCTTCATGCATGCCCGACATTGAATGATCAGGCGGTAGCAACCCTTCGCTGCATGCCATGGAAAACCGAAGGGTTGCCTCTCATGGCTATAAATAACAGGGAACTAAATCACGACATGGGAGAGAGAAGAAGATGAACGGAGATAGGATAGAAAGGCAAAGGAAAATTGATGAAAGAACACAGAAAAAACAGAGAATACAGAGGAAAATCTACGTAAAAATCTAGTTAATCTTCATTCCCCTCATCTCTAGCCTCTCTCTCTCTCTCCCCCTTCATCTCTCTCGGTCTACCCTGTCTCTCTCTCATTAAAACCAGCACGCCAATGCTTCCCTCTCTCTCAAGCAGCCACCAACTCTGACCACCTTGCACCACTCCAACCTCACCAAAAGCTCCCCCTCTATCGGAGACCTAAACCACGATCCTAGGTAAGGTTAGCAGTAGTAGCAGCAGGGGCTACAACCTGGGTACGTCACTTTTCGACGTCCACTCCTGCCACCATTTCCGACGCCACCACGCAAGAAAAACCACCTAGAACTCTTCTACCCAAAGGTGTTAACAGGTACGTCATTCATCACATTCCAAAAATCATTGTTCATCGTCTTCAATATCGGATCATGCAGGGGGGAGTGAATTAATTCACTCCCCCCCGCCCACTGCCAACACGTGGGCAGTAGGCTGGTCGAGCGAGGCTTTATGCCTGGCCTAACCCTTGAGAAGTCCGGCCCAAGCTAAAATGGGCTGAAAGCCCAACCCGAGATTATATGGGCAGAGAGTCTAGTTCCATATGGTAGTGGGCTGAAAGCCCAACCCACATGTAGCTGGCTTACAGCCCAGCCCCAAGGATGGGCTGTCAGCCTGGCCTACCAAAAATAAAAAAAATATAATAAATAAAAATAGATTAATAGAAAATCTGCATATCTATATATATTAAAAAAAAATAAAGCATTTTTGTTTTATGCATACGGCCAATACACTAACATATTTTAAAAATTCCATTTAAAAAAAAATTATTTCAGAGATTATAGAAAAATGGTTTTGGCATTGATTTCGTAAACAAAAAAATTATTTTCTTGTATTTTTGGATTTTACAACATGTTTGTAAAATCCAAAAGGCATTGGCCAATATTCCAAAAAAATATCAAAATCTTATTTTTGGGGATTCATATTTCACTGTTGATATCTAGACAAACAAATCTTAAAGGGGTTAATATCTAAAATATTTGGTAGGGATAGTTCGTTATTATTCATTGTTGATATTTGGATAAATAAATCCTAAAGTGGTTAATATCCAAAATATTGGTGGGGATAATTCACTATTATTCACTATTGGTATTTGGATAAATAAACCTTAAAGTGATTAATATCTAAAATATTAGCGAGGATAATTCATTGTTTATTCACCACAAATAGTTGAATAAAGAAACTTTAAAGTGATAAAAATCCAAAATATTTTTACACAATCATCATTTAACAAGCTTATTCTGAAAGATCAACACCATAACAAATCATAAGCGAACCAAAACACCTAACAGCTTACCTTAGGTAGGGCGTACTAGGGGTGCTAAGACCTTCCCTTTACGCAACTAATCCCTTGTCTTAGAATCTCTGAAAGACTAGTTTTAGATTTTCTAGTAACCATAATAATAGGGGGCAACTCCCTTTTTCATGAAAATAAAGATAAAACCCTGACATGAATTTCCCCTCTCACGGGGAGGGTCGTCGCGACGCCGCGCTCTTGCGGAAGGTGTGACACTTGTATTCCTTGGATTTTTCGATTCATATTATGAGATATAATACAAAAGCTTTCAGCATACCTGTATCACTTGAACTTTTCCACATATTATATGACATGGTAAATGAACTTTCAATGAGAACCACAAGGAAAGCCAATATTCTAGTGATTTTATGGCTATCTCCACAGCTTGAGGTGTAAAGGGCAAAGTTCCCATCCATTTCTTTTGAATCGTAAAAGGAAATGAAGTCTTTCACAGTGGTTTCATAGTCGATAGGGGGATTGTCTTCTAACAACAATTCCTTAATCGTACCATATATTTTTGTTAATGGGTAAGGTGAGGAGTGTAAAAGTAAGCCACGGATACTCTAGGGGCCAACACCTTGTGCTCTACACTTTCGAGCTTGTGAGTAGATATAAGGTGTTATTTCACAGGAATCCGTGTCAGATATCACTATATGCTAATAAAAAAAATTATTTTCAAAATTAATTTTAAAATGTAAAAACAAACATAATTCAGTAAAAATGCATAATGCTTAATAAAAGTTAGCACAGATGCTTCACTCATGTCCCTTTGAATTTGCAGATTGATGAATAATACAGATAAAAGGCATAATTAAAGGGATTTTATTTCAAATTTAACTAGTGCTTGCTTGTGAAAGATCTACAATGTTAAATATTGGAGTTCCATGAACAGGAGGAACATATATCTATGAAAAACTTGGAGTCTATAAATATATAGTCTTAAGGTAGGATGGTGAGGAAATCAGCATCAGAATGCTTGTTGGTGTTCATAGTCAACTTTGGCAACGGGCATGCTGGGTAATAGTGACTTAGAAGAGCATGTCCTTTCGCATAATCCATCCCTTCGAGGTTCAGGCTTGAGTTCAAGTGCCTCATATAGTAACTCAAACAAAGTTGCAGCTAACTTGCAAGCTTCGTTCGAGCACTCCATAGTTTTATCTTTGCAAATTCAAAAGAAAAAACATAGCACTATGCTGGATGAGGTTCGTCCATTTTTGTGGTTTGATAATTTTGTATTGCATCGAATCGCGCAGAACAAAGAAATCATTGAGAGCAAAGATTTAAGATTTGAATTCCAAGCTAAAAGATGTAAATGAATACTTTCAAGAGGTGCATTAAGGCATAACAGGAGTTAAATATTAAAGTTGAGATACATTAAGATAACACAAACAACAACAATAAAAGAGAAATCAAACACTAAATACATGTTGATTAGCTCAGTATGATAAAACAATTGAGAAAGAATATGACTGTAAGAGCTTGCCTTCTAGCCTTGAATTATTAGGTTAAATATAAATTACATGTACACAATCCACTCCTAATCTTTAGCAAATCTTTTCCTAAATATATGCCAAATCCCGTAAGGTTAGGATACAATTATAGTAGTATTAGGATACACTATGATTTCCTATATTAGTGTATTTCATAATACTCCCTCTCAAGTTGGAGCATGGAGATCTTGAATGCCCAACTTGCATTGTAGAAATTCATATTGTTGTTTTCCCAAGGCCTTTATAAATATATCAGCAAGTTGCATTGATGATGAAACAAAACTAGTTGTGATATGTCCAGCATTGATGGCATCACGAATGAAATAACAATCGATCTCGATATGTTTTGTGCGTTCATGGAAGACAGGATTTTGAGAAATATGGAGAGCTACTTGACTATCACAGTGAAAAGTCATAGGATGAGGATGAGATACTCCGAAACTAGAGGGAAGGGCTTTAAGCCAAGTCAACTCACCCGTAGTCATGGCCATAGATTGATATTCTGCTTCAGTTGATGAGCAAGAGACAATATGTTGCTTCTTGGTTTTCCAAGACACTAAGGACTTACCCAAAAAAATCTTCCAATCAGCGAAGGAACGCCGAGTCAGAGGACATCCAGCCCAGTCCACGTCACACCACCCGTGTAACTACAAGTCATAGTGACTACTAAGAAATATCCCTTGACCAGAATTGCCTTTAAGATATCGGACCACTCGTAAAGCAACTGCCCAGTGTTCTTCCCATAGGCATTGCATGAATTGAGATAAGACATGAACACTATAAGATAATTATGGTCGAGTAAGGCAAAGATAGATCAATCATCCCACCAGGCAACGATACTGTTCCAGGTCACTCAATTATGTACTTATGGACAAGGTAAGGCGGTGATTTTGCTCTAAGAGGATAGCTGTTGGTCGTGCCCCAAGTAGCCTGGCCTCAAAAACAATGTCAAGTGCGTACTTGCATTGATAAAGAACAAACCCATCAGGACTGCGCGCTACCTCTATCCCCAAAAAATATTTTAGACAACCAAGGTCTTTCATGTGAAAGCAAGCACTAAGATAATCTTTGAATGTTTGTATGGCAGTCGAATGATTTCCAGCAATGATAAGGTCATCAACATAAACAAGAACGCTGAGTTCAACTACTTCTCGGTGGAAGGAAATAATGAATAATCTGAATAAGACTGTTGAAACCCATAATTTGTCAAGGCGGTGGAAAGTTTGGCAAACCAATGAGGTGCCTGCTTCAACCCATACAACAACTTCTAGAGTCTGCATACCTTCCAGGTTGTCCCTACTTGAAATCCAGGTGAAAATTTCATATAAACTTCCTCCTAAAGATCACCATGCAGAAATGCATTATGAACATCCATCCGATGGACTGCCCAATTCTTAGCAGCAGCCACAACAAGAAATACTCATACGGTGACCATTTTGGCAACAGGAGCAACTATTTTTGTATAATAGAGTCCTTCAGTCTGATGGTTTTCAAGAATGACTAGCCGAGCCCTTAGCCTCTCAATTGTACCATCAGAATTATATTTGATCTTATATATCTATTTATAGCCCAAAGCTTTATTCTCATCTAGCAAGCTCTGAACAACCCAGGTTTTATTATTTTCAAGAGCTGAAATTTCTCGTTGCATGGCTTCTCTCCAACCTTTGTTTCTCACTGCTTTTGAGTAAGATGTAGATTCCTGCTTAGCTGTTAGACTGCAATAAAATTTCTATGTCACACAGAAAATTTATCACAATTCACATAATGTGCTAAAGGATAGGACGTACCTAAGGAATGTTGAGGTATGGATGATGAGAAAGATGGACTCAATTTTTGTATGGTGTTCGTGACAATTCCGAAGCTGTATGGAGGGATACCACTGACAATGTCCTCTACCCAACATTTCTACCTCCTCTTCTTCTGGAGGAGCAAAATCTTTTTGGACTATATCTGTATTTGGCTCAAATGTTGAATGAGCTAAATCCAGCATACTCCAAGATATAAGATTTTATGGTTCCTCTGGGATGGTGTGAAAATTTCGTCATTAAAGGGCCCATCTGTATCTTTAGCGAAGGGAAAAATTCCTTCTAAGAACATACCATCTCGAGAGACAAGAAAATCCTGTTTTTTCAAATCATATAGTCACCACCCTTTTTTTTCATAAGGATAACCAACAAAAATACATCGATGACTTTTACTTGCCATTTTATCCTCCGTTTTCTTATGTGCATAACATAAAGAACCCAGGACATGCACGTGATGATAAGTTGGTTCGACACCATATAAAACTCGATAAGGTGTCTGTCCATTTAAAACCAAGGAGGGAGTCCTATTGATTAAGTATCCGGTCGTCAATACACATTCACCCTAAAATTTAATAGGAAAAGAACCTTGAAATTATAGCACTCTAGCTACATTCAAAATGTGTTGGTGTTTCCGTTCTACGCTCCCATTTTGTTGTGGAGTGCCTGTATAAGAGGTCTAAAAAATAATATCTTTATCGAGAAAATAGGATTTCAGACAAGTAAATTCAGTCCCATTATCGCTTCGTAAAATTTTAACTTGTTGATCAAATTGTCTCTCAACCATAACTCGAAACCTTTTAAGCATACTCGAAACCTCCTTCTTATCAACAAGTAAATAAATCCATACCACACAAGAGAGATCATCAACAATAGTCGAAAAATATGAAGCACCACATGAAGAAAATGTTCTGTAAGGTCCCCACAAATCACAATAAACAAGTTCAAAAATTGCCGAAGTCTTATTTTCACTAACAGAAAACTTATCTCTTATTTGTTTTTCCCTTTAACAGACATCACAAGTTTTATTCAAATTATTTCCGTGCTCGCTAGAATCAACTCCGGGAACCAACTGTATTATTCGCAAAGAGGGATGACCTAGTTGCTGATGCCAGAGATTGAGAGACACTATATATTTGGTCTTCATTGCATGAACCCGCGACATCCCTTTAAAATAATAAAGTCCATCTCGTCTCTCACTCGCACCAATCAGCATCCTTGAAGTGGGGTCTTGTATAGCACATAAATTTTTAGTGAATAGGACAAAACAATCATAATCATCAATTAATTATGACACAGAAATTAAATTGCAAGTAAGTTCTAGGACATAAAGAACATTTCCAAGGCATAAATTTCCCCCGAGA
Organism: Salix dunnii; assembly: GCA_015731905.1. Classification (NCBI taxonomy): domain Eukaryota; kingdom Viridiplantae; phylum Streptophyta; class Magnoliopsida; order Malpighiales; family Salicaceae; genus Salix; species Salix dunnii. The sequence goes on along the minus strand of CM027666.1, from coordinate 10,608,416 downwards.
ATGGTCGTTCCCTCTTTGGTGACCACAACACTACTTCTATTTGGCAGTCCCACTGGACACTAATTAATTATTCTCAAATTGTCAAGTTCCTCGATTGTCCCTGTCATGTGATTAGAGGCACCTGTGTCAAGTATCCAAGCCGAACCAGTCATATTTCCATGCAATTTTTTTAACTTACCCGTCATTTTATCAATTATTTGTTTCGGCTCCCCCAATATTTGATTTAATTTCTGCCATTGATCACTACTAAGGCCCGGCAGCGACGAGCCTCTCCTTTGGCTGTGGTTATGGCAGAGCTGGTGAAGGCCATGGTGGTGCCAATTTGAGTGGCGTTGGCTCGGTGAGTGCCTCTGTGGGTTCGCCCGCCTCCCCTGCCACTCGATTGGACATCGGGTGACCCTCTTCCACGGCCAATCCCTCTTCGCCCATCACCTCTAGGCCTGTCTCCCCACCAATCTGGGTATCCCTTCAAAGCAAAGCAATTTTCTGCTTTATGACCATGTTTATTGTAGTAAGAACATAGAGTGCTTCCCTTCTCTCTCCCATCGAGTAGAGTCTGAGTGACCAAAGCCATGATTTCTCCATGTTCTTCTCTGCCACAAGCGATGTTCTTCACTTGTTCCTCTTGGATGAGGATGGAATACACCTTGTGCAACGAGGGCAATGGGTCTTGAGCCAAGATGTTGGATCGTGTTTTCTCATACCTCTACTCATCAAGTCCCATAAGAAATAGGTGCACCTTCTCTTCCTCTCTTTTCTTCTCCAATTCTGAGCCGAGAATGCATATGCACTTCCGCATTTACACATGGGCAATTGCTCAAAATTGCTCAGTTCATCCCAAATTTTCTTCAGCTTCCCGTAGTAGTCCATAATTGTCATCCCCTTCTGTTTGCATTCAGCTGATGTGGATTTTAATTGTTGAAAATGTGGTCCATTGGTGATGTTAGATCTATCTTCAATATCATTCCACAAATCATGTGCAATCTCTACATGAGATATGGTGGATCGTAGTGTGGGTTCAATGGTGTTTCGAATCCATGATACCAACAATGAATTGATGGTCCACCAGTCTTCCCAATCTTCTGACCCTTCCCCGGGTTGCTTAATGATTCCATCAATGAACCTGAATTTCTTTCGGGTTCTCAATGCAGTTCGGAACGAACGTGCCCACTCTTCATAATTATCATCTTTCAAATGAACCTGAGTAATCATAAACCCAGGGTTATCAAGGAATTTAATATCATATGGTGAAATTGTTTTTCATGTCTCACTAGAAATACTTTTGTTGGTAGCCATGGATTCTCTTGTGTTGTTTGCCATGAATTCTATTTTGGTTGTTTTATGGCTCTGATACCATGATAAAACAATTGAGAAGGAATATGGTCGTAAAAGCTTGCCTTCTGGCCTTGAATTATTAGGTTAAATACATATTACATGTACACAATCACCTCCTAATCTTTAGCAAATCTTTTACTAAATATATGCTAAATCCTGTAAGGTAAGGATACAGTTATAGTAGTATTAGGATACAAGATGATTTTCTGTATTTCATAACACAGTATCAAGTATTAACAAACCAGTGGCAACTCTTGGGGGAAAACTGGGTCAGGTGCCATATCACGAAACAAAGTCTCCTCTCTCCGATTACCAAATCTTGACTTGTACAAATCAAAATTACTAATACACTTCACCTTCCTCTTCATCTCTCTGCTTTAGTGCTCCTCCTTTACCTCCCTTGGCTGCTCGTGGAACCCGCGCACCTCCTCTAACATCCCCTCCAACACCATATTTCCCACTCCATGGTTCACCACCTGGAAGAACCCCCCTCCTCCGCTGCCTGCATGACTCCGTTCACCGCATCAGCTCTCTAGCTCTCCATGTTTTTAAGGTCTATGACAGGAACAATGAACTGGGTATTCATCCTTTCGCCGGTAAATCCTCCGGTGTCTGGATGAATAATTTCGGGACTTTGGTGATGCAGCATCAATGAATGCTTTGACCAGTGGGTTTTGATTCATCAAACGGTCAGATTTCTCGCTACCGGTCGTAGGTTGCCGAAATGCTGGTGATACCATGTTAAGGAAACAACTCACCCAAAAGCTTAAGCTTTTAGGTGAGATGGTTCCTTAATTTGGTATCAGAGTCTTGTTGATCCAGCGGTCATGAGTTCAAATCTCACCACCCCCATTCTATTTGATAAAAATCAAGCACAAGGTAATGTGGGTCTGTGCAAGTTTCAAGCCCAAAGGGCTTTCACTTGAGGGGGTGTGTTAGAGAATAATATAAATCATATTCTGGGGCCTCACTTATAAGCTTAAGCTTTTAGGTGAGATGGTTTCTTAACAGTTGGATCGGCGGTGATCATCAATTGTATTATTTAGTAGTAACCGGCTAATTATTAAAAAAAAAAATGCCTTTTTTCTTAAGGTTCTGCGATGCACCAAATAAGGGCCCGTTGTTGGATTTAAAAAACGAAGGTAATTCTCAAAAAAGTCGTCAACGTATGAAAGCAATCACAGTTAAATCACATGCTATTGCTGTCTAATATTTTGTAATTGATATTTAATTTCTTATGTATATGCTTGTTTGTCCTTGCAAATTGATTGATAATTTCAACCAGAAATAATCAATTGACCAAAATCTAAGCAGATTGTAGTAGAAAAACCTCAGGTTAATGGTGGCTTAATGGACAGCCATGAACTTGTTTGTAGAATATTAAGATTAATTATTGACAGAACAGAGGACATGCATGAACTGGAGAGATGGATACTGTAAAATCATCCTCCATTCTGCTCTGTTGAGCGTTGAAAACTCCACATCTAGAATATCAGTTCTCCAAGTTTAGAAAGACAAACATTATTACAGCTACGTTCCTTTGTGGAGGCCGCCGATTTGTTCTTACAAAAAAGCATCAAAGATTTTGCAGGGCTGAAGAAGTAACAGGGTAACTAGATTCAGAGACTCCCAAACCCATGGATTTTTTTATTTATTATTGGACGACGTATCAATAATGATACTTAAGTCCCATGGATTATTTTGTAATCTTCCATCAGTTTAGAGACGAACTTTCATATCTTCAAATGGCTTAATCTGGAGACCCCATCATTGCCATTCAAGTGTTTGCGTGCAAGCAAGTCCTTCACGGTGGTTTCCCTGTAAACTGGAGGATTTTCTTCGGAAAGTAACTCCTTGATCGGCCCATACAGCCTTAAGGTCTCAGGCAAAAGATGCTGCCTGAAAAAGCATGCTACTGAAGTTCTTGGACCGACGTTTTTCGCTACCACTCTGTGAGTGGCGCTAACAAATTTATCATTCGAGATTAGCTGCACGGAAGATTGAAAAAAAACAACTGTTATAACATTTGAATCAGCTGTTGCCATTGTCTGCTCACGGTATATATGTATATATATAGTGAACATAAAACTGGATTGATATTGTATCATGAACTTGCCTGAAACAAATCTCCCACATTTACAATTAGAGCACCTGGCATGGGGGTCACGTTGATCCATTGATTTTCATGGAGAACTTGGAGGCCACCAATCTGATCTTGTAGAAGCAAGGTGAGGAAACCACTGTCAGCATGTTTTGTGGTGCCCATAGTCAATTCTGGTTCAGGACATGCTGGGTAGCAATGACCCAGAACATAAAGTCCCTCTGCACAACCAATGTCTTTGAGATGATTGGGTTCGAGCCCCAGCGCCTCGGATAACAGTTCAAATAGGGTGTTCCCCAGTTCCATTATTCTTTTCGAGTAATCAATAAGTATATCCCTGTAGTAATTAGCTTATGTTAATTTGAGCTTGTTATCAGTTAAACTATGCAATAAAAAAGTCTGACAGAGAATAAAACAGTAATAGATTTCACACGTCAGGCCTTTGTATAGCGGCTCTCCTTTCCACATACCTGCATACTAAAGGCAATTCTTCAGGATCTGGAGGACTGGGTGCCATTACACAAGTCAAAGTGTCTCTCCAACTAGCTGCAGGTACTTGGTACAGATCAAAATTGGAATTGTATAGCACTTTCCGAAAGTAATCGCGAGAGTAGAACTCCTTCTTTACCTCAACATCCTGATGGTGAAAGCTATGTATCCCATCAATTATCTCTTCTAATATGTTCCTTGGAATTCCATGATTGACCATCTGAAAGAAACCCCACTTCTTGCAAGCACTTCCAATTTTCTGAATTATGTCGCGTCGTCGAGTTTCATCGCCATTCCACCCTTCAAAGTCGATGACTGGAATCCTGAAGCTGGGATCATGAAAAGCAGGGGTATCATCAAGCTTGATGCATTGCTCGTGGATGAACATTCGGGGAACCTTTGTCACTCCAGCATCCACGAGCCCCTTCACGCCGGCTTTTGTGTCGTCAAAAGCCTTAAACTCGCTTTGCCTGTCATAATCAGAATCATTTTCTGCTTGAATTTGGAATGCCGCCATTTTCTCTTTTCCTCTCTTTTTTTTTTGGTCTTTTTTTCCTTGTGTGAAAACAAGTACAATAGAAATCGTTTAGCAAGATGGAGGAGAGGCGGAGCAACCAGATGGACACTTGAAAATGAGCAGAAGCAGATGGGATGTTTATGATGATGCTAGAGTAGGGTATAAATAATACTTAGTTTTGTCGGTGTCTATAAGCACTTGGTCTGAACTCTCACGTATTAAGAAAATTCAATGCCTAGAGATGAAGAAAATAAGTAAACTCGATAATTAAAATAATCAAGTATGAACTGCAATGACGATAATTACTCCAGGAACTGCAAAATGTCGATACTTGTGTTCCTATCTTGTTACTTGTATATTTATATTTATTATTATTATTATTATTATTATTTGCGTTGAAAGAGCATCAACTTGAAAGAGTCCAGGGAGGCTTAGCAGTTAAAATAATTGCATTTTTCCTCTAATGACTCAAGTTGAAACTTAATAATTGTTTCTCCTTCATTGATTGATTTTTCCATTGAATTTATAATTTCTCATGAAGAACGTGGAACATGGCTATGGGTACCACAGATTTGTCATGGGACTGAGCTGATACGAAAAGATTTTTGTTGCTTCATGGTTATGAATTATGAGTCTGGCGTAGGCCATTCTTCTTTTTATTTATTATTTTTTTCATCTGGAGATTGGAGATTGGAGATTGGATTACGTTATCTATCTCTTTCTTTAAACCCGAAATGTAAGAAAACAGCAACGATCATAGAAAATCAAACCAGAACCGACTTACGAAACCACCATCATCCTGAATAAAATATAATATAAGAGTTTAAGATATTAACTAAAAATTAACCGTCGTGCCCCTTTTCCTGTACCTTTTTTCACTGTTCATTTAGGCACATATTATTATTTATTGTTATAGTAAAATAATTATTTTACCCTTGAGTCTAAAAATTTTTAACCTCTGAGATCAAGGGTATTTTTAGATTTTTCATGGAACACGGATGGTATTTCTAAATTTGTTGAATAGTAAAACGACGAAATTAGCCCCCATAAACTACAAAATACGTCGCTAGCACCTGGGGCTATTTCCTAATTTTCACCCCCAGTTTTTTCATAATTATGGTTGGGGTCAAGGGCTTTATGGGTAATTGATCAATTTTTTTTATTTTTTATCCAGAACACTGCAAGCGAGTCATCCGTACACGCCAACAGTGTTCCGACCGCACGCGTCTTTAAGGTGGCGCGTGCGGTGCACTTCGGCGTCGGAAAATGTTCTTCCGCCATCGCATATGGTGAGTCGCCAACCGATCTGCCTCCACACATGGCGCTTGTACATCAAATAGGGCTGTATGATCTCTAGTGAATGGTTTTTCTTCCCCCCTCTCTTTTCTCTCTCCTGTGTTGGTGAAGTACAAGACAGCCCCTCATATTTGTATGTATTTCATTTCGGTCCCTAATCTTTGGATTTCATTTTTATTATTGAATTTTGAATGGAACTTTCGATTTTTTTCAATTATGTACTTGAATTGAAATTGATTATATATGGTAAGTTTCATTTCGGTCCTTAATCTTTTGATTTTTTTTTCATTTAATAATTTTGGTATGCAAGTTTGGATTTGTTGTAAATTTGTCCCCAAATTAAAACTGATCATATATATTACTTTTCATTTCAGTCCTTAATATTTTAATTAATTCAATAAAATCATTTTAAAATTCCTTTATTGTTTTTTGGTCCCAAAATTTTGATTTATTTCATTATTATCCTTCAATTAGATTTAATTATATATTTTATTTTTTATTTTGTCACTTATTCTTTTAAAAAATTTTATTAATCCATTTGATTTTTTGTTCTTCTTAGATAATTTTTATTTTTTTGTCCATATTTATACATTTGTGCTTTTAGATTTTATTTTTATTTTTTGTCATTTTATTTTTTGTTAGGGTTTTTATTTTGGCATTTATTCTTTTATTTTTTTATTTAGTATTGATTCCTCTTTTTTCAATCTTTCTTTATTTAGTATTGATTCCTTTTTTTTTTCGATCTTTCTTGGATAGTGTTTTTTTTTCCATCTTTATTTATTTATACTTTTAGTTTTTGTTTTGAATTTTTTTTATTTTATTTTTTATTTGGGTTTTTTTATTCAGTTCAATTATGAGATTTTACTTTATGTTGGTGATCATTTCATATTTTTTTATTTTTCTCTATGTTCTTTTTTTTTATTTTTATCTAATTTTCTGATCAGATGATTTTATGATTTTATTGTTTGCACAATAATAATGATAATTTTTGTGATTTGTTTTATAGTTTTTGTGGCAATATATATATATATATATATATATATATATATATATATATATATATATATATATATTGTTTTTTTTCATTTTATCACTTATTCTTTTAATTTTTTTTATTCATTTGGTGTTATTCTTCTTGGACATTTTTATTTTTTGTTCATATTTATACATTTGTGCTTTTATATTTTTTTTATTTTCTCTCATTTTATTTTTTGTTAGGGTTTTCATTTTGGCACTTTTATTTATTTATTTAGTATTGATTCCTTTCTTTTTTTTCTGTCTTTCTTGGACAGTGTTTTTTTTATCCATCTTCATTTATTTATACTTTTGGTTTTTATTTTGAATTTTTGTCATTTTATTTTTTATTGGGATTTTATTTTTATTCGGTTCAATTCTGAGATTTTAATTTATCTCATTTCAAAATTAATATTTATCCATTTTTCTCTTTGTTTCTCTTTGTTTTCTGTTATTTTTATTTAATTTTTGTATCAGATGATTTTATGATTTTATTGTTTGCATAATAATAATGATAATTTTTGTTATTTTTTTTTGTTTTTTTGGCAATTTTTTTTTATATCCCTTGGAGCAATTTAATAATTGTCACTATTTAGATAGTAATGTTGATAATAATTTTAACTATTATAGTAATGATAATAACAGTAATGTGAGGGTGAATTTTCAATTTATTTGTTCTTTTTTTTTAAGATAGAAAATTAACTATTTATTTTTATTATTTGATCAATGCAAGTTCTTTCACAATTTATATTTTATTTGTTGTGTTTAATTTAAATTGAATAGTAAAATGAATTGATCCTGATATAATAATACAATGTAGTCAATAATTCAGATATCTTAATTTTTTTTTAATGATAATGATAATTTTATATTGGTTATTTCATTGAAACCTACTAAATAGATAAATTTATATCAATTTAAAATTTATATATTTTATAGAAATCTTGCACCTCACAAGATTTTTGCACAAATTTATTACTTTACCCAAATTTATATTATAATAAAAAATTAACATAATTAATATTTTTTTATATTAAAAAAATATACTTCCGGCAGCGACAAGGCGCGGGTGTCATGGCTAGTTATAATTATAAAAGAGCTCAAAGAGATTGTAGATTCAATCTGCAATGAATATCGATATTCACCGTTCATCTAGATTTAGAGTCATTATGGATTGTAATAGTCAAATTATTATTTTGTCACTCAGTTTATTGCATTTTTAGTCTTGGATCCGGGGGTATTTTTTACATTATTGTGCACGGTAAAATAAGAATTATACTCATATATAAGACAAAACTGCACAGTTACCACAGGAGGCATAAAGGTTATTGAATATTTTTATTAAATGGCTAAATACAGAAATATCCCAATATAAGACAAAAATAAATGTTTGAAAGTGTGGTTGAAGTTGCTTATAAAAATATTTTTCTTCATAAATAAATCAAAATAATATTTTTTTAAAAAAATAATTTTTACATTAACACATCAAAATGATCTAAACTACTAAAAAATTTAAATTAAATTAAAAAACAAAAATAAAAAATAAAAAAAATTCAAAAATATTTTTCAAACTCATTACTAAACATCTCAATACCCAGGTTGGCCGCATTATCTATCCACAGTTGGGACCACATGCAAACAGTCTGTTCTGAGATATCATTCTCCATTGACGGATAGTGGGTCTAGCAAGAAGATTTCGAGTCATCACGATTATTATTGTAAAGATCGAGATGGCATACGCCAGACTCATACTTCATAACCACGACGAAACAAAAATCTTTTCGTATCAGCTCTATCCCACGACAAATCTGTGGTACCCGATAGCCATGTTCCACGTTCTGCAAGAGAAATTCTAAATTCAATAGAAAAATCAATTAATTAAGGAGAAACAATAATTAACTTTAAACTTGAGTCATTAGAGGGAAAATGAGGGCCTAATCAGACGTTCTGATTTTGAGAGGACGGTCTACCGAGTAATTGTTTTTCACGTGCCGGCCTAATCTACGATCAAAGCACCAACAAACGAAACAGACTGTCTCCAATTCCGAGCTACGGTGACTTGAAAGCTCCATTGCCAAATTTACAGCTTGAAATGCTCCAGTCGAGGGTTCCCGTCGAGCCCTTTTGAGTAAGTGTATGAGACGTAATCATTAATAGTCGATCGCTGATATATTGGTGGGTTTTCTTCTGACAGTAGTTCCTTAATTGGTTCACGCACTCCAGAAGAACTCTCTCAGATAAGTATATCCTCAAATACTCACTCCTCCACGTTTGTTTCTCGATATACTGGATGATTTTCTTCTGATAACAACTCCTTGATTGTTCCATAAACTTCTGAGGTATTCTCTGAATGAATTTCTGGTCCAAGGAAACATGACGCTGAAATTCTCGGACCAACTTTCTTCACCAGAACTCTATGCTCCACGCTGATTAGCTTGTCGTTGGAGATGAGCTGTGCAAAACAAAGACATGTGATTTATAACACGAAATGTATGTTCCATTTGGGGCTATGAATTCTGCAGATAAATGTTCGATACTCTGATTAACCATATAATTGTAGTAGTAATTGTGATGATGATGTGAATGAAGCAAAGTTAGATTAGTATAATCGACTTGTCTGTAGAAGATTTCCAACGTTTGCTGTTAATGCTCCCTGTTAGGGATGGACATCAATCCAGTGATTCCCATGAAAAACCTGGAGGCCCTGGAAATTTTTTCAATGGAAAAGTCTTGGAGATTGATGTGTTACTGCCATAGATCAGGCAATTCTTCAGGTTTGGGAGAATCAGGAGCCACATTACAACCAACGTATCCTTCCAATTAGCCACACCTGACTGAGACAGATCAAATATGGAGATAAAAAACACTTTCTGTGCAAAATTGCTTCAGTAGAATTGTTTTTTAACTTCAGTGTCTCTTGCTCGTGAAATCTCCGAATACCAGTGAGCATCTCATTCATTAGAATTCCATCGTTGATCACCCGAAAGAAACCCCATTTTTTGCAGGCATCAATGATCTCTCCGCGTGAATTTGAATCCCCAAGGATGCCTTTGAGGTCTGTGGTTCGAATGTTGAATTTAATTTGATGTATTACTACGAAAAATTCATACCCAATATCAATTAAACAAATTATTTTTTTTAATATTTTAATCAAATAATAATCATCAATTGGTTATAATATTTATTTTAAAAACATGAAAAAAGAAATATTTTCAGCTATTTTAGAAAATATGAGTGAAAAATATTTAGAATCTGGTCCCATGCAACAAAACAAAATATATTTTGGTATTTTTTATAATAAAGGATTTAAAAAATATAGATTTTTTAAAATCTCGAGGAAAATCAGGTATTTTTAATAATAAATCAATATCTAACACTATAAGACTACATAATAATATCAAGTGATTTTTTTTGTTTAAAAAAGACATGTTTTGTGTTTTTTAAAATAAAAAAATCTTTTTTGAGTTTTTTCAAATAAAATTGGATATTTTTAATATTGGATTAATATTTTACTATTTAAGTCTACATCTCAATATTAGATAATATTGTTGAAAAAATATGTGAGCAAACCATAAAAAAATTTCAAAATAACTCCTGAATTTTTTGAGAATTTTTCAAAATTGTTTAGATCATGTTTAGCTACAGCCTAGATAGATGTAGGTTTACATCAACCAAGTTTTGGCTATATTGTTCTCATTCTTGTCAAATTTATCAATAATTTTCTCAAGACATTGAGATAACATTAAGACACCATGTGTTTTAGAAATTCTAATTCTTCAAATTACATTTGTTACACCTATATTTTTCATGTCAAATTTAATAGTAAACATTTGTCTAGTGGTCTTAATGATACTAGTATTACCGTCATTTATATATAAACAAACTTTTACATATGTTGTATTTCTATATTTTACATAAACACATTTATCATATTTACTGATGTTAAAATCATCTGAAAGCATTATGTAGTCAAATTTCTCATGCTGTGATCCTGATGTTTGTTTCAAACCATATAAAGATTTAACAAAAAAATAAGATCAAATGAAAACAGGACATTTAATTTCCCCACAATATTAGAAGAGAAATTATTGGCTTTTGTCTTCAATCCTAAATCACATAATTAAATCATAAGATCTTTAGTCCTCAAAGTCACCCGGGTGTTGATAAATATTCGATCTTGCATGAAAGCTGCAAGTTCTTCAAAAAAAAGAAAAAAACCTAGGTCGAATGTGACAAGAAACAGGTTGAAAGAAGCTAATGACATTTTCAAATCATATAAAGATTTATTATTATTAGCATATCCTATGAATATTCAATCAACACTTTTAGGTCTTATTTTGATTTTTTCATGGAGAAACCATAACTTTGGCTAGACACCCCCACACTAACAATTATTTAAAGGATGGTGTCCAACCCTTCTATAACTAATAAGATGTCTTATCCGGATTTTCATAAGGTATTTTATTCAAAATATAATTTGCTGATAAAATAGCCTCTCTATATAAGTTTTAAGATAATCCTGAACTTGTCAACATAATATTCATCATTTTTTTAATGTTTGATTCTAACATTTAGCAATATCATTCTATTGTGGTGAATAAAGATCAATGGTTTGATAGATTACATCATGATCTTTATACAATTCATCAAAAGACTAATCATATTCTCTACCCACCTTTATCACTTTATATCACCTTAAACTTCTTATTTCTTAAATATTTCTTACCACCTATATTATTATTACCACTACCCATTGCTATTACTCTCATTACTACTTCTATTATTGCTACACCACTAGTATTGTTATTGATAATATTGTTATTGTTATCACTCACTCAAACTGTTGCTACCACTATAATCACCACAATTATTATTACAATTATCATTATAACTACTACTATGACAATTACTAACGACAATATTGTTATTATCATTAATATTATCCACTAATATTACCAATATTACTATGATGATTATAACTAATATCATTATTATTGTTATTATTGTCATTGTTATTGTTGTTATCACCACAACTATTATCATTATTACTATTACAATTATGAATTATCACTAGTACTACCACAACCACTCTTACCAAAACAATTACCATTTTTATTGCTACTATTATCATTGTTATTACATTTACTAGTGCTACTATTATTACTATTAATATTATTACCACTACCACCATTGTTATCCTCATTATTGCAACTATTATTAACATTACTATTAGTGTTGCTATTATTATTACTATCACCGTCATCACTACTATAACTATTATCACCACTATCAATATCATTGTTATTATTATCATCACTAGTATCACTATCACTCTTATAAAAAAAAACTTGGAGTCAAATTCATTTTTAGACAAAGCAATCATTCAAAAACAAGTCAAATCAAGCTATTATTATCTATACAGAAGCGTGAATTAAATTACTTTTTAAAATATTTTTTATTTATAAATATTTAAGAAATATTTTTAATATTAATACATTAAATTAATTTGAAAATATAATAATTAAAAAAAAACTTTATTTTTTTAAAAAAAACACTTCTAACAGTCAAACCATCTAAATTTGAAAACCTGACCAAACTCCTGCTAGATAGATAAAAAGGCAAGAGAAACTATGCAATCAAGTTATTTTGTTTTGATTTAATTTTTATTTTCAGTTTACAAAAAAATATATTAACAAATAATTAAATAAAGCTGCTAAATAGGCTGTTATACCTCGCCATATGATGTTTCAATGACTTGGCATCCATTTACAATATTTGTTTGTCGTTTGTAATTTTTTTAGCTTTTTTTTTACCCAGGGCCAAATTTTACCCTTTGCCATTCAAGAAGTGAATGCGCGATACGAAACCTAGAGAAAACCCACTTCACCTTCTAAGTGGTTTAAAACATCAACCGCAAAGGAAAAGAGATGTGTCAGACATAAACCTCAATTTTGACCATGAATGGCATATTGGATCACATAATCACAACAGAAAAATGTTTTCCTTTTCTTTTTCTTCCATGTCCCTAGTCTCTAGAAGAGGAAAGCCTCGTACAAAAACTAGATCTTTGACAAAATCCAGAAATCAAGCCACCGAGCAAAAGGAAACCTTCAAAACATCGAAAGGTTGCTTTTCATAATGTTTTTGATTTGGGAGACCTCTTCTTCAGTTGTCTCCTTGGGATTGAGTTCTTCATGCCAATGAAAAAGAGCAATGCCCCAAACAGTGCCAAGTTCTGAAAAGGAACAGACCATGGAAGAGCATTACAGGTTTATCAGATACATAACAAAGCATATATGTTAGATAGATCACCAGAAAACAGTGAAGGAAACACAATATTCTAAGAAATTAAGAAAGGAAAGATAAAAATCGAAAAAAATAAATATAATTCAGAATTGCTAACCTGTGCGAACTTTGCAAAATGCAGATTAAATTCCTTGGTGTCAGCATCGTAGTTGTAAAAATCATACACTATTGGGGTGACGATGAGCTGGTGCAGAAGCTGCACAAGAAAACGCAGAATTTTATGTAATTCCTTGGTCAAATTGCCAGTTCACTACAAGAGCAAATAGACCAGCAGACAAACCAGAAGATAAGCTCCAATAGAACTGCCAAAGATGAAAAGAAGGCTTCCAGCAGCTTTCACAGATATAGCAGCAGCAATGGCGTGTTTCATCTGAAGAAAACAACTCCATGAGTTATAGCATTCAAACAAACCTGCTAAGAAAACAAAATAAGCAGGATCGTGATACGCACTTCAAAATGTGGCACTTGAAATCCAGTATGAGACGACACATGTTTTGAGAAGGAAAGGAATTTAGGGGCCAAAAGATTTGCTGCCGGCCCACCATTGGAACCAAATTCGTTGAACCTACAATCATGAACTATAAAAAATGATTCTCGATGATCAACTGGCAATTTAGCAGCATGCAAAAACGCATTTGGCAGTAATGAACAATTATGAAACAAACCACAAACAGCAGAGCAACCGACGAAATTATCAAAAACCATCTCATCGGAAATCTAAACAACAGAAACCAACCCTATCAACACAGCACATCAACATAATTGAAAGGTAATAGCACAATTGAAAAAATATCCATCTCAGTAGCAGTACATCTGCAAAAAGGGTGCAGAACAGGTCACCATGGATCAAACTTCCAAAAGAAAACATTCAACAATACCATTAGCAATATGGTCAAAGTAATCTCATTTTAACATAGCAACAAGCTCAAAATGGGTGATCCATGGAGACACTTGACTTTTCTCTCAAGTGCTCACTTCCAGAAAGTATCAAAATCAACAGCAACTCATAAATTGGAACACATCACTAATCTAACTTACCGACACCTAATCAACAATTAACAGTATCATGACAACCACATCTTACTCCAACTATGCACAAAGTATTCATTAAAATACAGCAAATTAAGATATCTAACCAAGATCTACTTGCAGGAATTAATCGCCACACCAGTAAACACGTAAATTAATTTTAGTAAATAGGGTAAGGAGGAAGCATAAGAAGCAAGCCCCTGATTTTAATATAACTGCAGAAGTTTCTGTTTACAGATAGAAAAAAAAAAGAAAGAAGAAAAAAAAAAGATCTGGAGAAGGCTTACTCTTGCCAGGCAGAGAGAATGAAAACAGAGGCAAAGAGAACTCTCCCGACGAAAGAGATGAAAGCCATTACTGTACGGACGGAGACACGCTGCTCTTAAGACTACTTATGTCGAAAAAACAAACTTATCTTTTAAGTTTTTGTAAAGATCGAGACAGAGAGGGGGAGATTTAAACTGAGACAGGCTTGTTAAAGGACTGGATTTTCTCGGTTCGGCGCTAAAAGACCCGCTACTACTATTCTCACCCTTGAGAGTATGGATAGATTGATTACTCGCTGAATTTTGCTGCCCTGGCTTTTATTTCAAATTCTACACGTGTAGTGGCCAATCACGTTTGTTCAAGGAATGACGTGTTGCTTTATTATCGCGAACTTGTTTTCTCATCAACCCTGACGGCGTGTACTAATGTTTTTCAAAAAGTTTTGTCTTCGCGTGAGTTTCTCCTACTTTTGCGAAATATTACAGTGGAAATTATTACTCGACCTGCTTTTGGTCTTCGTTCCGTGATACAGAGGGTGTTCTGTACTATGTTTTAAAATATTTTATTATTATTATTTTAATATATTAATATTAAAAATAATTTTTAAAAAACAATAAAAAATCATTTTAATATATTTAGTTTAATAAATAACTTCGAAACACTTCTCTATGGATCTAGTGTTTCTATGTTCTATTAATTACCATTAAAAAATAAAAATTTGGAAAGAAGCCTTGCTGATGTTCTTTACAGGATTTTTTATTATTAAAGAAGAGATGATTTGGAGTCTTTACTATTGGGGACTGTTTGGAAATCACTTGAAAGGTGATTTTTTATTAATTAAAATTTAATATTTTTAAATCATTTTGATATGTTTGTCAAAATAATATTTTTAAAAATATATTATTTTAATATATTTTTAAGTGAAAAATATTTTAAAAAACAAACTACATTTATGCTCTCAAATACCCTCTACAAACAAAAAAAAATAGAAATCACAAGAAGTAAAAGTGAAGCAAGGACAATAAGTGGGTGTTTGTTTTTATGGTTTAAATTGAGTTTGGAAAAAAATTGGTATATTAGGTTGTGTTTGTTTCCTGGAATTCACTTTTCGGGAAACCACTTTCCAAACTTTCTTGTGTTTGTTTGCCTTCCGGAAAGTTGGTCAACGGAAAACACTTTCCAGTCAAAGAAAAATTTAGCTTGGTTTTCAGGAAAGTGTTTTCCAGAAAATTTGGGTGGAAAATACTTTCTGAAAGTTGTGAAAAATTTAGAAATGTTATTATTTGCTGATTATATCAAATTTGATCCTCAAACTTTTGATTGCTATATATAATTTGTTTTGAATATTTATTTTTCAATTCCATCTCTTAAAATTTAATTTTTATATTAATTTTGGTCCTTATTTTTATAATTGCTATTTGCTTTTTTCTTATCATTTTTTTATTGAAATTTTTTATCTATCAAATTTGGTCCTCATTTTTTTTATTGTTACTTATTTTATTTGAAATAATTTATGAAATGTTAATTATTATTATTTTAATTTATTCACCTTTCATTTTTTTTAATTTTTAGATTTGATCTCTATTATTTTGATTATTATTTATTTTATTTGAGATAATTTATGAAATTATATTTTTTTTCAATTTCATTCTCATTCAACTTTTTAATTTGTAAGATTTGTTCCTCATTATTTTAATAAACTTGAAAAAAAAATTAATTTATTAATAAATTATTTTCCAGTTCATTTTTCATAACACTGCCAAACATCGAAATTCACTTTTCAGGAATTCACTTTCCAGGAATTCACTTTCCAAAAAGAAACCACTTTCCAGCAAACAAACGGGGCCTTAGTGTTTGGTTAGTATTAAAAAGCTAAAAATATTGTGTGGGTCCCATCGAATAACGATGTTTCAAGGAAAGCTGCTTTTCATTCTTTTCTACCACATATTTCATTATTTCTACTACAAAAATTACTGTTAAAAATTTATTTCAAATTAAACCCTCACTTCGCCCTCATAACATCTACTCCCTTTTTTCTTCACATTTGTGTCTTCTCTTGCTTCTCGTCCTCTACAACAGATTCTCACTACTCCTGTAAAACCTCCGGGCAAAAAAATTATAAATTGACTAGTTTTATGTAAAACAAAAAAATTCATAACTCTTGATTGGGTTATCAAAAAATTCTGAAATTTTGCGTGAAGCCTTCTAATATGATACCTTAGTTTGGGTTAAAATTTCAGAATTTTTAGAGAAATTCGAAAATTTGACAAAAAATCACAATTTGACTAGTTTTACGTTATTGGATGTAATTTTCAATTCGACCATCGGATTGAGCTGAAAATTTTTAAGGAACCTTAAAATATATTGAATAAAAGCTGGTTAAAATTTTAAGAGGAATGGAGCTCGGTAGTGCTAGTAATAAATAAATAAATATATAAAATAATTAAGGGTAAAATAGAAATTGGCCATTTAAAACACACATATAAGCTCTCCTTCTCTTTTAATCACTGTCGAATGGGCAGAAACAAAAGAAAAGAGTGAAGAGAAACAGGGCAAACGTGAGAGAAAGAGAGAGAGAGAAAAAAAAGTTTGGGAAAAACACAAGAAATTGAGAAATACCTTTATAAGCTTGCAAGTTCAACCTTTAAAGCACTAAAGCAAGTGAAGGAAGGAGGATTTGAGAAGGGAAATTCAGTTAACCTTGGAAGAGAAGAGAAAATGGAAGAAAAGCAATAGATAAGCATGAGAAGTTTAGATTTCATGTTTGCTTTAGATGTGTTCTTAAGCTTATTTGATTAAGTTGGGAAGTAATTTCATGGAGTTTTATCTTAGTTCCCTTAAATTCTAGATTTTTGAACTTAGGGTTCTTATGTGAATTTGAGGGAAATAGGAGGGGAAGAAAAAATGATGAAATTGAAATGGAATAGAATGAAAATAAGTTGAAATAACAAGTAAATGAAGAAAAATTTGGAGGAGGAAAAAGAAACACCACATTTGGCCAAATGAAGGAAAAAGTGGGAGAATGAGTTTTGATGTTAATGTTTAGAAACAAACCATGTTTAATCATGATAATTGAAAATGTAAGAAAGACTAAATGAAGAGATGGCATTTAAATTGAGAAAATAATAATAATAATAATAATAAGTAAATTCAAATTAAAAGAGAAATAAACTAGTTAAAAGAAAATATGAAGACAAGATGTCTAGATTGTGTTTGAATATATTATTTAGATAAAATGAATAATATGATGTGAGGATATAAAGAATAGAAGAATTATTTGATGGAGGAATTATGAACATAGAGTAAGCAAAGAAGTAACTTGAGTTAAATATGAGGTTATATGTAAAGTAATGATATTATATTTGAGAATGAATTTTATTAGAACAAATTACAAATAAAAATATTACGTGTTTTGTGTTTCGGCACATAAGAAAAATATTGATGGACTAATGATATAATGACACTTGATTGATTCAGGAGTTGTATCTGGAGCAGGTTATCAGACAGGAGGAGCTGGGTCATCCCGAGCAGAAGGTAGGTGATTCGTCACCTTATTTTAAAATTTTTAGTTTCTCTAATAATCTGTATTGCTCATTATATTGATATTAAATGAATGGAGCAAATGAATAAATTAAGTTGTGATTATGTGGATTCCGGTAAATTTTATGAAATTACCGGTTTTGTTGGTTAACAACGAGGTTAGCTGGATGTTGGGTAATTCAAATGGAATTACCGGATTGATTGACTAATAAAAGAGGTTAGCCGGATGTTGGGTAATTCAAATGGAATTACCGGATTGATTGGCTAATAAAAGAGGTTAGCCGAATGCTAGGTAATTCAAATGGAATTACCGGATTGATTGGCTAATAAAAGAGGTTAGCCGAATGCTAGGTAATTCAAATGGAATTACCGGATTGATTGGCTAATAAAAGAGGTTAGTCGAATGCTAGGTAATTCAAATGGAATTACCGGATTGATTGGCTAATAAAAAAAAAAAGGATTAGCCGGATGATGGGTAATTCAAATGGAAGTACTGGATCTATTGGTGACTAAGGAAGGAAACCAAATTTCTAAGTAATTATATGAAAGTGCTAGATTTATTTGGTAATTAAGATGAGTTAGCTGGATTTGTAAATTTTGAAAAGATTATGTAAATTAAGGGATTAAGTTAGATTGAAGTAAAATTATTAAATTTCAAAGGTTAAGAGTAATTAATTAATATTAAAATAATATAGTGAATAAGTGACTTAATATTGTTATTGTTGAAACATGTACATCGCGAGGTGATGCAGATCGTTAGATATAGGAACACTCTTGTTTTTGAATTACTATTTTGGAATGTAATATTCATGTCGTTACTTTGAGTGTAAATCCTTTTGTGTTGTAAAAATTAAGTAGAAGGTGTAGCATGTAGTAGATGTATTATATATATGCATAGTTATTAGTATGACCAAATCATTTTCAAAATGATAAGATAAGATTTATTATAAATATATTATGACTCTTAATCTTAATGTTGTATTTAAGTGGTTTAAAGGCTTATATGTAGTTAGTTAGCATTTATTACGTATAATGATGAATTTGTTTATCTTTTGAGTTGTTTTGGTAGTACTTTTATGTTTATTTACTAATTGATATTATGAGATTTATATATATTGATAAGTATGAATATTGAGTTATTGTTGGATGAATGGAATGTGATCCAGGATGATTGGATCAAGATGGAAGTCGTAATGACATATAATAGAAGTGTTGTCGATAACTTGGTATCAACAAAAATAGAGGAAACTCTGCCGAAATTTCAAAAAAAAAAAATATCCCATAATTTAGACATATTACCCCATACTTGACTTTGGAAAAAGAAATGTTGGGAGAATTCATGATATTATAATTTGAGGGTGTTACAACTCCCTTTCTCGTTCACATTTGCCTCCTGTCTCTCATTTTTCTCGTCCTCATTATCTCTGCAATAGATCCAGAGTTTGTTAGCATAATAAAAAATTCAAAATATAATAGAGAATTAGAGATATATGAACAATTCATTTGTGATATGAAAATATAGCAAGCTAGATGAATATGATAAAGAACTTTTTCTTCCCATGCCTTGATTAATCACAAAGAGTAACATCTTGAGCTAGAGAATTTGATTCAATTAGAGAAAGAACCAAAACCCCACCTCTTTATTTGGTAGCAATCAATACCCGAATCAAATGAAGATATTATAGTAAGAAAGCATAACTCTTTCATGACAAATAAAAAAAAAACATTTTGAAGAGAATTAAGGAAGAAAACATAAAAAAAAAACTAGTCACTAGTACTTGAAAGATATTGGGGAGAGAGATACCTTCTTGTCATAGGCATAATCAAGGGGCTATCGGGGATCGAGGTCTTGATGATGTGGAGGAGGAAGAGGAGGAGGAGGAGAAGTCATGTTGCTAATATTGCAGCGAATCAACATCAGATTGTGTTTAGCAGGGAAAAATTTGTTGTTGAAAAATAATAAAAGTATTTAATGAATCTGCAACAGATTTACCATTGCATATATTATTGTATCAAATTTGCAATGAATCTTGCATTGTTGATTAAAAAAATGCAACAAATTATCTGTGGCTATTTTAAAAAATATATATTTTAATATATTACATAACTTATCTAATAGCCAAACTCTTTTTTTTTTTTTACTATATACATTATGCACATCTCGTCCTTTTTCTTTCTCTCCATCTCGTCTGCTTCTGGGGGGACCTTTCCCTTCTCCCTTGCCGACATTACCTCTCATACAACACTCTCTCTCTACTATTTAGCTAAGTGTAAGACTTGCACACACATGCTCTCTCATTTTCTTTCACCCTCGCCCCCAATATCTTAGTCGTGCTTACGTACTCATATCGTCTTAATCATTACCGCCGTTGTAACCATCTCCATCATCGTCACAACCACCTATAGGTTTATAACTGCCACCTCCACCTTCGCGGTGAGCTCCGTATCTGCCATTGGCCTCCATGGTCGTAGCCGCCGCCGCCGCCGCTTTCTCTAGATTAAGCTTCCATTCATGGTGATGTTACGTCCATTGAGATCTTGACCGTTCATTCCATCAATCACATCTCTCAATGCCTTCTCATTGTTGAAAGTAATGTATCCAAAGACATGAGATCTTCTAGTTTAACGATCATTGATAATCTTCAAAAAATTTAAAACTTATCAGATCTAGTATATATGGAAAATGAAATTTGAATTCAAATTATCAGCAATGAAAATTCCATTGTTGATTATAACTTTGCAACAAAAAATAGTAACAGATATTTCATTGCTTCACAAAGTTTAGCAATAGAAATTTTGTTGCTAACTATTACTCAACAATGAAGATTAGCAACGTATAATTTACTTTGTAATGAATTTTCTATTGCTAATTTATCCGAATAATCTATTTCAGAGTGAATAAATTAGCAATGGATTATCCACAAAGGCATAGACTGGTCAAAATAAAATGATTTTTTCTTATATATTATATCATCATATACGCATATCAAATCATTTTATAGCCAGAAAAGTTAAGTCAATTTCTAATAATAGCCTGAGTTCAATTCAACTGGTTGAACCACAATCAAAATTACGGTCAAAACCACCGAACAGGGAAATTTCCCAACAAATTGGTTTATATATATAATAGCAAATGTTATAAAAGAAAACATAGACTGAGGATGAATATTTTATATTTTGAATTTGAAGTTCACATCCATCAATTAAAAATTCATTAAATTTAGATTTTTAAAAGATATGTACGAACAACATTTGTAAATTATCATCCGCCCTGTCATCGGTGAACTTCAAAATCAGTGGTTGTAGCAGGAACGTGTCGGCAATTGAAGCCACGATACGATTAATTAAATCAACCAAGCGAAAGGCCTGGCAAAGAATCGGCATGCCTTCCTTCAAATGCTCGAGCAACCGCAAGGAAATCAGATCTGGAGGCTTCAGATCTCACCAACAATAAAGAAAACAAAAGGCTGGAACTTAGAACAGAGACAGCTCCGAATCAAAAGCACTTGCAAAGAAAATTGTTAAAGAGTTGAGAGTCAAGTCAAGTTCATAAAAAAGAAATAAATATAGAGCAGTGAATGAATCAGGCAGCCACTTCCATGTTCCCATTGGATCCCATTATTATTCAATTAAGGCTGCCTCGTGCACGAAGCTGGACTTCCTTCTTTTTTATTTTTTCCCATACGAGGAGAGTGGCAGGTGCGGTGCCATACCTCGCAGGAAAGGTGATGGGCTAGCAGGTTGCACATTAATCTAACAACTCAACTGCATCGACGTGACAGAAGATTAAAGCACAGTAGATGCCATTCCAACGTTATTTGTCCCTCCATGTATTGCCTTCTGGGATGTTTGGCGAACGTTGTATATCTCGCTTCAACAGAAATATTTTGTATCTATTAAAAAATTAAGATAAAATAATATAATTTTTAGTTTATTTAAAATTTCACTTTGTTTTGGAAATTTTGTTTAAATTCTTGCTGAAATTCTCTGATTTTGTTTTGTTCATTCTATATTAGTTAAATAATAAATAATTTTATAATATCAATTATATCTTTTAATCCGACCATTAAATTAATATAAAATTTTACGAGAAGTCTCTTGACATATTTATATATATCATGTTAATAAACTTATTAGATGATAATGATATTCTCATAATATTATACATATTCATAATTTTGTTCAGAAAAATTATTTTATTGTTCTTTTTATATTAAATTGTATAATTCTAAATAATTTTATTTTTAAATTTAAATTAATTTTTTTTTGAATTTTATATATATATATATATATATATATATATATATATATATATATATATATAATCCCGAAATAGAGCATCAAAACATTTCAAAACTTAACTATTCCATATGAAAAAACAAATTATCAACAATTTACATCCTTACTTTGGCCCTAAAAGGATCGAAATTTTTCAATATTGTTTAACAAAATCGTCGTGCAGTTGATTACACAGACGGTGCCAGGAACCCTGTTATGCTAAGGCAAGTGGGATGATGCTGCTGCCTTGCAGCATACTCCACTCTTTCTTCAAGGTTAAGATGCAAATGTTGGATCTTCTGGCATTATTAATAATAATATCTTAATAATAATATCCTGATCGAAGAATAATACATAGTGCTTTTCCACGCGGCAAAACATTTCAATACACAGTAGGATTGCAGAATAGAACTACTCATTACTGTTTTTGAAGGAGGCAGTTTCTCAGTTGAATTTTCGTCCTCTGTCTGCTCTTCTGGTCCATCTCCCACTTGGTTTTTTTTATGTTAATGTCCATTGTCTGGTAAGAAAATGTAAATATAAGAAGAAAATGATGTTTATTAGCAGTGAATATATATTATTCTGCGCAGGGATAGTCAGCCAGGAGCACACCATCGCTAGTGTTGAGGTTTGTGGGATTTATGCATCACGAGAAAACCAGGCCAACCTTTCAATATTCAAATGGAAGGGACCTGCCGCCACGATTGACAATCTGCCACCGGTTTATCTATTGCTGCTATCTTTTCCTTTTCAAGTTAAAAAATGATGGAGTGTATCGCCGGCTGAATTGCCGGGATCGATCGTTCATTCAGGCCTTGGATGAATAAAACAAGGATACGCTCTAGATGGACTTTCAAAGAGGAACTTTTCAGGTAAGATCATAATGTATCGTCCATCTATATAAAACCCGGTCTAGAACATTACTTTTCAGCCCGAGTATCATTTTAATTTTAATTTAGATTTTTTTTATATAAAATTATATATTTTTTTTAGTTAACAATATTGTTTTAATAAAAAAATTAAGTCGGTCGAATAATTCATTTCTAGTTAAACTTCCGTATGAGTCTTATAACTATGCTATGATCATTTTTTATGAATGTTCAATACTATAAAAAAATAAACCAGGAAATACATGGCAAGGGATGGTTTATTCAAGAGTATAATGGAATTTATTTTTTAAAATATTTTTTTATTTAAAAATATATCAAAATAATATTTATTTTTTATTTTTTTTCACATCAACAAATTAAAAAAGTAATAAAACAAATAAAAAATAACAGAAATTCTCATACAAGTATTTGTAAAAAAAAATTTCTTATAGATGAACGATCAATTATCAATCATAAAACTCATATCTTACTATTTACAAGTTCATGCATTAATTTGTATATAATTTTAACCTGTAAAGCTTGACGTTCCATCTTACTAATAATAAGTTCACTTATCTATCTTATACTTGATTGTTTTTATGTTTTAAAAATATTTGCAGGAAAATTATTTTTTTAAAATATTTTTATAATATTTTGAAGTGATGATATAAGAATGATTTTTTTTTTTCAAATATATCTTTTTAATATATTTTTAAATAAAAAATATA
The DNA here is from genome assembly GCA_015731905.1 of Salix dunnii. Taxonomy (NCBI): domain Eukaryota; kingdom Viridiplantae; phylum Streptophyta; class Magnoliopsida; order Malpighiales; family Salicaceae; genus Salix; species Salix dunnii. Next base: position 10,584,647 of record CM027666.1, on the reverse strand, counting down.
TTTTAGAAAATAACCACTACAATATTTCTAAACATCACTAGTGTACAAAGCCTAGACTGGATAATCACAAAATGTTCATTTTAACTTGTTGGAATGAATCATTAAGCTTAACCCAATCAGATCAATGTTGAAAGAGTCAGCACTATTTATTTAGTAGAATTTGACTAACTTATAAATATTTAATATTGCTAATTAGCTTACTTGTTTTAAACTTGATTTTTCCCTATAAACCCGATCTTGACTTTAATTCCCGATCTTGACTTTAATTATGAAAGCTACGTGGAATATCGATGAGAAGAAACGGCCCGCTGTTCGGTCTTCCGATGGCCCTTAACAATTGCTATGGGTTTTCCCCCCCGACAAACCTGTGAAATTCTATTTCTGGTTTGCAAATTGCCTGATTTTCCATTAGCATGCTATGGTAGGGCCATTGCACCAAGGATTTTTCTTAACGTGTCTGATAAGGGTGTAAATATACTTAAAAAAACATCAATCTTAAAATTCTTAACATCTAACTAGCTCATGTATATCATTAGCAAGTGCAAAAAACATTCGTTAAATTTAAAGCACATGGTAAGAGATTCGAATTATATAGTTGTTAATATAATAATTATTAAAAATTTATATATTTATTATTTTTAAAATCAAAATTTATTAAATAAAAAATATTTTAAAAAACAACTGTTATTGCTATATATATATATATATATATATATATATATATATATAATCTAATTGATAAGCTGAAATGATGGGTGGTCTTGAAAAACTCATTCATGGTAAGAAAACAAACCAAAACCAAGATTTGTTTTTGCCCATGAAACTGTAATTCTGAAATTGTAACGAGATTGAAGAGCCGGTACCGATGATTTTTTCTTTTATTTAGTTAAAAATGGTGGGGGGGGGGGGGGGAAGTATCTTAAAGACTCACGGGCATTTTGTTCTCTCTTCCAAAAATCTTACCCCGACAATAAAAGGAAAATTAAAATAAGCGCACGGGCTTAGCAAGATCGGCCCAGGAAAGCCCTATTCAAGCCCTCAACCCTAGGCCGATTCTGTAGCTTCTGGGCATGGGGTCACTAGGCCCAGTTTCTTTTGTGTTTTCTAGACGATATTTTTTTATCAATTAACTTTGATATTTTTTTTCTTGATGATTTAATTTTTTTATTGGAAAACTAATTTCTACGTTTTATTTTATATTCAAATCGAAGGCACTGACCCTTCAAATTAAGTCAATTTACATATAAATTGAATAATATATGCAATAGTTTATAAAATTGATAAGCGTTAAGGGTATAAAAAACTATTAAGTTCATATCAAGATTGAGAATTACAGGTTAATATTTTATTCAGTTGAATTAAATATTTAGCTTGAATTAGATTCTGATTCCTGAACTAGTTGTTCAGCTTGAACGAGCCAGCCCGCAGCCACGCTCGGTCCCGTTAACCCAGTAAATTACTAATCTGCGTGCCCCTATCTTTATATTATTCTCGGTCCTGGCTGCTCTCTGCTGTCCCGATTCTTTTAACTTGACCTGCTAAATGACCCACCGACCAACTCTCTCCTTGGCCGTATACGCTGCACCCTATAGTCGATACTGCAAACAGCTGAAAGGCTAGAAGTTCATTCCAGAAACACACCCAGAGAGACCCAACCACCAGATTTGAAAAGTCAAAAAACAAGAGACATGGGGTTTTTCTCTTTTCTCGGCAGAGTTCTCTTCGCTTCCCTCTTCATCCTCTCAGCTTGGCAAATGTACACCGTGATTCCCTTTCTCTCTTTCAGATCGCTCTAATTCTATCGAGTTTCTGTTTCATTTTAGCTTGTTATGACGGATTCACGTGCTTTTTATTTTATTACGGACCTTCCTTCAAGATCCGATGCAAGGTTTATATTGCTGTTTTCGCTCATGTTTTATGCTCTTGTCAGATGTATCAATCCATAGGAGTAGAATGTTTTGTGTTTTTGCTCACTGTTGCATCTGGCGAACTGGGTTCTACATGTTTTTTTTTTTTTTAATTTGACTGTCCAATTAGCCCAAAAACATGTATTATTTGATGAATTGATTATTCACTGTTTTAGTATATTTATGGTGCACGATTGCTGTCAATTCCTTTTCCTGTTACGATTTAAGAACAAATGCACAAAGAAGGTCTTGTGCAATCCTGAATACTGATTTTATTTCAGAAATTGATCTTATGGTGTGCTAGATCGAGCATTGCGATGTGTAACGATTCTTTATCCTGTAATACCGTGTAGTAATCACTGCAGAGATTAATCTTTGTGATGAATACCAAATTGAGTTTACTATAATGTGATGTGTAACGGTGATTTATCTTGTAATATTGTGTTTTGTTTCTTGTTTCGCGTAATTTTTTGGGAGCTTCTACTGGTTTGAAATATTATTTTCTGCCTAGTCTCATAATTTAGCGGGGGTTCACGGCATGTTTGACCTAAGAGGTTTGGTGATGCTGGTTTCTGTGGACATTGATGCTCTATATGCAATTTGTGAGCTTAATTATGCTTGACAAACAATGTAGTTATCAATTTGCAATGCCCTCATACTGCTATTAGTAGATGCTGGATGCATCTGTCTTGACGTTGCTTATAATGCTTAGGTTCAATGAGTTTGGCGAAAATGGTGGCCCTGCTGTGACAGAGTTGATTCCCAAGCTTGCAATTTTCAAGAAACATCTTTCATCCCTATTGGGGGTTGGGATCCCGGACATCGATGTAAGAACTTTTACCCTTACCTGCTGCTCTGGTACCCACGCAGATTTTTTTGGGTGATTTTTCACTTTGTGTGCTGTTCGCTTTCTGATCTAGTGGTATTTTATGCAGCCTAGTCATTTGGTAGCGGGGATGATTGTTCTGAAGGGTCTTGGAGGGTTTTTATTCGTATTTGGCAGCCCTTTTGGTGCTTATCTCCTGGTTAGATCCTCCTTTCCTTTTGGTCTTTATTTGATTGATTACCTTTATAACGTGATGAACTTCTGCTTCATACAGTCATCATCAAAGTAAACATTTCATTATTTCAATTTTGCTTCAGCTTATCTACTTGGCGTTTTCCTCCCCAATTTTGTACGACTTCTATAACTATGAGCAGAACGAGTCCAAGTACATCATTCTCTTAAATGAATTCTTGCAGGTTTGTCGACCTCTTGATGTTGTTTAGGACCCCTATTCATTTCTCTTGTTCTTCTTTTATTAAGCATTCATGCCAGGAAACCTTCTTGATTTTGGATTTGTGATGTTTTGGCAGAGCGTTGCCCTTTTTGGTGCATTGCTTTTCTTCACAGGGATGAGGAACTTGATTCCACGGAGACAGCTCAAGAAGAAGACCCCCAAGGCGAAAGTGGGCTAGACATATCAAAGAAGCAAGCTTTAAAGATTGAATTATTTGTAGCTGTTGAAATTTTACAGGGTGTCGAGTGGCTGCACGTATCATATATTTATGGATGTTTCCCCAGCTATCTGTGTGATACCCAAATCTGTAGTTTTTCTTTTTGTCGGGGATGGGGGTGGATATTGTCATTTCAATATTGAAATGGCTCGATATACGTTTCATTTTGTCCAGTGAGAATTGTTTATTTTCTGTTAAGCTAGAATATACTGAATTTGGGAATGGTGGATTAATATAATTCATGCTTTTGTTGCCCATTTAGACTAGTAATTTTCTTAAACCACAATAGCATGCGATTTATTCAGTTTCGAGGCCGTATGATAAAAGTTTGTTGTTAGATAGGTGGTCTATGTATTGCACAGTAATGCAATAGAAGGCTATCCTAGTTTAGCACAATAATTTTTTTCCATTAAAACTCGGTCGCTCCTTATTGAAAAGACGTTTCTGGACAGAACTCCAAAGAGGGGGAAAACGATGGAGACGTAAAGTGAGCATAAAAACAAGTTTATCAAGTCTCCCTCGCGGCTCCTCCTCTTCTTCACAGTAATGGTAAAAGCTCCAACAATTTCCTTTTTTTCCCTGAACATTTATTCAAATATTCGATTTTTTGGGTTAATGGCAGGATTACTTGAAGACGGTAATTCAGTTTTTACTGACCGCTTCTCTGCCTCTTCACAGCTTTACTTCACTTTATATTCCATCTGGGAAGGGTGTGATAAAGAGCATTTCCTGTTTCTTTATGTTTTTTTTGTTACTATTGGTGGTCTTCTTTATTGACCTGCTTCTCTACATTGACACTGTTATGGTGATTACTCCTATATGAAGATCTTTTCTAAAATGATTGATGCAGGGAGGTTTTACTGCAAGTTTTGGGAATTGGTTATCAATGGCATGCATCGTTAATATGGGTGCTCAGGTGACATGTTGTTTGCATTGAGGTAGGTACCATTTTATTCTTAAAATTAGCTTTATATGCATTCAGGCTGTGCTATCCAACTATGCTGATTCGTCCATTGGTCTCAATTACACTACTGCAAATGTTAGAAGGGGGTGGGGATGCTGGGGTGGAGCACAATGAAGGGCATGCTTTCTCAATGATCAATGGAAAAAATGCATGCTTCATCGTCAACTCAAAACTGAGTTTGGGTAAAGAAAGTTGTCTGTGTAATGTAAACAAAAAATATTAGTCCTCTAGAAGTAAAGAAATCTAATATTTTCTTTTGTTCTTATTCCTACCACTATAAGAAATTTTGGTCTCTATTGCCACTACTCTATCAGAGCCATCATCCCACCCAACTATCATGTGGTGTTGCTGCACTATATAACAACTGTCACCTGTTGTGCATGAACTTTGGTTCCCTGGCTGATCATTAACAATTCGCCTTCTTTAGTCTTTTATTGTTTTTTGAATCACCAATTATTCCATCATTTTTAAACACTGCAAATTCCACCTCGATCACTTCAGTATCATTGTTGCTTCTGCAAGCGTTGTCATTGTAACTCCATGTTCCTTTCATTCCCATCCCACTGGGCGCACCTTTCATTTTTCAGGGTTTAGTGGCAACGAAGCAAATAACTGTTTATCACGTGGCTTTGGCCCTCCTCCCCTACACGGAGATTATGTTTTTTTTGTTCCTAACAGTATTGTTTGGTCAATAATTAGGATGTGGATATCAAGGCCAAGACTCTTGTCATTATTAATCACTTTCATCTTTGGTTTTACCTAATACGGAAAAGACTTTGCCTTTTGGTGGAGAGGTGTGCATTTGGTTGCATCCTTCAACTCACTACTGAACCCTGAGCTTGTTATAAGCTTCAGTTAGTAAGGGAATTTCTCTTACATGGGTTTGTATGATGTAGATGCACGCTTAATGTTTCTTAAGCCATCCTAACAAGTCTAGCTTTTGGCTTCATAAATTATAAAATGTGCATGTGTTGTTGTTGGTTGAACTTTTTTGTAAAGTGTTTTAAAGAAGATGCAATTGACCTTCTGATTGAGAACTCTTGTGATGAAATAACTTGTGGAATAAGCTGTTTGACCAGATTTTAAGTTACCCATGCCAGAGTTGAAAGCTGCACTAGGATGTGTTCGGGGATTGATGTCTAAAAACCACGGTTACAGAACATCCACTTGGGATTCCAATCATGCAGCTAGATATCTACATTTTAAGTTATCAATGTATGTTTGGGATTCCAAACATACTTTTTATCAGACCAATTTTTTCCATGTCTACCACAATCCCAAAGACATAACCTAGCAGGGGGGGTTTAAATTATGAGGTCGCCAGATTAATGATGCATGCTGTTTTGCACAATTGCCACAACTTCAATCATCGACATGTCTTTTTACACCAACCGATTCTGATGATCTAAGGTTTCCTCAAGTTCTTTCTCCATTTTCCTCAACATTTTTCCTTCCACTAAGGGGATGGTTGCTTGTTTCAGAGTCTTACCTAGAAAAGATGCCATCATGCCATGGTGATATAAACATTAACTCTAGGTAAAAACAAAGAGATAAGGATGATAATATCCTTAACAAGTAGGTTATTTGGTATTTATCCTCTCTAACCTTCATTGCTGACTGCTACTTTAAAAAGAAGTGATGCGTGCTTAGATTGTGTCGGTCATGCTTCATGTCTTGTACTTCCTGACTCTCGGTAATTATAGTTTCTTGGTTTTGGAGAAGCTTCATAGAGCAAATGGATGCTTGAATGATTATCCTTTGAACTGATGGTGTTTTAGAAGTCTTTTGCCATGTAACTTGTGCAAATACTATATTTAGAATATATATCTGCTTCATATTTATTTTCATTGTGAACCAACTTTTCTTTAAGATATATCCAGACGTCTTATCTGAACCCAGAGGCATCATCAGACATGGTTCCAAGTTCGGACGGCCATGTTGATAAAACTTAAAGATTTGTAGATGCTTAATAGACTGAAAGAGTCCTTTTGTGGAATCCAGGCCACCTTCATTTTCTATAATTTTTCAGTTTATTGTCATGCATTGGCTACACTGCCAGTTTCTTCCTTTCTGTTAGCAAACAAGAGTGCTTCCTCTTTAACAGAAATCAGATGATATCTCATTATTACAGTCATTCGTTGTTGGTGATTGATTTCATTCATGAACAAACCCTGTTTTATATGGCATTTGTTATGCCAATGAATATCTGTGAGTTTTTATGCAAGTATCTGATTTATACTTATTTTAAGACAAGTAATAAAACAGAGATAGGAGGAATAATAATTGGTTATGAAATCTGATTTATAACTAATAATAATAAATGGGTACACCAATCATTTGCCAGTCTTATTTTAAGACCAGTAATAAAACATGATCACTTCATCTTAGTGTTTTCTTTTCCTCAGAGTTTTGCAATTACTTCTGCAGCACCCAATCCAAGCACGACACATAACTCAGGATACAGACTCTTCCTTATCTCCTTGTAAACCTCGCCATCCCACTTCCTCGACCCCAGCTGTTTTCCATGGCTCATTGTAGCCTCCCTCAACCTCTCCTCGTTATCGTGAGCCCCCTCCACAATCCCCATACTCACCGCCTCGTCTCCCCTAACCTTGGCTCCTCTCAGCAGCACATCGCGTCGAGCCGAAGGCGATCCGATCTTAGCCCTTAGAAGGGCAATGACATAATCAGGGATCGTTAGCCCTAAGTCAACCTCGCTCATGTACAGCACACCTCTATCCCTCTTCATGTAGACGTAGTCATGGCTCAGAGCCAGAATCAGCCCCCCAGCAGCTGCGTGGCCGTTGATGGCGGCGATAGTCGGCATGGGGAGAGAAATCAGCTCGGCCACCACCGGCTTGAAAAGTTCCGCCATGTGGTAGAGGCGCTCGATGGCTTTGGGCTTGGAGCCGGCGGCTTGAGCCCAGGCTAGATCGAGGCCGTTGGAGAAGAACTTCCCTCGTGATGTGGTGATGAGAACCGATCCACTAGTGGCTTGCTCTTTGGCATCGCGAAGAGCGGAGAGGATGGAGCCGATAAGAGTGGGGTTTAAACGGTGCTCATCGTCGCCGGTTAATGTTAAAACGAAGATGTTATTGTCCGTCTTCTCCAATGTGCACATGGTGAGAGGTTAGTGATTGACTTTTTGTGCTCTGATGGGTGCTGCTGTGCAGAGAAAGGAACAAGTGACGGAAGGAGAGATTCTAGATGAAGTTTTGTCTGTAATCGTACAAATTGATCCCTATAACTTAACACAATTTCCAGTTGAGTCACTCATTTACTTATAATCGAAAATCATACCCTTATGTGTCCTTTTATTCGGTAGGACGAGCTGCCATCCTACTCCAAGACGCTTCATAGCATTTCCAAAAGTCGCCATCTGCTCGAACGAATTACAAACGCAACCTTCTATAGTGAGAAGGGACCCCTCACTCCATTCACCACGTCACTTGCAATCTAATCTGCAATTAGGACCGAGTTCTTTGGCTGATTTTTCTGTATCAGTTGCAATTTAATGAAATGAAAATTCTTAAACATAAAAATAATATCAGGCCTGTGTCAAATAAAATTATTTGAAATTATTGTTTATGGATCCCGGAACACTTAAAATGCAGGAGTAAACTCGTGGATAATATGTTGAGGTTACTGGTCAAGGTGAATTCCAAAGAAAGGCCTTCACTGAATATTCTTTTTATACCTACCTTTCTCGCAACTATTAGGTAAGAAAAAGCGTAGTAGATAAACGAAGATTCATGAAAGAAATCACCAAAAACACAACCAACAAATTTTATCATCCGTGCCACATTTTTTATTGGTGAAATTTTATACGTTATTTGTAGCAAAGCACCCAATCAAATTATTACCTGCAATACATAGAAAGTAGACCATGAACACAACCAACAAGGAGCAACATTGTTGATGTCAAAATGGTGTTTTGCTATTTTTTTTTCTTTTTTTTTTTAAAACGGCGGTTTGATGTTTTAAATCATTTTGATGTGCTGATGTCAAAAATAATTTTTAAAAAATAAAAAAAATATTATTTTAATATATTTCGGCACGAAAAGCACTTTCAAACACTACCATAATCGCCCTCCTAAACCGGCCCAATTGTCCCGGCCACCCAGTGTTCATCAGATGAGGCCGTGCTTCCGTGGTGGCTTGTTTGATGAGACCAATCTCAGGGCCTTTGTAGACTGTCATCGGCAGAGCTCCTCCCAAGGTTACTAGGGTCCCACCTACCTTTGCTTGGCTGTGTATTTCTTTAATTCTCACTCGTTCTAACCTGTTGGCTCACGAATTCAATGTATTTTGTTATCATTTCGAAAAATATTTTAGTGCGTGCTTGTGTCGGTGAGTTTCTTTGAATTTATTTCTATGGAATTTAATTCAGAAGATACAGATAATGTAAAAGGCAGAATTGCATATTATTTCCCTATACTTTTTTCCAAGATTGTTTGCGAAGATCCCTCCCCCAACACACACACACACGAAACAACATAAAATCATACCGAATTGCATGCAAACCATTTTTTTTTTAGATTTAAGGAAACCCTTTAAAAAACACATTTTAGAAGTTTAGATAAACGAGTAAAATTTTAATTATCTTATATTTTTAACTCAAATTCAAGATTTATTGAATAAATTTCAAGTTTTTTTTTTTGACATCAAAGCTCTTTAGGACAAAAACTACAATTAAGTTTCCTCCAAATGTTTGGTCTCCCATCCCTCTCCCTCTCCCTCTCTCTGAAAATTAAGAAAATATTGTAAGCGTAGTAGAATAAGAAACTAAGGAAAAAATGGGGTTCTTAGTTAACTAGCAAAAGGAAGTCTTAAGGTCAAAAATTAGATAAACCCACGTTGAAGACTGATGTCACTCGCAGAATCTTAATTGTTTATAAGAAGATAAAAAAAAAACACCCCCTTCTATATAATTTTAGGGGATCAACTTAATTTTATTACGCAAATAATATTTAAAAGCCAAGAAAGCCCCTGGACCAAAAGCGTGCATTTTTTTTCCAAGGATATTAAAGTAATTTCAGCGTGAAAGACATGTATATATCTTCTTCTTAATCCTGTTACGTATGGATGGGATTCCAAACATGCTTTTTAGCAGACCAATTTTTTTCCACCTCTACCACATTCCCAAAGACATAACCTCGCAGGGGGGGTTTAGATTATGAGGTCGCCAGCTTAATGATGTATACTCTTCTGCACAATTGTTGCAACCTCACTCATCGACATGTCTTTTTACATCAACTGATTCTGATGATCTTAGGTTTCCTTAAGCTCTCTCTCTCTTTTCCTCGCCATTTTTCCTGCCACTAGGGGGATGGTTGCTTGTTTCAGAGTCTTACCTAGAAAAGATGCCATCATGCCATGGTGATATAAACATCAACTCTAGGAAAAACAAAGAGACAAGGATGATAATATCCTTAATGGATTTATTTGGTATTTATCCTCTCTAACCTTCATTGCTGACTGCTAATTTAAAAAGCAGCGATGCGTGCTTAGATTGTGTTGGTCATGCTTCATGTCTTATACTTGCTGACTCTCAGTAATTCTAGTTTCTTGGTTTTGGAGAAGCTTCATATAACAAATGGATGCTTGAATGATTATCCTTTGAACTGATGGTGTTTTAAAAGTCTTGTGCCATGTAGCTTGTGCAAATACTATATTTAGAATATACCCGCTTCATATTCTAGTCAAAGTTATTTTCATTGTGAACCAACTTTTCTTCAGGATATATCCAGATGCCTTATATGGACCCCAGAAGCATCAATAGACATGGTCCCAAGTTTGGATTGACATGTTAATAAAACCTATAGATTTGTTGATGCTTAATAGACTGAAAGAGTCCTTTTGTCGAATCAAGGTCACCTTCATTTTCTCTAATTTTTCAGTTTATTGTCATGCATTGGCTACACTGCCAGTTTCTTCCTTTCTGTTAGCACACAAGAGTGCTTCCTGTTAACAGAAATCAGATGACATCTGATTATTACAGTCATTTGTTGTTGGTGATTGATTTCATTCATGAACAAACCCTGTTTTATATGGCCAATGTTATGCCAACGAATATCTGTGAGTTTCTTTTTCACCAACTTCTATTGCAGAATAGGAAAATCAAATTTCTTGTGATTATCTTTTATCTAGTTCCAATAAACCCTCAATCATCTAGATTCTAGATCTTCAAAGTTGGTATTGCTGTTTTAGGTCTAATGCCTTGTTTGTTAATCATATATAGATGCCGTGAACTTTAAGATTTTAGACATGAATGATGATGACATACCTCCATATTATGCCTTTGGTCTAATGCCTTGTTTGTTGATCATATATAGATGCCGTGAACTTTAAGATTTTAGACATGAATGATGATGACATACCTCCATATTATGCCTTTCTTGTCTGGGTCATTTATAAAGCCTGTGTTCCTATTAAACATGCTTGGTTCTCCTTTCATTATATGCTGCTAACAATCTCATGATGTTATATTTTTTGACAGACAGAGAAGTTCATCTATGAAATACTTTTTTTTTCTGGTTGTCCGTTTCTCTGCTAAAGTAGTTTATGATACACCTTTTGATTGCATCTTCAACTGCGTGTTTCTATGAAAATCTTGTGTGCAATGTTATTTGTTTTTTAGTTCATTCAGTAATGTGCTAGTACTTTCTATTCTATTCAGTGTGCATGAACCGCCAAACACAGTCTTGGGAGTGCTGATCTTGATACTAGTCCTAAGCTTAGTGTAGTTTTAACTGAATCAACCATTCCAGATACCCCTTGAATAAAGCATTGCTACTGTAAGTCTTCCATTTGTATCATTTTGTTTTCTCTGTGATCTACTTCTCTGTGTACAGGAAGGGAAGCTTGATGCTGTTGCTGTAGTTCATTCTTATGAGGATGAAATGTTTGTTGGATCTCACAAAACTCAACTAATTGCTCTTAATGTTTGTCTTCTATTGCCAAAATCTTATGAGACTCGTCCTCTTCCTCAAGGATATTTAGCTGAATAGTGTTATAACCTTGATATTCTCATGAAACAGATGCCCCCCATAGGTCTGTTCTACCCCGCCCTACCCTTTTGGTTCCAGATATATATCCATCACCACCTCGTTCTTGGTTGGATATTTTTCAAGTTTTCTTGTTTTGCACTAGCTTTCCTTATTGATTATTTAAACAATTTGCTTAAGTTACTGTCTAACCATAATGCTGAGCATCATTAGGCTCCATGACTTTGAGAATATGGTATGTCGCGACGGTGATTAATTTGTGCTTCGCACCCCGCCATTTCCTGGGTTGGGGAGACAATAGTACGTGGTAAAATGATGTGTGTTTTATAGTTGTAAAATTACGACTATAATTAGAAGGAGTCACCACCTAGTATTACGGTTACTAGAAACCTATTGGTCTGTGAGAGTCTTGGATAAGGGGATTCATTGTGCAAAGGAAAGATCCATCACCCTTAGTGCATCCTACCTCAGGCAAGTTGCATTGTCATTTTATTGTTTTTCCTAAGTTTGATTTTTTTTGTCCTTTCTAAGGTTTGACGTAGATCTCTCTTCGTGAAAGAATCTCTACCTCATTAGGAGTTGAAAGGCTAACCAAAATAATAAATTTTGCATTACATTTTAGAAAGCATATTTTTAACTATCAACGAGTGTACTTTACGATGTAATTTTATACAACGATAGCTAAAACAAAAATAATTTTAATTTTTTTGATATTTTGGCTAAATTCCAATGGATAATCATAAATTGGTTACGATATCGAATTTTTATTTTAAAATATGAGAAAGATGCAACATATTGTTTTTATAAAAAATATGCTTGAAAAACCTTGGAATTCGGTCATATGCACGAAAACAACACGTTTTTCTTTTCTTTTTCTTTTTGAAATGCAACTTATGTTTTTTAATATGTTTTTTTTTCTTTTTTTAAAAGGGAAAATAAATAAATAAAAATTATGGGTTGGGTTGCCCAGCCCTGATGGGCCGAGAGGCCCATTATTTTGATGCCCGTCTAACTAGGCTGGGTCGGGTCAACCTAACCCAGAATTTAATAAAAATAAATAAAAAAAATAAAAAAGGAAGAAGAATATGAACAGTGCAGAATTAACATTGTTCACGTTCATGAACAGTAACTAGTCAACTTCGACGGGAGGGTTACTTGTTGATGCCATCGGGTAGAGGAGGTCAAGGTAGTTATTCCTATCATGGTGACGTCAGAAATGAAGGTCTGTGGTGGCCACAATGAGGGTTGAAAGCTTGCTGATCGACACAGCCTCTACAACTGCCGCTTTATTGCTGTCTCGCTGGAGGCCACTCTGGGTGGTCTCTATGGAGGAAAAGATGGTAGTGGTTAGGGTGGTGGTGCTTGTTGAGTGGTCGATTGTTGTTGGAGGAGAGGATGAGTGCTGCATGTTGTTGTTTTCTAGAGAGAGAACCGTCAATTAGAGGAGAGAGAGAGAGACAGAGTGGAGAGGAAGAAGGAGCTTCAACGGCGATGGAGCTCCTGCCGCTGGAAGGAGAGAGAGCTGCATGCAGGTAGAGGCTAGACAACGAGGGAAAGGGAAGAGAAGGGACGTCTGATTTGGGAGATATGGTCGATGCAATTTTTATGATGTCTTCTTCTTCCTCACCTCGTAAATGTTTCTCTCCCCCTGGTTTTTTTCTTCTGTATCCTTCCCCCGTCCCTAAGTATTTTTTCCGGAGTTGTCTACCCAGTTTCAGCATTCCATCGTCTTCCCCATCAGTGTATTATTTCCATAGTTTTATGATCATTCCCCATGTTATTTCTCCTCCCGTTACGTAAATTTGCCCTCCTCTTGCTTTGTTTTCTTCCTGCTATTTATAGGCTAAGGAGGTAAGGTGCAAGCATGGGATTGGTGTCCAAGACATGGTGTGTTAAGTGGAGTGGGTGGCAGGCCATGGCAAAGTATGGCTTCCGGCATGGTGCAGCATGGCTACCAGTGATGTCTTGACAGTTATTTTTTATAATAATATAAAATAGACTGAAAGAAAAGGGTGGTTACAAAAAGAGTTTTTTTTTATGGGAATAAAGATGTTTTTCTCTTCAATTTTGGTTTCTGATTTCACCCAAAAAATTTTATCACCCAAAATTCCAATCTACTCAATTTAACCCTAATTAGGCTTCCAAACTTAATTTCTCATCAATTAAGCCCTTAATAAAATTAATTTGACTCATTTAAAGTATAAGTATTCTCTTGCGCTTAATTAAATCTTTCAATGAGGCTCTCAATTAATCCTTAAACATAATTACACTTTAAATTGACCGACGATTAAATCAAATTGGCCCATAAAAATATAATTATGTCTTTCGACTTAACTTTTACGCAGATTTATCCAATAATAAATTTTTTAGCCTTAAATCTGCATTTCCCTTCATTTATAGGCAAAAAGATGTACAACTTGGCTTTCAAAAATATCTAAAAATTTTACCTTGATTTTTCTGCCAACACCAATCCTTTTTATTTTATTTTTTATATTTTTGGAGAATAACCTAGAAAATGGGTTGTGACATGGTCGAAGACACATTGCATATGGAATATTCTAGAAGGCTTAACACGTCTGATGGTTTATTTCCTGGCATTAATGTTGGATATCCAATGTGGGGGAGTTATCGAAAATTTTCTTCTAAGCCAAAGAAAGAAGAGAAGGTTGGCCTCGCTGAAGCTATCATTAAGCATTCTTTCCACTGGTAAGATTCTTTTGCAATTATTTTAATTGAATTGAATTGTAATATGATATTAAGATAAAATGGTGCTGTATGGACAAGTCGATAGACCTCCAAAGAAAGTTGTTTTGTAGCATACAAGTGTTGAGTTTTGGTAGCAAGAATTACTATGCAATTGCATTCTTTATTTCTTGTAGCCTGGATGATTGGCATAGTTTTCTCCTCTGTTTTCCTCTAGATTGGTAAAGTGGCTTTGACAAGTAAAGCACATAATTTTGTGGTTACATCCATGTTTGTTACAATGAGCATGTTTTAGATGCATTCAAGTATGTGCAGTAGATTAAGTTTAGAAATTGGCAAACCAGCAGAACATCCACTTAACGAATCATGTTATGGTCCCAGAAGACACGAGTGAAAACCTTTTCTTTCTTTCTTTTTTTACAATTTTTCTCGGGCAAAGTTAAGGCACTTGTCCGATTAAAAAAGAAGAAGAAGACTTTTAGCATTTTAGATCAGAGAATATACTAGCTCAATCAGAAGGTGGATGAAGCTCTTGTTTCATTATCCAAGAGAATTTCCTAGCTCCAACCCTTTTCAATTCTTGTTTTTTATGGGTCTTCTGACCATGTTTACCCAACTTAACTTAGCCTTAAATTTCAAACTAGTTGATTTTGCATGGATATGTTTTCTCCATTCAGTTATGGAAATTCAGTAGAACACAAACAAAAATAAAAATATGTACTAAGTCAAGTCTTGAAACCTTAGACTGCCTCTGTTTCAAAAAAGTTTCAATATCAAGTCAATAAAACTCTGCTTAAATCACAACATTGATTGAGTTCCTTCAAAAGATAGTAACCTCTTGTTAAAGTTATTTGCTGAAGCTTGTTGTTTGTTTTTGCAGCTTTACATGCAATTTCCTCAAGGGAAGCAATTGATAATGTTGAGGTTACCTTATATATTTTCTTCATGACTGTGATTAGGCCTGTTCTTTGTCTTTGATTTCCTAGTGCAAAATGTAGATTTTATTTATTTATTTATCAATAAACAAGCCGTAAATTGAAGGTAGATTAAGGGTGCATTTAGTATTGAGGTTGCTTTTGTGGTTGAGGTTTTAAAAAAGTAGTTTCATAAAAAGCATTTTTAGTTACGATTCATAACTGAAATTGAAATGTTTGGTTAAAACTGTAGTTGAATTTGAGGTTAATAAAAAATGATTTCATATATTTGGTTACCAAGCTTTTTATATTGCTGTCATCTTGTGAAATTACTTTAAAGGACATAGACACACACATATAGTTTGTATTATGTAGCCAAACGAATAAGAACATCCTTTGTAAGGGCAAATATGTTTTTATTTTTTTATTTTTTCTAACAAGGATATTAGAGAGATTTGATCATTTGGTAAAAAAAAAATATTTGTGGATAGAGATTTGACACCTTAAATATTTAACGGAAGCTGATGACCATAAAAAATGTAAAATAAAAATATCCAAAGTTAAGAAGTGGAGTGTTGTTGTTGTCTTTGTTGATAACCCAATCCAAACCGAATACCACACTCCCTGCTCTCAAGTTCTCCACCTATCAACCATGCCAGTTTTCTCTATAACTCAAGGATCACTCAGACTTGTAGCAGGCCTTTCTGCCTTTCTCTCACAACATCATCATCATCAACAATAACAACAAATATTTTGTTGTGGGTAAATGAGGTGAAGGCTTGTTATGAGGGTGGACACATCTTTCAAGGAAGGGTTGAAGAATTCAATGGTGGTGACTTATTGTTCGTAGTCATTCTCTTATGGGTTTTCTCCTCTTCCCTCTGTTTAGCCCTTCTCATTCTCGCAAAGGTACCCACATCTTCTGAGTTTCCTTACAAGTTCATTAAAAGAAAGAGGTAAACATTGAACTCGTGAACATGTTGGACATGTCATTTGTGCTTATTGATTCTTTAGGGGAGTTGAGCCTGGGTTTGGCAAACATATGATTGCAAGGGAGGAGAAAAGAACAAAAAGCTATTTTAATTAGGTTTAACGCCTGGCATTGGACTTACTCTTAGATGGATTTTGCAGAGGATGAGAAGTGAGGGACGGGAGGCACAGTGTAAAGGTGAAGGGGAGAATAGATGGTGAGGATTATTTTGGAATTAAATGTTAATGGTAGTATTTGTTGGAGATCATAAAACCATAAGTCGTTTGAAACACAATGAAAAGCAACTAAAGTTGGTTAAGACACTATGAAAAGCAACAACCTAGTGCTTTTCGTGAAACGTCGTTTCATCAATTTTTAGGTGGAATCTACTGAAAATTTTTAGTTTTTTTAGCTTAATCAAACACTAAAACATCTATTTTTTTACAACCTTAGATTAGACCAGAACACCCACTAAAAGGTATCATAATTTCAGGACTAAAATGAAAGCTTTGGGGGTGCCATGCCTCTTTGGTATAACATCGTTCCTCCTTGGTAGTTGTGTCTGGTTCTACTTATCTAATTGTTGTTTCAGGTTTTTGATATTGCCCGGCTCTCATGGTTTGTGCCGTGGAAAGGCGGAGCAGCAAGTCAAATCCTCACCTAACTGATGAGAGTATTTGGCTATTTTAAAAACAACTAGTTGACCGGGAAAAATATAAAAGTAAAATTAACATAAAATAAAAATTTAGACTTAATTTTTTTCTGAAATTTTAAATTAAAATATATTGGAATTGATACGATGCGACTCTTTCAAACAAATTTTCATAACGTTATATTTACATAGACAGGAATGCATGTGCATTGCACAGAAGCTTGTGAGCATAAACATGTCACAGAATATGAACTAGCTGGCAAGCACGGGAGCTTCCAACCCTGAAAACTTAAATGTTCTGTTCATGTGAAGTCGATTCTAACATGGCGTTCGTCAGCTTCGGAAAGGAATCGGTTATTCTCAGACAAAGAGGGGAGGAGGAGCCTGATAATTGGTAATGAAATCTGATTTATAATTAATAATAGTAAATGGGTACATCATTCATTTGCCAGTCTTATTCTAAGGCACAAGTAATAAAACAAGATCCACTTCATCTCGGAATTTTCTTTTCCTCAGAGTTTTGCAATTACTTCTGCACCTCCCAGTCCAAGCGCGACACATAACTCAGGGTACAGTCTCTTCCTTATCTCCTTGTAAACCACGCCATCCCACTTCCTCGATGCCAGCTGTTTTCCATGGTTCATTGTTGCCTCCCTCAACCTCTCCTCGTTATCGTGAGCCCCCTCCACAATCCCCATACTCACCGCCTCGTCTCCCCTAACCTTGGCTCCTCTCAACAGCACATCGCGTCGAGCCGAAGGCGATCCGACCTTAGCCCTTATAAGGGCATTGAAATAATCAGGGATCGTTAGCCCTATGTCAACCTCGCTCATGTACAGCACACCTCTATCCCTCTTCATGTAGACGTAGTCATGGCTCAGAGCCAGAATCAGCCCCCCAGCGGCTGCGTGGCCGTTAATGGCGGCGACAGTCGGCATGGGGAGAGAAATCAGCTCGGCCACCACCGGCTTGAGAAGTTCCACCATTTGGTGGAGGCGCTCGATGGCTTTGGGCTTGGAACCCGCTGCTCGAGCCCAGGCTAGATCGAAGCCGTTGGAGAAGAACTTCCCTCGTGATGTGGTGATGAGAACCGATCCACTAGTGGCTTTCTCTTTGGCATCGCGAAGAGCTGAGAGGATAGAGCCGATAAGAGTGGGGTTTAAACGGTGCTCATCGTCTCCGGTTAATGTTAAAACGAAGATGTTATTGTAAGGCTTCTCTAATGTGCACATGGTGAGAGCTTAGTGGTTGACTTTCTGTGCTCTGGTGGGTGCTACTGTGCAGAGAAAGGAACTAGTGACGGAAGGAGAGATTTAATATGAAGTTTTGTCTGTTATCGTACAAATTGATCCCTATAACTTAACACAATTTCTAGTTGAGTCACTCATTTACCTATAATCGAAAATCATACCCTTATGTGTCCTTTTATTCGGTAGGACGAGCTGCCATCTTACTCCAAGACGCTTCATACCATCTCCACAAGTCGCCATCTGCTCGAACGAATCACAAAGGCAGCCTCCTATAGTGAGAAGGGACCCCTCACTCCATTCATCGCGTCAATTGCAATCTAATCTGCAATTAGGACCGAGTTCTTTGGCTGATTTTTATGTATCAGTTGCAATTTAAAGAAATGAAAATTCCTTAAATATAAAAAAATTATCAGGCCTGTGTCTATTAAATTTATTTGAAAATATTGTTTATGGATCCTAGAAAACTTAAAATTTAGGAGCAAACTCGTGGATAATGCAATGTGTTGACGTTACTAGTCAGGAAAATTCCAAAGAAAGGCCTCTCGCAACTATTAACAATATATAAAACGTGTGTTGGTTTTATGGTGTTAATCTATAGTAAAATTATTATTAATACATATTAAAATGATAATTTTTTATTTAATTATTTTTATCATCAGCATATAAAAATAATTTAAAAATATTAAAAAATACAATATTTGGACAATGTTTGTTTTTTGTGTGTATTTATTCATTTTTTTTTTCGGTTCATTTTTTTTGTGTTTTATTTTTATTAGGTTTCGTTCTGAAATTTTAATTTATATTGGTGATAATTTTAAAATTAATATTTCTTATTTTTTTTCTTTTTTTGTGTGTTTTCTGATATTTTATCTGGTTTTTGAATCATATAATTTTATGATTTTATTGTTTACGCAATAAAAATGATCATTTTAGGTATTCTTATTTTATTGTTTTTCGTTAAAATATTTTGATTTTTTTTATTTTTGAGGCAGTTTAATGATTTTAATTGTTTAGGCAGTAATGTTGATAATAATTTTAATTGTTATAATAATGAAGATGACGGTAACGTAGGGATGAATTTTCAATTTATGTTTTTGTCTTTTTATGGATAGAAAATTAACTATTTTTTTTTGTTATTTGATTATTGTAAGACTTTACACAATCTATATTTTATTTTAAAATATAATTTAAATTGAATTATAAAATGAACTATTTTTAATCCAATGAATTCAATAATTCAAATATCCAGTTTTTTTTTAATGATGATGATAATTTTATGCTAACTATTTCGTTGAAACCTGCTAAACAAATAAATTTATATCCATTTAAAATTCATATATTTTATAGAAAACTTGAACTTCACAGGATTTTTGCTTAGATTTATTATTTTATTCAAATTTATATTATAATAAAAAAATTTATATAATTAATATTTTTTTGAGTTAAAAAAAATATAGTTCCGACTGCAACGAGATACGGGAAAAATAAACAATTAGGCAAGAGAAAGCATGGTAGAAAAACAAAGACTTAGTGAAAGAAATCACCAAAAACTCGAGCAAAATTATCATCAGTGCCACATTTTTTGTTAGTGAAATTTTATATTACGCAAATAATATTTAAAAGACAAGAAAGCCCTGGACCAAGACCAAAATCATGCTTTTTTCCCAAGGATAATAGAGTAATTTCAGCATGAAAAACATGAATATACTTATTTTTCCCCATTTACTTTGTAATACCCAAAAAATTCCTTTTATGGTCGCAGGTTCTTCATCGTATGTGCATTGTTCTTCTTAATCCTGTTACTCCCGCATATTTTTCATTGACAGGCATGACATGTAATCACAAAAATATTGCAGTTTGCATGATCTCTGCATTAACCCTTACTGCAATATAATCTTCATCTTGAAATTACTATGAACCTGGCATCCACTGATGCCAGGTATGCCACTAATAGCAAAAAATCCTGGAATTGATGGGCTATTTTGTTCAATAATGTTAATGATGTATGCTATTCAAAACTGCCAGCAGTTCTATATTGCTTGATGACAATGGACTTTTTGGTTTGCACAAATATGCTGATGGGATCTAAGTAGTTGCATCATACAGATAATTTATGCTAGTATGAGATCTTAATTGTTGCTAGTCAAAATAGAGTGGTCCAGATAGAGCGGCTGCAATTTTACCTATAGTCAGTAGGAGGAAGGGTACCCAGAAGAGTTGAGAACAAAACAAAGATGAATGAACTGTATCAGACTCACCTCTTAGTAAGCTTGTTCGTGCAGAAGATACTCGTAACTTGGAGGTGAAACGCTTTGAATGCTGTTTTTTTTCTTTCTTTTTTGGTGCAGAATCCAAAAAATAATTGCGTGATTCAAGGGCGTGTCAGAAACAAGTTCTCTACTTGATGTCAGAATCATAGAATGGAATTGATGTTGAGGAAGCAGCAAAAACTCTTCAACCATGTTGTTTTGCCTATTGGATATGTGACAAGCATGTAGTTTCCCATATGCCTGGAGTCAGCAGATGACCCTGTGATCACTGCACCAGGATGTGCAGGGAATGTCTCCTCTCAAGTTGGTGTATACAATTTTTCGGGCATTGCTCAAGGAAACTAACCTAATAACATGCTCAGCAGAGAACAGGTTCCGGGTTGATGTTGAGAAGAACTAGAAGGACTCTTTCAAAGGTTTAAAGCTATTGGAAGGATTGGAACATATTCGTAGGTGAGGTTGTAGTAGAAAACAGCATTGTATTTTTCGTAAATGGGTTTCATTTCTTGGCCTCGTAGAGATCCCATTGGGAAGGGGACTGTCACGGGCTCGGAATTCCAGGCCCCTGACTAGCAAAATAGCAATGGTGCCATAAGGACACTCCATCTACACTTAACCTCAAACATACTTCTCATTGTGGGTGAGTAAAAAAATCGTTCAACCGATTAAACTGAGAAAACAGGAAAAAAAATAACCGAGAAAACTGAACCGATTAAAAAAACCGATTAAACCGATTGTAATTTTTTTTTAAATCCAGTTCGGTTCAGTATCGGTTTTGCAAGGTAAAAACCGATTAACCCAAACCAAACCGGTTTGGTTTTGTTTAAATAAGTACTATAAATAAAACTTTCTCGGTTAAGTCGTACGCGACTTATTTCCTCCCTTTCCCCGTCTATTACTCTGAAAGATGAATCTAAAAAGTGAAAAGTTGAAAACCCTAGCAGCCGCTTGCCTCTCGCCTCTCCCTCGATTACTTTCTCAGTTTTGTATCTCCTCTCTCCTGTAGCCTCTCCCTCTGGCCTCTCGTTCTCTCCTCCCTCTCGTCTGTAGCCTCGCCCTCCCTCTAGCCTCTGTTTTTTTTAAAGTTTGAATCTCTGTTTACAAAAGGTAGGTAAATAATTTATTATGTTTTATTTCAATGTTTTAGTTAATGTTCCTGGGTACCTTGCTCTGTGGGTAATGGGTGCATCTGAAAGGAGTAAGTGAAAGAGAAATGTCATCCATTCCATATTTATTTCAATGTTTTAGTTAATGTTCATGGGTACCTTACTCTGTGTGTAATGAGTGCATCTGAAAGGAGTAAGTGAAAGGGAAATGTCATCAATTCCATATTTATTTTAATGTTTTAGTTAATGTTCATGGGATGTTGTTGTTGCTGTGATTTTAGGTATTGGATCTAATGTTGCGTATGTTGAAAGTGCAAAAGCAATACCAAAATGGCATGGCGATCAACCAAAATCTAGTGAGATGGTCAGCAAAGTTTATTTTTCATGGTTTATTTTAATACTAGCTGTAAATTATCGAGGGGCTAATAAAATATTACAGTGTAGGTTATAAACATGGAGTGGAGCAACTTTAGGTCATCTCATCTTCCACTAACCGAGTATGATCATGCAATGAATAGTGAAAGTTTAAATCCCGGTGAGCAGGTAATTTTTAATTTGAAGTTATTTAAGTCTAATTGTTTTTTTTATTGTTTCATACCTAGCAAAAATCATATTGTTCATATTATGAATAGCATAATATTTAGCAGCAAGGATGAATTTCTGAATAGCAAGATTTGATGGATGTTAAATATATCAGAAACTGGTTGTGATTTGCTGTGTTTTTGTGCTCCATTTTTCCTTTCTTAAGGTTCCTTGATATGTCAATTTCCATTTGGTGTATGTGGTACTTGATTTAGCTCTTTGATACCTGCTCAGGATAGTGTAATTCAACTCTCACGTTTCATTTTACAAGCCTGGAAATTGACAACATTTCCATCTGACAAAAACACAACAAATGATACTATTTAGCAGCAAGGATGAATTTCTGAATAACAAGATTTGATGGATGTTAAAAATATCAGAAGCTGGTTGTGATTTGTTGTGTTTTTGTGTTCCATTTTTGCATCGTTATATCCTTTTTGAATAGCAGCATTTTCATTCGGTGATTATAGATGATAATTAGTCAATTTATTTTCAATCTAACATTTCTATTATTATTATTTTTTGTAGAATTTGGTGAAAAGTTAAATCTAGCAACGGATGATAATTAGTTCAAAACCGGGTGCATTTCTTGAAGTTTTTTATGTTAATGTTGCTTGTTTATTTTGAAGCCCTTCGAAGGCATTTTTTGTAATTTAAATTTAAACCTGTTTATTTCTTTAGTTTTAATTATTTCACCTAAACAAAACAAAAATATTAGAAAGGTATAAAAAAAAACTTAATAAACACCATATTAACAATTTAATACATTAATATTTGTATTAGTGGCAAAAAAAAAAATATTTTGGAATCTTGCAAGAAAATCATTTTTTTTCTTTATATTAATTGCAAGCCCATCATAAGCCCATTAAAAAGCCCATTAAAAGCCCATCAAATGGCCCAAAATCAAAATCAGTTTTTCCAATTTTTTAATCATAAAAACAAGACCGAACCGAACCAAAATTGTTCGGTTTTTAATAGATTCGGTTCGGTTTTGGTTTTTTTTAAAAAAATTACAATTTTCGGTTTGGTTACTTTTTTTGATAAAAACCGAACCGAACCGAAAATGCTCATCCCTACTTCTCGTACAACAAATTAAGTAAAATTTCTTAGCATTTCATAAATTTTCAAAATATTCTCCAAAATCAATAATAATTTTTAATATTTATTATAATATAAGATTATAAACTTGAAATAAACTAGTGTAATACTGAAATGTATAAGGCATTGGATAAAAAATAAAAAAAGAAGAAAATTCCCATAGAAGTAAAATGGTTGTTACAATAATTGAAAATATAATTGTTATAAAATTAAATAATGATTACAGTTATAGCTACAAAAATTAAATGAAAAATGTTTTAAAATTTATAACTATTAAAAATAAATTTTCAATTGTTACAAATATTATGATTTCAATTTAAGGGTCATCAAAAAATATTTTGATAAAATAACAAAAAAAATTAAAGAGTGTAGATGTTGCCTCTCACATAGGGAGGCGAATCAAACGTTTTTCTCTTCCTCGGCTTATCCTTACATGCACGAGCTCACGCTATTTTCTTTGTTGGTTACTAACTTATTTCAAATGGTATTATATAAATACTTGATAAAAAAAAATCCAATATAAAATAATAAATCTTATATATACTACTTGCTCTTAAAAAAATTAATTGCGTTTTATCGATATAGGATAAACTTTTGAATCTTTTACAACATTAACAATTTTCCGTCATCATGTTGAAACTGTCTTTATTGAACTATGCAGAATCCCACCAGGAATCCTGCAGCAGTGGAGCAAGCAGTAATGCGAACCCACTGGATTGAACATAAACACAGTTTCTGGTAGAAGATTCATCTGTCAAAATCTATCCTGAAACTTCTTGCTTCGGGTTCTTTGAGAAGTCTAAGAAATGGATTGCACGCATTCCACGTTGATGTAGATCTATTGGTCGATTGTTTAATTTATTAAGACCAACCATCATCTAGCACAAGAAAACTGTTGGGGCAATTGAAATTTAGATCTTAGCCTGACTTGGTTGAATAGACCAGGTAATATTAGAACAAGATTTTGAGAGTGAAAAACAACGAAGTCACCCAAGCTTAATGATTCACTGATTGCCGTTGCCCTCACCGAAGCAGTACGGTCAACGAGAATAACTCAGAATACTGTTTAGATAAATTATGACCTGGATCCATCGCATCTTTAAGCTCATTTCGTTACAGTCAATGAAACCAAGGACACATGCCCTCAAAAGTCTTGGCTGGTGTAAAGCTGTGACTGTGAGGCCTGGCATTGCAAAACCCTGTCATTTCAACAGGTATTCCAGCGAATTATTATTCACTCTTTGAAGCTGAAAAATCAAACAACGATGCTTGGCTATCTACTGGTAATATTTTTGTTCCAAATTCCAATCTAAGACTAATTACAACTGGATTTTGACACGAGAAGAGGGAGGGCTCTCCATGATACTGTATTAAAATTGGTTTCCCATCCGTTCATTCAAGAAAAGGCCAGTAAGGATTGACGACGACTACTGTATACACGTGGTGATCAATCATTGGAGAAACAAGGCATGGCCCATCTACTGTACTCTCTCCCTCTCGCTCTCGCTCTCTCTCTCTCTCTCTCTGAGTCATTGATGATTGCTCGATGAAAACAAGAAACCATTAAATTTTGTAGGCTGTCACGTGCGTAATGTAACGTTAGCATAAAGCCTCCTTGTGGGGTATAGGAGGACGGGTAAAAACATGATGGTGTTAAGAGTTTAGAAAAGCCACCCACTGCTTTCCAGTTAGCTGGGTGGTTAAAGTGTAGTTGTTGATGTATGAGAGATAGAAGAGGAAAACGTCAAGTGTCAGAAACCCCAATTCCGGCTAGGCTTTTGACCATCTTACTTTTGCTCGGAGATATTTTACATTGTTTTTTAAAAAAAGTTGGTCATTTTATTTTTTAATTTCAATTAATTTTTTTATTATTTTAGATTATTTTAATGTATTGATTTCTAAATTTTTTTTAAAAAAAAAATATCATATTAATATATTTCTAAACAAATAAATACTTTAAAAAATAATTTTAATCACATTCTCAAACAAATACTAGCTCTATTATACCTTTAATTATCAACTTGGATTTCTTTTGTTCCTTTGCTTCTCTCTAAACTTTACTTGGCTTAGTTTATTATTTCACTGAAGTCACTTGGCTGGTTGTCGAAACCTCCATAATTTTATTCTAATTTTACTATCATCAAAGTGATGATTAGTAAAATGATGGTAAAAACGACGTCAAATTGAAGGAAAATTGATTTTCTATAGATATCAAATTCAAAAGAAAAGGGGGTGGTTTAAATCAATATAAGTACTAAATATTAAAGATAGTTAATCAGCATGTTGTCAACTCAGTTCAAAAGGGTATTCTTTCATTGTAACAAATTGGTTGATCATAGAAGTTAAATTAATAACCTTTTAATTCAAGCTAATGAATTAGACTTCCATGAAAGCTAAGAAAAATTTAGAGGCATGTTAAACCAATCAGAATAAAATCTAATTTGTTCATTACCATTAAGTGAATTAAGTATTGAGAAGCAAATTCTTCTTCACCCAACAGTTGCTTTAAGGCTAAGATCTATGCAATTTATTTCTAGTCAACGTTCAAAAATTTGAACATCTACTTATCCTAAATAAATTAATGCTATAGATAAGAAAATCAAATTAATTTGCTTGCTTCTTATTCTTGTTCCCAACAAAAACTATAGATTGAAAGAAACATAGAAAACACATAAACTGCATCAAACTAATTTCATAAGCATGAATCCAAAATCAATAGCTTAAATTCTGAAAAAAAAAGATAAATAAGTACTTGAAAGTGTAAAAATTTTCACAATTCAATTTCTGAGTTACTCCCCAAAATCTATCCAAAAGTAAAAAAATATAAAATAAAAATGATCGGTGTTGGTAGAAAAATCAATATGAAAATTTTGGTTATTTTTGAGAGTCTAATCATATCTCTTTTGTCCTAAAGAAAATAGAGGAAAATACAGATTTAAGGTAAAAATAATTTATCATTGGATAAATTTGTGTAAAAATTAAGTCAAACAACATGATTATATTTTTATGGGTTGATTTGATATAATCGTCGATCAATTTAAAAGTGTAATTATGTTTGAGAATTAATTTACGGTCCAATTGAAAGATTTAATGAAATACAATGACATAATTATACTTTAAATTGATCACATCAAATTAACTAAGGGCTTAATCAATGAAAAATCAAGTTCTTGGGTTTAATTTGGGTTCAATTGAGAAGTTTAGAGTTTTTGGAGACCGAATTGATTTTTTTCAATTCAATTGTACGAAGTCAAGGGTTAAATTGAAGACAATTGAATTTTAATGGTCAAATTAGAAATCAAATTACACAAATCCAAAACCAATGATCAAAGTAAAAAGAACACGCAAATTTCAACTCTATAAATAGGGCTGAGTTGCTTTGTAAAGCAAGGGGACCAAAAAAATACAACAAAAAAAAAAAATCAAAAAACCCTAAAAAATCAAAAACCCTAATCTTTTCTCTCTTCTGGGTCTGCAGCCGCTAGCCTCCTTTTGGGGCAACTGCAGCCCCCCCCCCCCTTTTAGTGATTCCTTTGCTCTTTTTCGACTAAGCCTCCATTCTCCTCGTCGGGCTACCTTTCCCTGCATTGCCTACTGACTAGCCATCATAACTGCCGACAGCCTGCCACCAACATCCACCATGTCGTTGTAGGCAGGCCCTCACGTCGCTGACAACCAGCCATTGATGCAGGCAAAGCTCTACTATAAATAACAGCACGCAGGGAAAAAAAATGATGGAGGGGGGGTGCCATCTCGTTCTCGAAAAATAGCACTGTTCATCATCTCCCTCAGCCCGTTGCATGTACTGGGATGTAATTTACATCCCATTATTCATGCAAGCTGGGGTTGGACGCAAGTTAAAGAAATTCCACCTGAAATTTAATTATTTTATTGTATTTTAAAGGCGAAAAATATATATAAAAAAGATAGTTGGTTCTAGTTGAATAAATCTTGATTTTAATGGTAATTCAATCATTTTACTATGTCTTAAAAAATAATAATAAAAAAGCTAAATTATTTAAATTAATGTAATAACAACAACTAATGGATCTCGAAGAAAAAGACCAAATCATCCCAACTAACTAGTTCACTGATTTTTGTTTGAAAAGTCAAAGGATAATTATATAATTACAGTGGATAATAATTTGTGTCCAGTAACCTAACGAATTCACCTTGTTTTACATTTGTTTTAAAAGAAATTTTAAGTGGATTACAAAACAAGAACAATTACAAAAACGAAGAGCTTTATAATTATATCCACGGTAGTAGATTTGTTGATTTTGTTTCCAAAACAAGAACTTGACCAAAAATAATACATGGAAAGTAACACCTCATATTCGACATGCTTGACAGAAAAGGAACTTTCTTTTTACTTTTTTAGGCATTTCCCATATAGATTTGGGCATCTAAAATGGAAAAAAAGAAAGAAAAAGAGTCACAAACTTGCTAGTCAAATTAATATATCAATTAAGCACTCATAAAGAGTAATCAGTTTATAAAACTTGATGTTTTGATACATCAAGCTTATAGTTTTGCAATTAAAAATGAAGTTTCTCTTGCTCTCTAAAAAAAAAAAAAACCCTTCAAACCTTTGCAATTAGACGATAAAGTTTTTGAAATTACGTTTCAAAAATATTTAAAAAAAATAAAAATTATTTTTGATATCAGCACATGAAAATGATCTAACCTTTTAAAATTTAATCTAAAATAAAAAATTAAAATTAAAAATATCCATGATATCAAAGATAATTTTTAAAAAATAAAAAATATTTTTTAATATATTTTTAAATAAAAAATAATTTCAATAATTTAACAATTATACTATTATTATATGCCTTTTGTTTTACCAAGTATTTTTAAAGAAAAGCTTCCCTTTATTAAACGTGTACACCACATGCCCATGACCCCAAGGCAGGGCCACGTCTAGCCTTCTATCACCTATCCTATCTTGTGCTCTCTCTCTATATAACCACATCTCCTCTCCTCCTCTCCCCTCACAACACGTAACCTCACTCGCCGAAAACCCAAATCATGTCAGACACTCTTCGAAATACTAACTCCGCCGCAGCACGGTCGCGTCCCAGCCGGATACAGCGGCGGAGACCGGCGTCCTTGCAGATCAGCCCGCCTTCTTCTTCTAGCTGGAACGTCGCGATCCCTCTCTTGTCTCCACTAATCACGTCGCCTACTGCGATGGATACGAAGTCTCGAGAGGATCCGCAGCCGGCTTCGAGGATTCAGGTAACGGAGGGGGAGAAGCCAGTGGTGTTCAAGAAGTGGCAGCATCCTGCGGCTCCTTTCTGCTACGAGTCGGCTCCGTTTAAGCCATCGTTTTTTGTGCCTGTATAGATTTACAACTAGAATGGATGGTGGTCAGCTATCAGATAATAGTATTTTTAGTCTAGGTTTTTTTTTTTTTTTGATCTAATTATACAAACATCCATCTTTGTTAATAACTCTCATATTCCCGATCCTAACAGCTTTTTTGGTTTATTTTACTCAGCAAGGTAACGGTATTGTGTAAAATGTTAATGCTGTTTACAGATTAGAGATTAAAACAGTGAACGGTACTGTTCAACTTGGATGGAGATTGTAGCATTAGAGAGAGCTTGTAATCTTTCTCAGCAGTGCTGAGTGACTTGGGCCATTTCTTCTTCTTCTAAAACTAAACAGAAATTCCAAAACAAACCAAATCCTACTTTGAGATAGATTTCTTTTAGCAGTTCCACTGGGAGCCACTGCAGTAGGTTTCTAAACCTAATTTATTTTGAGTTAAATTCTCAAGTATAGTTTATTTCTATTAAAGGGGCAGAGAGAGAGGGAGGGAGGGATGATAACAATATTTTCAATTATCTGTAATTATTTCTGTTATTAGTCTCATGTTAAATATTATAGAGTCTCTTATCTAGATATCAATGATTGATTGACTTTACAACGGTAATACACAGGTTTTAAAGGGAAAAAACAAGCCCTTTTTATTCACTTTTAGATCTGTCATGGCAATCAATTTAATATGCTGTTTTTTGGGAATAAAAAATAATTTATATATATATATAAATTGTTTTGATAGGTTGATATTAAAATTTTAAATATAAAAAAAATATTATTTTAATATATTTTTAAATTAATAGCATTTTAAAAAAGACAACTTTAACCAATTAAATACCGAATGCCAATTATCACCAAAAGCTGGACTTTCACCAAATGACTAGATCATAAATACATCTTAAAAATATTTTAAAATTTATTTTTTACGTGTTTAAATTATTAACAATCCATTTATTGTCTGCGATCCTTCAGTCATAATCAATTATTTCGAAGGCAAACCGTGCACTAAATAGTCTTATTAATGTAAAATTAATTGCCTATCTAATAGTGTTATTGATGTTGGCTCTAAAAGTATTTTTTTTTGTTTAAAATTATATTAAAATAATTTTATTTTTATTTTTTAAAAAATTATTTTTGATATCAACACATGAAAATGAACTAAAAATATTATTTTTTTCAGTTTAAAATAGTAAATAAAAAAAATATTTTTAATTTTTTTTCAAAAACACTTTGAAATGTAGTGCCAAACACCTGTAATTGATATTAATGTAATAACAACATCAGCAATATTACAATACATGAGAACACAATATGATTGATATTAATGTATTTTTTTTTATTAATATGAATATTCAAATTAGCTTGCATACACTCAATTAATTTTATGGATTCTAAAATTAATAATTATATAAATATTAAGTGATAACTATATAACTATAAAAATTAATCCAAAATTCTTATAACTGTAACTACTGTAATGTAAAATTAGATTTGTTGGTTGTGGTTATTGTTCACTGACAGGGACAAGAATTAATTGTCAAAAAGAGAGCAAGAATAGCAGTTATAATACGTTGTCGGCTGTTTTTTTTTTTTTTTATATATATATATATATGTATATGTATATGTATATATATGTATATGTATATGTATATATATGTATATGTATATGTATTTCTCCGGTGCCCATTGGTTTGCAAATCAAATTCAGTGGACTCACCGACAACTTCTATCTACGGCTTGATCCGATCCCATATTCAACGGTCAAACTTAAACGCAAATAATCCAAAGAAAGACAGAGCCATGGAAATATAATCCTATAAAGTATTTTAAAACAATAAAGAGTATGCTATCGGTATTATTAATCTTTTTTAAAAAATAGAAAAACTTGGAAGCATGTGAAAGAAAAGGGATATTCGATTTTGCATTTGAATGGCTATTTTATGTCTTTAAATAAAACAAGAACGGTCCTCAGTAGTCAGTCAATTATATTAAAACTATATAAATATAAAACTCTGCAATCTTGCAGATCAAGTATAAAGTCTCCACTGGGTGGATTCCAGGGCAATCACGATACGATTCTTGAATTGCTGTGCACCAATCTTTGTCTGCAACTCCCTGGGATTTTAGGCAATTTCCTATGCAACCATGTTCATAGATTTCGATGTTCTATCGCGCTCTATGGGTGCAGGGTAAGAGACTAATGTTCTTTGTCAGATATACACACACATATACATATACATGCTCACTCATTTCACTGCATCAAACAAAGGAAAAGGAAAGAAAGTAGACAAGCTGATAACTTCATTTCTACTTCCCCAGATTTTGATTCAGAACCTGCAATTTTCCTTGTTTCATCTGTTCGTCTCACAGTTTCAAACAATAGGCCCTTTTCTAGAGCCACGAGAAACTCAAACCCAATGTTATACCAGACAGGTTCGAGCTATGAATGTTTATTCGCATCAAACAGAGTGAGATGCTAGATGTTTCAAGGTTAGGCAGGCTCTATTAGGCATCGAAAACGTGAAAGATTCTCTGCCCTTGCCATCGGGTTTTTCTTTCAAAAATCTTAGCTGTCCACGACAGCCACCTAAAAATTTGATCCTGTTATTAAGAATTATCTCACTTGAAAATTTAAATTTATAAGTAAGGTCATAAAATATGATTTATATTATTCTTTAATATGTCTCCTCAAATAAAAACTCTTTAGGTTTGAAACTTATACAGACCCACATTATCTTGTGCTTGATTCTTTTTATTAAATAGAATAGGAATGGTGAGATTCGAACTCGTGACCGTTGGGTTAACAAGGCTTTGATATCATATTAAGAAATCATCTCAATTAAAAATTTAAATTTAAAATTTCAAAATATAATTTATATTATTTTCTATTAATATTTACATTGAAAGTCTGAATCCCTCTGAGCTGGGCTTAATCTCAAAAGTAGATTCTAATTTTGAAGTCAGCCAGGCAGACCAGGCATGTAATATCAGTTCTTGTTCCTCTCTGTTACGCAAGGACTTCCTTCCTGGCCCAAGTACAGTTAAATTAGGTTTTCGGAAGGGAAAACCAAGCAGGTTGAACTTTGAAGCCGAGGCCAGGGCATGATCGATTTTGCTATTCAAAAGAGGTGATGCTGTATCTCTTGAGAGAGTATGGCTCTGTCGAATTCTAGATTTTTTTATCAGCAACTCAAATAAATTGCACACTAAAAACTCTGTTCACACACCTCTTTTGTGCTCAAATATGAAAATGATCTTGAACTTATATCATCATAGAAAGAATCCTGTTTACTTCATAAATTTCAACTCACCTTATCTTCTTAAGACCAAATTGAAAATGACTTTACAAGTGAAGGAAATCACTCCGTGTCAGCAACAACGAAACCCATGATCGCAATTTTTTTTTTTTTTAGCTTTGCTATTTATATCAAGGTTGTTAATATCATTTCGTTCTAGCCGGAATAGCCGAAACATTCTGTTTCATTAAAAAAATCGAGACAAAACGATATTGTTTTTATCTCGATTTTAATTCCAGCCCGTTCTGGAAATTCCAGCCAAATTCCGGCCGAAACGTCTCGGTATAGTTCTGTCCTTAAAATCCTCCTTATTTTGATTAACTTGTGATTTTTTTTTTCTAATTTTGAAATTATGTTTGTTTGACTTTGTGTTTGTATTGTATAATTTAAAGTTAATTTATCTTGAATTTTAATAATACTTGTTAAATTAATATTTTAAGTTATATATAATTAATTAATTAATTAATGAATTATATATGAAAAATATAACCCCGAAACAGCATGTCGAAATACTCTGAAATCAAACATTCCGTACCAATAGAAAAACTGGAACAGTATTATCAACCTTGATGTATACATGTGTAATTTTTTTGTATGAAATTTATACAGATTTATATTATTTTATGTTTAATTTTCAAGCAATAAAAAAAAGGTGGTATAGTTTGAATTCATAACTGCTGAGTCAATAAAATTTTGATATAATCCAAAAAAAAACTACCTCAATTAAAAATTATTTTAAATAAAAGAAAAATCGTTCATTGATCACCGCATATTTTTTTCGTAAATTCAACATCCTATATATTCGTCCAGGTCAGAGGTCAATCATGTATTTCTACGAACAGATTTTTTTAGTGTGCTAATAGCGCCACCCATGAAAATGAACAGCAAGATAGTGAAATGCTAAGTTGGAACCCATGATTTATAATCATTCAACAAGCTTTGATTTCCTTATTGGCGAGCCTTGTATATTAATGGATTTCGATGATAATCAGCAAGTTTTTTTATTGGTTCAGGGCATCTTTAGTGGCATCTTATGCTGGCCAAAGAAAATATATCTGTGTGGCTCGAGCTTAAATTCTCATGAAAAGTTGATAAATGGGTCTTCTAAATATGGCAGAGTAAAGATTTACGAGTGATATTCATTACAGTGGTGATCCTTTTTGGTTTAGTTTGGTTTTTATGAAAAAAACAATCAAATAAAAAATTATTTTTTTAAAAAAATAATCAAACTGAACTGATCCTAGTAAAAACCGATCATTTTCAGTTTGGTTTTTATAATTAAAAAAAATTAAAGAAATCGAATTTGTGTTTTTAGGCTTTCTTATGGGCCATTATTAAGTTTTTTTTTAATAAACCTTCCCTAAGACAATAAAGATCAATATTCCCAAACATAAAAGACATGAATATTAATAATTGATTTTAGTTAATGATTGATGATTGCTTTTTTCTTAAATTATGATTAAACAAGAATTCAGAAACCCAATACAACACAGAGAAATCAAATTGATCATAAGTTTTTTTTATCCTGCAGTAATTTTCTTTCACAGGGCATAAAATAGATGAAAATCAAGATATTAATCTTCTGCACCTAGACATATTTAAAAGATCTCCATCTCATCTGATATAACTCGAGACCGAGACGTCTGTTTTATAAAGTATTTCCCGAACTATCAAAAGCCGAGCCCTTGTAAATAACTTCTCTCGAAATAGTATTCTGGTGTTGAAAATCTTAAGCTGTGAGTTATCATCATAACGCTGGACCGAAAGGATACCGAAACTGATACATGATCCTGGCCTTAGGTTGTTGGGTCACCAGCCCAGGATATCTTCCTAGAGTCATAGCCTGACTTGTTAAACAGACTAAGGCAGTCAGCCCACAAACGGTAACTCTTTTCTACTTTATCCTTTCCATCTTATTTCTCTCTCTTTTCTTTTCATCTCCAGGCTCGAAATTCCAAGCCCAAATTGGAAAAAAAAAAAAAAAAAAAACCTCCATCAAGAAAGTGACCTTGCAAAACAACAAAACGAGTACCGAATGCTTGCTAGCAGATAGTTCACCAATTCGATCATCAGCTATCAATCCACGAGCTGTGTAATTCAGTCAAAAAGCCATGAAAATGACTTCTCTCTACAATATTGTACAGTACAAAAGTGGGGCGTGGGGACAAATTTCTAGCCTCGCGATATTCTCCCGACCAAAGTTAGTCCAGACATAAACCTTCGTGCAAAGTGCCAGATATTTGTTAGAATCAAGCCATTACCCAGGCCTCCACCGAAAAATATTGTTTTTTCCATGAGTAGGCTGCAGGTGCAGGGTCCATGTGATTGGCATTAGCCCCTAGTTATGTACTAAATTTCATGTAGACGTATGCTAATGTGCTACTCGCCCATTTACACGTCGATTAGTCTTATGAGTTTTTTTATTAATATAAATTTTGGTTCAGTTTATAGGTATTTCTATTGATATTACTGGCCTGAAATCAATAATTATATAAATTTTTAGTGTCTATTATATTATTTTAGTTACTAAAAGTCTCGAGTTAATTGAACCGCTAGTAGCTATCAGAAAGCTTTTTTTTTTTTCAATTCTGTTTGGATTGTGGTTTCTTCTTTTATTTTTTTAAATAAATTAAAAAATTTAGTATTTCTTATTGTTTTGATTTGTTAATGTTAATTTTTGTATATAAAAAACACTTTTTTTACTACGTTATAAACAAAACTAAAGCTTTGATGTGTGGCGTTGACAACAATTCTAAGAGTTTGTACATAATTCACCTTTTTTTTTGGGATCAACATTAGGCGCGGATGGAGCGGCAGAGGTATATATTTTCCTTAGGGTTCCTAATAATCCGTGTAGTTTGTCAACAGGATGTCATTATAATATCATTCTCAATGCAGAAAGTGGTAAGGGAAAAGCTGATGTACCGATGGCAACTGGGCGCTTAAAATGATCAGGCGAAGTGAAGCTGGTCGCTTGAGCTGCCTCATTTTCCAGTAAAGCGTGTCTCGTATCAGCTTGGCTGAAATGGAAAAATGTCAGCAACATGCACTTAGGAGCTGAGTTTTTCTGAAGACCTGTAGAAAACATAGGACACTAACAAAGAGGAATAACCCCGCCATCTCTCTCTCTCTAGTTACACACACACACACACGAACCTCTATGATTGTTCCTTTCACAAAAGTACTAATCAAACTCTGATTCTGTACAGAGGCATGCAGCTATGTTGTTTTTCTCTGATATATACCTGTTAACCCTTGAAATCGCTTGTTGAATCCTGACCAATAGGTTCCATCCACTCGGAATGGATTCATCTGAAGCCTTAAAAGAAGAATGAGTCTCACAGGTGCCATTTGTGGGGATTGGTAAAAACAAGTTTGAAATCACCAAGGGAAAAGCTGGTACTGATCAATTAATTATCTCCAGAAACCAACTAGCCGAGGAAATAAACTTTACTAGTAATTGATTTACAATCAATAAATTATAACCTAGTCCACTTAACTATAAAGAATTAATTGATTGGTCCTCATAATATAAAGAATAATTAGAGAATCTCTCGGCTTGCTCATCCTAACTTTAGTTTTCTTCTTCTCTTTGTGAAAAATATTCTTTCCTAATTAAGAATTCTCATCGCACCTATTTCTTTTTATAAAAAATTATAAATAAAAGAAATTAAAAAATAACTTGGAACTAATGAAATGACTCGGTCATAACAAATTTAAAAACATAGAGATAAAATATATAGTCTTTAAAACTCTACGATAAAGATTGAGTTAGTTTAATTTTAACTCTAAGAAACATGATTCTGGATTTATTTTCTAGAGATCACCGATTCATTTTCTATATCTGTAAAATTAATTGAGACATATAAAATTACACAAACATATTTTAATTATATGAAATGGGAATATCTCACTGGATAGGTTGCCAGAACCCATACGATGTTGAGAGCCTGGACAAAGGTTTTTTAGATGGAGTGGGTTTTATCCTCCGTTATGTCGTTATGTGATTTTATTTTGAATTTCTAGCCAAAACAATCCACGTGCATGGTCACGGCTAAGCAAACTGTCTTAATAATAATAATAATAATAATAATAATAATAATAAAGGTAACAACTCCCACTATGGTTAGCTTTTGACAAACTCTCCCGTCGGTATTTCAAAGCAGCACACCAAAAGCAAGCAGCGAGAGGGACATCGGATGCCATAGTCACGTTTGTGATCCAACTTATTTTGTTGTTTTTTATTGTTTTTTATTTTTATTTTTAAAATTAATGATTTAGTGTTTTTAAATCATTTTGATGTGCTGATATCAAAAATAATTTTAAAAAATAAAAAAACATTATTTTAATACATTTCAGCACGAAAAATACTTTCAAAAACTACCACAACTACACTCCTAAACAAGCCATAATAAAAGTCCCCGGACGAAGTGTTCAAGTCCTGATTCGAGGGAGGAGACCTAAATCGATCCTCAAACAATTACAAATATTCCCTCTACCTTAATTCTAAACCCCTAACAAAGTGTGGCCCACCACCAACATTCCTGTCTTCGACCCAGTTGCCATAATTTTGACTATCTTGTTCTGTATTTAATTTCAATCTGTTTTTTATTCAAAAAGTTTTTGTATTTTTATATTGGTTTTACTTATTGATCATACAGAAATTTCAAAATACAAAAAAATATATATATTATTTTAATCAATTTTCTAGCAAATAAAAACAGTTTAAAATACAATCTCTGTCATGTTATAAACCGATAGTCATGATAATTAATGACCCAAATCCTTCTTCATAATTATGAACATTTTGACTTTACATTGCTGCGTCCTCGGCCATTGATATTAAAGGATTTTTTTTAAAAAAAAATTCCTCAAGAAAGTGTGCCGAGTGATTTTTTTTTTCATATAAAAAACTAGCAATTACTATTTTTATATAATTTTAAAATACTAATATTTAAAATAAAAATATTATAAAAATATATAATTTTAATAAAAAAAACATCAAGATTTCCTGTCTTGAATATGTTCTATAAATTATGTATCAAAATATAATTTATATTATTTTTTAATTTAATAATTTAAATAAAAAAATTACTCTTAAAATTTACACAGGATTATATTATTTTTGCTTGATATTATTAAATAAAATTAAATTGATAATATTTAAATTGATAATTATTAAATCAGTAATATTTTAATAGTATATTAAGAAATTATTTCATTTACTGTTAATCTTGAAAATAAAATTTATATCATTATCATCGAACGGTGTGTAATCGTTTAAATATAAAAAATAAGTTTTTTAACAAGTCAAACTGCTCTCAGCTGCTCATGGTTTGGTTGACCCAAAAGGATAAGGAGGTCAAACCCACTTATAACTTGAGTACTAGTGAGGTGCTCTCCCAAAGAAGGGTTCTTGCTCCACTGCCTGTGGGGCAAAAATAAGAAAAATAAAAAACAAAACAAGCAATCTCACCTGCTCAGGAGAAGATTGGAACCGTGTCACTTCGAATTTTTATCCTTATCCTTTAAGTCAACCATGGTTTCTTCCTGTAATTACCCTAACAGGTTAAGTTTCCCCCCTTGTATTTTCTTCTCGAAAGTCAAAACATATTTCTGTGAAACAATGATATCATCACACATTCTCAATACTGTGTTTTGTTTTTTCTTCGATCAATTTCTCAAGTCAGCCTGAAAAGAAAAGGGGCGGTGGCTGTGATACATTTGAATAGGAGTTGTTTCTGCAAGTAGTAGAAAACTTTTAACTCCTTCTCAGCTCATCCAAACAAGCTTGAAAATAATCTATCACTTGTTTCACAATATTGGGGTTAGTAGCCTAGACTCTGTATCGAAAAATAAATAAATCAATCAAATTCACAAGCAGAGCATTTTTTCACTGTCAAAATAAAATATACTTACTTTCCTTTCATGGAGCCTTGAAGATTAGATATTTTTTTCTCTTTACAGTGCACCAGACGCAGTAAATGAAGAAATCAAGCTCCTAATCAATTGGAATCTGAGCCCAGAAAACTCAAATGAACAGGCATTAACATAGCACCCCCTTCGGTTTTGGACCCCATTCAAAACTTTAAAGTT
This sequence comes from Salix dunnii, assembly GCA_015731905.1. Taxonomy (NCBI): domain Eukaryota; kingdom Viridiplantae; phylum Streptophyta; class Magnoliopsida; order Malpighiales; family Salicaceae; genus Salix; species Salix dunnii. The sequence continues at coordinate 10,547,007 of CM027666.1, read as the reverse complement.
CAACCTTCTATATTTTTTTGAAAGAAAACTCGTTTCCTCTACCAGTTCAACATAACATCACCACACTGCCCTCTTCAATCTCCACCCCTTCCCCGCCACCACCACACACTCAAACACACCAAAAAAGGAAAGAAACAAAGAAAGTGAAATTCTTTTGAGGAGCTTCTGCTTCTCTCCGTTTCGTCTTCTCCTTCCAAACAGACACGCATACACTTCTAACCAGATAAAAGATTTCAGATCTTCTTTTAAAACGGCCTTCATTTCTTGGCGGTTGGGTTTAGAAATATGGTGGCAGAAGCTTGGATTTTGAAGATGGGAAACCAGGTAAGTAGCAATCTTAAGCACGCTCTACTTCTTGAATCTTACAAGAAAAAGAACAGCCATAACCACCCAAGAAATAAACAAGATTCGAAAGATAAACAAATCATTGGTATCTTGTCTTTTGAGGTTGCTAATGTTTTGTCTAAAACTGTACACCTTCATAAATCCCTCACTGATTCTGAGATTTCGAAGCTTAAAAATGAGATCTTGAAATGCGAGGGAGTCAAGAACTTGGTGTCCAATGATGAAAGTTACCTTATTCAGCTTGCTTTAGCTGAGAAACTTGATGACTTGAACAGGGTAGCTAATGTTGTTTCTAGGCTGGGAAAGAAGTGTGTCGAGCCTGCTTTGCAGGGTTTTGAGCATGTTTATGCGGATATTATAAGTGGGGTTATTGATGTGAAGGAATTGGGGTTTCTGGTTAAGGATATGGAGGGTATGGTTAAGAAGATGGAAAGGTATGTGAATGCAACTTCTAATTTGTATAGCGAACTGGAGGTTTTGAATGAATTGGAGCAGGCTACCAAGAAATTTCAGCAGAATCAACACGAGGAGAGTCGAAGGGCGTTTGAGCAGAAACTGATGTGGCAGAAGCAGGATGTGAGGCATCTTAAGGAGGTTTCTCTCTGGAACCAGACTTGTGATAAGGTTGTTGAATTGATGGCTAGGACCGTGTGCACTATTTACTCGAGGATCTCTGTTGTTTTGGGGGAATCTAAGTTGCAAAAGAAGGGCCTTGGGGCTGCTGAAGGGGTCTGTTCCTCCCCTCCTATGAAGGAAGAATGCGGGGAGGTTTTAGGTCATATTGGTGATTTACTTGGTTCGCAAAGGGTTTCAGGGCCACTGAGACGGGCTGTTATCAAGAGAAGTAGCGATGGGTGTCAATCGGGACCAACTGAGCGAGCCATGATGGAGAAGGAGACACATATTAAGCCTCAGATTGCTTCACGGAAAGGTGAAGTTGATCTTTTATTTCGAAATGAAGATATTGTTTTTCCATGTGGGACTAGTCCTGGAAGGCTTTTTCTGGATTGCCTTAGTTTAAGTAGTTCAGCTTCAAAGATTGACGATGATGATAGTTGTGTTGTTGTGGACGAGGACCAGAGGAGCCAAATTTCCCGTTGTTATAGTGTTGGCAATGGTAGTTTGAAGAGAGAGCACCCAAGCCCTTCAAGCTGTTCCAATCAAGCTGTCTCTTTTAGTGAAGACCAAAGAAATGCCAGATGCGGTGCGATGAATAATGCACGGTTTGGCCCCATAAGTAGGTTGATGGTTTATGCTCCTCCTTCCACTATTGGAGGATCTGCCTTGGCCTTGCATTATGCAAATGTCATAATTGTTATAGAGAAGCTGCTACGCTATCCTCATTTAGTGGGTGAGGAAGCGAGGGATGACTTGTATCAGATGTTACCGACAAGTTTAAGAATGTCTCTGAGAACTAACCTCAAGTCCTACGTGAAGAATATTGCTATATATGATGCTCCACTTGCCCATGAATGGAAAGATACTCTTGATGGAATACTGAGGTGGCTTGCTCCTCTTGCTCATAACATGATCAGGTGGCAAAGTGAGCGTAATTTTGAGCAGCATCAAATTGTCAAGCGGACAAATGTTCTCCTGCTTCAGACATTGTATTTTGCTGACAGGGGAAAGACAGAGGCAGCTATTTGTGAACTCCTTGTTGGGTTGAATTATATATGCCGTTATGAACATCAGCAAAATGCGTTGTTAGATTGTGCAAGTAGTTTTGATTTTGAAGACTGCATGCAATGGCAATTGCAGTGCCGAGCTTCTTTTGTTGATTAATTATCTTAATTAATCTGATTACGTGAAAGAGGTTGTAAATTGCAGCTGTGGACTCCTTATAGTTGAATGAAGACACAAACGACCCTTCAAATAGGATGAACATCCAAGCTTTTCATTGATTACTTACATTATTGAAGTCCTTGATTGATTAATGTCTTTCACCGGCAGGTATGGGAAGTTTTGAGTTTTGAAGTACACATATTCAATTATTCATGAGAATATCTCTCTGTTCTGTAGAGTTCGTATATATCTGAGTGTAAAATTTGTTTTCTTTACTTATCAAAGTATCTGTGAAATTTGCAAGTAGAGGTTTAGCTCATGGAATCAGGTCACTGGAGAATTAATCCCTGATGTCTAGTTTCCATCCCTTAATTTTCTTATTGATGTTTTCATCTCCTGATTGATTATTGATATTTATGATTAGTTCTTCAAATTAGTCATCGTAAGTAATGCTTCTTAAAGTACGTAGCAGTTTCTGGACAAGTATTACTTTAGTATGTGAAGGTTTCTGACAACGTGTTGCTTTCTCTTGAAAGCATATGCTATAGACGGTTTTTCAAGTGTCTGATGGATTGTAGATGAGATTGCAATATGCATCTGAGGTCAAGAAGTTTTGTTAGTATTGAACTGGGCAAGTTAACATTTACTGAATAAAATTTCTAGTCTGAACTGGCTATCACCCGAGAATAAACAACAAATTAGAACTCATCTAGCGACACATAAAATCACAGTTTAACTAGCATCGCACTTCTCTATATTTTCTAGCATGATGAATCTATGAATTACACCCAATTTGTGTTTCATGAAGATAGCATGGTAGTAGGATGTGTTAGAGAATAATATAAATTATATTCAGGTATCTCATTTAATAACTTAAGTTTTTAGATGAGATGGTTCCTTGACATCGTATCAGAATTTTGTTGACCAAGCGGTCACGAGTTTGAATCTCACCACTCTTTTTCTATTTGATATAAAAATCAAGTACAAGCAAGTGTGAGTTTGTTTGCAAGTTTCAAGCTCAAAGAGTTTTTACTTAAAAAGATGTGTTAGAGAATAATATAAATTATATTTTGGGATCTCATCTAATAATTTAAATTTTTAGGCTGGATAGTTTACATAATGAATGTGAGATGGGGGTACGGGCATGGAGAACAGTTGATGTGATACAACAAAATGCTTGAATTTGTGCTTTTCTCTTTCTTTAGTATTCTTGCAACCAGAAGCATCAAGTGTAGAAAAGGCCTTCATGTGCAAGAGCCATAAGATATCGGTTTGAACATTTTGATCTAAATTAACAGTAAGATTCGATCATTACATTCATATCCAAATAAAAGTCAAGCGATTACTTATGTCTATAGATGAAGAACATAAGCAAGATTTAGCGATTCAGTTACTCACCTTAAAGCCTACTACCGAGTTTGTCTTTTGAAATAATGGCTATGATTGACGAAACACTATTTTCAGTTGTCAGCAGACTCAGCACCCCGCTTCTTTTTTTGTAGTTCATGATCTGAGTATTTCACTTATCTGTGATTCTCGTTCATTCTTACTTCCGATATGAAGCATTTTTATGCACTAAGTACTTTTGGTTCAGGGCCAACCTGTATTAATTTGCAGCAGTCCAACAAAACCTGTGGTGTTGGTCTTTTACTGCTTCGTAAGTAGATCAGTTAGTTTTGCTATGTAAACTATAATTTTTAGACAGAACAAGATTTTCTAAAGTTGAAATGGATCTGATATGCCAGGGATCCGTATTTTGTATTCGTTTATCATCAGACACCTTGTGGACTTGACGATTTACCAGGTTGAACCTGTCAGATTATTTCCTCCCACTTTTCATACATTGAGAGAGACAATCAGCGGTTAAAAGTGATGTTGATGGATAATTTCTTCGTACTAAAGATCCTGGAAAACGTAAATTTTTAGCTGCTAAGGAACCAGATATATCCAAGGCTGAAAGCTGGTGGTATCATGCGGCATTAAACTGGTTACAGCTGGTAGAAGAAATCATTTATGTGATAATAAAAGACCCACATTGTGTGGTCAGATAGAATATATATAGACAAGCATCATATAATAGAAGAGCCACCCAGGCATAGGGGCAAGGAAACTATGTAACTGTTTGGTTCAGTGGTGCAATAGTAGTTTTGCATAATTTTTTTTTTAAATAAATATATTTTGGTGTTTTTAGATCATTTTAATGTGCTAATTTTAAAAATAATTTTTAAATAATAAAAAAATATCATTTTAATATATTTTAGTACAAAAAATACTTTATAAAACTACTGCAACTGTACTCCCAAACACCCTTTGTATTAATGTCATGCTCCCTCTTATAAATAAAGTCACGTGAATTAGCTCAGCGGTAGTGAGCCCCCTCGTATTCTATTAAGATGTAGATGTCTTGGCAGAGCCTGTTATTTGCAGAGGGAGGAGAGAATACATGTAGCTAATTTAGTTGTAATTTTTTATTTTAAAATATTTTTTTTTATTTTTTAAAATTTATTTTTGATATCAGCACATCAAAATAATTTAAACAATATAAAAAATTTAGAGTAAAATAAAAATAAAATTCTCGTTTTTTTTTCACAAAAAAAAAAACTCTTAAAATGTAAAAACAATGTTCTTCATGTGTTACTCTCCAATCTTGATTTAATTAGGGTCTTAACAAACTATATATCAAGACACATTTTAATGTAAATTGAAGTAGTAAAAATATCATTTTGCCTTTGCTTAAAGAAATCAAATAACAAGGTCTTAAGGGTATAAATGTATTTTTAATAGGAGTTATTTGTCATTATCCTATTGGTTAACATTAAATAAGTCTTTTTATATTTTTAAATTAATAGTTTAACTTCTTTACCCTTTAAAGTTAAAAGAAATAAAGTTGCTTATAAGAGCTTTTTAGTATTTTCAACCTTCAAATTCACAATTACATGACCATGATACCTAGAATTTCTAAAAAATAAAATTAATGATTAAGGTTAACTGGGTATTTTCAATGTTTTTTTTTATTGTCAATTTAAATGAGACGATTAGGTCTTTGATCATAGAAAAATAAAAAGTTATTAGCGTTTGCATAACACGCAACAAGTAAAAAAATATTTGCACACCCGCCATTAAATGTAAGGTGTTTGCGCTATTTGAGAAACGTGGACGATGCCTCTTAATGTCCAAATGTCACCATTCATTATAATATTGGAAAACGACGTGCTATCTTTTACATGGTGATATGATGCGTGTAAACAATGAAGGCGTGATTGTTCACTTATGGGTTTTTTTTTTCTTTTCTTTTTTGGTCTCTTTCCTCATTTCACACCTTGTTTTTTTGCACTCGACCATCTAAAATCAAATATGTCCTTTAATTGTTGCTTATTTCAATTTCAATTCTTATATTTTTCTTTACTATTTGTTTTTTTTAATGCCTTTTGAATTAGTTTTTCAATTTCATCCCTATACATTTATTTTATTTATTTTTATTCCTCATTCTTTTTATTGATTTCTCTATTCTATTTTATTTCCTAATTTTTTTTGTGCTTGTTTTTTTTATTTAGTTTCTATATCAATATTGGTCTTTTAACTAGTGTCACTACTTTCAAAGATTATCATGATTTAACATCCATCTTTTTTAGGTATTTTTGTTTTATTTTTCTATTAGGTTATCTAAATCCCTTATTTTTGGGTATGGGATAACAGAGTCAACATGAGTTTACTTGAGTTTTTTCTCCCAATTTGTTTTTTTTTTTAAATTATTTTTTAAATTTATCATTTGACATTAGGTTATTAAATCTTGAAATTTGTTATTTTTTATAGTTTTTGTTTTACAGAGTTATCCCAAGTTTGAGGTTAGTAAAGTTAAACTAGATTGATTGTGATTTTGTTTTATTATTTTTCATTTAACTTTGTTTTTTTAAAAGAAATACTTTTTTATTCCAATCATGTTGCGGGTTAGTCAAGTTAACCCAAGTTGACTCGATGTTTTTCAATATTGCTTTATAATTTTGTTTTCCAACTTCATTCTTTGACATTAAATTTTAGACTGTGAATTTTATTTTTTTTTTGTTTTTTTATGTGTGGTTATCACAAGTTATGGGCTCCTCAATTTAACATAAGTTTGCTTTTCTTTTTTTTCTAAATTAATATAACCACTCTTTTTTCTATGTTATTTTTAATAAAAAAATCTTATCATAATCTCATGACATGGATTATATGTTAGATGGGTTAACCTCAATTGACCCAAGTTCTTTCTCTCTTTCTTATTTTAGATTTTTTTTTTAATTTTATCCATTGACATTAAAATACTATTTATTATTGCAATAGAGCTGTGATTTTCTCAAAAAATGATTTATTTTTTCTTTAAACTAACTTTTTGATGTTTTTATTTTTATAATTTTGATGTGTTGATGTTAAAAATATCTAAAAATATTTTTTATAAAAAAATTATTTTGATATATATTTTTTTAAAAAGTAACCGCTTTAGCAATATCAAACACCAACTACATTTTTAGACTTTGAACTTTGAACTTTGTAATTTTTTTTCCTGCAAGGTTATTTTGATATCAAATTATGGGTTGTGTTATTTAAATTAACTTGGTTGACTCAAGTTATCATTGTTTGAACATATATTTTTTTTTTATGTTGGAAAACATTTAATCTCATCTTTAGCATAACGCGAGCTACCTATCTAATCTATTTATTGAAACAATTAAATGTTTGGTAAAGTTGATACAAGAGTAAAAACTAATGATCAAACCTCAAATATACCCCCCTCAACTAACTTTTAAGAATCAAATTAATCTATTGCATCAATTTTTTCCTACAACAACTTGGATTTTTTAATCAGAGCCTTGCGTTAAAAATCAAATTTGCTTCACCTTGTTCGTGGAAAATCCTAGGTACAAAACGGTCAAAAGCAATTTTTAATATATATTTATTTAATGTATTGACACCAAGGTTCGAATCCAAAAAATCAAGATATAAAGTATAAGTTTTTTGCCATTGAGATTATTTTATCAAGTTCATTACCACGCATAGATAATAATACAGAACAGGCTTATCTTAGATAGAAATGGGCTGTCTTGGAAGGCTCAAGATAAGCTTTAAAACAAGTCCATCGTTATTCACGCTGGACTTTCAAGGCCCATTATGTTTTTTTTTTCAGTTAAAAAAGGCAACAAAATTCGAAAAAAATCCCAGTTTGTGCCATTACCATTTCATTTCTAAGAAAAGTTTCTCAGCAACCAAACACCCGCAATGCATAGAAAAGCAGAAACCATAGCTGTGATCATCGATTCAGAAGCAGAAGCAGCCAATGAGTTAGTTACAGGAGGCTTACGATTCACATGCAATAAGTTAGTTACAGGAAGCTTACGATTTAATATTATCGTATTTTTAATTAAGATTAAGATATGGCATTCGATTTTGAATGCAAATCCTTTATTGATTTTTTTTTTTTTTGTGTATTTTGGAAATGATGGCTTCGAGAACAGCTTTATGATAATAGGCTTGAAGAAGGAGGTCTTAGGGCATCCTCTTCCTATTACCTCGAAACCGACGACCATGACAAAGCTGTCACACTTTGCAACACAGACTTCTTCTCCTCAAGAGCGTAGCATGTCTGTCTGTCTGTCTGTCAGAAGCTGCATTTTCAGCATGTGAGCTGAGTTCTACAGTCAGTTGTCATGATTAATTTTTGATGACATGCACAATTTTCTTTGCTTCCAGACTTTTTTTCTTTTAATGCTGCTGCTGCTGCTGCTGCTGATGTATTTGACATGGCTCAGGGGCTCCTGCTCTGTATTTATCGTTGTGATGGAGCAGGGAATTGGGTAGCAACGCCATACATGATGAGCATATCATGGAAATGATAACAAGACTTAAGTCATTGAAAATGAATGTGGATGAGATCTCTCTTGTGAAATTTATTATCCACTCGTTACCTCCTTATTATGGTCTTTTTTCAAATGAAGTATAATACTATGAAAAACAGATAAAATATGCCTATAATAAAATTTAAAACTATATTTTCACAAATAAATTATACACATCAAAACCTTTAAATCATATCAAATTGTACAATACAGCTTATCTCAGGTAGAGTGTGCTAGAGATGCTAATAATCTTTTCTAGTCACAATCAGTCTGTTACCCTTAAAGTTGAATCTTGACAATGTCTCTGATTACATCTCTTTTGACCTTGGATCACAATGTTAAATAAATGAACATTTTGCTTAATTGTGGCGTAAATATTTGGGTCACATTTCCAAACAAAGATTGGAAAGATTAGTAAGGAGTGAAATTTTACTTTACTGATCCTAATATCTGTGTGGATTGTATTAAAGAAAAGTAAATAAAATAAACAATGAATGAACCATAAGAAGTACTTAACCTCTTGAGATTATACACATTAACTTAAAAATTATGTTAAATAAAAACTACCTTTTTAAATAATGATTTAAGATAATTCGATATTGATCAACATGAGGGATGTTTTGTTGAAAAAAGGCACATAATGTGTAAACTCAAAGAATCAATATATGACTTAAACAAGCATCTAAAAAATATATCTTAAGTTTAATGAAACTATCATTTCTTTTAGATTTAAGGAAAATATTATTAACCAATGTATATATTTATAGCTTTGTAGGAGCAAGTTTATATTTTTATTTTTATTTTTTAAATTGATGATATCTTGCTTACAATAATTAATGATCTTGATTTACTACACAAGATCAATAAATTTCTCTCTAATAACTTTGAGATGAAAATCATGGGAGAGGTAGCTTATGTGATTATAACATATATATTTCAAAAAATATCACAAGTTTTGTTAGGATTGTCTTAAAAGACCTATATCAATAAATTCTTAGTGAAACGTATAATGGATAAATATCTAACAAAAATTGCTCCCATTCAAAACAACGATAGATTACGTCTTATGCAATGTCCAAATAATAAAATGGAACACAAATAAATGAAATGAATTCTATATGCATCAATTGTTGGGAGCTTGATGTATGCTCAAACTTATACGAGGCCTGACATCAATTTTGTTGTTGGAATGGCATGCAAGTAACAAAGTAATCTAGGTTTAGATAATTAGAAAGCTACAAAGAAAGTACTGAGATAAATGCACAGAATGTAAGATTATATGTTTACTTGCAAAAAATCTAATAACCTTGATGTGATCGGATATTCAAATTTGGATTTTTCTATATTGTGTACTTATAAGAAAATCCATATTTAGATATTCATTCTTTTTAGATAGAGGACCAATCTCATAGAAGAGTGCAAAAAAATATTCTATTATTGTTGCATTCAATATAAAAGATGAATTTATAACATGATTTGAGGCTATTATTAAAGCAAATTGGCTACAAAACTTTATTCGAAACATAAAATAGTTGATTATATTGTCAAGTCGCTGAGAATATATTGTGATAATTCTACAACTAAGAACAACAAATATTAAGATGTGAAAAACTGATGGAATTGAAATACTTTATTGTTAAAGAAGAAGTTCAAAAACAATGAGTGTGAATTGAATACATTATCACTAGTTTTATGATTAATTATCCATTAATAAAAGGACCCAAAATATTTAGCAATCATGTAAAAAAAAGGGTATGACTATGGTACATCATTATTGATATTATATCATGATTTTATTATGATTATATATTTGATACTTTGAGCCCATTTATAAAGATATTTTTTATATTTTCTATATTAAATTAGGTATACATGATTGAATAAAAATGATAATAACAAAAACTGTATTTAACAAAGATATTGTTGTTGGATCAATTATGTGCTTCCATTTATAGGTCATATCAAGTAAAAACTAATATTGAAACTATGTCGAGTATACGATGTGTCTCTTATTAGTTCTTACTTAAGTATGATATATGGTATGATCAATATATATAAAATTCTAGTGTTGATCTATATGAATTATATTATTATATTTATTAAACAATGAAAAAGAGATGATGTCATATGATGCATATGATCCATCCAAATGAGAGAATATAAGATATAGAAAACATAAATGAAATAATAGGTTCTGATTTAATAAAATATCAATACTTAAACTCTATTGGTCAATTTGGAGAAGTGATTTTGTAATGATTTCACACTTAAAATAAAAAAAAAATATATAAAGTCTATTCAGGGAAATTGGCCCTCTCTCTACCTATAAAGTCTATTTTCAAAAGGTGGGTAGCGTAGAATTGTCTCTTTGAACTACAGGATGATAATCAATGGCAAGAAGTAGTTATTCGTGAGTATTAACAGCAGATTTACCAACTGAGAAAACAACACCTGAGATGTCACAGGATCAGTATATAGGATCAGCGGTGGTGGTGGTGATCCTTATTCCGAGGTGATCAAGGGTTGCAAAGCACGTTGTTAAAGCAACAGAAATGGTAGAACCAGATAAATAAATAAATAAATAACAGGCACCTCACCAACGAATCCTCCTCGTTAACAAATCCTACTATGGCACACCCAAAACACGGATGTATGCAAGAGGAAAAACTCGAAGAAAAGACCCTAATTAGTAGTGAAGTACAGGTTGATGTGAAAAGACATGGCAGCATTATTTTGTTATTGTCACAAGTAAAAAGAACATTTATCAGAAACCAAGGGAAATTAAATAGTCCAAGTTAACATCAACGTCTTTTTCTTTTGTTTTTATGGGCAGGGTGCAATTAAACATCAACATCTTAAAATTTGTTTCCTTCATATTCTTGGTTGGAAATATTAGAAAATTGGTCACAAAGACTGTCAGAAGAGACTAATTCACGGATTTATAAGACTAACAACGATATGTTTCATTGGTGAGATTTCACAACTCGTTTTCATGCTGTGAAGGTAAGTGAGAGATGAGAGAGTATGGTGTCAATTGCTAGAAGATAATAATTACAACCATAAATCGGTTATCAGGAAGGCAAAATGATGTCCATCTTTGCAACATCTTAATTGCCTGGCAATTAATATCAAAATCAGTAATTAGTAAGGGAAAACACTTGGGGTCGCAATTGATTAATTGAGTTGATGGGACGTCGTTTATGTAACTAGATAGCTAGGAGAAAGACTTGTGGCCGACCCATAAACTTAGAGAGATTATTAGACTCAAAGATTATGAAGAAAGTGCAAAGTAAAAGACATGGAAAGGTTGTGAGCAACTAATAGCAGTAATACCAGGTCCATCCATCCATCCATTCATAAATAAAAATAAAAATAAAAATCAAGCTACTACATACCAGCAATATTGAAATGTTGGGGCATGAGAAAACGACGTGCTTCCCACCTGCCCACGCGCACAAGACCCCACGAAACCCTAATTTCAATGACCTCCAAAAGAAGAGCTTATAATGTTCATTCTACGAGTACTAGCGAGTAGTTTTGAAGTACATAGTCAAGGAGAAAAAAGAAAAAGAAAAACGGAACCTTTGGCTACCGGGCCGAATCACAAGACAACCGCAAAGACAGAAAAAACACAGCTAACATTCAAAGTAAGAAATTATACAACAACCATTGTTGTCTCCTGACTTCGATTCTCTATACTGTGATGAATTTCCAGCCTCTTATTATTGAGCTTTACTGTATATTTCTTTCTCTTAATTTGTGTGCGTGCGGTAGCTTGTTGATTGATTCTACGACGGGTTTTGCATCGGTTCTTTTTTCTTTCTATTAAGATCACTTCTTGGTTATGCCTCGCTTTACTTGATTCCATGAGAAATTGCATCTAATTCTCTCTTTACATAACCTCTCCCCAGCTGTACCTCCTTTTCTAATCATTCTTCCAGCTCTCTCAGATGAAGACTGATCAGGATAGTAAACTAGCTAGTCTGTACATGAAACCTATTGATTGCGGTAGCAAACCTTGTTAAGTTTCGTGCTAATCCTTGCTTTGACTTTCTGATCTCAACCCTTGGAATAAAACCAACTAAAATTCAATTACGTCTTGTCTTGTCTTCTCCTAACTCGATCCTTTCTGTTACTTTAATTAGCAATCCTGGCTAATCCTTGGTGGACGGGGCAGGTTGGCCTGCCAGGCCTTGACCCTTCATCCAATTCACCTTCTTTAAGCAAAATTAACCGCGAACTCTCCATCAATGAAACCAGCAACAGAAGTGGTGGAAGAGGCGAAGATGATGACGATGATGATGATAGAGATACCGGCGATGAGCCTAAAGAGGGTGCTGTGGAGGCTGGTAACCGAAGACCTAGGGGCAGGCCTCCTGGATCAAAAAACAAGCCCAAACCGCCAATTTTCGTGACTCGGGACAGCCCCAATGCCCTCCGAAGTCATGTCATGGAAATTGCTGGTGGCGCTGACGTAGCTGAGAGCGTGGCGCAGTTTGCTAGGAAACGTCAACGTGGTGTCTGTGTACTTAGCGGCAGCGGCTCCGTGGCAAACGTAACCCTAAGACAGCCGGCAGCACCCGGTGCTGTCGTGGCGCTTCATGGTAGGTTTGAGATTTTGTCCCTAACTGGGGCTTTTTTGCCTGGACCAGCTCCACCTGGTTCTACCGGACTGACTGTATACCTAGCCGGTGGGCAGGGGCAGGTTGTAGGAGGAAGTGTGGTTGGATCACTAATTGCAGCAGGACCTGTCATGGTCATTGCCGCAACATTTGCTAATGCCACTTATGAGAGATTACCATTAGAGGATGACGAGGAAGCTGGAAGTGGTGGTCAGGGACAAATCCAAAGTGGAGGTAACAATTCCCCGCCAGCGATCGGAAGCAGCGGACAACAAGCTGGATTGCCTGACCCCTCAGCGATGCCTATCTATAATCTGCCGTCAAGTCTAGTCCCAAATGGAGCTCATCAATTAGGGCATGATGCCTATGCTTGGGCTCATACCAGGCCGCCTTACTAATAGAGGAGGTAGACAGGAGATTTTCATGATGATCAGTGTGATAGTGCGTTCGTTGTTCTGAAAGGTAGGCATTTAAATTGGAAGGATAAGAAAAATACTAGAATAGAGTTGTGAAGAGAAAAGATCATCGTGCTTGTCAATGTATATTAAACGTTGCTTTGTTTTCCTTTCTGTTATGCAATAAAAAGATGATTTCCGGCTTTTTAATTGTTTCCCATCTTCAAGTTTTTTATAGTTTTTTCCTACATCCATTGTTCCCCGTTTAAATTTATCTGGGATTGGATATTGTTTGCTTATTTTATTCCAGTCTATAACACACACACACACTCACACTCGCATGTATATATTTATATTGATGCTCTTATGAATTACAGTATACTTGATATGATTTAGACTTTGGAGATATGTAGAAAACTAGACATGGTTGGTAGACAGGTAAATCACATAAAGTTCTGGGATTTTGCTGCATAATCCTCCTCACCTTTTGCTTCAGGCTCTTGCAATCTCACTTCACTCAGAAGACGAAATGGAGGATTTCAAGACGTGATTATATAATTTCATTCAAATACCGTCGAACTATTTCTTCAACCAGGTTTAGTGAAGCGACTCGCTTAATCAGAATTGCATGGTGCCATTTTAAACGGTTATTTCCCAAAATAAATTTGATGAACAGAAGATATATATCCTCATTGGCTATTTTGCAGAGAAAAATCGGTGCAAATGATCAAAGGTTCATGTTTTATATATGGAAAATAGATTTTCATTTTCCACATCAAGCAAAGGACTCCAGCTATAGCAAAGAAAACGGAGAGAACAGAAAGGATTATTTTTTTCCAAAACAAAAAAGAGAGAGAAAGAAAAGGAAAAGGAAAAGGAAAAAAAGGATTCTATGATGATATCAATGCTCCATATAACAGTATTTTATATACTTTTACTTTTGATTAGTTTAGTAAAGCATGTGGCTCCATTAAATTTCTTTATTCTTCCCTTATATAATCAATAAAAAATGCTTAGGAAGAATTAGTTTATTGCTCGAACACACATGCATGCCACCACAATTTAGGTAATGATATTGGGGGGAAACTTTAGAAAAAGGAAATGATTTCTGAAACTTTTTACAGGTTGGAGGAAAATCTTATGGAAATCAATCCAAAGTTATGGAAATAAAAAACATGGCATAGAGATGTTGAATTGGAGCACTTTCAAATACAAAAAAAAAAAAAAAAAAATAGTATGAATGAATGAATTATTAAAGTTCTGATGTCTTTCTGTTTGTCAATTTCCCCTTATTAATTAATCGTGGAATATAACTGCAGTGAGGGCATGCTATAGCCCCACATGTTCGCCTCAGCCAAAGCAGCTCCCTCCATTTGCAGCATGGCGCTTCTCTCTGCGAGTCCTCCTATCCACGTGTAACTTCGACACTCTCTCTCCGTGAACAAGATCTGTTCCTTGAATGACAAATCTAGGTAGTGGCAGCAGAATGGGGGATTCTCTGTCTGTAACCAAGAAAAGTAGTTTAAAAAGACTCGGTGGCTCTGCCCGATATTAATATTTATTTGTCTAATTCGGGATTAAAGACTCGGGACTATGTTTATATCAGAATTAAGATTTAGGGTACCTCGAGAGATTAAGCTCACTACATGAAAGTATCTGTGATAATTAATCGGGGGCTTTGTTTTATTTAATTTTGTAGGAACATCCTTGTAATCTAGACTTTGTTAGATAGAATATATAATTATTAACTAAAAAACAGTGCTTCCGAAAACCTATTAATTATGTCGAATGAATTTTTCAGAAGCTCACTTACCTTGATGTCAGGGTTCTGTGGAGACCATGGAATCAAAGCTCCATATTTGGATTATCCTCAACGGCCATCCCCGCCACACAAGTTGACTTATTCCATCTCCAAAGTATTTGACCCGTCATTGATTTAATTACTCAGTCCAAAGCAGGCTAGCTTGTGGTAGAACATAGAACATTTATTTGCAATTTGAAAGATGGCAAGTGTAAAATCTTAATCTAGTGAAAGACCAATCAGCTTCAATTACGTACGCCATGAATATGAAAATAAAATGTATTTTTTTTAGTTTTTCTTCAAAAATAGGTAAACTGGCATCGATATTTACTTATATACAAATAATTTCTCTTTTTTTTAAAAAAAAAAGAGAAAGAAGGATGTTTATGATAGAACAGATCTTGCAAGTTGCAAGAAAAAATCGATTGGGATTAGGATGTCAAAAGTATAGTTGAAAAAATCAATATTCTCCTATAGATTTAGATTAAGATCGTTGATCTATGAAAGTTTTGAATATTGTCGGCAGCTACGCAGCTTCAAAACAGATTTTTGCTGTAGGGTTAGAACAATTATATGTATATTAGTACGCGCGAGTTAAATAAGATGGATAAAATGAAAAACAGAATATATTGCTTTCACTATCGATCAAAATAGTGCCAGAAACTTAAAAAGCAGAAAAAGGGAGAAAAATCTGTTCAGCTATATTCACTTAATTAACCCCATCCACTACTTTCTCCTTTCATCATCTCCAAGGGATGCAATTCAAGAAAGGATCTCTACTTTCTTCTCGCCACTCTTTTTCATTGAAAACGGGATGCGAGAAGTATGAAAATTATTTTGTCTCAATATAACTCTGTATTCCGGATTCTCTTTTATATATATATATATATAAGTCTGACGTTATATGATGCTTCCCTATCATTCTGACCTAATAAAGGGAGGATGGAAGATATCTTCCTTTCTTATTATTTGTATTAAACTTGACTTTATATGAAGTACAAATCCCAACATTTTCGATGACTTGGGGTTCTGGCATGTATAATTTCCATGTTCTAAAATTCGAGCAAACTACTACCGCATGATTAATCGGGTCCATTTGTGTCTGCTTAAAGTAGAGTATTCCTGTATCATATTGCACAAACACCCCATCACACCTGGGCATATATTCTATTTAATGGCGTGAATGACATATTGGCAGAATCCCAGACATATGGATAGCAGTTTGACATTGGTGAGGTTAATTTTATAATTGTTTCCTTAATGACATGTTAGAATATGAAAATCATACTTATTTACCTTGTGATTTTCAGAAAACAAAATCTTGTGGATATTTATTTGAAGTTTGTGCTTATATGAATTAAGTTTTTTTAAAAAAAAATCCTATCTAGTTGTTCTATACCAAAGATTTCTAACGTTACATAAAGTTCAGCAAAACTTTTACATTCTAATGAATTGATTAACCCCTGTAAGATCACGGTGAGGAGTCAATTAAGAGAATAAAATATTTCTAGCAAAACATTTTCTGGTGTTTTTCAACTTATATATACTCGTAAATGATCAGCTAACAATCACCAGTTAGCTGGGTTTTTTTTTTATTATTACTATTAAAAGTGTAAAAGTTGTGTATTTATATATATATATATATATATGTGTGTGTGTGTGTGTGTGTGTGTGTGTGTGTGTGTGTGTGTGTGTGTGTGTGTCAGGTGTGGATGGATTTTCTTCATCTTACACGCAAAGGATCTCTTTGAGTTGTGTAAACATGGAGGACCCTCTTCACATGGATTCACGTGTCGTCGTTAATAAATGTTGATTTAAAAATCATGAGCAATCGTATACTTGCAACATTCCAAAGCTAAAGTCGAAGTTTTGATCTTGTTCAATAATTACTATGGCTCTAATTATACTAATCCTCATCTATTTACAGTAGCTATAAAAACAAATATATGATCCTCTTGTTCCGATTGGCTTTCCAGGTGTTGGCACTCCACAACTTGCATTTGCTGCTACTGAGCTATCATTGAGACAGTGAGAAGCCATTATTCTAACATTATTTTGAAAGGGAGTCCACTTGCTCGACATTAATGAAATGTAGACCAGTCATTAATCAAAGCCAAATTATTCTAAATTAGAGTGAGAGGGATTTTTAGTAAATTATATAGTGGGGTAGCAGTGGCATCATCCAAGGGAAATCCAGGAACATGTTAGCTTTTCTTTCAAGTCCATGTTGATGCTGAAATTCAATCGTGCCGTTCCCCTGTCGTGGAGTACACGTCACCGTCTTCGATCCAACGAAGCTGCTGGCTTTAGCATTATTTTTCAAAAATCAATCAATCTCATCAGACTTCCTTTCTTGAGAGTGAAAAGCCAACCTTGCTGCTTGGGAGATCAAAGGGTCAGCGATTTAAACGAAACCCTAGAATGTGCCATCAAGTTCATCTTCGTCTCGAAATTGGTGCGCATACATACACAGTAATGCTGGCGAGATCTTATTTAACTTGGGCTAGGTTGTGGTCCTAATTAGGCAAGGTTCCTGTACTTATTTTATGGGATGAAAATAATTAACCTAGCTAGTTTTTTGGTTCGGTTTTTGCCTCCTTTAATTTATGTGCCTTGTTAACCTTTTGAAGTCACCTTCTAGTAGGCTCCTTTTGGCTTCAATCTATATCGATTTTACTTTTGTCAAAAAAGAAAATAGCAAGATATTCCTAGCTCATGTGATAACTTAATTTTGGAAGTTGAATCACAATTCATGTTTCCATGATATATGTAATTTATACTCGTTGAGTAATATAGAAATAAACAACATAAAAAGTAAAAAAAATACATAAATATATCAAAATAAGGTATTTATATAAAACTTTATATTGTAAAGTAGTACGACAAAAAATAGAAACAAAAAATAAATTTAAGGTGTATATTGACATTGTCCTTAAGAATATTTTCCCAACATAAAAGTATGATTCATGATCCAATAAGTTCTTTTATATAATTAAAAGTCATAAGAACAACTTAATTAATAGGGAAATAAAAGGGCAGCAAGTGCAAAAAAATACCACAAGTTTGCTCTCTCTAATTGTAAAAGTGCATGATAGGTTGTTATCATGTAACATCTAAGCAGAAAATAAATAGAGAATTAAAGAGTTGTTATGTTATAATAGTTAATGAAAAAATAGCTATTAGGGAATTTAAAGAGTTGTAGTTGTTGTAGCTATTAAGACTTTTTAAAATAAAAGAGTTGCTATGATTATAAAAAAAATTATTTGAAGTGTTTAAGAAATTATGATTG
Source organism: Salix dunnii (assembly GCA_015731905.1). Lineage (NCBI taxonomy): Eukaryota > Viridiplantae > Streptophyta > Magnoliopsida > Malpighiales > Salicaceae > Salix > Salix dunnii. Next base: position 10,528,903 of record CM027666.1, on the reverse strand, counting down.
AGTTAAAAAATCATTAAAAACAAATTAATATTGGAGACAAATTTCAAAAAAAATATAGGTGTTGCCTCACAAGTAGGAGGGGCAATAAGATATTTTTCTCTTGCTTAGCTCAATCTTATAAGCATAAGCCCGCTATTATTTTCTTGTTGGTCAGTATTTGATATCAATGTTTATTATATAAATACTTGATGAATGTTTTATTTTTTTCAATGCAGAATACAAAGCTCTCTATATATTCTATATTTATAAAAAAATAAGTTGTGTTTTTCATTATGGGATATAAGCCTTTTGAAATAGTTTTATAATTTACAACACTTTATTAATGAGTTTTCTTTTTAATCTAATATGATTTTTAAGAGATTTATAAATTTTTAAATATATCCCAAATGGATCTATATAAGATAATAAAATTAAAATTCTCAGCCATATAAAAAAAATATATAAACCTTGAAATTAAACTATTTTTTTATAAATAACATCATTTAAAAAATAATTTAAATAAATTTCAAACTTCATCCAGTTATAAAGGTAAAAAAAAAAAGTTACAAACTTTATTTATTAGTTTATTCTCGGATACTTTGTGCTTGCATACATCATCAAGTCTCAAGTTTGGAAATGTTTAAAGCCTGTTTAGCTCTGTAGTTGCTATAGTAGTTGAAATAAAAAAAATAGTTTTATGAAAAATATTTTTAGCTGCAGTTTATAACTGAAATTTTAGAGTTTAGTTAAAACCGTGGTTGAGTTTGAGTTTAATGAAAATCAGTTTTGTGTGTTTGGTTACTATGTTTTTCATATTGCTATCAACTTTTGAAATTACTTTAAAGAATACACACACACATATAAATTATTTTTTAAATATTGTAGATTAAAAATCATAAAAATAAAATGTAATTAATAATTCAAGTAAATTAGAAACTTATTTTTATTTTCCTATCAAACTACTTGTAATTTTATTACGAACTAAATCCATACATGAACGCGTCTGCGATTTCTAACTACATAATCGATGAATAGCATCTGGTCAAATATCTTCAGAAATAAAATTAATTAAAATAACTATTTTTTCATTTTTATCCATAAATATTTTTAAAATATAGTGACAAATCATGTCTATGTAACAAACATACAAACTTCATCCTAATAACCCTAACAACTAGGAAGGCCCCCTGCAATTTCCTCATATAAGAGCAAATCCAATTGTTAAAGCCATTTTAGAGAACTAAATCTCTAAAACAGCTTTTTGAATAATGTAAATATAGTTTTATATATATATATATATATATATCTATGTCTAGTCTAATGGTAAAAGTGATTCAAAAGAGCTATTTTTTATATATCATTTTAAATATAGTGTAATTATTTTTGTATATAATTTAATTATGCAATTAATTATACAATTAATATGAGTTAGTTATATAATTAAATAATTATTTTTAAAAACTCTCCAGCAATATAATTATTAATTTTGCGTATAATTTTTTATTCTCTTGTTGAGATATTTTTTAATAAAAATTAAAAAAAAACAAATATCTTTTATATAGCTATATCATTTTCAATATATATATATATATATATATATATATATATATATATATATATATATATATATATATATATCCTCTCAATTCAGGGGTAAAAACTGAGGTTCCATTTGGTAATTGTTGTGTTTGACTTAACGGTTCAACGTAAACACAGGTTGAATCACTACACCAAACACCATCTTAACATCTTACCATGTAGCAGAAATAAGTATAGAAATTATAATAAACACTAAAAGGTGTGGGGAAAACACTGTAGCTCCCCACACATTTCACTATGGATTGCTACAGTGTTTTCCTTTTTTTTCTTTTTATTTTTTCTTCCTTTTGTTTTTTTTTCTAATTATGTGTTTTTTGTTTTTTAATTATTTTTTTCCTTTTTTTTCCTTTTTTTTTTTTTTTTACAACCATGGTCTCTAAGGCAGCTTAAGTTTTTTTCTTTTCTTTTTTTACTATATGATGTGGGGAAAACATAATAGCTCCCCACACATTTCACTGTGGATTGCTACAGTGTTTTTTCTTTTTTTTTAATTTTTTTTTCATTTTTTCTTGGTTTTTTAATTACCTTTTTTTTTTTGTTTTTTGTTCTAATTATTTTTTTTTCATTTTTTCCCATTAAATAGTTTTTTTAATGTTTATATATGTTTTATTTTTTTCTTTCCCCACTTATATATATTTTTATTTATTTTTTATAATTGGGGTGTCTGGGTTAGTTTAAGAGCACCAAGATTAATCCTAAAATCCAATTTTTTTATAGTTTTTTTTCCTGGTTATGTTTTTTTTTCCTGATTATATTTTTTTTTCATGAAATATTTTTTTTGTTGGTTATACTTTTTTTATTTTTTTTCTTTTTTCAATTATATTTTTTTATTTTTTATGATCGGGGTGCCCGGGCTAGCTTAAGTGCACCACAACTAATCTCCAAATCCATTTTTTTTTATATATAATAAGAGTGTCCAAACTAGCTTATGCATACCACGACTAATTTTCATACCCACTTTTTTGGCTAACATGCTTCCCCGTTGGTACTTTTTTTATATTTTTTTTGTTTACTTATACATATTTTTTATAACAGGGTCTACGGGCCAACTTAAGTATAACACGACTAATTCCCAGACCAAATTTATTTTTAAAACAATATGAATTGTTACAGTGCTTTCACGTTTATATTTTTTTCTTTAACTTATATATTTTTTATAACCATGGTCTCTGAGGCACCTTAAACTTTTTTCTTTCTTTTTCTTACTTATATTTTGTTTTATAACCAGGATCTCCTGGCCACCTTAAACGTACCATGACTAATCCTAGGAACAAATTTATTTTTGATAACCAGGATGTCAAAGCCAGCTTGCGTGCACTAGGACTAATCTCAAGAACTATTTTTTTTTAAAAAAAATTTCCTTATACTTTTTTTTGTTCACTTATACACTTTTTTTTTCTTATTCCCGAATCAATTTTTTTTATATATAATTGGGGTCTACAGGTCAGCTTAAGCACACCACGACTAATTCCCGGACTAAAATTTTATTTTAAACAATATGGATTGTAAATAGTGTGGGAAAAACACTGTAACTCTCCATACACAGCATTGTTGATTACAATACTACTTTCCCACTACAATGCTTTCTCCCCCGCTGTTTTCTTCTTCTTTTTTTGCCTTTTATTCCTTATTATATTTTTTTCATTTTTTCCTAAAACATTTTTTTTTTACCTGTTATACTTTTTTATATTTTTTTCCTTTTTTCCACTTTTTTTTATATATATGATTGAGATATCCGAGCTAGTTTAAACGCACCACAATTAATCTCTAGATCCATTTTTTTTTTATAACCAGGGTCTCTATACCAGATTATACGTACCATGACAATTCACAGACCCACTTTTTTTCTAAAGTGCTTTCCCGTTGGTATATTTTTTTTCCTTATGCCTTTGTTTAGTTCAGTTTAAGGACACTATGACTAATCCCGGGTCGAAGTTTTTGAAAACACAATATTCATTGCTACAGTGCTTTCACGCTTATATTTCTTTTTTTTTTCTTCCGCTTATACTTTTTTTTTTATAACCATGGTCTTTCTCCCAACTTAATTTTTTTATTTTTATTTTTTTTCACTAATATATTTTTTAAGTTAGGATCTCCGAGTAAGTTTAAATGTACCACTACTCCCAGGATCATATTTGTTTTCACTTATATATTTTTCTATGACCCGAGTCTCTAGTCCAACTTAAGTGCACCATGATTAATTCCCAGATTGATTTTTAAAAACACAATATTGATTTCTATAGTGCTTTCATGCTTATACTTTGTTTTTTTTTTTTGCCACTTATATTTTTTTTTATAACCAGTGTCTTTGGGCCAACTTAAGCTTTTTTTTTTTTTTACTTATATATTTTTTATAACTAGAATCTTTAGGTTAGATTAAGTGCATCATGACTAATCCTCGGATCCTTTTTTATAATTAGGGTGTCCAGGTCATCTAATATGCACCACGAGTTATATAAGTGCGTATATACTCCCTATAAGATAAAATCCAAGAGTTGTCTATAGGGGTGCATTGACACTAATTGTTTATTATATTTTCTGTCATGGTGTTGTGGGCGTGACGTCAATTTCAAAGCCCATGCACATTTCGAATGACGCGTGCGGCATCGTATAACTTCTAAAAATATATATTATTTTTTTATATATTCATTTTATTATGTAAAATATGTTTAAAATAATATCATGGTATCATAGGTTTTTTTTATTTTTATTTATTTATGTGCATAGTACAATAATCATAATACTCTCATATAAGACAAAAAAAAAGAATTGTCAGTAGGGATGTCCTGATAATTTTACTTTTTAAGTGCATATTAGATAATTTCAAAGCTCATGCGTATTTCGGATGACACGTTCGGCATGGTATAACTTATAAAAATATATATTATTTTTTTATATATTCATTTTATTATGTAAAATATGTTTAAAATAATATCATGATATCAGAGGTATTTTTATTTTATTTTTTATTTATGTGCATCGTAAAATAATCATAATACTCTCAAATAAGACAAAAAAAAAAAGAATTGTCAGTGGGGATGTCCTGATAATTTTACTTTTTTAGTGCACAATAAAAATAACTTTTGTAGTCTCAAATAAGTCAAAACGGAAAAATTATTTGCAGTGGCGTTTCAAACATTTCACGTTTAACTATACATGCATAAAAAAGAGTTTCACTCTCATTTTACACCACCAAAGCTAAACTTACTATGTTTTTTTTTAAGCGAGTTGCATTTAATACAAATACAAATAGCAATAAAATTTAAAAATCTAAACTAAGAGCAAAGGTATATAGGTACAAATAAAAAATTTAAACTATTTTAAAAAGACCGACAAAATCAAGGGATCTAAACTAAAATAAATCATAAAAATTAAAAACCAAAATAAAAAATAAAAAATACATAAAAAAATTAATTCGTACAGCGGGAAACAAGTTTATGGCTTTCACATTACTAAATTGGGTTTATTGTCCTTGCCATTTAAAAAAATCGATTGCACGTTGATCTATAAAAATATTTCTTAATTTTATTTAAATTCCTTGCAATCTACTAATATGAGCTACAAGGCATCATATTCCTCCCTCTTGTATCGTGCCACGTCTCCATGTGTCACCATTACATTATAGGATTAAAGTCTGAGATGGCGGAGGATTTTTGTGATGGCTCCGATAGGTTTACGATGTGGTCGGATCAGTGAGTTTTTAATTGCAACTGCGAGGATTGATTTTAATACAACTTTGTCACCCTCCAAACCTAAGAGAAGGACTTGGTGTACAACTAAGAAATATTTAAGCTTACACGTGTTTTTTATTTATTATTACAAGATAAATTTTATCTCCAAAAATATATTTTATGGATGTAAATAAAAACTTAATTATTTTAATTTTTTTAATAAAAAATATGTTTTAATTTAAACTCAAAAACTAATATAGAAATTAAAAACTTTCTGTCATGAGGATGCCCACATGTGTCTACATGCTATCAGATGAATTGATTGAATGTCATCTAGTTGCATCAACGCGTCAAGAGAAGGGGATGGATTAAACGGCCTAGCATTTAGCCAAACAAAACTTAAACAGTGATGCAGACTCGTGAGTAATGAATATTTATCATAATAAACTATATAGATAGTCTATCAAATATTTTTAAAGACTAGTATGATGTGACTTGATCTGAAAAGATGTTTGGTGCTTAAGAAAATTATAATTTTGAAGTTGACTATTGAATCAAAATCAAATATTCTGAGCTCGTTTTTCTAGTTTGTGTGTTATCATGAAATTCTCAGATTAGGTTTCGCAAGTTAGATTTTAAAGATCATGTCTGAACAAATATTGTCCTTTTTTCTTCATTATTTTAACTCGTCTTATAATTGTGATGTGTTTTATGATTGATCATATCTTCTTCTTGTGACTATAGAATCCCAAATTAAAACAGAAAGCAGCACGTTCTACAGTTTTTTATTCTTTTATTTACGTAATAATAGAATAAAAATATGTATGTTTTCCGCAATCCAATATATATATATATATATAATATATATATATATAGTAAATAATAATTGGATTACAGGTAGGTAGATACAAGGCCTCGTGCCCTATTTCCTTTAGTTTTAATTGATTCCCATATCTTATCTCAAGTCATATCTTCATTTTTGTTTTCTGGAAGTCTAAAAACAATCACTTCTTCGATGCTTTTGATTGTAATGTAATTGCACATAATCACATTGATGTAGTGTTTTACTACATATATACATTCACATTGAAATTGCTGAGAAATAGAAATGGATTGAAACATAATTAACTTACCCATTTTTTTATATATAGGAAAAAGATTGCATTAAAACATGAAAAATAAGCTAATGAGAGGGGATATGAGAAATTAATGAGTCGAAAAAATAATTTGAGCTGCGAAATTTTGTATTACTCAAGATACCAATTCACCATAAAATCACAGCTGCTATTCACACCTTGTATGATAATACCATCAGTCATGTGGTTAAGTTTGAGTAAACCATGAGAGAAAGACACTCAACCTAAATGGCAAAAAAATATCTAGATGAATGGATGAAAAATACTCATGGAATCTTTATAACTCATCAGTAGCTTATTCATTCAGCTCGCCACAACAACAAAAATAAATTTTAATTCAATAAAATTATCTCGTGAAATAGATAGTTCTAGATTTTTAAACATGGCTAACGACTTTGTTTCATTAAATTATTAATCCTTTAATACTCGACATATGAATCCTAACATTTAAAGTATTAATTTTCTCGAGCACAAAAAACACCCAACATCAATCTTTTATGCCTTCCTAGGTCATGATAATATTTTTTTAGAACATGGATGTCTAAGGTAGTTTATATATATCTTAACTGATTTTATAAACCCTAAAATTAATAACCAGTTAAAATCTCTAAAAATCTGACTAATATGGGATTGAAACTAATAATATATAAAAACTAATAGTAAGACTCAAAACATAAAGAGGGTTCACAATGTCAAATTAATCATATCTTCGATTTTTCAACGGCAAACACTATTTTTTTAACCATAGCTTGTCAAGTTGTAGAGCACAGTTTCTTTAGGCATGTGAATGATAGGAATGCCTTTCTCTGATGAACAAGTCAGTTTACTCATGTTCCTCACCGATCCTGAATTTTAATTCATCATTTTTCGTTCAAGTCTAAAGTTGTTCAATAACACAGTTCTTTCGTATAGATTTTTCTTACAAGTAAGTTTATAACCAAAGAAGAATAAAATTAAAATGGAAAAAAATAAAAATAATTGTGAGTTATTAGCTACCCCAGCCAACCTGCTCATCATCCAGGGGATTTCTTAAAGAGTCGTGAAAACGATGGAGATTCGGATTCATGGCAAAGATAGCAATTTTTTTGTTATGATTTCAACATGAGAGAATTACGTTGACGCAGATAAATTATATATTGCATCCCTTGCCAACATCTAAATTTCTTTTACTTCTGGGGGTTGTTTTGTGCTATGATTGAACTGTATTTTAGTTTTAAATTATTATTTTTATATTTATTATATTGTTTTAAAGCATTGAAATTAATATAAATATCTAAAAAATATTATTTTTATAATTACTGAATAAAAATTAATTTTAAAAAACAGTCTCAATCATATTTTTAAAATATAATATAAAAAGCAAACCCTAAAACCTGCCAAAAACAGTAGGGCAATTGGCCAACTTGGGTTTCTGAAAATGACGCCACTCGCATCAGTTTTCTGGAAAGTGGTCGGTCCCAATTCAAACCTTTACCTTTCCAAAAACGGACCTGTTGACCAGTCTTCCACTTCCTTGGATACTGACACGTGGCATATGAATCTTTCTCTCCCCTCTCTGACTGTCCCGGGTTCCCTTCCTGCCCGTCAAATGCGGGAGACATGTATTTTGTCCTAATATACTGTTGCCTGGTATAATGCCGAGGACATTATTGTGTATATATATATATATATATATAGCTATGCGTGCGTGAGAGAGAGAGATAAAATATTAAATAAATAAAAATACTTCCAAATAAATTAAAAAATTGTTTGGCAGTGCTTTTGCATTTATGGTTTGTTACGGTTCATTTTTTTTTTTAAAAAAAAACCCGGTGGTTTGATGTTTTAGATTATTTTGATGTGCTGATGTCAAAAATGATTTTTAAAAAATAAAAAAAAATATCATTTTGATACATTTCAACATGAAAAGCACTTTAAAAAGCAACAGCAACAGCACTCTCAAACACCCCCTAATATTGACTAATGTGCTGTGTGAGAAATACTAAAATATTGTTATTTATAAATAAAAATAATTTTTAAAACAATCATTAACTAAACCTATTAGGAAATTAGACTTTAATATGTTCCATACCTGGTAATAGATTATTATTGTATATTTTCTTTCATATTGTAATATCAGTATTGTAGATAAGGTTCCTGATTTGTAGTTTCTTGTTCCTAACTTATAGGAGCAATTAGAGTCCTTATAGGATTCGTCAGAATCGTTACTGTATATATACAAGAACCAATGTCAGTAAGGTTTATGCTTCTGAAATATATCACAATTTTATATTTATATGGTATCAGAGCTTAACTAAAAGATCTTGATTTATCACTACGTTTTAATCTCTCGCGTAGCCTTTTTCTTTCTTCTCAACCATCGTGACCAGTATTGAGGTCCCTCCAACATCTTCAGCCACTGGCAAAGAAATTGTCATTTCCAGCACTACTACGGAAGCTTGAAGAATGGTTATCTCAAACCCCTATTATCTCAACCATTCAGATAATCCTGGTTTAGTTTTAATTTTCAAACCTTTAAATGGAGATAATTACTCCATTTGGAAGAGGGCTATGACTCTAGCCTTAAATTCCAAAAATAAACTGGATTTTGTCAATGGCTCCATCACAACTCCCTCAATAGAAACTGATCCAGAAAGTCACGCAACTTGGTCTCGATGCAACAATATGTTTCACTCCTGAATTATCATTACTCTTAATCAAGAAATTTCTGACAGTGTCATCTACTATTCTTCATCTCATGAGGTTTGGGAAGATCTTCGAGAGCGATTTTGATGGCATACCTTCAGCAAGAACAACTCTCTGTCTCTGCTTATTTTACAAGATTGAAAGGATTATGGGATGGACTTTCTTCTTACAACGATATAGCACATGGTCCTTAGCATGATCAACAAAAATTAATGCAATTTTTGATGGGTTTAAACGATTCTTACAGTGCTGTTCGTGGCCAAATCTTTCCTATGAATCCTCTTCCTTCAATCTGTCAAGCTTATTTCTTTGTTTCTTAAGAATAAAAACAACGCCTCCTGAGTTCAACATCTGCTGCCACTGATTCTCCAAACAACGCTGCCATGACAGGACGAGGCAACTTGAATAACAGCTAACCCACTCCAGCAAAGTTTGATAGACTTAATCGATCATATGGGTCCCAGAATTATGGGTTACAGAATTTCAAATCGCAAGCAACGACAACTGAAAATTTAGGAGAAGGACGCCAAGATAGGCGTCGTGGTTCTGGAAGAGGACACCCATATTGCTCTCACTGTGGAGAACTGGGCCATTGGATTCAAACATGTTTTGAAATCCTTGTCTATCCACACGGCCACCCAAAGGCCAAACAAAACTCAAGCCCAAAATTTTTTAATCATAGTGCTGCAAATCACGTTTTTGAGACCACCTTTAAAATGGACGACAATCATTTGGTTGGGATTTCTGAAGCCCTACTGCAGTAGCTCTTGTCACTCCTCAAAAAAAAAAGATAAAGGCCTCAACACTCAAGCTAATGTTGTGAGTAAGCCAAGTTTATCTAAAATTACATCAAGTAATTGGATTATTGATAGTGGAGCAATAAATCATATTGCTTCATCATCCAAATTATTTTGCATCAATAAAAAATATTAATTACCTTCTATCTTCCTACCCGGCGGAGAAAAGGCTGAAATTATTGCGAAAGGATCATTACCTTTGAATGACATTTTTTATTTGCATGATGTGCTGCATGTATCAACAATCAAAGTGGATTTAATATCAGTTAGTAGTCTGACAAAAGACTTGAATTGTTCAATAACTTTTCTCCCTTATTGGTGTATTTTGCAGGATCTCGCTACGAGGAGAATGATTGGTTTGGGTAAACAACGTGATGGACTATACTATTTGGTGGCACTAGTGACAAAGCAATTCATGTCCTCACCTACAAACCGACCATCATGCAATCTTACTATCTCATACATCGACCTCTGGCATAATCGTTTAGGCCATGCGTCTCCGTCTAGTTTAAATTTCATTGCCAAAAAATGTTTGAATTTTTCTATTGAGTCTAATAAAGTTTGTCATATATGTCCATTGGCTAAACAAAGTCATTTACCTTTCAGTCCCAGTACAATATCGTCCATTAAACCTTTTGAAATAATTTATTGTGATATTTGGGGTCGTTATCAACACCCTTCTCTTTCCTGTGCATATTATTTTCTTACTATTGTCGATAATTATACACATTTTACATGGATTTTTTTATGTGTCCCAAAGATGAAACGCGGTCTCTTTTAAAAAAAAATCAGTTATGTTTCTACATAATTTGACACTTGCATTAAAAAATTTTGTAGCGACAGTGGTGGAAAATTTTTCTCACTACGTTCTTTCTTTCGAGACACCGGTACTATTTTTCAGCATTCTTGTGCTTACATGTCACAACAAAATGGGATTGTAGAACGCAAACATCATCATATCCTTCAGGTTTCCCGTGCTTTGAAATTTCAAGCTCACCTTCCTATTCAATTTTGGGGTGAGTGTACTTTGACTGCTGTCCATATAATCAATCATCTCCCTTCTTTCTTTCAAAACTCCTGTTGAACTCCTTTATTCTAAATCTCCTTCTTTATCTCATTTTTATGTCTTTGGTTGCCTAGCTTATGCTACAAACGGTCATCCTTCCAATAAATTTGATCATCGTTCAATACGGTCCATTTTCATTGGCTATCCCCTGGTACAAAAGGCATGCAAGTTATTTAATTTATCAACAAATAAAAATTTTACTAGTTGTAATTTAAAATTCCATGAAACTATTTTCCCCTTGCATCTGACCAGTCCATCTCTTCCAATACACCGCCCACTCACCTCGGCCCATTATCTCCAACAACCCATGACTCCTTCACCCCTTTTTTTCCTAATCACCACGGTCCGATTCACCCAAAAGCACCAAACGACACCTCATCCATCCCAATTTCCTCTCTGTTTCATCCTTCGTTAGACTCATCCGACCAGAGTCCCTCATCCTCCTCCCCTACCAACCTTTCTTCTCCATCACTAGCATCGGTCCTGCCCCCGGATCCATCTACAACACCACATACCCCTTCTACTTCACCCACTTCAGACCCTTTCCCTCTTTGTTGCTCAAGCCGCCACACCAGTCCACCGACTAAATTCTCTGATCATGTATGTTCGAATGTTTCCCTCGACCAATCACTCTCCTTGTTGCCATGTCCGAACAAAGATACACGTTATCCACTAGTGAATTTTGTCTCTTATTATAGATACTGATCTGCTTTTCATTTTTTTTGTTTCTCAAATCAGTGTCCAAACAGAACCTCGTTCTTACTTGGAGGCTATTGCCTCCTTGGAGTGGCGATATGTGATGAGTACTAAATTACAGGCACTTTAGGCCAATGGTACATAGTCACTCATTAAGCTTCCAGCTGGCAATACACCCATTGGGTGTCGATGGGTATACAAAATAAAGCACAACTCAGATGGGTTTGTCGAGAGATACAAGGCCAGGTTGGTAGCCAAAGGTTTCACTAAACTAGCGGGTATTGATTACCAAGACACTTTCTCTCTTACGAGCAAAATCATTTATGTCCGTTGCTTATTGGCTCTGGTTGCAGCCCGTGGATGTTCTCTTCGCTAACTAGACGTTAATAATGCTTTCCTACACGGTGATTTGACTGAGGAACTATATATGTCATCACTGCCAGGGCTTCGGTGATAGGGGAGGAAGGCATGATCCGTCATCTTCATAAATCATTGTACGGATTGAAACAAGCATTCCGCCAATGGTTCGCCAAGTTTTCTGAAGCCATTTGCTCTACTGGTTATGAGCAATTTCGAGCCGATTACTCTTTATTCATTAGAAAGCAAGGCAAGTCCTTTACAGCCTTACTAATATGTGTTGATGATATTTTGATTAATGGAAATGACCCTGTTAGTATTGTTGAACTTAAGAAATTTTTGCATAGTCATTTTCACCTAATGAATCTTGGTGATTTGAAATATTTTCTTGGTATTGAAGTATGCTCCTTCAAGAATGGTATTTTTATTTCCCAGCATAAATACGTTCTGGAAATAATTAAGGATGTAGGCCTACTAGGTGTTGTTCTTAGTGACACTCCTATGGAACATGGTTTGAAATTATCGAACAAAGGTGACTTGCTCAAAGAACCAGGATAGTATAAGCGACTAGTTGGTCGATTAATCTATTTAACTATTTCAAGGCCAAATATAATGTTTGCAGTGCATGTTTTGAGTAAATTTATGCATCAACCCCGAAAGCTTCATATGGAGGCAACCCTCCAAGTTGTTCGTTATCTGAAAGGAACACCTGACCAAAGCTTATTCTTGTCTTCAAGTAATGATTTCAAGCTGAGGGCTTACTGTGACTTAGATTGGGCAGGCTGCCCACTCACTAGGAGATCGACTACAGGATATTGTGTCTTTTTGGGACCTTCATTGATTTCTTAGCGATCAAAATGACAGAAAACAATCTCTCTCTCCTTTGCTTAAGCAGAATACGGTGTAATGACGGGAGCTTGTTGTGAATTGACATGGTTACAATGTCTATTGAAAGATTTGGGATTTTCACATTGCGACCCAGCTTTACTTTATTGTGATAATAAGGCTGCATTACACATTGCAGTCAGCCCAATTTTTCATGAACGAACTAGGCACATTGAGATGGATTGTCATTTTATCAAAAAAAAAAGATTTGGGATGGTTCAATAATTACAAGACAAGTGGGAACTGTTAACGCAGCAACTCAAAGCACACAGCCAAGGAACAGTAACGGCTCAAATGCAGACAGTAACAGCTCCATACAAGGCAACAAATCATCAATCAATGCAGCAAGTCAACCAACGGCAACAACAATCACATTATGAAGAAGAATAAGAGGATAATCCTCTCAAAATTAAAAGGAAGATCATGGCAAATCCTCCTCTGCCTTCTCCTCTGTTTCTCTCTTAATTAGTCCAACGGAAACATTAAGTTTCCTTACTTGTAATCCCAACGGCTGTATTCCCCTCTCCCCAGCTTCCTTCCTTATTTATTCAAAGGAAAGATTATGTTTCCTTTGCTGTAATTGGAAACCTCAACGGTAGCATCACAGCATTATAAATTGGCTGCATATGTAATCTAGTGTTCACGGCTGAAATTACAATTCAATAAACAAGCTTCCTTAGTTCAGCTTCTTATTTTCTTTATGGTATCAGAGCCTGTGTGAACACTAGGCTTAAACAAAAATATTACTACCAAACAAGTCAACCTACAAACACCACTGTCCAATACTCTGCCACTAAAAATGTCTACACTATCTCTCAATGTTGGGAATTTCGTGACTCTTAGACTTACCCCAAGCAACTACCCCTTATGGCGTGAACAAGCATTGGCTTTTGCTGAAAGACAAGAAATGGTTGGGTATCTCACAAATGAAGATCCTCCTCCAAAACAATACACAGATGAAGAAAAACCTTTAAATCATGGCGAAAAACAGATCGCCTCCTGCGAGGATGGATTATTGGGACACTTTCAGAAGAAGCTCTTGGTCTCATTGTTGGCCTTGACACTTCTTATGCTGTCTGGGAGGCTCTCAAAAATGCATACGCACAGGACTCACAAGAACGTGAGTTCACACTTCGACAGCAAATTACTTATCTCCGGAAAGAAGACAACACAACAATCACAGAGCACATTCGCACTTTCAAAGGCATCTGTGATAATCTATCAACTATTGGAAAAAACATACCAGATCAGGAGAAGGTCTTTTATCTTCTCACAAGTCTCGGTCCACAATATGAGACATTTACAACAACCATGTTGAAGCCCCCCAGACCATCATATACTGAGTTAATTTCACAACTCCAAAGTCTTGATCAAAGGCGCAATTGGTTTTCCAGTCATGCAGACATCACAGTCCCTTCTCCCACTCATCATTTAGCTTTTTATGGACAACACCAGCAACGCCCACAACCTAAATCCATAGGCTATCGTGGGGCACAACCAGGATTCACAACTTACCGTGGAACCCCACAAAGGTTCACTTCCACTGGACGTGGATTTCAAGCTCAACAAAGACGGGATTTCACACCAACAAACTCAAACCGAAGACCCCCTCCACCTGGTGAAAGACGCATGACAGCAGCAGAAAGAGAAAAATACAGAGATTATGAATGTCAATACTGTGGGATGGCAGGACATATTGCTAAAATATGTTGGTGGCTGCCGAAAAAATACACCCAACAGGAAGATATACCGCAAGCTCTTGCAGCCCTCACGTTGGACACCACTGTTGCTGACAATGAATGGACAACAGACACTGGAGCATCCAACCACATGACAGGTAAGCCAGGTATGTTAACAAACATTCGTGAATATTGTGGTTCTGATTCTGTACTGATCGGAGATGGGTCCTCTATGCCAATAATTGCTATTGGTGACTCTTGCATAAACCAAAAGGCTGCATCTTTATCTCTAAATGATGTACTGTTAGTCCCAAAATTAACAAAAAACCTACTCTCCGTAAGTCATCTCACCGATCAACATCCTGTTAATTGTGAATTTTCTAACCATGATTTTTATGTTAAGGAACGGGAAACAGGCAGACTAGTGATGAGAGGGAGACGCAAGGGTGATCTCTACGTGTTACCTACATCACCGGAATTATATTTCTCTCATCGCTTCAAATCAACCTCAGCAGAAGTTTGGCATCAACGTCTAGGCCATCCACAGTCTTCAGCACTTCATTTACTAAGAAATAAAGGGCTTATTAATGTTGTAGGGTCAATAAAATTACAGCATCTTTGTGATGGTTGTCAATTGGGAAAACTTAGCAGTTTACCTTTCTCTAATTCTGAAAATTCAAGTACTAGTATCTTTGAAAAAATTCATTGTGACTTATGGGGACCTGCACCTGTTTTATCAATTACAAAGTTTAAGTATTATGCATGTTTAGTAGACGATTTTTCAAAATATACCTGGATTATTCCTCTACATAACAAATCCGATTTTTACGAAGCATATTTAGCCTTTGAAAAATATGTTGCAAGACAATTTGACAAGCAAATTAAAATCTTTCATTCCGATGGGGGTGGTGAATTTGTCAATTCAAAATTACTAACCCATTTTTTGTCAACAGGTATAGTACATCAAATTTCATCACCATACACTCCAGAACAAACTGGTATAGTTGAAAGACGCCATAGGACAATAAGAGAACTAGGAATGACTATGTTATTTCACAGCGGAGCACCATTATTGTTATGGATAGAGGCTTTCACAACTGCAGTATATCTCATGAATTGCCTTCCTTCTTCATCCATAAATTATGACACTCCATATTTTGCACTTCTTGGGAAACATCCCAATTATTCTTCACTAAGAGCATTTGGATCTAAGTGCTTTCCCTACACTTGGGATACAAAAAAAAATAAATTTGATCCAAAAACTCTACCATGCGTATTTGTAGGCTATAGCGAAAAGCATAAAGCATATAAGTGTTTTCATCCTACAAGTCGAAAAACATTCATCTCACGACATGTTGTATTTGATGAATCAATTTTTCCATACCAGATAAAGAAGAAATCGTGCGATGCTGTGCCATCCAAACATCCCCAGGTAACAAATGTTTTTGATTCATGGTTATCATCTATTAATGCCCCTTCTACTACAGGAACGGCAGACAATTCTGTTACAAACTCAAACTCAATCCCACTGCTGCCTCAAGACATCGATGATCTTCAATCATCCCCAACAACAGCAGGACCCCACAACGCCTCACAGCACCCTCCCTCTGCTGTTGATATCCAAATAATCTCAGACAGTGACGATGGACGTGCGGAGCCAATTGTTACTGCAGCGCATGACATTGCTCTCTCGTCTCCTGCACTCACCACGTCAACTGAAGAATCTCAGTCAACAGGATCAGAAACAGAAACTGAGATTGACCTCATCACTACTCCATCAGACACTCCTCTGTCACAAAGGCAAGCAACTCCCGATGTAGCACTAGAATCTCCACCATCAACCTCAGAAACAGCTGCATCTTGGCCACAAAATCCTAACCCAACAACGGCAAATGCTCCAAATCCCTCAGTTCATTCCATGCTCACTCGGTCACGACATGGTATAGTGAAGCCTAATGCATAGTATGCACTAACCACCATCATTTCAGAAAAGATACCCCGTGAACCACAAAATATTAAAAGTGCACTTGCTCACACTGGATGGAAAACAGCAAGGGAAGAAGAACTAGCAGCTCTTCATCAAAATCAGACATGGGAATTAGTTCCTCGCACATCACAAATGAATGTGATCGGTTCTAAATGGGTTTTCAAAGCAAAGCTCAAACCCGATGGTTCTCTAGATCGTCTCAAAGCACGCTTGGTTGCAAAAGGATATCATCAAATTGATGAAGTGGACTATGTTGAAACATATTCTCCAGTCATAAAACCAGGAACAATTCGCATGATACTTACCATAGCTCAAAGGCCTCTTAATTAGATGTAAAAATGCCTTTTTACATGGCACCATTGACCTCTACATAACCACGAAGATCCCAACGTTCATCACATGTCTGCAAGTTACAGAAGGCTATTTATGGCCTCAAACAAGCGCCGCGCGCTTGGTTTGATCGGTTCAGTACTTTTCTCCTTAAATATGGATTCTTTTGCAGTTTATCTGACCCCTCGTTGTTTATTTTTCATTCAGATTATGGATCATTAATTTTGCTCCTTTATGTGGATGACATGCTCATCACCGGATCAACCCCAACAATTGTCTCCAATTTTATTTTGGTACTAAGCAATGAGTTTGCGATGAAAGACTTAGGACCTATACATCACTTCCTTGGAATGGAAGTCACATCAACGTCAAAAGGCCTACATCTATCTCAAACTCACTATGCCCTCACAATACTAGAAAGATCAAACATGGTGGACTGCAAGCCTATAGGTACACCCCTTGAGTCGAAAACAAAGACCTCTTCCACCGATTCTCTCCTGGACGATCCAAGCTACTATCGCGGTATCGTTGGAGCTTTACAATACTTAACACTCACGCGTCCTGACTTATCATTTAGTGCCAATTATGTTTCACAATTCATGCATGCTCCCACAAACACGCACTTAAAAATGGTTCGACGAATATTACGTTATGTCAAAGGAACAATTAATTTAGGCTTACATTTTTCTTCCCATACTACACTTGATCTTTGTGCCTTTTCAGATGCTGATTGGGCAGGATGTCCAACAACAAGACGCTCCACTACTGGATACTGTACATTTCTCGGAGGGAACCTTATTTCTTAGTGTGCAAAGAAGCAAAATACAATTTCAAGGTCAAGTACGGAGGCTGAATATCGGGCAATGGCTCATGCCACAGCCGAGCTCACATGGCTAGGTTTCCTTCTCAACGACTTGCGCGTTCCATTATCTTCTCCGCCAACACTTCACTGTGACAATTTAAGTGCACTCCATATGACAATAAATCCAGTGTTCCATGCTAGGAGCAAACACATCGAGTTGGATTATCACTTTGTACGCGAACGCGTTGCACAAGGTCTACTAGTCACTCACCATGTCCCATCGGAACAACAACTTGCCGATCTCTTTACCAAGCCATTACCGAAAGCAGCTCTTCAGTATTTTTGCTTCAAACTTTGTCTCCAACCCTGACAAAGTTTGCGGGAAGGTGTTAACACAGCAACTCAAAGCACACAGCCAAGGAACAGTAACGGCTCAAATGCAGACAGTAACAGCTCCATACAAGGCAACAAATCATCAATCAATGCAGCAAGTCAACCAACGGCAACAACAATCACATTATGAAGAAGAATAAGAGGATAATCCTCTCAAAATTAAAAGGAAGATCACGGCAAATCCTCCTCTGCCTTCTCCTCTGTTTCTCTCTTAATTAGTCCAACGGAAACATTAAGTTTCCTTACTTGTAATCCCAACGACTGTATTCCCCTCTCCCCAGCTTCCTTCCTTATTTATTCAAAGGAAAGATTATGTTTCCTTTGCTGTAATTGGAAACCTCAACGGTAGCATCACAGCATTATAAATTGGCTGCATATGTAATCTAGTGTTCACGGCTGAAATTACAATTCAATAAACAAGCTTCCTCAGTTCAGCTTCTTATTTTCTTTAGGAACAACACACCAATTAGCAGACATCTTGACCAAACCCTTGGGCAAGGAAATTTTTGTCCCTATGATTCGCAAGTTGGGAGTACAAGATATTTATTCTCCAACTTGAGGGAGAGTGTTAGGAAATTAGACTTTAATATGCTCTACACCTGGTAACATATTATTATTGTATATTTTCTTTCCTATTGTAAAATCAATCTTGTAAAAAACATTATAAATTGCTTTTAAAAAAATTCCAACAATAAAATTATTTTTTTAAAAAAAATTACTATCAACATAAAAATTACGAATAAATTCACAACTCTAAACACAAAATTTAAATAATTTATAAATTTAACAATAAAAAATATTAATTTACCAGTTTCACATAATTATTTTTTTATACTAACTATTATTATTATTATTATTATTAGCATAAAACCCACCCACCTATCCGTGAAACCCTACCCTCCTTCTCCCTCCCTCTACTTGCACCCCCAGTGCACACCCTTCCTCTTCAACCTCTTTATCCGAGCCAAATTCTGCTCGCAACTAATCTCTTCATCATCATCATCTCTCTCTCAGGTTCTCTTCCAAACTCTTTAAGCCTAAAACCCTAATCTCTCACTCACAAACCTAACGGCATAGACATTCCAACTTCTTTTAAGGAGTTGAAAGGGTAGAAGAACCATACAAATTATGGATCCCTGCCTTTTTGTGCGCATAACTATGGGAAATCTCACTCTTAAAATCCCCGTCCTGCACGCTATGTCGTCCACCCCTTTTCATCTCCCTGTTTTTGCAAAATCAAACTCATAAACTTCCCTCTCCAAACATCCTTCATTGCCTCTATTCCACCTGACAACACTTAATTTCCTGAAGGACAACACCAAGTCTTAGGTGCCACCTTCCACCTATGCAAGTCTGATCTCAACCGACTCGTTACCAAATCTATCTTCACCAACAAGTGCAACCCTCAAGGTTGAGTCTAGTTCAAGGTTTGTGTTTCAATTTAATAGAGAACTAGAGTGCGGTCTTTAAATGTTTCAGATTCAAGGCAATAAGTGCAAAAGCTCTATTCATTTTGCAACAGCATAATTGCAACAACTCTATTCATTTTGGTTTTGCATTCTCCCATGTATAGGAATGCCTTCTCAGTTCAAAAAAAGATATTTTAACTCTCGAGATGCCTCTCCTGTCTGAGGCATTAAATTGAACAAGAATAACTAAAATTCAAAAAAATTGGCTATGTCTCTTGGGATGCCTTCTGCATTGGACTTGCTATTACATGTATGGACATATAATTCACCCTTTTTGTTGTTATTAAATATAATTCAAAATTTATTTTGTGCTTATGTTTTTTTCTTTTTTATAAGTAGAAGTATAAAGATGAGCCTCTTCATTGTAAAAAAGAAAAGTAAAGTGCTTTTAGATTTTATTTTTATTTTAAAAAAAAAGACCGTATACTTGTAATGATCAAGGTTATAAAGTTTGTTTTGTCCAGAATGACCGATATATTTTGTTTTTGTTTTAAAAAAAATAGAATAAATTTTATTTAGCTTAGAATATTAAATAATTGCACAGTTTCAAATAATTTTATTTTTAGATTTGAACTAAATTTTTATTTGTTAAATTAATATCTTTATATATATATATATATATATATATATGATTTATCTTTGAAGATAAATCCGTAATATTTCGAGCGAAAAAGAATAATAATCGAACTGATCAAGATCAATCAAGAAAACAGGAAAAACGCATTATGTAGCTGAAAATCAACTGTGATCTGTAATAAACAAAAGAGGAAAATATGAAAGCATGTCTGCTCATGAAACAGCACTTTGTTGTCTTTATTTCGATTCAATTTCCTTGTAATAATCACTAAAGTATCAGAAGAAAGCAGAAACGTGGACAAGGTGTAAATAGTCTAGAAATTAAGGACTCATGCCGGCTTCACACCATATAATATAGAAGCAGCCTGGTAAGAGAACCGTCAATTATAAATATATTAATTAATGCAGTTGATTTCCTTGTCTTATATATGACTATGACCCTATTGGGAACTTGAAAACAAATCCTTGTTGCCAATCCTATAATCTCTCCCGTGGTTTAATTAAATTACATTAAATTATTCAGTGCAAGTATTACCATCCCTAGTTGACAGCTTAATTAGATGAAATTTGTCGGCTGCGCGCTTGTAATTACACGGACCGACAGCTTGTCATCAATATGATAAAAAGTCTACATTTTGATTTTGATTTGGACGATTTCTTCGATCAACCCGTTCCCCCACACTCGTGAAAGCTCATCTAATGCATATCCAAGAGGGTCTAGCTAAACTCCAAATCATTTGCTTTAATACATTTCAAGAGTTGTTTGTAGTTAGGGATGGTAATTCAATTCGATTGAATTTCAATTTATCTGGTTTGACACCCTTCCCTTTCGTCACGTGATTTGACCAACTCAGTTTGTCATCTTTTATTTATTTATTTATGAAGTTATATTATTTTTTAGTATAATACACGGGAATTGATCTTGATGGGTCTTTTTATTTATTTATATTACAATTATGTACTCAGATTATATTTTATGCTTTTATATGCCATGTAAATCTTGTTTGTTTTTCAACTTTGTATTTTATATTTCTAAAATTTATAGATATATAATTATTATTTTTTGGATTGGAAACAGGTGAGAAAACCAAGTCTTGGTCCTATCCACCATCACTCCTATTCTCATTGATGGGCTGGCTTGGTAAGTGAGGTTTCTTCTCGGTTATAATTATAGATGAGGTCATGAAAATGGCGATGCTTCGAGGAGTTCAAAGTTTTTGACGTTTTCCATTTGATCCTTGGATTTTTAGAAAAAAAAAAACATTTTATAAATATTGTCCAGCCCCAGCTAGCCATTGAAACGTGGAAGTTATACGGTGGGGTCTTAAGTTCAAAATCTGGACGAGGAAAGAGAGGCTGGAATTTAAAGATAGAGAATGGTCTATCCCCAATGGACAGCGCCAGCGCAAGACCCATTGGGCCTAACATTAAACCAGGAGGGGGCCATTAGGGACATCACGAATTTATCAAGCCCATGGATCTATGCTGCAGCCCGCGAGTAAGTTTTCCAATGCCAGTTTATTAATCTTGTTTGTATACGCATAATATAGCGGAGGTTACGAATTCTAACCATCCGAATTCTTAGTAGTTGTGCATGATATGTTTTTTTATTATTTAAAAATCCATTATTTTTTTTAAAAAAGAATTGTTTTTCATATTAGCATATAATCTAATAATAATAAATAATTTTTTTTTTAAAAAAAGCATTTTTTTGCAGACAACATTTTGTGTGCAAAGCAAAACACGCACTTAAACTAGAGACAGTTGCTGGTAAGGATACTGCAGATTGTATTCTGCTGCAATATTGGGTCGATGGTGGTATAAAAATCAGTTGCTATACTTGCAGCTGGTGTTGAGATTTCAAGCCAGGCCCAACTTTTCATTAATAAAACCGTGGCATTTTCATCTTAGATCTTAGATTTAAGCAATATTTTTCTTAGAGTTTCAATACAATTCTCAAACTTTTTATTTGCGCAATTAAGATTTTTGTAGTCCAAGTTAACACCCAATTGTCTATATTGATCTTTAATAATTTTATAAATAATTATCCTTTTTTGTGAGAGAAAAGTTCTCTTGGGTTTTTTAATAATTGATGAAAAAGAAATAACAATATTTTTGGTCTAGATTTTATCGAAAGGAAAAACAAATGAAAAACTAAAGCAAACTGAAGAAGTTCAACTACTAAGTCTCTAGGTAGATTCAAGGTAGCCCGGGCATCACTAAAACAATTGATTTGCTTTAAAGCAATTTCACTCTCGCTACCTCGTATATGTTCAACTCCTTCCCTTTTATATCCTTCTACGGAGTGTTAGTTTTTTTATTGTCTATGTATTTCTTTTCTTTTAGTTGTATATGTATTCTTGTGCAGATTGCACTTTGACCTCCAGTTGTCACTATCCTTAAAACGATGTTGCCTCTTTTCTTTCCTTATCTACATGCCAAGTGTCGACGAAGCGTTTGATGTCAAAACCAATTCATCCTGCCCGCCCACGTAAGTGTCTTATTTCCATCTCGTGCGTACACGCTGACCTTCCCTCTTTTCTCGTGCATGTCATGTTGAAGAGGCCAATTCACACCATTCGTTCATTTTGATTTCATCTCTTCTTTAGAGAGCCGAGTCTTCTCCTCTATCTTTGTTGTCGTAACCCAATTTTTGGGTTACTCCCAAAAATAAAATATATAAAAGAATGATAACATCGCAATAATAGGCCGTGAAGAGTTTTAAATGTATAGAAAAAACAAATCATGATTTTGAAAAAAATCATGAACCCAACTATATCCAATATTTAATTAATTAAGAGTAGTTTTCATCACAATGCATTAGTTATTGAAAACTTATTGATCCTGCAGGGCAATGAGACTTATTAGGGTATTTATATTAATATTTTCTATAAGAATTTGTTCGAGACACACAGACTCATAATAAATTCTAAATGCTTGGTTCATTCACACAAATAAACCTCTATTTTAAGCTATAGACAACTTACCTATTAGGAACCTTTCAAAACTTTTAAACCATATTTAAACAATACAATACATCTTATCATAAGTAAGATGCATCAGAGATGTTTATATCTTTTATAATTATAATAAGAGAACCGAACAACTAAGTTACAACTCTTATTACATTGGCTTTGCACGTCTATATGCGACACGTGTTCAGAATTACTTGCTCGATTGGGAAACCTGAAATTTCTTATCAATATTCCAGAACCTAAAAAGTTAATGATATTTCAGAAGATGGGTTTCTTTTGTTTTATTTTATTGCACAACACTTCAATGCAGGCTTGTCATTGTATCTTGTATTGCAATTTAGGTGAATAAGAGAGCCCTTTCACGAACAACATTTTTTCTCCGTCAACAGTATAAAATATGCCCTCATGTTTTTTTTTCTTAGATGGTAAAGATACCAAAATAATTTATGTCTTAACACAATTTTTAAAAACCATCGCTCACATGGGTTTGCTACATTCTAAAAAATTAATAAATTCTCGTATGCCGAAATTAATAGATTCACTTCATGCAACCCGAAGGCATGAAAGACAGACTTTGTAGATATTTTACTAGTCATGGCACTCGTGTCTCATTGCAGCTGGAATCATATTTTTTTAATATAAAAAATATTAATTATGTGTAATTTTTTTATTATAATATAAATTTGGACAAAATAATAAATATGTGTAAAAATCTTGTGAAGTGTAAGTTTTCTATAAAATATATGAATTTTAAATGGATATAAATTTATCTGTTTAGTAAGTTTCAATGGCATAATCAATATAAAAGTATCATTATCATTAAAAAAAATTCAGATATTTGAATTATTGAATACATTGCATTAGGATTAGTTCATTTTACAATTCAATTTAAATTAAACACAACAAATAAAATATAAATTGTGAAAGAGCTTGTATTAATCAAATAACAAAAATTAATTGTTTATTTTCTATCTCCAAAAGAAGAAAACATAAATTGAAAATTCATCCCCACATTAATATTATTATCATTATTATTGTCGCACCCCAAAAATGATGTGAGAGTGGCGTCGTGGCGACTTTCCCCCAGTGCGCGGGGAATTCAGTTGTCGGGGTCTAATTTTTATTTTCGTGAAAAAAGGGAGTCGCCACCTAGTATTATGGTTACTAGGAAACCTAAAACTGGTCTTTCAGAGATTCTAGGGTAAGGGACTGGTTGCGTAAAGGGAAGGTTTTAGCACCCCTAGTACGCCCTACCTAAGGTAAGCTGCTTGACGTTTGGTTTGCTTATGATTTGTTATGACTCAAAACATATGTTAATTAAATGGCAAATGGGATATTACTCTGCCGAATATTTTGGATATTAACCCCTTAGGATTTAATTATCCAAACACCAATAGTGAATAATATCATATTATTCCCGCCGAATATTTTGGATATTAACCCCTTTAGGATTTATTTATCCAAATACCGACAGTGAATAATAGCATATCATTCCCGTCAAATATTTTGGATATTTACCCCTTAGGGTTTATTTACCCAAATACCAACAGTAAATAATAGCATATCATTCTCATCGAATATTTTGGATATTAACTCCTTTAGAATTTATTTATCCAAATACCGACGGTGAATAATAAATTACCCAAAAAATAAGATTTTATATTTTTTTTGAAATATTGGCCAATACCCTTTGGATTTTACAAACATGTTGTAAAATCCAAGAATGCAAGAAATAAATTTTTTTCTCTTTGCGAAATCCATGCTAAAATATATTTTTCTTAAAATTCCAAGGTAATATATATTTTTTGAAACAAAAAGATTTTTTTTTGTTTAAAATATGATAGTTTATTGGCCGTATGCAAGAAAACAACACATTTTTCTTTTTATTTATTTTTATTTATTTATTTTATTATTTTTTTTGTGGGGGTCAGCCCACCCACCCTCCTTTTTTTTAGAATCTGGGCTGCCAGCCCAAAGGAAAATGGCCTGGGCTGACAGCCCAGCATACTTGAAAATGGGCCGGAAGCCCAGAAATATCTGGGCCGTCGGCTCAGATTCCTTGGGTCTGGGCCTTCGGCCCAGTCAAATATTTGGGTCTGCCATCGGCCCATCATATCGGGCCTGGGCCGTTGGCCCAGACAATCTTGGGTCGGGCATAAACCCGACCCGACCCGGTTACTGTACACCTATAGTGAACAGTAACCGGGACGAATTTTACGTAAAAACGAAGAAGATGAACAGTAACCCGTGAATTTTTTTAGTATGACGAATGGCGTACCTATTAACACCTTTGTGTAGAGGAGATCAAGGTGGTTCTTCTGGTCGTTGTCTCGTCGGAAATGGAGGCCTTTTCGCTGATCATACCGCCCTGTTCTTGTTGCTCTGCTTTTTTCTGAGCTGAATTATGGCTTTTATAGCACGAGGCGATTTATGGGAGTATTATGGGAGGATCATATGATTCGAGAGAAGGAGAGAGAGAGAGAGAGCACTTCGGGTCTGTATATTCTAGAGAGAGAGAAGAGAAAAAAAATGGAAAATGAAGGCAGAGGGGGAGAGTGAAAGATAACAGACGCGAGGGCAGAGAATAATGCCCTAATTCACGTGAGATTTTCCTTCTTTTCTCCCAGTTATTTTTCCCCTGTTCCTGCCTTCTCCTCTCTCTGCGTAAACTGTTATTTATAGCAGTTTGAGACCCGAATTTTTAAGGAAAATGAATCAAAGGAGAATCAGGGAGGAGACAAAGGAGATAAATCAGGAAGAAGATCTTTGATGGTGATAATTTCAGGAAGAAAATCACGATTGATTTTGGTCTGTTTTGATAATTTATGGGGATGAAACGGGAAGGAGATCAACATTGATATGGTCATGACAATTTGAGTTGTTTTTGCCGTGATCACCGTGCATTTAAACGTGCCTGAAAAATTCAACGTCCATGCACGCCGGAACAGTGCATGATTTTTTTAAATGCAGTTTTTTTTTTTTTTTATTTATTTTTTCGGAAGGTAAAAATATGATTTGGTCCCTTTTTAAAAAACTCTTTAATTGCACCCAAATGGATTTAAAATTGATTTTAATGCAATTAAATCCCATCAAAAATTCAATCTCAACCTTGGCTTCGCGCGACTTTCTAATCTGGTCCTTGGCTCCTGATTTAACCAATCGACCATTAAACTCTTAATTTGCTCAATTTTGCCCGTGTACAAAAATCTATATTATTATTATTTTTTATTTTTTTATATTATTTTATATTATTATTATTATTATTTTTTTATATATATATTTTTTAGAAAAATAAAGAGTCAAAATTGGGTAGCAACAGATGCCCCCTCTTTACAATGCTTATTACTAAAGTCTTGTAAAAGACTTTAAATAGTAAGTGTTGTAAAAAAAAAAAGGGATACCCGGGTTAGCTGTTAGAAGGGTCTCATTTTTTCGGGTGACCAACCCGAATATTGGTAAAGGGTCTCATTTTTCGGGTGACCAATCAGAGTTAAAGTCTCATTTTTATCGGTGACCGAATAGTGGTTAGAAAGGGTCTCATTTTTCTGGGTGGACCGAACGGTTAGGGTTAGAAGAAGTCCTGGTTAGAAAGGTTAGAAAGGGTCTCATTTTTCGGTGACCAGCAATCGGTCTCATTTTTACGGGTGAAGGACCAAGGGTTAGCAAAGGTCTCATTTTCGGTGGCATCTTAGTCTCATTTTTCGGTTGACCGACCGTTAGCTCTATTTTTTCGGGTGACCGGTGGTCTCATAGAATTAGGGTTAGAAGGGTCTATTTAGGCTCATTTTTCGATTATTCTGGTGACCTGGCTTAAGCTATGTGGTCTCATTTTTCGGGTGACGCATAGCATGGTCTCATTTTACGGTGACCGACTTGGCTAGCATGGTCTCATTTTTCGGGTGACCTAACGGCTAGCATAGTCTCATTTTTCTGGGCGATGAAGTAGTTGGAGATGGTGATGGTGGTTTCGTTATCTTGGATGACTTACCCATCTCGAGGAATGAAGCGACATTGGACCTCAATTCATATTCTCTTCCATGGTTTCGTTCACCTGGGATTCTGCTTCTCCATATTTTCCAAAATTTGAGGTGACATACTTTCATCAAATATAACGTGTATGTTTTCATTAGCTCTTTTGAAAACATAGGTACCCTTTCTCCAATGCTCCATTATCATAGGATGCCTTTGCCTAATCTTCAAAGCTTTGCAGGCTTCTCTGATTGGATGGCTCATTGAAGTTTGTCATAAGTCATTCATCCACTCAACGCAAGCGCATTGCTTATTATGGGCTATCTGTGATTTGCTTTTATCCAAAATCTGACCATGCCCCCAAGCGTGGTGTTGCTTGATTCATCATGAAGGGGTGTAACAAGTCATCCATTTTATTTGATTCTTTCAATAACAGTTCTTGGACTTGTGTGCATTCTGCTAACAAATTATTGCAAGACTTTCCAAATGCTGACTTCATCTTCGGTTGTCCATCAGTCATGGAGTTTTCATCAATTGTATTTCCATATGTCCTCATTAACCTTGAATTTTTGCAAATGTGATCATGCAATCTGAAACTCTTCGCAGTAGACTCAATTTCTTCTAAACAAATTTTCCTCAATCCATGTGAAGAATTCTAATGTTGTCATTAATGAGGTTTTTCTTCTCATGTCCATGTTATGAACTGAACCTTGAGTCGATGGGCTTCAAAATCAGTTATCCCACAATTAGTCTTGGTGGCCCATATACTTTTCGACCTTTATCAACAATGCAACTCATGCGACAGTATATTTTGGAGACAACCAAATCCGCAAGTGAGTTGATATTTCTGAAGGTA
The DNA here is from genome assembly GCA_015731905.1 of Salix dunnii. Lineage (NCBI taxonomy): Eukaryota > Viridiplantae > Streptophyta > Magnoliopsida > Malpighiales > Salicaceae > Salix > Salix dunnii. Next base: position 10,500,996 of record CM027666.1, on the reverse strand, counting down.
CTCCTCAAATGCGATGTTAATCTCAACCGTTGTTTGAGATTATATTCTGCTTAAGCAATCCTGCCTTGAGCTAATGCTCATTCATCTACTGGTCACCAATATATATTTTTTATCGCTATGATTTTGATGAATTCCACTGAATCATTATTTGCTTGTGTTTCTTGCCCCTAAGCTAATGTGAAATTAGTTGTATTTCTATCAAAATTCACATTTTGGCCTTTGACTACTGGGCTTTTCAATGATAGTAAAACTATTAAAGTCAAGGATTCTGTAAATCCGATCAATGTTTTCTTTGTTTGTAAGTCATCAATTCTTGTAATAAGAATTCTTGGCTGAATTGATTGAGAGGTTCTGAAATATCAGGTATGATTTTTATAGAGTGAGAATCCACAGGCTTAACTAAATCCTTCTCCATCCATAGCAAAAACTCCTCCTGAAAACAAATTCTTCACCATATAAAAACCTTTGTAGTTGGGGGCCCATTGACTCTGATCTCATCCTGGTACAAGTAATATTTTCTTCAGTACCGGATCTCTTTCTTGGAATTTTTTTTTTTTTTTTTTGAGGTTAGATTTTCTGTTCATGTGTTTTGGCCATCCTTCTTAGGTATTTGTTGATCAAATTCAATTATTCATATCTGACTTCTGCCCCATTCTGCTTCATCTAGTTGTCTATTAATATATATTTTTGACATTCTTATTAACAACTTCTACCGCACCTTTCATCTTTAGTCTATAAGGTGAGGATTTTGAGAGTTCTATTATTAACTTCCCGTTGATGTTCTGTGCATTATCAGTTATAATCTTTGATGGTGATCCCTACCTACAAATCAAATCTCTCTCAATGAATTTTTTTTTTGACCATTTTTTTTTTATATGAGCAAATGACTCAGCTTCTCCCCATTTGTAAAGTAGTTGGTAGCCATGAGAATGAACCTATGATCATTGTTGGCTTTTGGGTTGATGGGCCTAATCACAACAATTCACCACATTGCAAAAAGGCCATGGAGATATCAAGTTAAACATAGGAGCCGGAGGGGCATCCATTTTGTCACCACGATCTTGATACTTATGACACTTGCGGATCTAGTTGATGTGATCCCTCTCTAATGTCCTCCAGAAATAACCAGTTTTCTGCATTTTTCTAGCCATCATATGTCTATTAGTATGGGTCGAGCGGATCCTTTCCTGGACTTCCCGAAGCGTTTTTTTTTTTTTTTCAGCTTATCTGGGCAGCTTAGCAAAGTCCCATCAGATGATTTCTTATACAAAACCTCCCCATCAAGGTAAAAAATCCATTGTTAACTTCCTCAAGGTTTTCTTCTCTTTTTGGATGCCCCCAGGGGATAAGCCTGGTTTTGGATGAAATTCTTGTTATCATAGTACCAAGGGTTTCCATCTATTTCTCCTTCAACTGAGCAGCAATGAGCTGGTTTATTTTCTGATATCAATGTGTATCAGCTGTAAGTTTTGTTCTGAGTTTATTCTAGCCATAGAAGCTAGTATGACCAAGGCATCGACAAACTGGTTTCCTTTCCTTCCTAGATGGGTGAACTTTATTTCCTCAAATTCTCCAACTAGTTTAGACAGGATTTCCTAGTAAGGTATTTCTTTTCTTTGGTTTGTCATTCTTCTTTTCCTTGACAAATAATTACCATTGAGTCTCCATACATGTCTATTTATGTTCGACCTTAATGCAACTTCTAAACCAAGAATACAGGCTTCATACTCAACAGTGTTGTTAGTGTGCCTGAATTATAACTTAATTGGAAACAAATATTATTTCTTGTCAGGAGAGATTATCATTTCACCCACTCCATCACCACATATATTTCACCATTCTGGTTTCCTTTCTTCGCCTGAAAGTACATCTTCATCGGGAAGATCAAAGTCTAATGACTCATAATCTTCTATAGCATATCGTACTCGGCTAGTAGAACTTATCATCTTGCAATTCGGCTGGACCAGTAGGGGTGGATTTAACTGCTTGATTTTTTAGAAGCCTCTTCACACTCTGCATTCCAAATCCTGGGATTCTTTATTGACAGTTTTTTTTCTTTTTTTCTTTTTAGCTTGAATAGCCTTTATTTTATTTTTATTTTTATTATTATTATTTTTTTTTTCTATCCTCTTGTCACTTACCACAAATCCTAACAACTTCTCTGATTTCAAGCCGTATGGACATTTCACGAGGTTAAACCTCAAACTTAAACTTTCAAACAATTTCTTCAATATTTGGACGTGATTCTCCTCTTCTCCAGATTTAGCAACCTTGTCATCCACATATATTTCAATCATATCGTGAAATAAAGTCACCATAGCCCTTTGGTCTCCACAAATTTTAAACCCAAATGGCATGACTTTGTAACAGAAGGTTCCTCATGGTGTCACAAAGGTTGTCTTCTCCTCATCTTCTTATGCCATTTTTATTTGATTATACCATGTTAACCCATCCATAAAGGGAATACATGAAGCTATGAGCTGCAATGTCTACTAACATGTCTATATGTGGTAGCGAAAAATTATCTCTAGGGCCAGCACAATTTTAAATCTCTAAAATCCCTACAAACTCTAATTTTGCTTAAATCGACCTACATCTTTTACTTTGATTAAACTTCTGGATGACTTCTTCTTACCTTTTGCTTAATCGGCTTGCATCCTCTTTTTCCTTTTAGCGGTACCATGTATACTATGATACCCAATCCACGCATATCCTCATGAATCCAAGCAAAAAAAACATCTACGTAAATCTCCAAGTTGTGTAGTCGAGTCCTTTCTTTCTGTGTGACCAGAGTTCTTATCTGAGCTCTTTCTGGCTTTCTTCATTACCCATATTTATGGTTTAAAGTTCCTCCTTAGCAGGTTTCCACACCTGTCCATGTTGTTCTATTAATTTCATGAATTCCTTAAATGTTGTTTCATCCCTTTCTACAACTATTATATATTCTTTAAAATTTGGTCATTAATTTTCAGTGTGAAGTGCAGGTGTTGTTGTGGAAGTTCTTTTTTTTTTTTTTTTGAAAATCAATGGAGCATCCTGGATCTCTCAATTCTGGAACTTCTCTCCCTCGGCTAGCTTTCAAATACATGTATGGGCAGCAACTTCTTACAGAGCATAGATGGTTAATTGCGGCAGTTCTTCATCCTTTCTTCCAGGTGTCATGGGTCCCAAATGTTTCTCGATCAACGATGCGTGCATAAATGCATGAGAGAGTGCATAATATAATGTATGATTATGATAAAAATGCTTTGTATAATGGGTATGTATACATTTCCCTTGTGAACGATTGATAGCCACCACCTCATGAATATAGGGTTTCTGGTCACATTGTTTTGCTATGAGTACTGCCTTTCGAGTCGATGCTTGAGTCATATTCACCAAGAGGCAGATTTTGTAAAATAGATGGGTTAACGCCCTTTTCATTAATGCTTGATGAGTTACTACAATTTGAAAACATGGAGAGAAAAAAAGAAAAAAAAAATTAATCTACTTCTCTTCGGCCAAAGGTAGGAAGGCAAAACTGTGATTCTCGATTTCCTCCAAAAAGGTGTCAGTCTCAGCTAGACTTCGGCGGTAGCGAATGATATCCCTTCCAACATTTCGTGCATTGATTTTAATGACCCGAGCATGCCCAGCAGCTTTATCTATTTGTTCATCCATCTTGGTCATCTTCTCTATAAGCAACATATTGGTTCTGTTTAATGAAGTATTGTTGGTATCGATTTGATCCTTGTGTTTTTCCATTACTGCTAGTTTCTTCTCCAGATGCTTCACTTTTTCTCTCTCCTTATCGAGCTTTGTTCTCAGAGTTTTTATTTCCTCTCCTTTAACTGCTAACTCTACTTCAATTGCTTCGTCTTTCCCGGACCCTGTCGAACGACTTTCCAACATTACATGCTTCTTATACAAATCTTCATACTTTTCAATTCTATCCATCAACTCGCACTGAACTTCTGCAAATTTCTCTTGGCAATATTCTATGCTCTCTTGGCATTCATTATCTTTAGTCTTCAATGCGCTGAGCTCGGAGCAACTTTGCATCCACTTCAGACTCATCTCCGTTAATTCTTTCTCCATTCCCAACCTAACATTCTTCTCCTCACCCAACTTTAACTCGAGCTTGGTTAATCTCACATCTTTAGACTGTATTTGCTCATCTAAAAATGCTCTCCCCTTATCGCCTTCCAACACCATTTCTTCTAAAGCTGCCTTGTCTTTTCTGCTTTTGCTTAATTTTATTTGGAGTTTTTCTATCTGTTTTCTCAATTCCTCTTCATTGCCAACCCTTTTTTCTCTTAATAGGTTTTTCTTCAATTTGAGAGGGCTTGACTTTTTTACTAATCACGGTTGAAGCAGTTAAGTCTCTCCATCTTGCATACCCTTCACTTGCACTAGGATCTTCTATATCTTTTATTTCCACCAAGACGAGATGCCTCCAATCTTGCCTGATGATCCGCAAGACCTCTCGTGAAACGGGATCCTTGATCCAACCAAAGAACTGAGTAATTCCCATGGTCCTCGGAACAAATTGCATGCCCCCATGCTGCCTTACCACAAGGGCGGGAGCATAACTCACGTAGCCGGTAGTCCCTACCAATGGAACCCAACATCTTTGCCCGCAACTCATTAGGACATCCACTGCTTTGACCCAAGGAGCTCTCCATTTGAAACTGCTACTGGGTAACACTTTTAGCTTTTCTACCCAACCTTGGTTGTCTAGATCTCCCCATTCTTCTTCCTCTACTATCCTCAATGTTTTTTGGTTGAACCACCAAAAATTATTAAAAACAGGTTTTTTTGTTTCAATATGGCTAACCATCCAAATATAGAGCAACTGCGTGCAACATCTCATTGTTCCTTTCCCGGCTCTTCTACAATGGTTAAGTGTTATGATGGTTTCAGCCAAAATAGAAGCCACTGGGTTGATTTTTGTATTCTCATATTCCACATAAGCAGCAGCAGCTTCCAAGCTTATTATACCTGTCCGACTTGGGAACAACACAAGGCCAAATATGCCTAAGGCAATCAATCTCTCTTTCTCTGATCCAGATCTCTGTTCTAGTTCAAACTCCAGCGTCTTCCATTTCAGACCAGCAGCCTTCTTCTCTAAAAACCTTTCTAAACTGGAGATCCTAAGCAGCTTCGACAGTTCAGGGATGATTTTGTCATATCTCAAAGGGAAATAAATTCTGTACAGATCATTTGGAAATTCAGTCAACATTCCGTACTCCTCCATAGTAGGGCATAGGTCTATGTTCCCAAAAGAAAAACAACGGTAGTTAGGATCCAAAAAATGAACTAGAGCTCGCATCGCTGGGCTTAAAACTTCTACCTTCGCAATCTCCATCAGGCGTCCATATTTTCTAAAAAATATTTCCTTATCCACATCCTGAAAATGGGTCATTAACTTATTCACCTCATTTATAATACAATCCAGATTCTTGATTGGTGATAGCCTCATAGCATCGCTTTTAAGGCAGTCTCCTTCAGTCAATTGTGACAATTCAGAACTTCTCCCATATTCCATGATGGAAAGTTTAGTAGTGGTGGCCATTTCGTTCACAAGACACGTTAGGAAATGTTTTTTAGGGTTTTTCTTTTTATGTAAAAATTATTATGAAGCATACATCCTAACGATAGGTCCTAGTTCCTTTACGTGAGACATAGGGTAGGTTTACTACTTGGTCTCTAAAGAGGGTCTCTTGCTGTCCCAGTGATCTCCCTCGTAAAGGCGATATGGGGGTTTAGCAAATAGTGGGATGGCACGTATACCAATCACTACCAGTCTAAACACTCAGCAAAGAGTTGGGGTTTACACAAACTTCAACCTTGACTCAAGTCATAGGTAAGCTGCTAGTCCCCCACTTAGCTTAAAGTTTAGTGTGTGCTCTCAAAATAATAAAAGTGATGCATGACAAGGCATATTATGATGACAAGAGGTAAAGATGCATGCTATAGCTTCTAAAAATATAAACCATCCATATAGCAATTATGAAAACCATAAAATATCATAAACAAACAAAATTATCAAGCTTAGTCCAAAGTCCCCAGTGGAGTCGCCATCCTGTCGCACCCCAAAAATGATGTGAGAGTGGCGTCGTGGCGACTTTCCCCCAGTGCGCGGGGAATTCAGTTGTCGGGGTCTAATTTTTATTTTCGTGAAAAAAGGGAGTCGCCACCTAGTATTATGGTTACTAGAAAACCTAAAACTGGTCTTTCAGAGATTCTAGGGTAAGGGACTGGTTGCGTAAAGGGAAGGTTTTAGCACCCCTAGTACGCCCTACCTAAGGTAAGCTGCTTGACGTTTGGTTTGCTTATGATTTGTTATGACTCAAAACATATGTTAATTAAATGGCAAATGGGATATTACTCTGCCGAATATTTTGGATATTAACCCCTTAGGATTTAATTATCCAAACACCAATAGTGAATAATATCATATTATTCCCGCCGAATATTTTGGATATTAACCCCTTTAGGATTTATTTATCCAAATACCGACAGCGAATAATAGCGTATCATTCCCGTCAAATATTTTGGATATTTACCCCTTAGGGTTTATTTACCCAAATACCAACAGTAAATAATAGCATATCATTCTCATCGAATATTTTGGATATTAACTCCTTTAGAATTTATTTATCCAAATACCGACGGTGAATAATAAATTACCTAAAAAATAAGATTTTATATTTTTTTTTTGAAATATTGGCCAATACCCTTTGGATTTTACAAACATGTTGTAAAATCCAAGAATGCAAGAAATAAATTTTTTCTCTTTGCGAAATCCATGCTAAAATACATTTTTCTTAAAATTCCAAGGTAATATATATTTTTTGAAACAAAAAGATTTTTTTTGTTTAAAATATGATAGTGTATTGGCCGCATGCAAAAAAAACAACACATTTTTCTTTAATAAAAATATTTTTGGAAAATTTTTATTTTTATTTATTTATTTTATTATTTTTTTATGGGGGTGGGCTGACAGCAGCCCACCCCCCCTTTTTTTTTTAGAATCTGGGCTGCCAGCCCAAAGGAAAATGGCCTGGGCTGACAGCCCAGCATACTTGAAAATGGGCCGGAAGCCCAGAAATATCTGGGCCGTCGGCTCAGATTCCTTGGGTCTGGGCCTTCGGCCCAGTCAAATATTTGGGTCTGCCATCGGCCCACCATCTCGGGCCTGGGCCGTTGGCCCAGACAATCTTGGGTCGGGCATAAACCCGACCCGACCCGGTTACTGTACACCTATAGTGAACAGTAACCGGGATTTTTTTAGTATGACGAATGGCGTACCTATTAACACCTTTGTGTAGAGGAGATCAAGGTGGTTCTTCTGGTCGTTGTCTCGTCGGAAATGGAGGCCTGAGTTCGCCGGACGGAGCCTCTGAAACTGGCGGGCTGGTGGCGTCTACGTCGGGTTGCTCTGTTTTTCTTCAACAGAGAAGATGGCTGAGCTGCTGGGGCTTTGTGGCAGAGACAATGGTGATGCTGGGGAGTAATATAGGTGGTCGCATGGTGATTGATAGAGAGAGAGAGAGAGAGAGAGCACTCCGAGGTCTAGAGAGAAGAGAAAAAAAATGGAAAATGAAGGCAGAGGGGGAGAGTGAAAGATAACAGACGCGAGGGCAGAGAATAATGCCCTAATTCACGTGAGATTTTCCTTCTTTTCTCCTAGTTATTTTTCCCCTGTTCCTGCCTTCTGTCCTCTCTCTGCGTAAACTGTTATTTATAGCAGTTTGAGACCCGAATTTTTAAGGAAAATGAATCAAAGGAGAATCAGGGAGGAGACAAAGGAGATAAATCAGGAAGAAGATCTTTGATGGTGATAATTTCAGGAAGAAAATCACGATTGATTTTGGTCTTTTTTGATAATTTATGGGGATGAAACGGGAAGGAGATCAACATTGATATGGTCATGACAATTTGAGTTGTTTTTGCCGTGATCACCGTGCATTTAAACGTGCCTGAAAAATTCAACGTCCATGCACGCCGGAACAGTGTATGATTTTTTTTAAATGCAATTTTTTTTTATTTTTAGGAAGGTAAAAATATGATTTGGTCCCTTTTTAAAAAACTCTTTAATTGCACCCAAATGGATTTAAAATTGATTTTAATGCAATTAAATCCCATCAAAAATTCAATCTCAACCTTGGCTTCGCGCGACTTTCTAATCTGGTCCTTGGCTCCTGATTTTCGCGATTTAACCCGCAATCGACCATTAAACTCTTAATTTGCTCAATTTTGCCCGTGTACAAAAATCTATATTATTATTATTTATTATTTTTTTTTATATTATTTTATATTATTATTATTATTATTTTTTTTTATATATATATTTTTTCAGAAAAATAAAGAGTCAAAAATTGGGTAGCAACAATTATAACAGTTAAAATTATTATCAACATTATTATCCAAATAGTGAAAATATTTAAATTGCCCTAAAGAATTAAAAAAATTGTCAAAATTAATAAAAATTATTATTATTATTATTATTATTATTATTATTATTATTATTATTATTGTGTAAACAATAAAATCATAAAATCATTTGATCCAAAAATCAGATAAAATTAACAAAAAAGAAAAAAAAAAGAAAAAAAATTGAGAAATATTAATTTTGAAATGATCACCAACGTAGATTAAAATCTCAGAGTTGAACCGAATAAAAATAAAATGATAAAAATTAAAAACAAATACCAAAAGTATAAATAAATGAAGACGAACAAAAAAGAAACATTGTCCAAGGGAAAAAAAACCCAGAGAAATCAATACTAAATAAAAAAACATAAAAGAATAAGTGTCAAAATGAAAACCGTAACAAAAAATAAAATGACAAAAAATATAAACAAAATCTAAAAGTACAAATATATAAATATGGACAAAAAAATAAAAATTCTCCAAGAAGAACAAAAAACCAAATAAGTTAATAATAATAAAAAAAGAATAAGTGACAAAATGAAAAATAAAATATATAATTAAATCCAATTGAAGGATACAAATGAAACAAATCAAAATTTTAGGACCAAAAAACAATAAAGGGATTTTAAAAAATATATATAGTGTAATTATTGAACTAATTAAAAGAATAAGGACCGAAATAAAAAGTAATATGCATGACCAATTTTAATTTGAGAATAAATTTACAATAAATTCAAACTTGCACACCAAAATTATTAAAGGAACCAAAAAGAAATAAAAAAAATCAAAAGATGAAAGACTGAAATGAAACTTACCATATATAATCTCAATTTCAATTCAAGGGCATAATTGAAAAAAATCAAAAGTTCCATTGAAAAATAAGTATTAAAAATGAAATCGAAATATTAGGGACCGAAATGAAATACATACAAATATGAGGGACTGTCTTATACTTCATCGGCAATAGGAGAGAGGGAAGAAAAGGAGGAAGAAAAATAATTCACTAGAGATCACACAATACTATTTGACTTACACGCGCCTTGTGTGGAGGAAGATCACATGGCAACGAAAGAACATTTTGCGAAGATGGAGTACACCGCACGCGCCACCTGAAAGACGTATGTGGGCGGAACACTATCGGCGCGTGCAGACGACGCGCCTGCAGTGTTCCGAATAAAGAAATAATAATAAATTGATCAATTATCCATATACCCCTTGATCCCATCCATAACTATGAAAAAAATCGGGGGTTAAAATTCGGAAATAACCCCGGGTGCTGGCTATGTTTGTTGTCGTTTAGGGGGGATAATTGTGTCGTTTCACTGTGCAACAAATCCAGAAATACCATCTGTGTTCCATGGAAATTTTGAAAATAACTCTGGGTCTGGACCCCGGGGTTAAACATTTCCGAACCTGGGGTAAAATGATCATTACACTGTAATAATGAATACTAAACTAAGTTTGAATAAACAATAAAATTTTACAAAGTAAAATACTGATAGATTTTATATTTTAGTTAAAATGGGACTCAGATCTCCTGCCACAAACGTTTTTATTATAACAAAACACACTCGAGGTAGATGCTCTGGCAACCAAAACTTTTGGCCAGGTTGCATTTATAGGATTCGAGGCCCATGTTCCTTTCTTTGATCCAGCTTCTTTTTATCGTGAAAGGGCACAAGAGCTTAGTTCTTGGTGTAATTTTAGATGCAATTTAGTCCAATTCAGAACGAATTCATGAGGCACAAGACAACGTTGGTGTAATTTAGTTCTTGGTACGGAAAGAATGGATTTTTTATTTTCCGTACTTATCATGGATGAGCATTGTAATTGACATAATATTTATTTGGCGAGAGATATTAGCTTTAGATCGTCTGGCTAAAACATAAGAAAATTGATAAATTCATCTTGAAACTATCATGCATATTCCTTCTGGGTCTCATACCTTTCAATTATCCCAGTTGAGTAGGATCTCCCACCTTTCTTTTATTTTAACCAACCAACCAGTCACCACTTTAATCTGCAGTTAACGATTCCCTTCTGTGATCTGTATTCACGTAGTGTGTATGAGGGATTCATCGTTAACGTGCCGGAGTGTAGTTGGCTCTAGCCAGGCACGTCCATAGGCATTCCGATAGGGAGGAGAATTGTATCATTGCTCCGTCGCCATGCTTGCATTTTGCATTGAACCAAAGGTGCTCAGTATTGAAAAATAAGAAATACAGCAGAAATAAAGAGTGGTCTAGAAAGAACAATGAACACCTGATGGGTGGAAGGGATAAGACGAGAGTATGGAGGGTAGGGGACCAATACAGAGACTAAAAAGGTATCCAAGAAATAAAATTGACAAGGGAAACAATCAGCCTTTGTTATACCTAATAATTGATTCTCGATGAGCCACCACCTCATGCCACTTTCCAAGAAAATGTTAATGTAAAAATGGATGGATAGGACAAAAGCTATGAAGAGGAATCGATGAAGTCTGTGCATAGAAAAACTGTCAATATTCCAAGAGGATCTAACGTCAAGTCTCTCTAATAAAATAATGACTCATATCGATTAGAATAATCTGTTGGCCAAATTCGTGGGCTCCTGTTATGATTTTGATATCCAGTTTTGGCATGATATTTGTGGGAATATGACAGGGGTCCACAGAGAGTGATATTTCAGACAGAAAAGAATGGAAGAGTCCATTTACGTATTGAGATTCATGCATGGTTTTAAGAGCATGCTATTTCCTACTTTCCCCCGTCTCCCATGGCAGCAGGCTAACACAGAGAAACTTCATTCAGGTGGAGGAACGTGCAAGGCACGTGAACATCCGTTTCCGAAACAATTGTGAGTGGCGATAATCAGATTATGGTCATAGCATGATGGATAGGATATTTAACATTTTTTATTTGTAAGAAAGAGTGAACTCACCCAAACTCGATATCCACTCACCATATGAATCCAAGGCCACAGGCCATAAAATCTGTGAAAACATACATATGAACTCTTCTTGGAACCCACTTCTATCCTTACCAACAACACAGATCATTTGACCAAAGGGTAACCAGCTTCAATAAAATTGCGACCTTTCGTCTTAAAATACTCAACCATGAATGCCTATACTTTCAATCAGGCATCTGAAGGGAGAACTAAACTTGTTTATCATTGTGACTGAAAGTAAATATTGTGTATAAAACATCTCTACGCTAGAAGATTAGTCGGGGTTGGAGAGGCTAAATGTTTCTGTTATTCAATTGGTGACCCCCAAGATGCTTTGAAATTATCAAAGCTACAAAAGTTTTGTGTCATACAGAATGTTTGTCAAACAACTTTGTTTGCCAGGACTCTTCGAAGCTCATGGGAAATTCCTTTTAGAACAACTGGTTTCTGAATGACGCCATTGATTCCAATTTGCAAGCATTTGTCCCACACATCGTCATCAGAACTTGCTGTCATGGCAATGATCAATGGCCAGCTTCGACTTCGAAACTTCCGGATTCTCACTGCAACTTCATATCCATCCAACTCAGGCATCTGAAGATCCAAAAGAACTACTTGAAAAGATGCAGCTGGTCCAAGAACGCCAAGGCATTCAAGCCCAGATGCAACAGTAGCAACATTGCAACCTAGCCTCTCAAGCAGCTTCCGAGTCACAGCTCTGTTCAAATCATCAGCATCAGCTAATAGAACTTGCAAGCCTTTGAAAAGAGAGTTGGAATGGGAGTGCTCTAAATATTCTCCGGATTCAGAGATGGCCACTGCAATGGATGGCCGAAGTTGAAACCGAAGAACAAATCCCATGCTTTCAGCAAAACCTTGAGAGTTGGGAATCATCCAGATCTTACCTTGCATCAACTACCAAATATGAGGTTAGAAAATAAATATTTAAAGGGAAACAAAAACAATATACAGCTATTCTCAGAGCCACATATATAGTTGCTTCAATTGAGAAACACGTAGCCTATTAACCATAAAGAAAAAGATTAAATTAGTTGCTTCCACGGCATGACTAGCTGCTGGATTTTTCACCCTCACCTCAAAGCACCAATACTTTTCACTCTAACATAAAGAACAAAGTTTTTTCCAACAATATATTTAATAGATGACGCCACCTAAGAGACAACTTATACAATAATGTATAATAACTGGTAATAGGTATTGAAATACAAAACTCCAAGAAAAAACCCAGCGCCAAATGACACAAGACCAAAAGACTCACTGACATTAACCATCTATCACTACAAAAAAACACTTAAATGAGCCATCTTCAGAGGTTGTCAGACAAAGATTGCGCTCAATATGAGTTTATAATGGAATAAGGAGACATCGTGCATAAATTCTGTGTAATATCGGTAACCATCCCTAATAGAATAGTGAGACAGAAATCCTGGGTAATATCTGTAACCATCCTAATCTTCACTGACATCCTGCATCTTGGACACAGAAGTGAGAATCCTACAAATGAGATGTAAAGATTTTTCTTGCAATTGATTCTAGCAGAACATTAGTGTCAGTGATTTCGTCATAGTACGGAAAAAAGGATATAGCTAAACGAGTGCATTAGACATAAAAAGTTATTAATTCTTACATGGACCAGCTTTTTGCATATGCTGAAGCTCAAGCCCTCCTCAACTCCATCGCTGGCAAACCTCTTACCACTGAGTTGTAACATTGAAGTTGAGCCCTCTGATTCAGAACCACTATTGTTTATTGCAATTTCAAATCTGATGTATACATCCCCGTCAGACATGCTTGGTCTCCAGGTTGCCCATCTCTGATCATTCCTCTCCTGACTTCCAATCTCAGTAAAAAACCGAAGCACTGCAGACCCTCCTCCATTGTTGTGATCAAGTAGGTTCCCAACCATATGCAAAATCACCTGGAAAACCCTCCTTTCATCACCCATAACATTATCCGGCAAGGACTTGTCAACCTCAATTGAAAAACCAAAGCCCCTATAAATGCACAAGCATTTGGCAAGGCAAGCTGCTTCTTTGATCATGGCATGTAACCCAAATGATCTCATCTCCAATGGAAATCTTCCACTATCCTTTGTTGAAATTTCAGTCACATCATTTATCAACGTTGATAGGACATTGCTAGTCCTCATCATTGCATCTACAATAATTCGCTGCTCACCACTCAAATTCCCATCCTGTATCAAGGAAATCAAACCCAAGATCGAGTGCATTGGCCTCTTCATCCCATCACTCATTACCTTCTGAAAAGCACCCCTAGCTTTGCTTGCCATCATTGCATTCATTTTGGCCTGTTGCAAAGCTCTGTTTTGCTCCTCCAACTTCTCCCTCATAAGTTGGGACTCTTCAAGAACTGCGGCATGAGAGAGAGCCACGGCCACCTGATCAGCTACCACCTTAATTATCTCTACTTCCTGGTTGGTCCACGATCTGGGTTGTCCACCAGGGAGAACCAATACCAATATCGCATAACAAGCCTGGACAATCTCAGGAGTCCCCCCTTTGAAATTGCGAACACGAAGCATTGGCATTCGAATTGCAGCCACAGGCCCTGGCTCACCAGACTCCCCATGGCTTGCAGCAGCAAGTGCTGAGTCAGGCCTAAGAATGTTTACCGCTTCACTTCGTTTAATCCTAACAACATCAGGATCAGTGATTGGAATTGAAGGATTATCTGAACTCAAATAATTACCCCTATTCAACTCATGGGTCAAATCCATCAGGGTTTTAGTCTCATTAGGCATCCAAACAGCACAGTTTTGCAACCCCAATGTCTTTGATAACTCAACAAGGGTAGTATACAAAATCGTATGCCTATCCAGCGATTTTCGAATCTCTTGAGTAAGCATACGAACATGCAACCCAGCTTCTTTTTGTTTCATTATAATCCCAACTTCACGACCAAGATCCCATGCCTTCTTCTTCAACATGAATTCTCTGACCTTCACTTTGAGAAGCAAAGGAATGAGAGTGAAAAGGGTAATGGCAGTGGCACAAGAAACCAGAGCAGTTAAAATCTTGAAGACAGTGAGGGCAAGCATGAGCTGAAATGTGTGGGGGCCGTAGGTCATGCCATTGATCAAATGGGTCAATCCACATAGAACAATGAAAGCAATGAACTCGAAGAGAACCCATTTGAATGGAACATTTGAGCAGCTAACGAAGTATAGCAGCTCGATAGGGATTGAAAAATAGGCCACAGCAATCAAGAAATCACTCACTCTTTGGCTCTCTAGAATGCTCTCTATGATCCATAAACTGCCCTCATCTTCACAATTACATCGAGAAAATCCGCTGTCGTTTGCAGAAGCTGATATCAGGAGTAACAAAATCGACAGCAGCCCAGGAGCTAATGCTTTTAACATTGCGGCCAATATGGGCTGCTACCTCTATCTCAATCCATTTATGAAATCAACAATTTTGAATCTTTTTTTTCCAACAAATTTTGCAAAGCAGCTACGTTTAAATATAGAAATCAAACATCTCCAGCTTCCATTCTCATTTCCTGTAAGAAACAAGAACAAAATTCCAAAAAATTAAAAATCCCATCAAGATTTTGGAGGAATAATTTAGCCTGATTCGGGGATCAACAACAAATGCGCATGAATTAATTAACTTCTCATATTCTAAACTAACTTCAACTCACCCTTTTCTTCTCTCCTCTCCCAAATTTTTAGTTATATAATTAAAATATTAATAGAAGATGAAACAGTAAGGTAGAAGACGACATTTCATTGATAAAAAAAACATCACATTTTGTAAAGGATGAAAAGTAAAAGATAGACAAAGGCATAGGCCAAAACATCAACCCCAGCATTAAATAATAAAAAACAGTTTAACCCTGAATTAAGAAATCAGCCATAAAAACGGTAAAACCCACCAACTTTCCCTCTCAGAAAAAAATAAACAAGACCCAGCTATAAGAAAAAAGAAATGGCTTTGCAGCTAACAAGAGAAAGAAAACCCGTACCTTAAAAAACCCAGATAGATCTTCTTTATTGATCTCTAACATGCAGTGACATATAAACTTACACGAGTTTTTTGGCTACACCTGATAGAAAAGAAGAGCCGAGACCTGCTCAGTTACAGAAGCCAACCCAGGCAAGCATAAACGTTGCTATACCAATACATCACGTGTTATAGTAGAAGCAAATCCCTGTACCAAACTCCAAAAATATCTCTCTCCCGGAAGAAGAGAAAGAAGGACAGATAGGACACGGAATTAACCCAAACCACCACCCGGTATTGCACGAAGTGTAATGGGCTGTATTAGGTATGTGAGAAGCAGCGAAAAATATAACAAAGAGCCCTTCTTTCTATCAAAAAAAAGAAAAGAAAGAGCCCTCTCTATCGTCAGTCAGAGGGAGAGGGAGAACAGGGAATAGACCTCTGTTTAAAGACAGCGTTCCTAGTCCCTGAGCAAGAGAGGTGTTGTGGGAAAACTGAAAGTATGAGGAACCTAAACAGAAACGGGTCCGCGCCGTTGTTTTGTAATGTAGGAGAGAGAGAGAGAGAGAGCGACAGAGGAGAGAATAGATATGAGAAGTGGGACCCGGTGGGGCAAGAAGAAGAGAACTTAGACGCTATTTTGAATCAGCCAGTCTCTGTCCTACTCTACTCTATATTTGTTTTATTTTTCTCTCTGTCAAAAAAACGTTTTCTTTCTTCTTAAATTCCATAATTGTTCATCAAATCTTACCTTCCAAAGCAAGAACCACCACCTGCCTCTTTCTCTTCCTTCTTCGGAGTTCCTGGTTTTTCCTTTGCAAATAAAAATCATCTGGACGGGACTTAGTTGGGTGGCACGTGGGTCATAGCTCTCTCACTGGGATTTCTTTTTTAATCGGATGCACTCACCTAGACTTTCTTTCCCTGTTGAAGCTACTTTTACCTCAGTTGTACTTATAAAAATATTTGGTGATGCCAAAAGTTATGTGAGACCCATTTAGAATTATAATCATATCATTGATTTAAAAAAAAAACAATTAGGGGGAGAAAATAAAAGTAAATGGATTATTGTTATTATTTTAATAAATATTTGAAAAACTAGTGTGTATAAATAATTTTTTAATATATATTTATACACACTCATATTTTTGGTCATTCTTTTATGTTTTTTTAATAATACTTTATTTAACCATGCACAAATAAATGATTGTATCACAAGTCATTAAAATTATAGTAATATCAAATACATCATTGATTTATCATTCTTATATTGTACAATATATGTTTTTTAAAAAACAAATATATTTGTGTGTGTTTTATACCATTATAATACATTTATTAAAAATATTTTTTTAAAATTAAAAAAAAACATTATGAAATTATTACATTCTTAAACACTTGTTAAATAATAATATAACACTTTAATGAATTATTAGAATTATGAAAAGGTTTTCTTCACCTCTTTGCAAGTGTACATCGAATGATTGGGAATAAAGTCTTTTTAATAATTTCTTTCATTTTAGCTTTATCTTTATTTTCTCTTGTTTTTGTTATCATTTTAGTTAGTAATAAAAAGGAAAAAAAAACAAATGCTTTTTTTATTGAAACTTGCTAATAAAACAATTACGACTAAAGATGAAAGATGATAAGACAAACTCAACAAGACTGATGTCATCGCACAATCATTGCTTATATCAACACTCGCTAGATTTGATTTGAAATTCAAGACCAATATATGTAAACATTTAAAAACTAATACCTAATTAGGATTTCTCTTCTTCGAAGCATAGAGGAGGGGGGCTTTTTGTTGGACTCTATAACCATTATAAATGTCTAATAAAGTTCTTTGCATGTGTGATATCTAGTGCAAACATGAAAAAATCGACTACTACTACTCTCAGCTTGTTTACGGTCATGAAGTCCCTTTTTAGTTGATGTTTAGTCTCGATGATTTTTTCTTCTAATAAATAGTTGTTTTTTTAACTAATTTATCTTTCAGTGCTACTACATGCTCCTAATTTATTGACATCCGAACCATCACTATTGTTTTGTATAGTATGGAGAAGTTCATTTAGTTAACGAACGTGTTGGCTTAATTAATCGTATCATCATGTGATCAATTAATAAAGCTACATCAAACTAGTTTGGAATGAAGTTGAAACATATCATTACCATGACAAGGATCAGCCCAAAAAACCATCTATCATTGTATTTAAAGGCTTTTCAAGCTATTCTAAGAAAGGGATCAGTGTGCGAGATGATTAAGATCCAACCATTAAGGTGAAAAATATAAAGAGGATCATTAAGAGATTGCCAATGAAAGAGAGAGAGAGAGAAACCAACCCCAACATTCCAAGATATGACTATGTCAACCTATTATTTGAGTGAACATAACCTTGACATCCCAAATCCATTTAGCCAAGTGAATCCAATAAATTATGAAAAGAGACAATCTTATGATAGTCATATATGTTAAAATTCAATATCAATTAGGATTTAGGCTAACAGGGTTTAGAGTTTATAAAAGTTTTAATATTACTAGAACTCCACAATATTAAGATAAAATTCTGGTTAAAATAGGAATCCCAGCTAATGTAAAAATCCCTGATAAAAAGGATTTGTAATATACTAGTTTATTAAAATCATTGTTTAATTAAAAGATTATATTCCTAGTTAGATTAAGATTTCTTTTAAGTAGTTTAATTTCTTGAATATTTAGGACTTAAAGCCTATAAATAGGCTTGTAATCAGAAGCATAATATATAAGTATAGAGAGATATAGAGAAGAGCTAAAAACTATATATTTAGAGAAAACACTTAATAAAAAAACATTATTCTATCATTTTTCTTTTTGATCCTTATATTTATTCTTTTGTTTGTTTTTATAAATTAGTTATCATACCTTTATTTTTCCTTCTACCAGCTTGTATCAAAGTTTAGGCTTGATTATTTAACATTATTAATCCAAACCTCTCATTTCAATATCCTAGGTTAACAAGGGACAGCTATATAGCTTGGTATATTCTAGTAAAAGTTTACTTAGGTTTCCAAGATGTATGAGAGACAATTGGAAAAGGCTTTGAAGATCATATAAATGAAGCAATATTGACTTCAGCTAAAAGAAAGGAAATGCTAAAGACATAAAGAAAAGATCAGCAAACACTCATAATCATCCCTCAATGTCTGGATGATACAATTTTTAAGATAGTAGCCAATGCAACCATTGCCAAACAAACTTGAAAGTTTTGAAAGAATTAAAAGTTAAATGTTATAATTATCAAAAGACAGGTCATTATGTTAGGGATTGCTAGATTTCAACCAAAAAGGTTGAGGAGAATGCAAATCTTATGAGTAAAAAAAAAAAAGAACTCATTCTATTATTATTATATAATGAAGGATGCATTATAAAAATAATATGTGGTATCTCAACCAAGGTTGTCAAAATCACGATTTTGACATGACTTGTAATTTGATTTCGAACTTGAATCATAAGATTGGATCGTCAAATCATGCCTAAAATATTTTTGTATAAAAATCATAAAATCACAGCTAAAATTATGTAGATAGAAAATCATAAGTAAAATATTTTTTAATGCAGTATAACACAATTATGGCCATATAACCTCATTAGTTAAGGTTCATACATGATTTAAAATAACTTAAAAATACATTACAAAACAATTATGTCCATAGAATTTCATTAGGTAAAAACTAATAAATTTAAGATAAATATTCAGCTGGTGTGCAATATAAACTAAAATCATCCTCATTTTTATTTTACTCGCTATTTCTAAGACTTGCATCAATAACATTATTATTGAAAGGATTATTAGTACTATCATTAGTACCAACATCGATATTGCTAGTACCAGCTCTAACTCCAGCAAATTATTTTGACATTAACATATAAAAATGATTTAAGAAAACAAAAAAAAATAATTTAAAGTAAAAAATAAAAATAAAAAATTTATTTTTTAAAAAATATTCAAGTATAAATTTTAAAGTTAATATTTAAATCAATACATGAGAATCAAGAGATTTTTATTGTCTAAGAAATGATCTATGCGTGCATTTAAAAATTTTGATTTTCAAACCATACATATAATTTTTCAAACCATTTAAACCATAACAACGAATTACACCATTAGAGAGGGGGGGAAGGGAGGCCTATGGGCTAGGTTGGTGTTAGGAAGATTTTCACCTAGGATCGTAAAATCGGATCGAACCGGTTTGATTTTATAATCCGGAATGATTTTTTTTATGATTTTTGTCTGATTTTAACACGGTCCAATTTTTCTACCTAATTTTTCCAGTTTTGTTTTAAAAACTTCTTTTCTTTGATTTTATAATCATACGATTTTTCGAGTCAACTCGTGATTTTAACAATAATGATCTCAACAATGAAGCTAGCAACTACATGTGTGGAGATGAGACAAATTCATAGAGCTTGATGAATTAATTAGAGGTAATGTTACCATTGTGGATCATTCAAAATTTGTCATCAAAGGAAAAGAAGGAGCATGGAATTAGAAGATAAAAAAACAGTAAAAAATATGGCTTCCTAGCAATTCTTGACAAAGATGAGAAAATATATGAAGATCATAAAAAAATGTATAGTCATATCTTTACAAATATCAATGAGCTTAACTTCTCAATCCTTTTCTTCATCTAGTGGAAGCTCAAGTATTGATATTTTACAAAGTATGACAAGAAAGATGAGATGCCCTAATGATTTATATGAGAGAACTAATTTTGTTAATGATGATATAACATTATATTGTCACCTTGTTGTATGTGATAATGTAATGTTTGAAGAAGCAATAAAAGATAAAATGATAAAAATTGTTATATATTAGAATATTGCATATATTGAGAAAAATGTTTTTTAGACCAACAAAAAAAAGAGTCAATAAGTGTCAAGTGGATCTATAGAGAAAAGAAGAATGTCAAAGGAGAGGTACAAGACACGGTTAAAGATAAAATATTATAGTAAAAAAAAAAGATTAGATATGATGAAGTTTATTCTTTAATTCATAACATTAAAGGTAAGCTATAAGAAATTAAAGATGTGCAGGCTATAAAGATAATCTCATTTTAAAACGTTATGAATTTGGTTGAAGGTTTAGAAAAACAAACATGATTTGAAAAAAATACAAGTGATGTTGAGTACTATTGTTGCATGTCGTTGGCTATAAAGATAATCTCATTTTAAAACGTTATGAATTTGGTTGAAAGTTTAGAAAAACACACATGATTTGAAAAAAATTCAAGTGATGTTGAGTACTATTGTTGCATGCCATTGCATGGCGTCCTAGGAGTTGTTTCGTTAGGGTTGAGGAGTCGCCGTCTAGTTATTCAGGGTCGTTAGGAAAACTCAATTGTACTCTAATAAAAGATTCAAAAGTAAAGAACTAATTACATAAAAAAGATATTAACAACCTTAGTATGACTTACATGAGGAAGTTGTATTGCGTATTTTGATGTGATTTGAAGTTTCAATGTGTAGTATATATCCATGTGAATAAATATAGCTTTTTAAATTTTATCATAGGCTCATATATCCAAATAAATTCTTATGAAAAAGATCCATGTAGATTCTCTAAAAAAGGATCACCTATCTTGGAAGATAAATGAGTTTTTTACAACTGATGTGTCATAAAAATATTTCATTTAAAAATCAATCACCACTCAGAATACACTGAGAATTTTTTTATTGTTTCTATATATTTAAATATTAGCATACTTGTAGATCCAATATTTATTATTTGAATTTAACCATTAATCCTCGTGAATTAACTTCATGAATTATTTAAATATGTCTAATTCTCGAGAATTTAATAGAATTGTTATTAAATCTAGAGTAATTTTATTGGAAAGCTTTGGCCGTATGCAACAAAACATATTTTTTTATATTGAATTTTCATCTTTTTTCTTTCAACAAAACAACAATAAAATAAAATAAAATAAACTGCAACACCCCCTCTTTCTCTTTTTCAGTACACTTTACAAATTATATAATATGTACAAATAATAATAAAAACAATTACAATTTGAATAAACATATAAAATTACAAAAACCTCGAGAATAGTGTCAGAACACTGAAACAGTGCGATCAATAGTGATAACTAGCGACACGTGGTTCTATACTCCACCGCTAGCGAAGTAGCAGAGTAAAGGGGTGTGTAGATCTTCCCCTTCCCTTTCTCTTTCCAGTGGTGTCCTTCAATGACGACCTACAAAACGAACAGAAAAACAACACACATAACATAAAGCAATGTTGCAGATCCCTCCTTTTGGATTTGTCATGATCTTCCTCTTAATTTATTTTTCTTTCTTCCTCTTCAAATGGTTGTTACGACTGGTCTAGGTCACCAAGGGGTGGAGGAGCTGGAATATTAGAAGGGAAGAGTTGCCAATTGAATGGAATTTGTGGCGGATAAGGGTCTTAGTTGAAATGGTTTCAAGAGGAGGACATTGGGGGGTTGATTATGGTAAAGGGGAAAAGTTGAGAGGCTTTGCCAGGGAGAAAAGGTTGGTCAAGGAGGAAGAAGCAGGCTGATGGTGATCGGTCATTTGACTGGTTGACTATTCATTGGAGGCAAGGGAAGGGAGGTTGTGCTGATAGTGAGAGCAGGAGAAAACAGAGGAGGGAACAAGGTTATTGGGTTGGTGGCTGGTGAGGTCCTACCAAAAGCAAAACTATTGTCATGTTCAAAGATAGGGGGAAGAAAGCCGGACGATGTTGGTCGATAATGATGGTAAGGGAAAGGAGATGGTTGTTTGAAGTCAATTGAGGGTGAGATCGACATCAGTAGAGACAAATGAGGCTGGTCTGTAGTTGTTATGTGGTGTAGCTGGCAGGTGGATGAATGGGGAAAGTGAGGAGGGGTTAGACTTTAATATTGGAGCTGATGATGCAACCAAGAAGAGAGAGAGATCTAGGTTTCTTTTAGGGTTTTGAGTTTTTTCTATATAGGGGGAGTTGTGTGTGTAATTTTTTCTCTTTTATTTTTCTCCCGCCTCCTTCTTTTACATACCTTCACACACACACACACACACACACACATAAACACACACACACACACACATATATAGTAAAATATTTTTTTTTGCTCTTTTATTTCCTATCTTTTCAACTTTGGTCTCTTTGTCAAGATATTTTAGATGTTTGATATTTTTTTGTTCTTTTCAAAATAAAAAAAAAAACAAGGGAGTCAAAAATTTAATAACAGTAATTAGGTTGAAATTATCTTTGTGAATTTTTTGGTAATGATGAAATACAAACAACATTAACAATATACTAAACCGTGTAGGGAAAGCATTGTAGCTCCCCACACATTTTACTATGGGTTGCTACAGTGCTTTCCCTTGCATTTTTTTTATGGGTTCCTTTGTTTTTTTTTGGTGTTTTTATATTCAGGGTGTTTGGGCCAGTTCATGAGTACCACAATTAATCTTTAAACTGACTTTTTTTTAATATTTTTTTTTCCACGTATACATTTTTTTTTATAACCGGAGTGTTCGGGCCAGCTTACGCGCACCACAATACTAATCCCAGGATCTTTTTTTTTATATTTTTTCTCCTGCTTTTTTTCCTACTAATACATTTTATTTTTGATAATCGAGATATCTAGACCATTTTACGAGCACCACAACTAATCACCGGACTCACCGGACCCACTTTTTTAATTGCTATAGTGTTTTCCCGCTTATGTGTTTTTTTTTTAACCGGGATATCTGGGTCAACTTATGCGCACTTCAACTAATCCCCAAACCTATTTTTTTATAAATGTTTTCCTGCTTTTTCCCCATTTATATATGTTTTTTTGGGTTTTTTATAACCGAGGGGTCCGGACTAGTTTACGCGCACCACGTCTAATCCCCAAACCCATCTTTTTTATATATATTTTTCTTTTTTTCCAACTTATATTTTTTTTGGATTTTTTTATAACTGGGGTGTCCTAGCCAACTTACACACAACATGCTCTCTTTTTTTTTTCATTTATATATTTTTTTGTTTTTTTAACCGGGGTGTTCAGGTTAGTTTACACGCACCACGACTAATTCCCGAACCATTTTTTTTTTTTTTACATTTTTTGTTTTTTTCCCACTTATATATATATACACATACCAAGCTGTCCGGGCCAACTCAAGCGCACCACAACTAATCTCTAAACCCATTTTTTTTTTAAATGGTGTGGTGAAAGCACTGTAGCTCTCCTTGCAGAACACTATTGATTGCTACAGTGTTTTTCCGTTTATACATTTTATTTTATTTTCCCTAGCTTATATATATTTTTTGTTTTTTAATAATCGGGGTGTTCGGGTCAGGTTATGCACACCATGACTAATCTCCGGACCTATTTTTTTATAACCAAGGTTTCTAAACCAGCTTCGCGCACCAAGACAAATGCCCAAACCCACCAAACACTTTGCAAGCCTAGTGGGTGGGTAAGACACCGCGGAAGTGACAGACATGCATAAAAAGGATCAAACCTGGGTGCAGAGGAAGGGAACAAATCCCTTCCCACTTTTATATATATATATATATATATATATATATATATATATCTTAACTAGAAAACTAAAGGAGATCAGGGTTTTGCATAGTAAAATTTATTATGCATTTAAACAAAGATTATAATAATAAAATTACTATTTTACCTCTTGGTAAATAGTGATTTTAGCCATGAGTCTAGGGGTATTTTAGATTTTTAATGTTTTCAGGTACAGTAAAATAACCATGATACTTTCTAATAAGACAAAAATCAACATTTAGATCTGGGGCTATCAAGGATATTGAATATGTTTTTTTTTTATAATATACAAAGACAAAATAACTTTCATATACATACACAAGAGAAAGTTTCACTCTCAATTTATACCACAAAAACTGAACTTACTATGTTTTTTAACGCAAGCTGTATTTAATATAAATAAAAATAAAAAATCTAAACTAAGAGTAGAGGTGTATAGATACAAAAATAAAATAAGAACTATCTCAGAAGGACAAAAAAAAAATCAAGGGATCGAAACCAGACAAAAAAAATATAAAAAAATAAAAATCAAAATAAAAAATTATATATGTTAAAACTAAACAAAAACAAATCTAATCCCAGTGACAAAGCACGGGTTTATGATTCGTTAATACTATTAAGGGAGGATGTTGTGGAAAAAAAAAAAGATGGGAAAATAATTATTTTTATAATGTACTAGTTTATTACAATTCTTGTTAAATAAGAATATTAAATTTCTAATTATATTTGAATTTTCTTTTTAACTATGTAGAACATAAACCTATAAATAAATTTATAATTAAAACATACTGCATAAATATAGAAAAATTAAAAAAAAAGAGATAAAACACACCTATTTTGAGATAATAATTAATAAAAATTATTATTTCTCTCTCTCTTGATATATATGTATATTTCTCTCTCTCTCTTGATATATATGTATATTTCAACTTTATTCTTATGTTTTCCTTCTCTTTCATCAATCAGCACGATCATCTTTCTTCTTTGAAGCACTCGTCAACGCATTGAAACCGCCCTTGATATAGATCAATAACGAAGTCAGAGGAGGTCTGGGAGATAATAAATTGATTCAGTTGATCGGGTGTCCTCCTCACAGCTAGCATAAATACCCATGGCGTGGCATCAACACATGAGCACTTGATTAATTCCTCCAATATTATCCTCTGACAATTCATTTGAATCTCCATCCGTATCTGACCATCCTTGTTTAAAAGAGTTATCCGATGCCAAGTTTGCAAAGCTGAAAGAAGATGGCACAATCTTGGAACCAGTCCCTCGCGCAGTCATCTTCAGTCCCGTTTGCTTCTTTTCTTTCTCGTTTGCTATAGACTTGAGAAAAATTAATTTCAGAGTCAGGCCCAAGCACTCTCCATACAGCATGAACAGGCAAGCATGCACCTCAGCCCTCAGGACATGCAGAGGAAAACCCGATGCAGAAAACAACTTTGGCCTTGAAGATGGTCGCAGGAATCTCTCCTGATTTTGTTTTAGAATGATAACATCGTCATCTTCCGAATGAACTAATTAGGTTGATTTATTTAACGGTGGGGCCGCAGCTGTAGAAAAGGTGGAAGTGCTAAATGGCAAAGGAGAGTCCCACCGGCCATGTGGAGAAATAATTGCTGGTTCTTGGACGTATTTACAAGGACGTGATTCACTCTCCAGGGGAGATGAATTTGCAGAGCTCACTTACTCATCAGTAAGTGTGCTGGCAGTATGTAATCCGTATGGTTGTTTTCTTGAAAGTATTTTATAATTGAATATATATTAAAGTAATTTTTAATATTTTTAATTTTAATATATTGGATTTTTAAAAAAGATATTCATTTAATATTTTTAAATAAAAAACAATTAAAAAATAAGCTAAACCACATTTCCAAACTACAAATATTCAAGAGAACATTTATTACTGTGGAATTATTGCTGGTTAATGTTGGTTTTTGTGCAGAAGTAGTATGGCGTGAATCATTCTCCAGGTTGCATGAATTTGGAGAGCAAACGGCACACTTAGCTCCTAAATAGATTCATTCCCTCGGGAAACCCGCCTCTTAATCTGCATGTTTTCCCTCTACAAGCTTGCACCGGTTTATCCACAGTTAACCCTGAGTAGGGTCGTGACTCAACTGTTAACATCCTGTTTTGTTACGCAGAGTCAATCAATTTGAGTTCCATGTTAGTCAAGAGTTATTGAAGATTTTAACTGGTGATTAACTTCTAGATATATAGTTGAAATGAGCATAATTCAGCTCTAAGTCCAACATTAAAAAGAACTTTATCCACAGTTGA
Source organism: Salix dunnii (assembly GCA_015731905.1). Lineage (NCBI taxonomy): Eukaryota > Viridiplantae > Streptophyta > Magnoliopsida > Malpighiales > Salicaceae > Salix > Salix dunnii. Next base: position 10,474,837 of record CM027666.1, on the reverse strand, counting down.
AGAGGAGAATTGTGGGAAATTTGTAGTTTGGGAGTGCGTTTGTTGTAGCTTATCAAAGTGTTTTTCGTGTTGAAATATATGAAATGAATTTTTTTTAATTATTTTTGAAATCAGCACATCAAAATGATCTAAAAACACCAAAACATATTCATTTAAAATGAAATTTTTTTTATGCAAAACGGCGGTTGCATCGCCGAACCAAACAGGCACTGCGGCCAAACATGCGTATGGCTGCTTTTGGGCTTCTTTTTTTCCATTTTAAATGAATATGTTTCGGTGTTTTTAGATTATTTTGATGTGCTGATGTCAAAAATAATTTTAAAAAAATAAAAAAAAAATATTATTTTGATATATTTCGACACGAAAAGTATTTTGAAAAGCAACAATAACCACACTCACAAACACCCTCTTAATGGTTGGAAACTGGGATCTACAGGTGCAGATGATGATGGCATGTCACGGGGAGGATGGGTCACCGGGTGCTGGTCTTTCAGAAGGCAACCCACCTGATCAACCTTGATCGTTATACAAAAATGGTTATTTTACAAGATTCCCTGCAATTCATTCTTGTACTTTTCACTACAGCTTTGTCATCGGCCCCATTTTGACACAGCAGAAGCAAAAAAAAATCGGCCAGCAACCCTCGCACCAGTCTTCGAAGATTGATCAAGTGGTAAACTTGATTCCCAGTTTAACAATAGAGCCCTGTGCACCATGAATGCCAGAAATTTCCGAATCAAGAACATAACTAAGACTGCATCCGATCCACCTACCTGCTTCTTTGGTGCAATAATGGGAATTGAAGAAGGCCCCATGATTGTATCCAGAACGAAGCTTCACAGAAACTTCACAAGAAAATCGATAATGCTCCCAATGATGCAATAACAGGAGCTAGTTATGTTAAAGACACGGGCCACCATTTAGGACTCGAATAAGATCATGTTCACGACTAAAGAAAATTTCCAAACAGCCGTCATTAAATTCGTGAACGTTATGAAATTTCTCGATCGGGACTCTCCGATACAGTTTATAGAACATCTCTGAGTGTAACCTTACTTACGTGTGGCAATCTGTAATGACTTTCCCGACCGAACTTGAACAAGAATTAATACTAGCTACTTTGAATATCTTCACCTTCCAAGAACATGAGGCGATCATGCAAGTAAGCTATTAGCTAGATTGATAATAGTCAAATGGCAAGGAATCAATTAAAAGTAAATGATATTTTTTATTTGAATTTTACTGCTTGTGATATTTTTTTTTAAATAACAGCTATACATGGTGTAAAAATGTTGTCCCAACCTAAAACATCTTTTCTTTTGTCATATCAATCCTTTGCATAGGAACACTCGGCTTTCGAACGTCCAGTTCCGTTTGGCTCCAAAGCTAGATGCTTCATTTCTACCTAATCGGACATCAGAAAATCAGCATCCCGAGACACAAGTAGAAGACCATCGTGAAGGAACAATTAGCATCAAGTGGAGCTCTTGTACATTAATGGAATAGGACTTATCGTTTCCCGTATTTTCTACTCCTGGAAATTACCACCTAATATTAATAATGGACATGAAAAAGTTTTTGTCGTACAGATGTTTTATGATTACTAGGGACATACATGCATCATCTACACGACAAATTAAAAGCTAACAACCGGCAGACACATACACAAACTGAAGTCTTACTTTGCCTTATTTGATTGGACAAGGAGGGAGAAAATTTAGTGGGAATCGATTTCAATAAATTAATGTATGTTCCCTCTTGATTTTGCGTTATTTTCAAGGGAGCCTCTCTCTCTCTCTCTCTCTCAAAACATGGGACTGGGATTCCCACCCATTGTTTTTGACTTGGGTCTGAGCTTGGATCTTAACCATGCCCCTTTCGTAGCCCATCACGGTCTCCATATACCGGAATATGGCCACAAGGTAACAACGGCAAAAAATTGAAGGACGATACGTCACCGATCTTATTTCGGATGGAAACCTACATTGCTTATGGCTATCCCCCATGCTTATGATACCGTGAAAACGTCTTATTACGGTGAACTACTTCACACATTGGTGAAACATGAAAATTTTGAATAATACATAAGTAATAGCTCATGTATGAAGAGTTTTATTTGAACAATAGGGTCAATAAACCAACTCGTCGTTTTATTTATAAATCCGAAGACTTACATCTGAACAAATCTATAAATTATATGAAAATTTAAAATACTTCAAATTAAATTAACTAAGTGAATTATAGGGAGCCGGGAAAATAAGACGAAGCATTGATGATAGAGGAAAAAGGACAAAGAGAGCACTAAAAAGATATTAAATAAATTATTATTATTTTTCTACAAAAGTGGGATATCTATATATATATGTATGAAACGGTTCCTTAAGTCATAATCAATGGAGACCAATCTAAAGTGGAACTCGTGGATAGAGAATATGATGAGGGCTTTAATGTCATCTAATAACACCTAAGCATATGGGAAAAAAATTGAAGAGAAAATGAAAATGCAGTATTGCGTGGGAAAAAAAAATTGTTATGAGAAAAAACTATACTACAAGAAGAAAGGGTAGGGACCTAATAAATTGTTGAATAAAAACGGTAGAATAAAGATGGTAGGGACCCTAATAAATTGTTGAATAAAACGAAACATATCAAATCTATGACAGTACTTGACCAGGAAGGTGAGATTCTTTTTTTTTTTTTTTCAGAATTATATTAAAATAATATTTTTTTATTTTTTAAAATTATTTTTTATATTATGAAAATGATCGAAAATCATCAAATTTTTTAATTTAAAATAAAATAAAAATAATTTTTAAATTTTTTTTAAATTTTTTGAATTATAGTGCGAAACACCTCCAAGTATTAAAGAATACAATATTGTTTCCGTGAAAAATCACCGGTAAAGGGACAGTGCTTATGAAAGGAAGAGAGATGAAGGAGAATGAAAGATCATCGGTTACTAATTATTTTTGTAAATGATTAAAATTATTATATTTAAAAATAACATTTATATAAAAATCTCACTACACTAGACATTGAATTCTGGAAATTTAACTCATTAATTAATTGCAATTTTAGTGTTGACACTCGGATAACATTGAGCGGGGATACATTCGGTGCATCATCCCCACCTAAAAAGAGGTAGAAAGTAATGTAAAGTCTGCTTCATGGCGTCATTGGTAACGAGGATAATTAACCGAAACAATCATACTGTCTTTCTTTCAGAGGGAATCTAGCCCACACGATTTTGAACAGACAATGATCGAAAATGATGCTCGAAAACGAGCATGGTCTTACATTTCCTACGTGCATCGAACGTGGCCTACAGATTGATGGCCTTTGAGTGTAGATTGATCAACTTATGGAGTGTGTGACAGAGCAAATTTGTTTTCAAAGATTTGACGTCCGAGGAAATTCGCATCAATATTCACCAGATTTGAAATATCTCGATAATAGTTTCTGGCAGGACATTACTTTCCTTCCCCTCATCCATTACTTGCAAATATAGTACAAATAGAGTGCTTGTCTACTGAAAAAGAAAAGTAGTTTTCATGATCTCCACGTTCATCCCCCTTGCCAACCTTTTAACATTCCATTCCATTACAGTGACAAAGAAACAAACTTGAGACATGAAGTCGTTTGCCTAGTTGGGTTTGCTACTTTTGACCTTTTATTCTGGTCGGGAAATGTTTTTATGTTTTAGTTTTATTATTGTTGGTATTCAGAACAGTTTACGTGTATCTCAATTAATTTCACGAGCCCAAAAATTAATAATCATATAAGCATCTAAATAATTATCATATTAGCAACCATATAACTTGAACCTGAGATTAAATGAGCAAATCTCTTAGTTCTAAATTTATACCACTAAACTATCTATTAGATGATTGAAATGTGTATGTTGTAGTTAATTTTTTTTAATTCTTATAATCTATTCTCTTTTTTAATAATCTAATAAAAAAAATTGATTGTTTTATTTGGGCCAAGTCTCAATCTTTTGATTAGTAAACCTATTTCTGTCTCTTTTTTTACCTGACGACTGCTTCGATTTGTTTTACAAGTAGAGTAATGTTATTCTCACCTCATTCATTGTAGAAATTTAAATAATTTTATTAACTATGGAAGCTTCTTTGTATTCTTAAAAAAGAGAAGATTTAAAAGAAATAATAGATTATACATAAATAATTTTTTAGTTTTTATATTGAAATATTAATTTAATATTTTTTTTCAAATAAAACACAACTAAAAAGGGGGAGATATAAAATGAAAATAAATAAGCACTAATGGGCATTTGCCAAGTGATTTCCTTATGATGGCAAAGTTGATTTGAAAGAGGGAATAATATAGATATGACATTTCATTTAGGAGAGTGATTTGAACTGAGTCAACAGGATTTAAGATGCAATGCATGCCATAATTAGCTTGTTGATTCCAAGACGAGGCGAGGGCCCAATCCTTGACTCGAATGGCACCGGTCTGAGAAAAATGGAGCTTTTCCGACCAGTTTTTTATTTATTATTAAATTAGATTTTTTAATCAATTTATGCCTGGATGAATTACTTTTATAACTTCTGAATTTAATAACTATATAATTTTTCAGTAATTATTAATCTTAAACCTAAAATTATAAAAAAAATAATTTTTTTAATTTTAAATTTTTATCATTCAACCATGTACTAGATAATTCCAATCAATTCTTTTTATTCCGTCCACGCCATTGTTTGTGACCAAAAACAACAAAAGAAAAGGGCAATCTTGTAATAATTTTATAACATTGATATAATATAAATGAAATTCCATTGATATCATGATAGATATATCTTCACCATTAATAATATTATAACAATAACTAGTTTTAAAAACTATATATTTAGAAATACATTCAATAAAAAATTAATAAAATAAACAAGAACAATAAAGATTATGAGAATAGAAAAAATACTTTTATTTCATATAATTTTGTAATAATATATATGTGTATAATATTCTCTCAACAATGCATATATTAGTAGGTATATGTACATAAATATCTATAAACATTAACTAAAACATAATTGCCGTGGCTGTTTTCCTGTTTGTTACTGTTCATTGTGTGTAAAATCACTGTGGAGTAGACATTTTGTATTTGTGCTTCGCCCGCGTATGGGCGCCTTTTTTTTTGTTTTATCCGGATTTGAACAGTGGATTAATGAAAAACCCCCCCGAAAAAGACAAAATAGTGCACGAAAACCAAGGGCTTTACCGGTTTTTCTATTTTATTTGCATAGTGAATCGACGAAAAAAGCTCCCAATAACAACAAATTAGCAAACAGTAAACAGGGCTACCGAAGTCTTTTCCTTACAGGTTTTTTCGTAAATCTCGGTGGGTCCAGGGGCAAGTCAGTCATTACCTATTATTTTATTATTATTTTCATATTAACTGCTGGCGCGTCGTCGTAACACACCAGCAGCGTTCGACCATAACGCGCCTTTTAGACGGCGCGTGCAGAGTCTTCCCGCAGTTAAAAAATAACTACCGCCACTCCAGAAGATGCCCCGGGAGGTCCTCTCTCCTCCGTCGCGGCGCGTTCCCATAATGTATATCCAGGTGATCGGTGACGGATGGTTGTTCACCGGTGGTCACTTTTCTCTCTCCTGCCGCCGCAAAGTATGCTCTGGTCCCTGATAGTTTTGAGAAGTTCATTTTGGTCCCTGCAGTTTTGATTTCGTTTTTATGGCTAATTTATTAAAATTAAAGTTTTATTATTTTCATTGGTGCCCTTCAATTAAAACTAATTATATAAGAAGTTTTTATTTCAGTCCTTATACTTTTGATTTTTTATTTATTTTTTATTCCTTCAATTTTTCCGGTACAGATGTTTGGATTTCTTTAATTTGGTCCTCCAATTCATATTGGTAATATATACAAAGTTTGATTTCAGTCCCTCTTCTTCTGATTTTTTTTTAAAATGACAGCAATTACCATTATTTATTTTTGGTCCTCCAATTGTTTTTTGTTTTAATTTTATCCTTCAATTAGTATTAATTTCATATATATTATTTTTCATTTTGGTCCTTATTCTTTTTAATTTTTTTATTAATTCATTTTTTTATAATGTTTATTTCTTATTTGATATTAATTTATTTTTTATTGATATTTGATATTAATTCATTTGTTATTTTTTAATTGTTTTTTATACAAATCTTTTGATTTTTTGTAATGATTTTCCAAAACAATTTAATTATTTGAATTGTTCTGACAATAATATTAACAATAATTTTAACTATTATAATAATCATTTTACTATTAATATTACTCTTTTTTTTCTCTTTGTTTTTTTTTCTTTGCTTCTTCTTTTTTTCTTTGGATTGGATAATTTTTACTATTTAACTATTTATGCAATAATCATGATGGTTTTAGTAGTTGTTGTTTTTTCTTTTTTATACAAAAATCTTTTCCTTTTTTTTAATGATTTTTCAGGACAATTTAATTATTAAGATTGTTTTGACAGTAATGTTGATAATAATTTTAACAGTTATAGTAGTGATCATAATAATAATATAAGAATAAATTTTCAATTTATTTATTCATGTTTTTGTGGATAGAACTATTTATTTTGTTTATTTGATTATTGTCTTTTTTTATATTAATTCATTTAGTTTGTTTTTATAAATTCTTAGATAATTTATATTTTTTATTCGTATTTATACATCTATAGTTTTAGTTTTTTTATAGTTTTTTTTCATTGAATTTTTTTTAATCAGTTCACTCCTGAGATTTGAATTTAAATTGGTAATCATTTTAAAATTAATATTGTGTCTTTTTTTCCATTATTTTTTTTTGGTTTTCTGTTATTTTTATTTGTTTTTTGGATTAAATATTTTTTATGATTTTACTATTTATGCAATAGTAATGATAATTTTAGTGATTTTTTTTTGTTTACTTCTGGATGATTTTTATTATTTGACTATTTATGCAATGATCATGATGATTTTAATGGTTGTGTTTTTTTTTCTTCTTTTTTATACAAAAATCTTTTGCTTTTTTTTTTAATGATTTTCCAGGACAATTTAATTATTGAGATTGTTTTGACAATAATATTGATAATAATTTTAACTATTATAATAATGATAATGATAATAACATAAGGATAGATTTTCAATTTATGTATTCATCTTTTTGTTGATAAAACAATTTATTATTTTATACAAATTTATAATTAAAAAATTCTATATAAATTTATGATTTTGTCTAAATTTATATTATAATAAAAAACTCTAACATAGTTAATATTTGGCCTTTATACTTTTAATTTTTTGTTTTCATCCCTTGATTTCTTATTATTACTATAATGATCCTTACTGTTATTCATGTATATATAAGTGTGTTCTTAACTTTGATTTTGAATTTTTTATTTCTAGAATAATAATAATAATAATAATAATAATAATAATAATAGTTTAATTAATAATTATTAATAATAATAATAATTTAATTGTTTCTCTTGCTTACTTTTTTGTTTTTTTTTTAAGGTTTTTTTTGCTCAAGATAATTTGATAATATTTATTCTTTTGGTAGTAATAACAATAATGATTTTTATTTTTATTTAATTGTTTTTATTAATCTTTTGTTGTTTATTTATTCTTTCATATTATTATTATTATTATTATTATTATTATTATTATTATTAATTATGATAATAATAATAATATCTTAATATTTTTTCATGCTTCCTATTTTGTTTATATTTCTTTCTCTCAATATAATTTACTAATTTTTATTGTCTTGATAATAATATGAATAATAAATATTACTCGCTTTTTGCCTTGATTTTTTTTATTTTAATTTACTCTTTGCATTAGATGATTTTTATGATTTTACCATTTACGCAATAATAATGATAATTTTAATTATTAATTTTTTAATGTTTTCTTATAAAAATATTTTGTTTTTTTTAATGATTTTCAAGTGAATTTAATTTTTATTATTATTTTGACAATAATATTGATAATAATTTTAACTCTTATTACAATGATAATGATAATAATGTGAGGATAAATTTTCAATTTATATGTTCAGTTTTTTTTTATCAATAGAACATTAACTATTTATATTTATTAATTTATTTTTGCAGATTTTTATTTTATATTAATTCATTTAGTTTCTTTTTTTAATTATTGAAGAATATTTATTTTTTTATTCATATCTATGTATCTATTTAAATTCAATTATAAAATTAACTAATCTTAATGCAATGAATGTAATAATTCAAATATCCAGGTCTTTTTATTTTTTTAATAACGATCATAAATTAATATAGATTATTTCATTAAAAACTACTAAACAAATACATTTATAACGATTTAAAATTCATGTATTTAATAAAAAAACTTGAACTTCATAAAATTTCTAGACAAATTTATTATCTTAACTAAATTTATAATACAATTTAAAAATACATATAATTAATATTTTTTATATTTAAAAAAATATTGTGCGCCCCGCAGCGAAGCGCGGGGGCACTGTCTAGTAGAGGAAATAAAAGATGTAGATACAAATAAATTTTAAGAGATTCAAATAAACTTTAAAAATGATGAATGAACATGATAATGAAGAGGTGTAAGAAGACAATTAGATATCCACATACTATATATGATTTTATAACACTCTCCTTTGAAAATTTATTATATAGCTTTATACATTGAAAACTATCTTATTAAAAATCTTATCAGGAAAAACCTAATGGAAAAAATGGTAATGAAAAAAAATGCAGTATGTATTAACCTACTTTCATGAATATATCATTTTAAATCCTTAAACTCGTATATTCCAATATTGTATTGCAACATTTCAAACGTTGTAATTGATAACGTTTTAGTTAACAAATATGTTAGATTATAATTTGAGCATATTTGTTGAGCATAAATATCACCATGCTTATCAAGATTATTTCAGTGAAATATATTTTGTTCTATGTCATTTGATGCATTCTCTTTTAATTAAGTTATGCATGTAACATTATTTTCATATATTATGATTGAAGTTCATCTATTAGAGAGTAACCACATATTTCATTAATGTATTGAGTCATTGATTTCAGCCACACATATTCTTGACTTGCTTTATGGATTGCAAGTATTTTGACATGATTAAATGGAGTAGTTATTTGCTTTCTAGATCTTCATGATACAACAGTATTATCACTCATAAAGAGATAATTTGTTTGAAATCGACCTTTAAATGGGTCAGATAAATATCATGCATCACTATATCTAGTTAATTCATGATTAATATTATTTGAATAAAAAAAATATATTCATAATTTCTCGTAGGTAACGAAAAATATATTTAAGTCTATTCAGAAAGGAGAAAAACTACATCTTGCTAATAAATCCACAAAGAATGCTATATCAGGTTATATATTATTAGCAAGATATATTAGCAAATCAATTGCACTAAGATATGACATTTCAGGACTAGGTAATTCTTTGTTATTCTCGTGAGATATAAAATGATTTTTTATTTTTACATCAAATGATCGAATAATTATCAAGGTACTTAATGAATGTGATTTATTGATATAAAATCTTTTAAAGACCTTCAACATTTAAGTTAATTGATGACTAAAAAAAATCATCCATAGATGCTCGATTTCCAAGTTGAGATAAAATTTTATATCTTCTAAATTTTTCATCTCAGCATACTCAATTATTAGGGAACTTAAATTCAAATGATAATGTGATAGATATATCTTCACCATTAACAATATTATAACAAGAATACCCTTAAATTAATTTAAAGTTGTTGTTATTATACATAAAATCAAACATAAAAAATCTAAAACTAAATAAGGAACTGTATAAGTAAAAAATCAATCTTTAATCTCCAGATCCTTTCTCTTTATGTATGATTATATATCTTCTATATAAAAATCAAATATTACATTTATTTATAATTTATTATTCTCTGTTACTTAGAAATTCAAACAATTCATTCGTATTGCAAATAAAAATAATAACAATTCTGTCATCTCCAATGCATGTTATTATGTTTTTTTTTTTCCTGTCAGGAAAAAGAAAATAACTTCTTCCTTGTAACTAAATTTTTAATCTGAAAGGACTTTGGGTTTACTTTATCAACTGATTATAGCGAAAGAAAAAGAGGTCGCTAGTTGTTTTGTCCGGAGCCCATAACCCCATCTCAAAACGAAGAAGAAGAAGAAGTCATTACATTAATCAATTGAAAGTTTGGTTATTGTAAACTTTATTATTTTATTTCTAATGATTCTTAATTAGAGTTTTATTTACTTCGATATATGATAAATATAACCTCACGTGTCCAGCCAATAACCTAGGATAAATGAAACATCGTAAAAGAAACTACTATAGTTGAGAGATTTGAGGCATTTTAGGAAAATATTGTTCAAATATTCGTATTCAATGTGAATGGCATCGATCACGTACACATTTCTCCGTGGCATTTTTAAAGAGAAGTAACAGCGGGATGCTTGGAACTGATCTGTACCCAGCTCACCGAGACAAGTATGGGGATGGCAAATGCTTCGATGCTCGAGGGACACACGTACATAATTGAGGTCGTCTAAGTCAAGAGAATGCACAAGAACCATTCATCGACCCATGTGCTCTCCGACAGAGGTGCTGCCGACCTAGCCTGAGCTGTGGAAGGGTCCTCTGCAGAAATGTACATGTCCTTTTCCCATATAGTCACAGCTATTGCAATACATTCCTCATGTCGAAATCATAGGAGTCACTTGATTCTTCGGCTGAGGTTTAACCGGTACTGATTCCGAAGGTGGACTCTCCGGATTCTATCAAACAATTCCGTCCTATCAACCTCTGTAATGTAGCCTATAAACGTATATTAAGAAGGTTTTGGCTGACAGAACTAACCGACCTTTGCTTTAAGGCATTATTAGTCCTCTTCAAAGGAGCTTTACTCCTGGCCGGCACGCCAAGGACACCATTATTATTGCTCAAGAGTTGATTCATACCATGATTAGAAAGAGTAGAGGTAAGGAGGGGCCTCTTGCTTTGAAAATTAATTGCTCTTGAAAAGGCTTATGATGGAGTTGCCAGGAGTTTTCTGAAGGCTACATTGGGTGAATTTGTTTTTTCAGATCCCATTATATAGCTGGTAATGAATTGTGTGACCAAGTCTTCCTTGTCTATTGTGTGGGCTGGGAAAAAAATACCATATTTTAAGCGTAAACGAGGTCTTTGTAAGGGATCCTCTCTCACCTTACCTGTTTGTGCGGTGTATGGGGCGACCTTTTCTACTTGTAAATAATTTTTTTTTATAGAAATGCAACACATGAATGGATGCCTATCCGATATAGCAGACAATGTGTTACTCTTCACTACAGCTGCTCGTAGTCGTGCCCGGTGCAATTAGGATGGTTTTGAATGATTCTTGTGGCGGTTCGGGAATGAAAGTAAATGAGCAGAAGCCCCGTATGTTTGCTGCCCCTGTTGTCCACCGCCGCACCAGGGAACAGATTTTGGGTCGCTATCTCGGAGTTCCACTCTTGCGTCCCAGGTTGTACAAATCAACTTTTGTCTTTTTGACGGATCGGATTTCGTCGAGATTATCAGCTTGGAAAGCAAAACTCTTTAATTTTACTGGTATAGTTACACTAGCTTGATCTACCCTTATAGCCATGCACATTTATGCTAAGCAGACTCTATGGATGACACTCCAAATTCCTCTAACAGACTGTTCAACAGGGCAACTCAACACTGCACAAGTAACTATACTGCTGAGTGAAGAGGTAAATAAAGTCAATATCCTCTTATTATATGGTTAAACAACCTCTGCACATCTGAAGCTCTTTGTTGATACTCGTCATGATAAATGTAATTTTCAGTTTAGATACCCGCCACGTGCTCAACAAACAGCTGACGATGGTCAGCCCAGTCCATAAACACTCGAAAAATAGCGTTCAGAATTAATGGCCTCAAACTATACGAACACACCCTTGTTTTATATCATTCCGCTCCGTCGCCGCGTGTGCTGCGAAAATTTTAAGTGCAATTGGATCCAGCCCAGGCTCAATGCTTGAGCACTTGGATCTTGCCCACGATTATTTGTAGCCCAGAACAGGATAAGAAAAGAGGAACACAAACCTATGATTTTTTTTTATGACATGTACTGGATTCCCACAATCAATGATTAGATAGTTAGAGAAAACATGAGTAATTAGTTAATAAGATAGAAGAGCTACACTCCTATCTACTATAAATATGAGAGTCTTTATAGTGTGGTTGTGCAATGAATAGTTTCAACTTCATATAGAATTTCTACAGCGAGTCCAGTTTTGAATCTCGGATTTAGATCAAGAGTTGCCAATACGACAGCTGCAAGCACCTATGGAATTATCTTGAGATATTTTGGCATTTCATTTATAAAAGGAAAGGCCTTTAATTTATAGTTTTTTTTTACATATATATTGCCTTAATGTGGTTCTGCATTAAATTTCATCCCCAAATAGCACAATAAATCAAATTTGAAGGTACAATGAAAGAGAGAGGTGACTGGGCAACGCGAGGTGCGCTTAATGGGCTGCCTCTCGCATTCTCATAATAACTGGGAGTTTTGTTTTGGTTGATATTTTATTTTTTTATTAGTATAAAATATTTTGGTTTTGAAGTATTTTTGATGTGTTGTTTTGATATTATATTGTTCATATATAATTAATTAATTGTATATATAATAAAAATTAAAATATTAATTTAACAAACATAATTCAAATTCAAGATAAATTAACTTAAAATTATATAATGCAAACACAAAGTCAAATAAATATAATATCAAAATTAGAAACATCTCTAAAAATTATATATTATTTAGTTCATCACAATTATAGATAAGCATGAAAAATAATTATCTAATTTTTTTTTTAAATTGTTTTTTTAAGAAGGTGCCAAGGGTGTTTCAATTTATTTATTTTTATGAAAAAAAGAAAAAAATTTTTTTTTATTTTTTATAATATCAAAGTTGACGCAATAATTTTTTTCATAATATGTATTTTTTAATTTTTATTGTTTTGATTTTGGTTTTCTAATTTTTAATATATCTAAGTAAATATATATATATATATATATATATATATATATATATATATATATATATATATATATATATATATATATATATATTATTCTAAAATATTATTAATATACATATTCGAGCAATAAATTTGACCATAATTTCTTGTACGGGCGGAATAAAAATTGGGGTAAAAACTACGCTATTTTGTCTCGCTTTTTTGACTGGTAGAAGGTATTCTGGCGGTTCCGACAGGAACAGAACGGACAACTATGCTTCACATCCAAATGATCATGCAGAAAAATGTATACATGCATGCACATTCTCAAAAAAGAAGTACATACACACATTGGTTCAAGCTTAAAAATATATATCATACATTTACATATTACATTATTAAAATTATGTGTTTTCTTTTTAAAAAAAAATGTTAGAAATTAATTCTTTAATAATTTGAATCTTTAGATTTAAATGATTATTTGATATGATATTAAAATTTTAATGATTATAAATTTGAATCTCATTATCCTCTACTGAAAACAAACTTCAGGATAACTGTTCTCTTAATTTATTATATTTAGTTGAAGTGGATGATAAGTTTTTATATATAAAATGAGTAACCCCTTTTTTTACCATGTTTTTATATCATTTATTCAATTACATCCTCAAATTATAAATTGGGTCGATTTCTATTTCTATGCTATGCCATCACATCACACCCTTTTGATGACAAATAGACAATACACACACAATATAATTAATAGATAATCAAATTTGTACTAAAAGTATACGGTTGAAATAATATTTGAGTAAATACCTGAATAAATTAGGTAAGTAAATTAAATACCTGAATAAATACGTTATAATATTTGAGTATAACGTCTAACATAATTAGCGAGTACTTTGTCTTTAAAACATTGAAAGAAGGCATTACAGTCTCTGAAAATAGTAACCTCTCCTTTTTGGCTCCTGGTGGTCATTATTGGCAAGGAATCACATGCATCTAATTCTTACGGTCACGAATAACAAATAGAGCAAAAGATTTTGAATTTATTGCATGATAAATTACACAATACAATAGCTAGGATAATTTGTGCAAGTTATAATCATTGATCATAATGGAAAATATCCATGTGATAGACAGTGAGAGGAAGCGTGCAAGAAATTGTTCCTGACCTATAAAAATCATCCCTTTCGACTTGAGCAAAATGTCTCATTAAATTTTACTAGACACGTTCATTTTAAATTTAAAATCATCCGAACCCCGTGTACATTACCTTCTATGCTAGATATGATACGTTATAACATCAAATAATGCGATATAAATTAATTGGTTATAAACAATTAAGTTCGTATATGGCATCTCTTTGGCAAACAAACTAATAATAAATGGGAATGTCCAAGGGACTAATAGCTAACAAAGGTTATTAATTGGTTTCATGATCAATGTTTCCTTAGCACATGAGCGGATGACTAACTTCTGTTAATAACTTCATGGAGGTCTACCATAATTCCAAAGATGTTACCGCTTTAATGTCTCACAGCTGATTATGCAAGCAGTGGTGATTCCTAGTATCAGGTATCCTTAGCAATGCATGAATTAAGTGTGCGTAGTTTTGGATTAAATGTGAAATATATCGTTAAACAAATTTTAGATAGAAAGATTATGTAATTAAATTGGACACTCACTGACTCACAATTCCCCAGCTAGTTCTTCATCTAGGTTTTATGTAGTTTTTATCCTCATGAGGCTTAATCTAATCCAATTAAACAATTTTGCGCACTTATCTATTTGACAGAGAGCGAATTGATCGAAGCTGCCTTACCTTCTGTCCAGGCAGTGGAAGAAGAAAATGTTGATTAACACTGTATACTAAAATCAAGAATGAAACTTTGATGCTACACAGAAACGCCAAATAAAATGTGTGTGGCTCGCCCTTGTTTATTAAGCATTGGTGGTTCACAATGGAGATAATTTGTAATCAAGATAGAAATGTATGCAATTTAAAGATAAAAAAAAGATGCATTGGTTAATTAATATATTCTCACAAATGGTTACATTACATGATACTGCGTAACATTATTCTAATTATAAGAAGCTGAAACATAGAATTAAGACCCCGTATGGCAATGGCCAGGCATGTTTTGAGAATGAAGTGTTAACTAGGATTGAAACACAAGATGGAAAATGGTGGAGTCTTTTCACTATGAAAGAGGTCAATTCTCAATAATCACCAAACATAGCTTATACGAGTTTGAATATTGAGAGATAGAAACGGTAGAGCATGATAAAGCCTAATTCTAATATAATTTGAATTTAGCCACACCAAAATTATTAAATACAATGAACTTAGCTAGGTCCCACGTAGAACTTGATTCATCGATTCATCTTTCATGGATATTGTGGAACTTTGAATCAAATATCATGCATTTTCGATCTCACAGCACACAGTACTCTTTATATTACACCAACGGAACAGTAATATGCACAGTGTCATCTTCATGAAATCCATATTAATTTCATTCTATCAAACATTACCAGCAAATAAGTACGTAAAACAGACATTTGTTCATTCTTGAAATATAGATTTACCCGTGTGACCCGTTAGCGGTCATGTCCAAGTCTAAGTTCCAGATCGACTTCATCATCGTCAGAAACCCTCCTATTCCCGTCA
Source organism: Salix dunnii (assembly GCA_015731905.1). Lineage (NCBI taxonomy): Eukaryota > Viridiplantae > Streptophyta > Magnoliopsida > Malpighiales > Salicaceae > Salix > Salix dunnii. The sequence continues at coordinate 10,459,117 of CM027666.1, read as the reverse complement.
CTATCTTGGATATTGGAAGACCCAATTTCCAAGCTTAGACCTTTACCCCAAAGCTCTTCATTCACGCTCAAAGATTGAGATCTCGGCCTAATAAAATCGTGGTTACCATGTTTGTAATTGCCATATGGAGGCTGTCTAGGGCTAGATCCTGCAGGTGGCTGAAAATACATTTCATAATTCCTTTGAGCCTCCGTAGACGGATTGAAATTTGTGTGTATACTTGAATTTGGTAACATATATCTAGGATTCTTGATTTCCTCGATGGCTTTGTTTGAAACTGATGAGGAACTTGCAAGGTTTTTGCCTTTGGTTCGATTAGCTCGATCTTTTCGATGCATGTTCATGTGCCCCCCTAAGGCCTGCGCGTTTGTGAAGCCTCTCTTGCAAAAAGAACATTCATATGAGCGATTAGCAGTAGTTGTTGTATTGCTTGATAAATCTTCTTTGACTTGTTCTTGGCTTTCATAATTTTCCTCACCTGAAGCCTCTGAGCTCCCTAGTTTAGCCGGCTCCATATAAATAAATATCAAGAAATTGAAAACCTTGCTGCGATGTTGACTATTTGACCAGAGATTTCTTCGCTTGAGATCAGTATACAAGATACAGGTTAGAGAAAGAAAAGAAAAGGGTTTTTAGAAGAATTGATCTAGGTCAGAGGAAAACAGCGAGAGGGCAACAGAAAGGAAAGACAGGTGCTTCTGAAATAGTGACAACATAAGTTATTGGCATTTCCATTGAGACTTCTGTGTACTTGCATTCAAGGGAGACTCAATTTTTGGCATTTGCTTTAGGACTTTTCTTGTTGTTCGGCTCTTGTGATGTATCCATTTCTCTATTAAATTTTATCAACTCTCATGATCTCTTTTGATCTGTTTGCTGGTTATGGGATTTTCTTTTCTTTTAATTTTTGACTTAGGTTGAGATGTGAATTCTGCCCATGTAGCTTCCATGAATCCTTTTTTTTTTCTTCTAACGCGGTTGTTATTTACCACTCGTATGATCAGTAATTACCAAGCTAATTATAGCAAGTGCACAAGGAAAGCTAGTTCCCCGTGGTTTGGTTTCCAATTTTGATGAGGACGTGCTTCCTCTACATGACTCTATTTTTATTTTATTTTTCATTTCACACACATGAAACCTTCCAGCATATGATATCATCATTCTCAATTTTTGGACGTAATTTTAATTAACCATACAGCTACTAGTAGCTAACGCACAGGAAGAACCAATTCTATTTGGCTTCGCGATTCACTTTTTGACGAAAAATGTACGTACCCTTTACATTTGAAGGTATGAAATGAGCCTTTCCAGCATACAGGATGGCTTGTTTTCATTTACGAGACACATTCTGATCAGGCATCAACATTGGACGTGAATGGCAATCTTAATCTTACAACCCCAGAGGAGATGGTAATGCTAATACTATAGGAGAGGTTCAATTAAATCTAGCCATATAAAACAAATGGTAATGAGAAACCGCGTGGCATTGTGTTGGGAAAAAACCCCTCTTAGGTGCTATAGGATGCAATTATGTGTTGCTCAAAATGTGTATGGCCTTGCTAAAACTGTAATCCTAAATTGAAATCTTTAACTTACATCTCACTGTGTTTTTATTGCACCTACATGGCTACTTGAATTCAATTTTGTGCGCGTGTCTCCTATTCATTGAATCAATTATACATTCAATTCCCTTTCCTTTCATCCCCGATATATGGCGTAGATAACTTGAATGCTGCTATAAAGGGGAAAAAAAAAGAGGAGATGGCATGTAAATACCATTAGCTCGTACAATTATAAATTGCATAAAACGTGACATAATTGCTTGATCGATCATCCATGGTAATCGAAACTTGTATTAATGTAGTATTTCAAAGCTCACTCGTGCAATTTTGATGCATGTCCTAGTTGATTTCCCAACGCCTCATCTCTCATTCTTCTTGTGACTTTGCTAGCTAGTTTCAACAAATAAACATATATAGTAATAATTACTCAATACAAAATCAAACGAAAGGGAAAGAGGGAGCTTGCAGCTCGATAAGAATGAATTGATGCAACTTAATACTCAACTTTTATTGGAAAATTAATCTCGAACATACCATGTACGTGTCTTTCATTGTGATTACTTGTTTAGCTGTCCCCGGCCCCTTCTTATTAAGTAGCTGGTTGTCATTCTTCTACGATTGAGAGACGGCAAAAACAGCGCATTGACAGTACTTGACGTAGCTTAGACCATGTCCTTTTTTTATTTCTGTTAAACAATTTTGACCGTGTCCTAGAAATGACTCATAGTTTTTCGTGTTTATGTATTGATTATAAATGCAATATCTACTGATTAAAATTAAATAAAAAACACTATCTTGACAAGTGGAAGAAGGTCATCGATGACAACAGCATGAGTACAGTAATATCACTTAGTCCCGGTTCATTTGCAATTAAGCTTTTGATAAAAAATTGACCCAGCAAAACACGATGTTCAAGGTTTTTCATATATATATACACACACAGTAATTTGTTTTTCGATAGTAAGAAGCTTACTTCTATGAATGAAAATCTTGTTTAATTTCAGGAGCTTAATCACTGGAGACGTTTCAAAAACAATTAATGACCTGGAGTGGGTTAAACATAAAACTTTATTTAGTTGACTTGTTTGACCTTAACAGGTCCTTATCAAATATATTTACATTATCTGTATTTATGATTTTTTTATTAAAAAAACAATTTATTTCGAGTTCAATTATAAATAATTAAATATCAATGCGTGTAATGAGTGAAGTTTGACAAGCAAAACCAAATCGAACGATATCTTTAAGCTTAAGAGAATTAATGAAAATGCTTTCCGGTAAATTATTGGTTGATTCTGGTCAAATTGACCGGACTTGGTCATAAGCTATGAGTACAGCGTAGGGTTTCACTTTTCTTTTTTTAGATTTTCTTGTATGATCTAGGCAAGGTATACTGTTGATGGCTTGATTTTTTAAGAATTTCCATTCATAAACTTCTAGCTAGGCATGTTGCAGTCCTTCCTTCTTACATCTATCGATTGATTATATAAGGAACGGTCTTGTCTTTGGGACCAAGGATAAGAAAGGGCAAAACTTTGCTGTCATGGCCATCAAAATGAAGACAGTAAGGTTCTGGCTACATGCATCATAAACAATTTTAAACCATCCAGATGCCTTGTGCTTGTATTTTTTTTGAGATTGTCGGTTTGCTCCTTGTCCAGATTTACAGCTGAAGTTTTCAACACGTTGATGTATTTACTTTTTTTGCTTTTAAACAGTGCGATCTCGTTAACCTATTCAATTTTGACATTGTTGTTGGATTCGATCTGCTCATCCAGATTTTGAAGGTCCATTTGACATTTTCTCAACAATATTTTCTCAGGGCTAGGTGCAGTGATATTAATTATAGTAGCAAGAGGTGTTATGTAATAATAAAGAGTTTATGATCCGTATAATATATCTTAAATTTAAATCAGGATATGTATTCATTACCAGGAAGATCACTTTGCATCCTGTAAATTAAATTAATAGCAACGAAACATTGACAGCATCCATTTGTGACCTCTATGGTGAAAAATACAATTGGGTGTAAAGAAGCCTCCTGTGAAATGGGCCGTAACTGCAAACGATGAGCCCGTGTTTCATTCTGCTCTCTCAGGCCTGGCACAATACTCGAAATCGTTTTGGTTACCAAGTGATTTAGACCCGCGAAAGCTCGCTCACCCCATTAAAGGTCTATGGTCGTACATTGGCAATCAGTTGGGATTTTCCACGAAAGTAGAATTCGATAAAAGCCATCTAAGTCGCCAAAATTCCAATTTCAAAGCCTGAAGTTTGAATTGATGTTTGATGGGTAGCCAGGCTTTAATGGTGATGTAAAACATAATTATTTAACCCTGCTCGGGGTTGACTTGGTTAAAAAAACTAGATCCTGGATCCAATACGTGCGGTAACAAGCATTCCGAGTTAATTAGTCGTTTCTTCTTCAAAAGCTTCGCTTCAATTTTCTAGGAGGGATCGGTTGTCTTGAAGAAGTAGCAGTGAAGCTACCAAGTGTCTACAAAATTGGATGTGGTGGCCAGGACCAGCTACCAGAAATATGGAATCTGCTTATTTATGATCATATATAATCACACTTGGAAAAAATACCTTGCTATATATATATGGAGTACTGCAATGGCTATCTTTCCATCAAGATCATACTGATGCATACGACCATGGTTTAAATCCTGCTTGGGTTTTCCTTGTCACTTCGGTGAATAACGACACACAGAGAGAAACACGGATCTCGCGTGCCCATTTTGGAGCGGTGCACGTATTGAATGTGCATCCGATCGAGTGCATATGTTCTTGAAAGCAATATTGCACGAGGGAGAAGGTGTGAAACAAAAGATTGGTTGGGATTCGGGAATATTGATCGGAGAGATCGATGGTGATGTGCGCCGACTGGGGAAAGGCTTTGCTTTATGCCATCCCCTCCACTCACTTTCACTAAAATAAACACTCAGCTAGCTTAATGGTCTCTACTCTTTCTTCCCGATTTTCACCATTCAGGTGTGGGGAATGAGCGGGCTCCCTTTAAAAGTACCCGCATTTCAACTAATCAAATGCTATCCCTTCATGGCTTCTTTCTTCTTCTTTTTTACCATGCGTATTTAGATGTTATAATAATAAAAATTAGGTGACACTAAATTTCTAATATTGTTTGTTTGATAGTGTGCTAAAAATATATCAAAAATTAATATTTTATTATTTAAAAAAAATATTTTTGATATTAACACATTAAAATGCTTTGAAAACACTACAAATTTTTTTTTTCAAAAATATTTTAAAACGTAATCTAAATATGGTATAGATAAATATCAATAATAAGCACTGCTAGATTTTAGATGAAATTACAATAGGATTCAAAAATATTCTGATATAATAACGTAACATATTTTACTGATGGAATTACCATCAAAATCTGTTCATCGATAAATGTCGGCAGTACACACTAATGGATTTTAGGTGAAATTATAATACGATTCAAAATATTCTGGTATGATATAGTGATATATTTTACTGATAGAATTACCAACAAAATAGTAAACACTGATGAATTTCAAATGAAATTACCATGAAATCTTGAATGGAAAATACTGATAAAATCACCAAAAGAAAATATATAATTCAGAAGGAATCACCGATGGAATAAAATTACTAACAGGGCGTTTTATCAATGACAGTTTTCCATTTTATGTGGTTGTTGAGAATACAATTACCAATAAAAATCACATGAAATTAATAATGGATATTTTCGTTAGTAAAACTGTTTATTCTGGTGTTGAATATTATAAATAAAATGCTTGTGCCAATAATGCGTCCTTCGAGTAAATCATTTGACCATTTTAATGAGTTTAAAAAAGAGTTATACTGTGTGGGATAAATACTATAGCTATAGACACAGATTATTGTGGATTGTAATAGTGTAATTACCTTTTTGTCTCTCAGTGCGTTAAAATTTAACTCTGGACCTCAGGGGTAACTTAGACTTTTCTATGGAACCGGTTGATATTTTCTGATTGTATACGGTATTTGTGTCCCTTTCTAATTGTTTTGCACAGTAAAATTATGGTTTTACCCCTACTATCAGACAAAATAGTGCTGAGTGGGCAAGGAAATTTTTTATTTTTTAGTTTGTCAATGAACAATTAAATAACTATTATATCATTTAATAAGACAAAATATAAGAGTTTTGGTTGAGCATATTTATAGTTTTTCAACGCTTACTACACAGTGAAACTACGAATGTGCCATTGGAAAAGACAAAATTGAAGAGTCAACTATGGAGGTAGATCCGTATTTGCACGTGGAATTTATTCTTCTTTTTTTTTTTAAGAAAAAGCTATAGATACGTCTTGTAGATGCACTAGTAGGTGTCTTTTGTTCACAACTTTCAGATGGGCTCGTGCGATGTATGTTGGTGGTGCAAAATGTTCAATCATCATCTCACAAGATGCATCGTCATGTCCTCTGCCACATGATTGTGCGCATGTCATCTAATGGTTCCAGTGGTTAGTCTATAGAGGTGTTAGTGGTTGGTCTATCCTTTTTTTTTCCTTTTCTCTCTCCTGCAAGTGAAACTACATACCGATCCTCTGTGTTCATCATTTGTTCCTTTCAATCCATGTTCTTCTAATTTGTTTTTTTCTCCTTATTTTTTTCTACAGAAATTTTGATTTGTTTCAATTTTATCCTTCAATTAAAATTGATGATAAAGTTAATTTTTTATTTTGGTCTTTATTCTTTTAATTTTTGGTTTGTGTTGAATTGTTTTTATTTTTTCAGTCCCGGGGTGTTGATTTGTTGCACTTTTATCCTTCAATTAAAATTGATTTTATATGTTGCCTTTTATTTTAGCTCTTATTCTTTTGATTTCTAGTTTGTTTTTAATTCTTTTAATTTTTTTGGTCCCACGGTTTGATTTGTTTCAATTTTGTGCTTCAATTAAAATGGACCACATATTGTTTTATTCATTTTAGCTCTTATTCTTTTTTTTATTCTTTTAATTTTTTCGATTCTTAACAAAAAATTTATCCAAACTAATCAGTGCCATTTTTTTACATTTGAAAAAAAAAATGTTTTCCCTGTGAAGCGCAGGTTAAATGACTTTTACATTATAAAAAGAGTGAGATGCTTCTACTCAAACTTTTAAGGTGTGTTTGGTATTGTAATTTCTTTTGTGGTTAAGATTTAAAAAAAAAATACTTTTAGTTGCGGTTCATAACTGAAATTAAAATTTTTGGTTAAAATTATGATTGTGTTTCAGATTAATGAAAAACAGTTTCATGTGTTTGGTTACCAAGCTTTTTATATTGTTGTCAGCATGTGAAAATACTATATATATATATATAATAAGCATAGTAATAGAATGTAATTAATAATTCAAGTATATTAGACACTTGTTTTTATTTTCTCATCAAACTACTTGTAATTCCATCACGAACTAAATCCTTACGTGAAGTTCTCTACAATTCCGGAATAATAAATGATAAAATATCATTTGAAATAAAATTAGAATTGCGAGATAAAAGTTATATTGTGATCTCTTTCTAATATATTTATTTATATTTTCATTAATTTTTTAGATTATTTTAATATTAAAAATATATTTTATATATAAAAAAATTAGCAAAAAATATAATAAGCCCCCATGCTCCTTCTCTCCCTCCCTCGAGCATTGGTCTAAAGCAACACACAATATAAATACAACTACACTTTCAAACAGGTAATTAAGGATTGAGATTTTTTATTGTGGGATGTTTTGTTTTGAGCTCTTTTCCTAGGGTTAGTAAAAAAAATAAAAAATAAAAAACAATTGTCAGAACTTCCTTTCAAGATAATTTTCTATCATAAAAAACTATCAAAATATTTTTGACTAGAAACCTTAATCAATGTTTTTCATACTAAAAAAGCTGCATGTCGAACTTTCACTTAATACTTATACCATTTGGATTTTATATGATTGTTTTTCAGATTTTTTAAATATTATAATAGGCTTTAAGCATGAAATTTATTGACAGCTGGTATATTACAATATTAATAAAAAAATAGAATGGGGTTTTGATAATTATTTATATTTTCTTAGAAACAAATAGTTTTATAGCGCCGGTATAAATAAAATAGGTATTGGAATCAAACTTCAAAAAAATATTATTTTATAACAACAATATAGAAATAAAAAAATTACCTCACCAAAATAAAGCAAACAAAAATAAAAGTAAACTACAATGTAAAAATCGCTAAACAACAAGTAGCATAAGAGGCTGAAATAAAACTGGAATAGCTGCAATTAGATGGAGAGTGTTTCAAACTAATAGCAAATTGTTTTTAAAAATATATTTTTGTTTGAAAATATATTAAAATAATATTTTTTATTTAAACAAATTATTATTATATAAAATGACGTAAAAATAATTAAAACGAAAATAATTATTTTTAAAAATTTATTTTAAGCTTTTTAAATTGAATAATTTTTACTTACAAAATATTTCACAAGCTTATTTCTCTATAATATGATATGACATATATTGTTATATTTTATAAAATAAGCTATGTATGAATATAGGATATAATAAAAATATTCATCATTATACTTTTTTGATTTCATTTTTTTATTTTAAGTGATTAAATATTTTATATTAAATATTTAATATACATAAGATAAACTTTTACAAAAATTAATTCATTAATAAATTATTTTCCAGTTCATTTTCCATAATACAAACAAACACTGGAAAGTGTTTTCCAGTTCATTTTTCATAACACTGTCAAACATCGGAATTCACTTTCTAGAAATTCATTTTCCCCGGAATTCACTTTCCAAAATAAAATTATTTTCCAGCAAATAAACGGGACCTAGAAAAGAAAAGGAAAGACAAAGAAAGCAAAAAACAAATAGCACCAAGACCACAGCCACAAGTACAAGTTAAAGCAGCAGAAAGACAAAGAAGACAGAGAAGAGAAGCAGAGACCATCCCCGTGAAAAAAACAAGAGAGAAAGAAACACAAGCTGACAATACAAACCTTCACCACAGGAACCTCAAACAGAAAACTAAAAGTGGTATATATATATAACAATTTCTTTTGAGGAAGTGAGCTATAATTGGTCCTGCAGTTCTTGCAGCTCAATGCTCGTCACAGTTGAAAACTAAACCACTTGATTATTCCAGTTGTCATCTAGCTGGTAAGTTTTATTGACCGATGTAATAATTTAAGAATTTCATTGACCGATGCACGAAGTAGTGACTTCATCAACAAAATGAACGGCCACGGCAATGTAGATTGGTAGGCCAGAGATTTTATTCTTGAGGGGAAATGTCGAGCATAGCAGTACGTAGCTAGGCATATTTTGTACGTCGAACAACAATCTGGCCCCATTGTCTAGCGTGAAGTCAGAATCTGAAAGAGCTTGTGTTAAAAGGATAATGATAAGACCTGATGTGGGGATGCTATCATCCTGAGGATCCTTAATCACATATCAGTATCTTACTTGACAGAGGTGGAGTTTGCAAAAGCTACGTTGTTTTAAGAACTGCGAACATGTGGTTTGCTTCAATTCTTTCCGTCCTTCAGAATGGTGAGGCACCCAGAAATTATAGCCGATCCGTCTGGTAGACATGTTCAATCTACAAAGAACAGAAAAATCCAACGCTAGCAACTGTAAGCTGGGGCCGAACCCCAAATTAATGAGTTGTAACCAGAAGGGAAAAAGTAATTATGGAACTTGATATATAACTCTTTTATGCTCATACAAATCGTGATCGAACTAGCTTCTCCATAATTTAAAGAATACATTCAATGCAAGAATAAACTCATGAGGATGGAGGAAGGTGTTTACACGAGGATAAGCACAATTTATTTTTTTAAACAATCCATTTCTGAGAAAGTTAAAATTTAATGTCAGCTAATCGATCAGTTTTGTAATTGATCCATTTCTCAGAAATTTAAACCAAATTGTCAGCTAATCGATTGAAAGCTAAGGTAAAAAGGACATCGGAAAGTGCCCTGATCATCACATAAAATATTTATGACAGTAGAGTAAAAAAATTGTATCCAAGAACAGTAGGAAGGCGGTGTCTAAGTACGTGCAGTGTTTTGTCTTCACTAAGGTACCATAAACAGTAAGTGTTTTAGGTTTTTTAGTTGCCTGGCATGCTCTGCGCTGACCAAAACCTCGCATTCTGTTTAAGGAAAACCATCATACCTTTGACATCCAGACAACGTCGGGAACATGCAAAACCATCAGAGATTGGGAAAAAGGAGCGCATCCAAAGGCTCTGCCGAAAAACCAAAACTCGCCTCTCATTTGTGTATATGATATCACATGAATGAATGTATCAGCAGACAATGGAATACATGAATGATAGAGATTGCTTACGTTTCTATCTCTTCAGCTTCACCTCTCATGTAACCTTTCATTTTCTTTCTTTTTTCCCATCATCATTCTACTATCAATTGGTACTGGCCAAATTCGTGCAAATCCAGATTTATCAAATCTTTGCCTTTGAATTATTTAATGAGGGTTTTTTTTTTGTGGACGAATCATTGATTATCCATTTTTATTTTCTCATTTTCCTTAACAAGACAGAAGTGTCACAGATACACGACAATACATGATTCAATCTAGAAAAGTTAATTATATCTTAACTCCAAAGTCCACTATTGTAGCCCTTTACATTTTCCTTTATTTGAGAAGCTAGAAGCAATCACTAGGATTTGGCAATTGGGATTTGAAAAGGACATAGATGCTTGGAATGCCATTTCGCACATTCTCCCTCGTTCATAAGAACTTCATATCCTCAAATTTATATCTTGAACTTTCTGTGTTTCAAGTAACGAAATTGTTATACCATCTTTTTATCATGCCTCAAAGCTATAGGTAACTTTTCATCAATATTTAAGTTCTCAACACTGGAAGTTTACCAGTGGCTTGTGCTTGTAATGTAAGATTACAATGAATCTTTGGCCCGTAACATTTTTTAATCAGGTCGAAGCTTGACTCACTAATCCAACCCCCCACCCCACTACCACCACCACACACACCCCTTTAATATTCTATCCCTTCACTATGTCTTTACACTCTTAGCATTCCATTCCTTGACAAAAAAAAAAAAACTATTAGAGAAGCCAGCACTTCAGATCAGTTTTCAAAATCTTTAGCTGAAATCTGGACCAAAAGTCTTTAGGTTAAAAATAACAAGATTGTTTTACAGTTTTATCAGACAGGTTTCTACGAGGTATAATGATAAAGAATTTAAAATTTACATGTTATGTTTTGAATTCAGATGAGGACGTATAATTTTTATAAGATTGTGAGATAACTAGAATTTTAATTACTCGATCCACAAAATATATTTTAGAGAGTGGATTTCCACAAATAAAATAAAAAAATTATATCTGACAGTTGAAATTTTGTGACCCGTATACTATAGCTATCAATGACCAGCGGTGTGGTGGCTGACGGTGTAGTTATGATATTTAGTCTCAGGGGAAGTGACTTCGTGGCTTCTTGTTTTGCTTGGGTGGCATGTTGAAGGGTGTCGATTTGACTGACAGTATAGTGGAGAAATTAAAGCTGATGGTAGGTGAGATTAGAGTATCGGGCTATTGGCAAGCAGTTTGGAGGTGGATTTGGATATTGGTGGGATCTGCTAGCATGGTAAAATGGATGAAGCTGGCATTGTTTGGAGGTAGTGTTGGCATTATAGGCGATGGTTATTTGATATTTGCTGCTGGAAATGGTTTTGCAAGATGATTGGTCCATGTATGGTGATGGTGCCTCTGGCTTTCTTGATAAAAGGTGCGATCCATTAAGAGATGGTGGTGATGCTGATGGAAGGTGACGAGGAAGCGTGGATGAATCCACAAACTGTACAGGGTCGAGCTATACTAAGGGATCATGTTGCGGTGTTTTGAGGTATTGCATTTGATATGCATATTCTGTGCGTTTAATTGTATATGATCTCGAGTGAGCTTTGTTCACTTTCCTTTATTTTATTTGCTTTTCCACACTTCAATTTGGGTGTTTTGTTGAAACTGTGGGCATTTCTCACTTTTGCTGTCGATAAAATTTGAGATATATATATATATATATATATATATATATATATAGCGAGAGAGAGAGAGAGAGAGAGAGAGAGAGAGAGAGAGAGAGAGAAGCTATATCAACGATCATTGTTTGGTCAATTGTTAAACTACCCTTTACAAAAAATTAACTCCGGCACAAAAGTAGAATTGTGATAGTAAAAATCGAATGATTTTCTTTCTGCATTTAGTCTAAATGAATTTGCACGACAGCTAGATTGTCTGTCTTCACCGATACAAGATTTTTATTTAATGATATCTTGAAAGTATCTACGTATCAAGAAATAGACACGTTTTTTTATTTATATAATGTTTATACTAGTTTAATTGTATTTTAATTAATCTTATAGATTTTAAAATTAATGATTATATAAGTATCCAATAATAATTATATTAACAACTACATAATTCAAACCTGATATTATAGCAAAAATAAACTTACTGATACTAAGTTTTTATCACTATATCACTTGCTAGAGGGTTGAAATAGACAGTTTTTATAGCCAGGATTATTAAGGTGGTTTGGCATTGTATTTCTACCGATATTTAGGTGTATTTTAAAAATATACTTGCAATAAAAAAAAATATCAAATTCATATTTTTTCAATGATTTAAATATGCTGGTACATATATATAAAATATAGAGTAATCCTAAACAAGAAATAAAACCAATCAAATTGGTAGTTGGCTAATTTACTCCTAGACTTTTTGCTCTCGTGTTTCTTCAATGCACTTGAAGAAAGAAAAGATAAAATGGCATGATGGCCTTTGCACAGTTTACACTTATGAAGCATGTGTTGGGACTTGGTTCCAAGGTCTGCCTGCCATCATGATTGAAATAACAGTGCATCTGCTACATGCATCGAAAAAGACTTCTCAAAAAGTTAAAAAATAAGTCAGCTTCCATCGTCTTGTACTCGTGCATGTAGCTATGGTTTCTAAGCTCCAGACAAAACCTCGGCGGTGCTCATAACCTTCTCCCCCTGTATATTCAACAGAGATATATAGGATCGGAATCTTTCCGTCGACTGTCGGAGCTGCTTAATTATCTCTAGATTATGCTGGAAGGCATGCGAAAGGAACAATGATCGGGGTCTTATTTTTCGAGTGCGATTTAGGGGGTTTGGAAATCGCTTTTGAGAGAGCATCTTAATTCAGAAATAAAAACACTCTCTAATCTAGAACAAAAAATAATCCTGTAACCTCACAAGAGAGTTTGTGCTTCTTCTTTTTTATCATTGTTCATGCAACATCATGCAATCTCACTTCTAGTAATATATATATATATATATATATATATATATATAATCGAGTGGCATTCTTGTACGACCATATTTTTAATAATTTTTATTTTATATCAATCTTTTTTAGTATTTTTTATTGATGCAATGATATTAAAAAATATAAAATATATTATCTTAATTTATTTAAATAAAAATATTTTAAAAAATAATATCTATCATACACTCAAACATTCATATATAAAATATAATTAATTACGTTTTTTCACCACCTTACATGTTATTAATTTGCTACCCGTACCTCGCTTTAATTTTGTTTGGTGGCTTAAACCGCTCAAAATCTGGTGGCAGAGCGGGCAGACCTCCTATGTTTCTTTATTCCCATCCAACTCTACCTTTTCTTCTTCTTCCAGATTATCTTTTTTCAAAAACCCTAATCTGCATGATCGGTCTCGATCTCTTCTATTTAGAATGATATAACGGTACAGTGTAATACACACACACACACACATATATTACAGGAGAAAACAGGAAGAAAAAAAGACATTCTTTTCATGGATGAATCATCGGAATTCTCCATCTCACACCCAACGGCTCTCTCTCTCTCAGGAATGGGAGATATCACAGTCTAAACTGAAGCTAAATATATATATGCTATTATACAAAAGATCGACAAGAGTTATACTAGCTAAGACTATATGACATGCTGACAGAAAATCTAGATAACACAATTACTGACATGATTAAGCAAAAAGAGACTTGATAACAGACCATATAATATGTGAAAATCAAAGTAAAAGAGGTGAGACAATATTAATTAGCTTTTGAAATTGACATCTCCTTAACTTTGGAGGATTAACAACTAAGCATAAAGAGATCTTATAAAACACATCTCACAAACTGGTGCAACTACAAGCTTCCAAGATTCAAAGTGTTGCAAGCTTGCTAGATTTAACGTGTTAGTTTGCGCAGATGAGGCTGCCCTTGCTCACCTAATTAAGAGATCCCAGTCGAAGTTCCAAATCCAAATCATCCTTTGAGTCACTGAGAAGACCAATCTCCAAATCTAACCTCACAATCTCAGCCTTATTCCAGATCTTGAATCCATCTTGTCGTGTGAAACCATCGGAGTCTTCAAAGGACTCTCTGCTCCCGTTTGTTGTTATGTCGGAAAGGTCGGGGCTTGAAGGTACGAGAGGGTGACCACCAATGGTCCATTTCTTGACTTCGGAAACTAAAGATGGTGTAGATGGTGCAGTGAGAGGAGGAGAAACCAAGGATGGAATTGTGCGATTAAATGGAGTGCAGAAATTAGGGTTAGGGTACAGGCTTAGGGTCAGAATAGGACACTGGTCATCCCTTGGAGGTGACAGTCTCAACCTGGCTCTATCTCTCCTATGAACATTCATGTGACCTCCAAGAGCTTGAGCAGATTTAAATTCCCTTTTGCAGAAGCTACACGTGTACGATCTTGGAGGCCAAGAAAGCCCACCAGGATAATCATCATGTCCATAGCTTTGGCAGCCGCTAAAGTTCCATGAATCTCCAAGCTTCTTCTTCTTGTCATTGTTGGTGCTCGCTCTACTTCCAACACTAGGACCATTCATGTCGCTACTCAAACTGTTCCTCTCCATGACCTCTTTACGGTTAGGCGAGACCTACGATCAGGATAGAAAGAAAAAACAACAACAGTCTGGCTCAAATCATATCGTTCTAGAAAAGCAAATAACAAAAGTAAAAAACTAAACTCGTCTCTCTTAAACAGTACAGAAGAAAGAGAGAGAAACAAAACTGACCAAATTACGCACACGCTATAGGGAGATGATATAGAGTTGGGTTCAGGGGTTAGCGAGGGAGTGATTAATGAAGTTGAAGCAAAGAGCACATCAAATTCCCAACCAAAAGCTGAAGATCCCATTGGAGCTGGTTACTCATGATCCCCTGCAAAGTGCTTCGCATGTTTTGGTCATTGCTTACTAAAACCCCGGCCTGCCAGGTTATCACCTTTATGCTAAATCTAGCATGAATTATTGGATTCTTTTTCACTTCTCTATTTAAATTTTGCTACGGTACACAGTACCCTAATTTTTGTGCAATGAAAACCGAAGCGTAATGTGCAGATGGCACAGCTCGATATGCTCGATGACTTGTCGGGATATAATTGGTTAGTTTTTAGAATACATGGAAATAGCTATAAAGATAGAGAGGGGCCCTTGTTTGTCAACCAATGTGATTGAAATTAACCCAAGGTCAAACCAGTTTAATTAGCGAATAGCACGTGATAATTCTGTTTCTCAATGCTCCTGCTAGGCTACTAGGTACGGTATTTATAATCTACCCCCATCATTGTTTATTTTTATTATTATTATAACAATAGTAAAAAATAAAAATAAAAAATAAGACCACCGCATTGTCCAGACTCTAGGTGTTACCTCATTTTTTGTTTTTTTTTTTTTTTATAGCATTTTTTATATATTTTTGATAATAATTTTTATTGTATATTTTTATTTGTCCTTTTATTTATTTATTTATCCTCTTTTAATTAGTGATTTTTTTTAATTATATTGAAAAATATTTATTTATTATGGTATTTTTAATATGTGCGGTTTTGCATAGTATATTTTTTACTTTCATTTTATCCGATAAATCTTGTGTGTTTGTTGATTTCTATTTCAATTTGATTTGAATAAATAAATTCATTAAACAAAACTATGTAAATTACTTATATTATAATATTAAATATCTTTATCTATATTTGTCTCTTAATTGTTTTCAATTATTTCTTAAGGAAAAAAAATAGAGACCCAAAATAGATTTTGTCAAGATGTCTTTTATCTTTGTTCTACTAAACTTGACTTTTTTTCCTTTGTTTATTTTTTTTCTCATATTCTAAGATCAATGTAGTTTCATATAAAAATTCTAACAAGTTTGGCTTGTTTTTCTTTTTTTATTATTGTTTTAATCAACTCAGTATTATTTTTTTGATTTTATGATTCTCTATTTTTGTTATCATATAGTTGAATAAAAAAATATCTTCCCCAAAAAACAAATTATAATCCCTTTGGAGTCAATAAATCGATTCATAGGTTTGGGGTGCTAGTTTAGGTTGCTCGGTTCATAAATTTGACGAGTTCATTCATAATCTGAATATGTTTTTTTGTTGGTCCTTTAATTGTTTTTTGATCATTTTTTATTTTATTCTTTAATATTAGATTTATTGATAAATAAATTATAAACATCATTTTAAAAAAATATTAGAAAAAAACATTATTAAACTCAAAAGAATATATGACATTTGTTGCTTGAACAATGAGATCGAGATATTTGGTCATTATATCAATAATTGTTTTTTTTATTTAATGAAACCATATTTTTACTTATTATTAAAATTAAATTTAAATCCATGAAATAAGTCAACTTCATTACCTTATAGCTAAAACAACTTGGCATTTCACTATTCAATCACTGTGCACACACACTCATTGGCATTATGAACTTGCAATTTGTACCGGTTCATTGCACGAGTTCGTTCACTTTTTTTTTGTTTTTTTCATCCATGAATAGTGTAATCACGATATTGTCCCTCGAAAAGGACAAAAAAGGGCCCCTAGTCTGAGGGGCTCCATGGTCATTGCGTGTTTTTGGTCCGGTCCGGTTCGTCTAGCCAGTTTATTTTTTTAATATTTGTTTAAACAGTGAAATAATGATATTAACCCTCGAAAAGGACAAAACATATCGTTGGGCGGGAGGAACGATACGGTAATTAGCCAATTTTTTATTCTTTTCCTCGTCGGTTTATTGTTGGCGCGTCCCCAGATGCGCCGTCCTTTTCTGCCCTCACACGTATTTCGGATGCCATGTAAGTTGTCATACAATGTCCAAAAATACCGAACCGATGTCTAGAATGATTTTTCATCATGCTCTCTTCCACATGGAGCGGCGTGTGTATCTAGATGGTATCCGGAGACGTGTCAATAATCATTTGAATTTCTCCTCTCATTTCTCTCTTTTCCCTGCGCAAGCTGACATCAGCACAGTTGGTATTTTATAAAATTTCATTTCAGTGCCTGAACGTTCGATTTTATTTTTCTGACCCTGATTGCAATTATATAAGTTTTAATTTGTTTTAATTTCATCATTTAATTCAAAATAATTAGATAATGTAGTTTAGTTCAGTCCCTGTGTTTTTAATTTTGAGTTTTGACCTAAAATCCTTAATAATTTTTATATCAAAATTTTGATTTAATTCAATTTTATCATTTCAGGTAAATTTATCATAAATCCTCAATAATTTATGTGTCAAAGTTTGATTTCTTTGAATTATATCCATCCATGCAAATAAATTACGTATTTGATTTTCATTTCGGTCCCAAGTCTTTTAATTTATAGTTTTATTTCGGATTGTTGAATTTCAATATGAGGATTTATTTTAATTTTATCCTTTAAATTAAATTTATTACATATGTTTTTTTTATTTTATCCCTTATATTTTTAATGTTGTATTTTATTTTGGTTCATTTATTTTTTTATGCATATTTCTTGCATAGTTCCTATTTCTATCATTGTTTATATATATATGCTCTTCGTTTTTCTTTTCAATTTTACTTTATTTCCAATAACATTAAATTTTTTTATTTAATTCTAAATTTTTACATTTACTATTTGTTCACTATAGGCTAGATATATAAGGCTAGGTATATATTTTTATATTTGTTTAATATTAATGTCTATATATATATATATATATATAACTGATTGATTCTCTACAAATAAAATCATAGTTGATGATAATTTTTTTCAAATACTTATAATATAATAATATGACAAATAAATCTTATAAATTAATTTTTTTAGTAATAGTTATGCTGTTATCGATATTATAATCAATAATGATTAAAATATTAATTATGTATATAATATTAATAATGACATACTCAAATAATTTCTTAACATCAAATAACTTATTTTTATTTATGTTGTTTTGAAATTTTTTTATTTATACTGACCAGTTGTTATTTTTTAATTTTTTTTAGGTATGTCAAATTATTTTTATTTCTGTATATTTATGTAATGTTAACGTCTTAATACACAGACACACACACGCACATCAAATAATTTTTTTTATGTATATTGTTTTGAAATTTTTTTATATATACTAATCAGTTGTTATTTTTTTTTATTTCTTTTAGGTATGTCAAATTATTTTTATTTCTGTATATTTATGTAATATTAGCGTCGTAATAGACACACACACACACACACATCAAATATTTTTTTTTATTTATATTGTTTTGAAATTTTTTTTATTTATACTGATCAATTGTTATTTTTTATTTCTATTAGGCATGTCAAATTATTTTTATTTCTGTATATCAATATAATATTAGCGTCTTAATACACACACACACATCAAATAATTTTTAACCTGGATTTTTTTAAAGATAAAATATCTTTAATCCATATCATCGATTATAGTTTTACTATCTACCCATAAAATTATTGTCAAATTAGTTAAAAAAAATATCAATCAAATTATTTGAAACATAAAATAAATCCCTCATCTGCGCTAAAATTCAATAACTGTAATTTAACTATTTGCTAACAAAAAAATTCATAAAACAAATAAAACATATATAACAATCAATCAGTATGTTACACGGAGCCATGACTCATTTGAACATAATTTTTTCAATTTCAACTATATTATCTACCGATATAATAATTATCAAAATACTTTTAAAGGCAGCAACATTTAATCACTTTTAGGTTGAAAAACAATATTTCTAACATATTCCAATAATTATAATTTTACTGCTTAAATAGTAAATTAACCAATTACAATGCGTATAAAATCATTCTATTTCCTACATAGAGAAAAGCCTAGATAAAGTATTCAAAATAATGATAATAATTACTTTTATATTTTTTTCTTATACATATATGATACTGATTATATATTTTAATATTTATTTAAAATTATCATCTAAAAATATATATAAAGAGAAACAAAATGGCTTAGGATTTTTTTAGATAAACATATTCATATCAATATTCTAAAATACATATAATATAATAATATAATGAATAAATATGATAAAATATAAAAATATTTTGGCTTTTATTTTTAATTTTATGCTCTTTTGTTTAAGTTTATTTCCGGAAAAAATTTTATAATATTTTTATGTATAATATTTTAGATCTATTATTACTGGGGAAATAAACAACTAATTGATGTTTCCAATAGATTCAATCGTTTTTTAGTGAAAAAAAAAACTTTTTTTTTCAATAGATTTTATCAATTATAATTTTACTCATTAAATATTAAATTAGCAAAATATAATATTAATGAGTAAAATTATAATATATATATATATATATATAAAATCCATTTTCTTAAAAGATAAAAAAACCCAGGCGCCGGCTAATCCGCTCGTTCAAGCTAGATTCCATAATTGAGGTAAAAATTGAAGTTAAACAACGAGGTAGATGGCAAGATTTCAATAAAATCAATCAACCCGCGGTGAAGCGTGTACCAATTAAAAAGTGACATGTAGTATAACTAGGAGCTATCATGCATATTTCTGATTCCATCGCTCCTGACACTACGTACTTAACAATCAAACTATTGAATTCTCCTCCCCCGTGCGCCGGCACGCTCCGCATCCATGACAGATGCTATGAACAGTATTCCCCTTTACAGCCCATGTAACCACTATAAAAACGACGTGTATTTTGTCACCCAGAAATTGATTTCTCTTTTTTTAAAAACCTAAACATGGGATAATAAAAAAATGCCTGAGAAGGGTAACCCAACAATTGATGCGTCGTGAAATTACTTCCTGCAGTGTTGTTAAAGATTTTTTTTTTATTCGGAAATATATTAAAATTATATTTTTTTATTTTCTTTAAATATTTTTAATATAATATATAAAATGATTTAAAAAATATATAGAATATATTTTAAAATAAAAAATAAAAATATTATTTTAAATTTTTTCTAATTATATTTTTAGATAGTAGTGTAGAAAATACTCGCTATCAAATTTCTTGCAATTTCTTTCTCTCGGTCAGTTCACCAATTGTTTTTTTCTCATACTTTAATTTCCTTTAAATAACATTACTAACCATGAGGGAAATTTCTTTTTTAAAAAATATGTTTTATTTAAAATTATACTATAATAATATAATTTTTTTTTTAAATATCTTTTTTATCTGTATATAAAAGAAGAAGAGGAAGAAAAAGTAGAAAAAACAATCTTGTTCTTTAACAAAACTCCAGTTAAATGAACATCAATATTCAGATAAGCTTAACTCTCATTGTAAACTTAACCTCGCCATTAATGGAGTTGATCAAAACTTTGAAAAAATCACGTTTTAAGTGATATTAAACTTGTGTTCAAGCTACCATTCGTATTCAAGATTTGTTAATATATCTTAATGAATAATTAGAAATATGCTTATATCATATATATGCTATGCTAGTGAGAGTGTGTGGAAGAGACAACTTCAATGGTGCTTCATAGTGCTGGTAATTTAATTTAATTTAATTTAATTTTTATCTTATTTGTTTCTAGCTTAACCTTCTTCTCGTACTGCCAAAGTCCCGGTTGATATTAAAATTTACCTTGAAGAAATATATCGCCGAAAATGATCACAAAAGGAGGGGAGCTGGTTTCCAACAAGAGCATCATTGATGAATATATGCAATTTTCGATCCAAACTCCCTTTTTTTGTATTTTGTTTATTTCCCTTTTTTTTTTCCTTCTCCTCATTTGATTTCTTGGATCTTGTTTCTCTTTTGCATATTCATGGGCGGTAACCAAAGAAGATCGGTAGCAGGTATAGTTTTGCTACAGTATTTATGAGAACCGCAAGCTTTCCAGCACTTCTTTCGTTCCAGAAAGCTCTGATTTACACAACTCCATGTACTTGAAAGACAGGTTATCTCAGTGCACCGAGATTTCCTTGCCATTTTCAAGGGAAAAAGAGGTGGAGCTTTTTCGGAGAACCCATATGTACAAAAAGATCGTGCCACATTTAGCTCATCTTTCTTAAAAAAACTAGTGGCTAGTGAGGTGAGCCCATACTGTGCTAAATATAGTCGTGATTTTACGAGGTTCAGCAGCCGAAATTGCAGGGTTTTCCCGCAGTGTAACCCGGTGCCGTATGCTCCACTCATAATTAAAGACAGAGAGCTACACCATAGAGGTTTTGAAAACATGAGCCTGCTCTAATGGTTTAGTTTCCAAGTTTGTCATCGACAAAAAAGCAGGAGAAGAAAGACGTGCCCGATATTTGACAGTAAATACTGTGTTTAATTTTGTCGCTGTTTCAATATAGGAATCGAAATTAAAGCACGTTCCACTCGCTGGCTGTCTCTTCAGCAGCTGAAGTTCAGCGACTAACTACGTGCAGCGAACATCTTCGTTGACCTTAAAATCCTGGCAAGATTTAAAAGATTACCTGCCATGTTCATCTCCTGGAGAAGAAGCATGGAGAGGGCACACCTGCTCAAAAAGTTTATACTTGATATATTGTAGGCCTTCTGCCGGGTAAGTTTAGGCCTATTTGTTTAATAATAAGGCTTCATGAACGCAAGCCCAAATCAGCCTCTTCGCAGAATATTTTTCATTATATGTTCGTAGGATTTTGTATTTCAGGGTTTTAACAAAAACACATAATCTGCTGGCTCGTGTGTGTGTGTGTGTAAGTTTTCATTTCAGAGTCCAGCTCTGCTTTGAGTTTTTTTAATTTTATATTTTTATATCTTTTTAATGAGTTGTTATTAAGAATTATTTTTAAAAATTAAAAAGATTAATTTAAAACATTTTTAAATAAAAATAATTTTAAAAAAATTCTAAACAGTAGAAGAGAGGGTTGTGGGGGCAAAAGGGATTGTGTAGGAGCATGAAATATTACAGTTGGGCTTCTTCATGCTTTAATAAATGACACTAATGGGCCTAGCCCATCCTGGTAGTCACTTCCCATTACCACGGTCAGTGTTATCTGGGTGAAGTCAGCCCAAGGGCTGTCTCAGCCACCTCCACGGAACAAGGGCTCTGCATGCAGAAACCAAGCTGTTTCATTCAGCCACCACCGCTCACAATTTGCAAAGACCGACAGCAATTTCTGGAAAAGATATTTACCTTATCGGAGAACTAGAATAAGAAAAGACCCAACAGAGTTTCAATTAGCAAGGGTCTAGTTTTCAAATAAACCGGAGCGTTTTGGATCACAGATGCGAGTGTTATTTCAAAGCTTAGTTTTTTCCATTTTACCAATCCTATGAGATCAAACATTATATACACAAGAAATCAGAAGCTTGAGATGACAAAATCCCATCTTCCCCAAAAAGTCAATATGTCAATGAAAAGCTCTCAGGTAGGAAATGAAGCAGCAGCAGCAAATGCACCAGAAATCACAATCTTAAGAAACTCCAATTCCATCTCCAGCTTCAGGTTCTTTTGCTTCTCAATGTCCAACTCCTCCTTCAGACTCTCAATCATTTGCTCTTCTCCATTGGTCTCTCCTCCCAACAGACCAATTATAATTGCGACATGCCTTCTCTGCTCCTCCAAACTCCTCTTTAATGCCACTAGACCCTCTAACATTGTCGCTTGATTTAAACTCCCAACAATTCCTCCCACGCCACTCATATTTACACCAATATGATCCCCCACTTGTCTCATCTCTTCTCCAACTGGAGCTGGTGAATTCAGGATTGATGACTTGGCCGAGTCAACTAAATCACCTGGCCCGTATGATTCGCTGAACTCAGTTTTCTTATCTTGAATGATGGATTCTCCTCCAAAGCGAACCTGTTTCACAACTGCATCATTATTTGAGTCAGTAGGGAATACCGGGTCAAGCTCGAATCCTTCCTCGTTGAAGTTCCACCCACTAATCCTTCTAGTCTTCACATGCTGAATCACATTGTCACCATCAACATCCCCCCCCTCTTCTTCTTCAACATCAGTACCACTATGGCTTGATATCCTACTGAAAACCTTGGATTCTTTGAATCTTTCTTCAACACTAGGCAACCCATTCAAAACATTTTTGGCAAAATAATCCATTCCTTTGCAGTTTTTAAAAAAAGAATTCTTCAAAAGTTTCGCAGCAGAAGGTCTCTTTGAAGGGTCTTGGTCAAGACAAGAAGCAACCATATCTTTAAAAGCCTTAGAGAACTTCTTGTTCTTGCGATTCTTCTTGTGATTCTCATCATGACAATCGGAGAACCGAAACCTCTTTGTTATCTTCATGATCAAAGACTTTGAAGGAGGAAGGTGAGACAAAGGAGGGCGACCGTGGGCTAATTCCAATGCAGTGATACCAAAAGACCATATATCAGCTTTGAGACTATAACCTGTATGGGAGTGTATAACCTCTGGTGCCATCCAATATGGCGTCCCTGCAAGATCAGTTAACCTCATTCTTGATGAGGAAGACAATGAGGATGACCTTTCAAGGGTGTTCAACTCGTAAATGGAGGCTGATACGCCAAAATCTGCGAGCTTTACTTTCCCATTTGAGTCTATTAGGATGTTGCCGGCCTTGACATCTCTGTGTAAATGACCTTGATCATGAAGATAAGACAATGCGTTTAGAATCTCCTTGAGAACTACAGCTATGCATGGCTCTGGTAGGCCATCAGGGAAAGAAGAAGAGATTATAGATTGGAGAGAACCAGCAGACATGAAAGGCATAACCATCCAAAGATGGCGATCAACAGTGAAAGAGCAGTGGGATTCAAGAATGTTAGGGTGTGAAAGAAGTGACATGGTCTTGGCTTCACGTCTGAGACTATCAAGATCGGATCGAGATTGATCAAGATCAATGCATTTTATTGCAACAAGAGTTGAGTTCATTGGGACGCATATTGCTTTGTAAACTGTGGCACTAACGCCGACACCAATCTCATCCAAGATTTTGTATGCGCTTGAGTCAAGTGGGTATTGGACCCTTTGGTATTTGGATATTTGGTCTTGCAAGTGAGCCATGAAACTGGCTATGGCTCGATCTTCAGGTCTCTCAAGATTTTTTTTTTTTTTGGTTTCTTGAATTGAGTATGGAGTCACAGGGGTTAAGTTGGAGAAGATGAAAGCTCCCTCTGTGGCATTAATCTGCCCTGAGAACAGTCTTCCTTCTATCTTGAACCTTCCAGAGGAGGGTTTATGTTCGTGAAGATCAGGAAAAGGGAAGGAAGTAGGTATTCTGAAGGCGGATTTCTTGTGAGGTTTCTGTGTTGAAAGGGAGTGGCGCAGTTAGAGCGGTGATTGATCTTTTATGAAACAAGAGTGAGAAGATGCATGTGAATGGACTGCTTTTTAAGCTTAATGATGAGAGGGTCTAAGGAGGGAGCGACAGGGAAGCCTTGGGCTTCCTGTAACTATTTGGTTCAGGGATGCATTGATTCATTTGGATCATTAAATCATTGTTTGAAAAAAAAAATTATGATTAACATTAGTGTTGAATAAAAAAAAAGCAAGCAATTGATGCACAGATTGATGATCATATATGAATGAGTAAAATTTTGTTGGTTTAGTAATTATTTTTTCAAAGAGATTTTTTTTTTTGGAATAATAAGTGTTTAAATTGTATTTTAAAAGTATTTTTGAAAAAAAAAATTATTTTAAATATTTTCATATCATTTTGTGGCATGTCAAAAATTATTATTTTAATATATTTATAAATAAAAATTATTGTTAAAAACAACATGCATCATATTTTTAACAGCCTTGAGCAGTGTTCTGTAAGCATTTAAACAAGTCAAATGTGTTTAACATGAGGAGATGGAGATTGTAAGAAGAAACCACCTGACAGCGCTACAGGATCTAGTCTGCGCATATTCACACAGATTTCACCCGGGTTTCTGGGTTTAAATGCCCATCTGCGTTCTGGATCGGATGGCCGTAAACTCCAGCTGTCTTCATCTGAAATGTAAAGAGGAGCAATAAGAACAAGCCCTTTCTATCCCCTTCGGAGGTTGGAAAATGCTTCCAAAGAACACAAACAAACAAATAATGAGGGAGACAACGACTGCTGTCTTGTCTGCTGCTGATTTTGCAGGTAATTCTCCGTAGAAACCGAAAGTCTTGGTTGTTCAAGACCTCACAAGATGTGTTTCTTCCATCGTGTACAACACTAAATCATGTATCGAGAATATGATCATCAACAGAGAGAGTAGACCAGTAGCAGCTACCTTTTCCAGCCCCCAGTCCCTACTTCTGCTTTATCATATACTCTCCCATCTCGCTCTGCCTCACTTTTCATTCCCTCAGTTACTTTTCATTCCCTCAGTTACTTCCTATGTAACCTCAATAATCTGCTTCGGTAAGTCCAGCTCCATGGAATCAAACCATTCCCCCAATCAATGTCAACTTCTCCTAATTATCACTGGCACTGACTCCAATGGCCATCACTCTCCAAAGAATCATTCCCCTTGGTTGTGTATTTACACCGATCTCCAAAATCCACTTCTATCCCCTCATCCTCCAACATCTCGATTTTCCCATCAGTAGCAGAACTCTTTCACCTCTTCTTGTGCATTCAGCCGTGAATCAACATTCTCCTTATCATCCACAGCATCTCATTGAACATTCCCTTTAAATTCCATTTCCTCCCCCTACCTCCACGTTCTCTTACCCGATTCTCCACAATCCACGCTTAAATTAAATTCCCTTCAATTTTTTTTTTATTAATTTTGAAACTAACATATTAAAATTATCTATATATATATATATATGTTTTTTTTTTTTTTTTTTTTGCGAAATTCTACTTAAGCCGTACTCCCACACAAATCGGCGTCTTCATTGGTTAGAGAGAAAGGATTCGGGTGTTGAAGTGTCGTTTTGGAATTTGGAAATGATTTGGAAGTGGAAAAGCCTATGAAGCACATGGTGCCTTCACAGCAATCCGATGCTATTAAGCAGAAGATGGCACGATTGGTGGCTGACTCGGAGCAAATACTATTGAAGCACAGCGTTTCCTGATCCACGATGCAGGCAAGAAGGGATCAAAACTAAATCCTTTAGGCTTGCACTTGTCATCAATTACAGCCAAGGCATTGCAGCATTTAGGGCCAACCAACCCCGCAGAAATTCAAATATCTGCGCGCGTCTTGATAGTTGCCAAGCAATCTTGAATTTCTGCAGGGTTTCTACCGGGAAATGGTGTTGCAGGAGCTGCCCCTAGACTTGAGGCAACCAACATGAACCCTAAAGCTAGTGTGAATACATTCGAGTATGTTATGGTGGTTTGAACCATCTTGACTGAAGATATATAGCGTTGGACCAGTTAAGTGTGATGGAAGGGTAGAGGATGCCATTATATAGGACCATGCAAGGCATAGCGTCCTTGTAAATGCTGATTTAATTAGCTCCTTTGTATAACCGCCTAGGCATGGAATTAATTGAGTTTAGCCATCTTGGCTGTTTATTTTTGCACTTGAAATTGTGTTATAGTTGTGTTTTAAAAAGTATATTTGATATATATTAAAAAAAAACATTAAATTAATATTTGTTTGTGTTTTTTTATGATTTTGATGTGCTGGTGTTAGAAATAAAAAAAAAAGGGAAAAAATCATTTTAATATATTTTCAAATAAAAAAATATTTTTCATAACCATTTTACATACAAAGAAAAAAAAAACAAAGTTATTACATACACTGTTTAGATGTTAGATTTTTTGGAGAATTGTTGTTTTCAGTTTACAATACAGGTGAAGACATAACTTTGAAACTGAAGTCAGATATTCTGACCGACTCTGTTCAGGGTAAAGGGGGGGTTGTGATTGAGTATCCTTTAATGAATGAAATTCGTGGGTATTTGGCTAGAGACTGGAACATGCCATGTTCTAACATGGGTAATGGTTTTGAGCTTGGACTCCATACCTTGTGCAACCTCCAGTGGGTGGCTTCATCCCAAATGAGACCCTTGTGATTTCCATATTTTTAGGGCATGGTCCCTTGCAAAAAAAATAAAAAATAAAAAACATTGTGGTAAGATTCTAGATTTTGTGAGGCAAAATTGTGGTGAGATTGAAGTTTTAGAGGACGCTACAGATTTATCTGTACTAATCAATGCACCTCAGTTTTTCAACTGATAGCAGCAGATCAGCTAAGCTCGCTTCTAAAATGCAATCACTTTGGTCTGGAAGGTCCTCGGTGTTCCAAGAACTTCCATGACGGTGTTGCAGTGTTTGACAAAGGCATCCCAAAGTTTAAAACATCCTTCATCCATTTTATCCGGTTTACAAGCACCTCCAGGTCCAGAATAGCAGCTTCTATCGTATCTGAGCATGTGGAATCCAAACATATACCTCCATCAGTTTTCATCTTCTTCAGGGGGGGGTCATTATTGTCACAGTCCTTCCCACCAGTATCTTCTGCCACTTCAGCTGATGCACCTCTAACATGTGGACTTGATTGACTATCTGAGCAACTAGATTTAGTAGCTCCACCATTTGTTTCATCTAAGCCTGTATCTCTTCCTGGTGTACGTGTTTCATTAGATGCTGCAGGGTTCATAGGCCCTTTTCCCATGAGTTCAGATCTGCTAGTTGCAATATGGGAAGAAAACGAAGCATTTAGCTCGCTCGATGCTCTAACTGTAGCTTCAGGGTCCTTTCTCCCTTTATCAGCTGCTGCTTCGGCCACTTCAGCTGATGCACCTCTAACATGTGGACTTGATTGACTATCTGAGCAACTAGATTTAGAAGCTCCACCATTTGTTTCATCTAAGCCTGTATTTCTTCCTGGTGTACGTGTTTCATTAGATGCCACAGGGTTCATAGGCACTTTTCCCATGAGTTCAGATCTGCTAGTTGCAATATGGGAAGAAAACGGCCCTTTTCCCATGAGTTTATATCTGCTAGTTGTAATATAGGAAGAAAACGAAGCATTCAGCTCGCTCGATGCTCTAACTGTAGCTTCAGGGTCCTTTCTCCCTTTATCTGCTGCTGCTTCAGCCACTTCAGCTGATGCACCTCTAACATGTGGACTTGATTGACTATCTGAGCAACTAGATTTAGAAGCTCCACCATTTGTTTCATCTAAGCCTGTATTTCTTCCTGGTGTACGTTTTTCATTAGATGCCGCAGGGTTCAAAGGCCCTTTTCCCATGAGTTCAGATCTGCTAGTTGCAATATGGGAAGAAAACGGCCCTTTTCCCATGAGTTTGGATCTGCTAGTTGCAATAAGGGAAGAAAACGAAGCATTCAGCTCGTTCGATGCTCTAACTGTAGCTTCAGGGTCCTTTCTCCCTTTATCAGCTGCTTGGATTGCTAAGTTAGTGGAACTCCCTGCAACCATCATTCTTCCCATGTCAAGCAAGTATAATCCTAAGAAACTATTTTAATTATTAAAAATATTCACATGAAAAAATAAACGCAATAGTGCAACTAAGCACAGTTGAAACTGAACAGGTCATTACTTAAAAAATCATAACTAATATTAGAAGCCTATATCTAAGATGACAAGGCGATAAAATCAGAATAACACCAAAACATGTTATGCAAGTCTCGTCACATTTCCACGTCCAGTTAATTCATTGACCAAATCTTCCACCTGTCTCCTACTTTCACAATCCTAAAATCTTCTCAAAGTTTTAGCAGCTATAAACCAGGTCATTCAAATATGGTACCCTAAGAACCCAAAATTGGATAGCAAATATAAAAGATTCATATTAGCAGATAATTAACAATAATATATCATCATTATCACTAATTTTTCAAGTCAATTTTGGTGAGCTTATTAGCTTTGGGATCAACCTAAAGCCAGCAAATAAAAAAGACAATAAATTTTGAATGCAATATGCAAAAAGTTTCTTAAACTTCGAGCCAAAAAAGACCTTGATTCACAGGTTTGATTAACCGAGCACATGGATGATGATTGTCAATCACCTGTACAAACAAGGCGTTGAAATATGAATTAGTCATTTGTAGCATAAAAAACCAAACTAACATGAAAAGAAGGTATGACAGAGCGTTCAACATATAATAAGATAGAAATTGCACTCCAACCATCGCAATCATGAATAAAAGCTAGGGAAGAGAATTAGAGTTGAGAATGCCAAAATTATTGAGCATAGATAATTACCAAAACATACAGGAATTGACTCCAAAATTATCAGTATGGTCATATATGATTCAAATTACATATGGGATCAAACACTACAGCTCAAAGGGGGCAAAAACAATCATTGTCTCCATATAATAAAACTCCAAGTACACGGATAGCTTGCAGAACTTTTAGTGTTCCAGCCTACAAAGGTTACTCGATACCCAATTACACCATTGATTCTAACCTACAGAGGTTGGTTGTACCCATTTTCACCATTGATATAAAAAGGAAGCATGAAGTGTTCCCATAACAACCACTATCACATTGCAAAGCACAATTCCAGACCGCACACAGATATTATGGAAAAAGTCATCAAATACTTCCACACATTCAGATAAGTAGGAGGGACATTCTTCAAGAAATAACAAGAGTATTTGAACTATAGGAATGGTAATGTTTAGTAGTTCCTCAAACAACTCCATAAATGTGATTTGAATGTCTCCCTAAATTTTTATTAGTATTTTCTACAGAGAAAATAAATTCCACACAACCTTTTATTGTTGTCTTCTTTTGTTTACTTTATTACTTATTGTAAGTTCTCCTGCATCTAGGAGCTTTTGTTTACTTTATTACTTATTGTAAGTTCTCCTGCATCTAGGAGCTTCACCATGGCAACACCCATGAACTTCACCATTTCAACCTCAATGTCCCACAAAAGTTAACCCGCAAGAAGAATGCTAATGTTTACCAATCAGTAAAACAAAGTCCTTCTCCTCCAGCCCCAAAATAGGGAAATAGAAAAAACAAAAGAATTTCATAAAACTGGATCTAATACTGTACTATCTCTGTCAAACACGAACCCACTCATTCATCAGTGATAGTTGATAACACCAGATTCAATTCCACATTGTGTTCTACAGTTGTCGAACTTTCTGGTTGATGTGATTCAACATTGCTTGCTCATGTCATTTTATCACATTCCATCAAAGGGTGAACAACAAGACATTTATAAACAGCCACTCGGATCACATAAATGTAAGGGACCAAATACTACCATGCCTAGAAACACATCAATATTCTCTCTCACTATATATTTTTACTCGTGTAAACTAAGCATTTATTGGTGTTACTGGGGTTTCAGAGTTCCATTACCACAGTCAAATATCTAACCTTTAAAAACATTTAGCGCTAAAATATAAGGCTATTAATAAGAAAATAAAAGAGTACAAGGGATTTACCGAAGGAATTGGCACTATCCAACCACTGTCCAGAGACCAGCTTAAGGATGGGCGGAAATCCTTGGAGGAAGCTTCGTAAGACGACCCTTCACCAGCAGGAGGTGGAAACAGATCAATCTACAAGTACAAGCATTTTTGGATAGACAGGGAAGTTAGCAAAATATGTTTACAGCAACTCAATAGCAAGTATAAAGCTCAAGATTACAAGAAACTCTAGGAAAATTTCATAAAGGGGATGTTAGAAAGACTGCAACGAAAATTTGCAACTGTTTGAGATGCAACTCATTATGCCCTTGAATTGTGCAACCCTCTAGCTGTTCCTCTCACACTAAACTCTCCATAATGAGAATAAGGACAGCATGTGGTTCAGAGTACATGATGGAATGGATAGATGCAAGATAGAAAACAAGTTTGATTCATGAAAATGTTGATGAAAACCATTTTTGTCTCCATGGTACAGAAATGAGAA
Organism: Salix dunnii; assembly: GCA_015731905.1. Taxonomy (NCBI): domain Eukaryota; kingdom Viridiplantae; phylum Streptophyta; class Magnoliopsida; order Malpighiales; family Salicaceae; genus Salix; species Salix dunnii. The sequence continues at coordinate 10,428,479 of CM027666.1, read as the reverse complement.
TTTCTTATACCTCCTTGTGAGGACAGATATTAATCATTAATTTCATATGAACCATTTCTAACTAATGGATTTACTTAAACATAAAAAGTTAAGAACATATAGCCAAAATCACCCAAAAATAATAAGATAAGAGAAATAAGAGAGACGAGAATAGGAGGAAGGAAAAGGAAAATTCTGTTGAAGCACAATATGGCTGTTATTTCCAGCCAATAAGACAAAACGAAATCACTCATCACCCCAAATCTATAAATATCAAAATTTCTTGATTCCATCTTCAAGTTCATATGCGTGGATATGAATTTTTTCAATAAAAAAACTTTCAAATCAGATTTTGGGTTGATTTATTATTTCAAAAGGGGTTTTGAGGTTAAATTTTTGTTTAAAGGAAATAGGTGTTTATTAATTTTTTGCTTGGAAAATTATGTGAAATAAGGATTTTATAAGTTCTCATCAGCCTACATGATCGGTCAAAAGCTTTGTCAAGGTTAAAGATATGGTACGACAGCACATCTTCCATATGCATGTTTTCCTTATGGACCAGACCTCGATCAAGGCTTGCCAAGCTACAATTGAGCTCAACTCCAGGCCCGTTTCAAATTTTTTTCATAACATTTTTTTTCAAAAACTTTCATTTAAAAAATATTATATTTTCCTCCATTGAATTTATCATTTTGATTTCAGAACCAGAATACATGCTATAAAATCTTCAGTAAATTTTGTAGAAGTTTTCTAGATTATTTATTTCTTTTATATTTTTACTTTAAAATATTATAATTTTTTCAAAGAATTTATATTTTTAAATATGAATTAATAGTGAAAAAAAATTCCTTTTGAGTGGAGAAAGTATAAATATTTAAAGATATTATAATTAAAAAAATCTCTAAACCACATACCAAACATAATATGCATGAGAAAAAAAACATAGATGGGCAAAAAAGTCATTTACAGTATTTGATCTGTCTCAAACATAGACAAATTAAAGTTTTGTTCTGTCTCCACATATCAAACACAAATCAATCTCATCCCTGACATCCTGACTCCAAACCTAACCTAACCAAATAGATATGAATCATGCTCCAAATCTAACTTAACCACATAGATAAGAATCATACTAATTCCATCCTAAAGCTTCTCCTGTCTCTCTTTCAATAGCAAGCATTTGTTTCATGTTCTCAGCGTAATCAATTGATCCTAGATAAGGACATAGCATTAAAGAGATGACAAGTCATCGAAATATAATGAAGTGCTTCTCAAGAAAAAACTCGATCTGTACATTTTAGTTCATAAAGCAATTAGAAAGCAAAGCACTGACATTTTCACGAATTTTTACATTTTTTGGTCCTTGTACAGTCACTTTTTATTGCTAAATGTGTTATTTTAAGGCATATGTTGTTTAATTTTTAAGAGCTATCATCACAAACCTTGCGCTTTTGAAATCCAAATGGACCTATCATAAACTAGAAAGAGTAATAGAGAGGTAAACTAATACTAGCTCAGAAAGATTAGTACCTAAGTTATCTGCAATTCTAATTGGTGACCAAAAAAATAAGGTCTCTTGTAAAATAACAAGACAAAGCATAAAATTATAATCCTAAATAAGCTCTAAATGACTACAAAGCATTTTCAGCGTGTGAAATATGAAAACGACAAGATTAAATATAGTAATCAATGTAATAACAGCAAGAAAACTTAAGAGCACAACAAGTTCAAACGATCCATAAGAAAGTGTCATCAGAGCAACTTGTGAATCAAAACCAGATAGAACAAACTTACCAGATATTTTTCATTTCCTAATGCTTTAGTTAGTCTTCCAGACCAGTAACAGCCATCAGTCCACCAATCTACAAAATCTCCCACCTTCCAAACATCATTCACGACGACTACCACTTCTGAGATGGTCTTGATTTCAGACAATTTGTTTTCACGATAGACAGAAGGAAAGCAAGGGCGCACCATCAGTTGCCTCTCTGAATTCTTAAGTCTAGGCTTTGGATATTGGTATAGCTTTGTCCAATTTAGTTCTACATTCATGAACAAAATAATAGTTAAAGCTAACATAAATTGGAGCAGACCAGCAAGAGCTAATCCAACAAGCATATTTATAGCATTTGATTCCACAATTACATTAGGCATATTTACAGTGATGTCAGACGAATAAGATTCTACATTAACTAAGGTTTGCATGCACTTTTATTTTTCTAGGAAAGCATTAGAAAGAGTCACTAGATTTGTCATGAAAACAGGAATCACTACTCAGCCAGTCAATATACTGACATGCAAAGTGTAGAGGAAGATTATCACAACAGTCTGAGTGCATGCCATAAGAGAGATAACTCACTTTCATCTGGAAAGTCATAAAATTGCAACGCATACAGCATCCCAGAATCTCTCCGGGCAATATCTATTATCTGATGGAAAGCACAAAATTTGAAAAGCAGGAATTTGTGAGATAAAAACGTATTCAAAGTCCAACACAACAAAAAAGACTTGCAGAAACAGGCTTCACTAATAAACTGTGAAACAAAATGTATCTCCGAACAAATGCCAGTAGCCAACTCAAGCATTTACTATTACTTCAAAATATTCAATTCTAACATCCTCCTGCTAGCTACTAGATAATAGGTTCTTCACACACGGATATGGCAGATAACTGGAAAAAGTTCATCTTAACAAGATTACCCAACTAGAATTTTCATATAATATCTCTGTTGGCTAACATAATGCAATATTGTTTGATTCTCAGTAGTTATTCCTTGTGTGTTGAAAGCATAGAAGAGAAGAATGCTCTGTTGTGAAGAGCACTTCATCTTCTTACTTTGCAGCTGACAGGAAGTAGGGAGCAGTTTGGCTTTTAGAACCCCACCTAGCTTTGATCACAATAAATAGTTTTAAACTTTTAGACATGAAAGATTTAACTTGCATTTATATGTAAGGCATTCACAGTTAGTGAGATAATGCTTCCAAGTAGTGAAAGCATCTCAAAGTGTCAAATAAAAGAAGGAAAACAAAACAAAATCAGCAGTTTAACAAATTAACTTCAATTTCTTCAAAAAAATGGAAACATCCAATGTCAAAGTCAAAGAAAAGGTTTTCGCAGAACATCACAAAGCTTATACATCTTATCTAAAAAAAGATGGCTAAGAAGATGTCACAATCATGTGTTGCTCTTTCTGTTTCTTAATGTCAACCAGCAAGAATTGGTTGCCTTTAAATAACTCAGAAACGTAATCTGTAGCTGCAAACCTTTGTTCATACCTTGCAGCGGAACCATGCACCACGGTAACCTCGAGCAAAAGATCTTGCCTCTGCAAGCTGACCCACTTTAAAAGGAAGGTCATTTTCATCCATGATTGTCCATCAAACTGTATAGCTACAGAAATTGAGATTTCTAAGAAAGTGATCGTGGACCAGATGAAGGCGTAGAAAAAGTATATCAACAATACATGTACAGAAGCACTTCATTCACGCTTAAAAAGAAAGAAACCTATCGCAATCTCCTATTCTTCGTTCATTCAAATTAGAGGTTAAGAAACCCTTGAGTTTGTGACACACAAAGCCCTTCAGCCATGAGCTGGAATTCTAAAACAAACAAATCCCGACATACACAGTAAGAAAGGTAGTGGAAACACCCGGTCGTTAAATAATTTCATTCACTTGAAGTCACTTCTCTCCCGGTCGTTAGAAGCCAAGAACAATCTAATCAACAATCCACATCCACGAACCATCATGGCGGTGGTAAAAACTTGGGATTAAATGAGTCTATGATTGTTAATATGATAGTCATTAGAGACTTAAATTTTCATTAACTTCAAGATCCGTTATATCAGTTGAGGTGCAAGCTGGCCGGACACCACGTTAATAAAAAAAAATCCACAACCACGAAATGCATAATGATGATTTTCCAATTTTGTCAAAAGACATTCGCTGAACCCAGTATCATTTAATTGGGACTGTCATTTTTTTCAGAAAAATATCTAACATTCTAACATTACATGACATCTAGAGACCTATTGGCAAGCAGCATCCAAACATGAGATATTTAGTTAAAAATGACATGAACTGGGAAAAAAAGAAAGAAAAGAAAAATCTTAATAACCCATTACCTATCAGGAAAAAAATATCTTACACTCATTGAAGAGGAATGGCCACAGGAAAAAAAAAAGGAATTTACAAAGCAAACATGCATTGCTGCGTTAGCAAATTGTTATTATTATCATTAACACAAAATAATATCTTAAGCCTAATAAATCATTGGTTCAGTTCGATTTTAAAAACAAAGCCAGTAAACCCAGAAAACAAAAAAAAGGAAACGAAAAAATGATTTCACGTCGGAACCAGAACTCAAATCCCTTCACTATCGTAAGTGTCGAACAGCAAAAACAATTGAGAAACTAATAACAATGATAATACCAACAAAAGAATCGGGTGCGTGCCTGCTCTGTAGAAACTTGGCAGTTGCGCGTTGATTAGGGATTGGTAGGAGAGAATGCGATTGAGAAAACGGAGAGGAGGAGGCTCGATGCGATAGATAAAATAAAAAGGCGTCCTAAAATAGAAACTCCCCGCCCCGGGGTAACTGGCACCAACTGAGAATCACTGCCTAGAAAATAAAAAAGCCAACATGCACGCGTTGCTAATGCGGGTTTTTTTTATTAAATTATGTGATGATTAAAATAAATATTATAAATATATTCGTAAGAATTTAAATTACAGTTTCATAGCATACTCATATAACATACTTAAAATTAACAGTATTGATACAATTACATGACATTTATAATCTTATTATTTTATTCAATAAATAAATACATATATTTAAAACTTAATGAGCAAAATATAAATATTTAAATTTCTTATCAATAAAATATATATAATAAAAACTTGATTATGAACATTCGTTACCATTTATACGTGAGATTAGTATTACTGGCCTGGCCTGGAAAATGATCCACGGATTTGAATTTGCTCCGCAAAATCAGGGCACTGAGGTTTTTTAACGCATAGCTTTTCCAAAATTGCTCAATGACATTAAAAGAAAGTTAAATCAGCTCGGTATACACACAGATTAAAATTATTATTGATGTTGTAACCTAATTTTTAGGTTACTCTTTAAAATAAAATAAAAATAACAAAAAAAAAAGGGTTGGATGTCGGTAGAAAAATCATGGTAGAAACTTTGAAAAAAAATTTAAGGCGAATCATGTCTCTTTTATGTCCAAAAATAAGAGAAAATACAAATTCAAGGTAAAAATTAAGTCAAAAATCATAATTATATTTTTTATAAGCCAATTTGATTTAATCATGGGCTAATTCAAAATATTATTATGTTTGAGAATTAATTTAGGATCCAATTGAAGAATTTAATTAAGTGCAAGGACTTAATTATACTTTAAATTAGTTAAATTAATTTTGTTAAGGGCTTAATTAATGAAAAATCAAATTGTTGAATTTAATTCGGGCCTAATTGAGAAAATCAGAATTTTTGGAGACCCAATTGAATTTTTCCAAGCTAATTTGGCATAATTAGGGATCAAATTGAAGACAATTGAGAGTTTAATTGTCAATTAAGGGCCAAATTGCGTGAATCAGAAGTGAGGGACCAAAATGAAAAAGGCGCGCAAAGCCAAGGGTAATGTTGAAAATCGGACAAGGACATAATTGCATAAAATTACAAATTTAAATTTAATTGAGGGTGCAATTAGAACAATTATAAATTAAGGGATCAAACCGAAACTAGGCCTCCCCCAAAGCTGCCACTGCTACTCCCGCATGCTGCCTTTGCCGACAACCACTGTGCCTGCCGACATCCACCTGAACGCCCGCCGACCAGCCACCGTTGCAGGCACGCCAGCCACCACGCCGCCGACCAGTCAGCCCCCGTGTCAAGCCAAACTCCCCTATAAAAACCACCATGGACGCTGCATGCAAGGGGGAAGGAAAAAAAACTGGAAAAACAGGGGAAGAGAAAAACGAAAAAGAAAAGAGAGAAAAGAGGAATTTTTGGAAGGGTTTAGAGGTTTTTAGCGTAAAAAAACAAGTCAAACTAACCTGAAATAACATCATCTTTGTCTTCGTCGGCATCAGCTCCCCTCTCTTCGGGTTCGCAACTCCTTTCTTTCTCTAATTTCAGGCTCTCGGTTCTCTCTCTCTCTCTCCACCTTTGGCAGTCGTTCGACCATCCCAAAACTACATCATCATCACTGGTTACTTCCTCTCTACACTAGCATCATAAATACATTTTCAGGCGAGGCCACGACGACGGTTGCAGCAACTGCAACATAAACCCCAGCAACTTTGGGAGCTCCCTCCGGCCACCACAAGCCACCGTTGACGACGCCACAACCACCAGGACAACCACCTCGATCCCTTCTACCTAACGGTGTCATCAGGTACACCTTTCTTCACAATCGAAAAATTGATTGTTCATCGTCTTCTCCAAGTCTGCATGCAATGGGACGTAATTTACGTCCCACTGTTCATGCGAGTCGGGTTTGAGTGAGGCGGGTTGGGTCCGAGTGATTCCGGCCAGGTACAAGGCCCGGTTAAAAAAAAAAGAGGATAAATAAGGGAGGTGGGCTGACAGCCTACCTGGGCTGTCAGCCCAGCCCATTCCCAGCGGGCTACCAGTCCGACCCATTAAGGGCTGGACAGTCAGCCCATTGATTTTGTTTTATTTCTTTTAATTTTTTAATTTAATTTTATTAGGTTTTATTTTTATTTTAAAAAATAAAAAAATATATAAAAATGCAAAAAAATTCAAAAAATATAAAATATGTTGTTTTCGTGCATACAGTCGAATTCCAAGATTTTTCAAGCATATTTTATTTAAAAAAAATATTGCATCTTTCTCATGTTTTAAAATGAAATTGGATATCATAACCGGTTTATGATTATCCATTAGAATTTGGCCAAGATATAAAAAATAATCAAAACCATTTTTGTTTTATCTATTAGGGTATAAATTTACATTGTAAAATACATCAATGAATAAATTTTTTTTTTAACTACGGTGTAAATTTAAAGTACAAATTACATCCGTAGATAAAAACAAAAAAAAGATTTTCTAACTACGGTGTAAAATTACATCGTAGATTACACCTGCAGATAAAAAATATTTATTTTTTTAATGCAGTGTAAAAAAAGTTTAATTTAGAAAAAAAACAATCAAACAACAACGCAGCTTGCCATAGGCAGGGTGCACTGGGGGTGATGCGTCTTTCCCTTGCACAACAAGTCCCCTTATCTAGATTCTCGCAAACCAATAGGTTCCTAGTAACCTTAATACTAGGTGGTGACTTCTTATATTTATAGTCGTAATTTTTATGTGTTAGACCCAAATTGATAGGGTTCTAGCTCACTCCTTACCCATTGATTGAGGGCTTAACAATGTGTTAAACATAAAAGAGCTAAAAATTCAGAGATCATTACATGCCTCATGTTGGATTATGAGACTTTATTGTCTTATTCTTATGATTTTTCGGATGTATATTAACATTAGAGATATTAATCTCTCATCCTCTATTAATGTTAATGTTAGGGATATTGTCTTCTGTCCCATGTTAGTATTCATGTTACAAATATCTCATACTATATAGATATTAATGTCAATAATATTTGTCATTAATATGTGATATAAAGGTTAAAAAAAAACTTCTAAACCCTTTAAAAGTTGTTTTCATACAAGGTTTCAAGAGTATAAATATCCCTATAACCACATAGGTATATGGCTCAAATTTATATTCTCAATAATTGTTTTTTTTTTTATTTCAAAGAATTTATCATATCAAAACTAAGAACAAATATTTTTTGTTTTTAAGAATAAATGCTTACTCTTTTTTTATTGTAACCATTTGATTAAAGGTTATCAACTTTGTCATATAAGGATCCCTAAGTCCTACCAAATAAGACTTTTTAGGGCACATGCTTTTTACAACAAGCTAAAAGTTTAATAAAAAAATAAAAAATAAATTATCGTAATAGAACCTATGATTAACCTATAATTAAACCGCTAAAAAAACAATTCCTAAGCATTATGGATTTTGAAACATCATCATAATCCATTTAGCTTCTAATCATATTACTTGTAAAAAGACAATGAAATGCATATAATGCATATTAAAGGACAATGATGTTGTAGGGGATTTTTATATTTGTGGAAAAACAATATATTTAACATTTTAGTATAAATATTAACTAAAAAAATTTAATGGATTGAGAATAAGTATCTCTTATAAACAATCTTAATAATATATTTAATATTGAACTAATTATAAGAATCTACTTATTGAAAATAAATAAATAAAACTTCTTATTTAACTATAATCATAAAGCACAAAATCATAAGTCATAACTACAAGTTGATTAAACCCAAACTTTAATGGACATTTCAAACCTATCATCTTCAAACTCAATTAATTATACTCAAAAGTTTTATTAATCTATAGTCTAAAACATCTTTAAACTCCATCACTTTTAACATTACCACTAAAACCAAAACCCAAACAACACAATACTTAGAAGTACAAAAACAACCCATATATTATTTTTGTTGAGGCAATAAGTTTCAATTTTATTTATCACTTTAAAAAACTTCGTTCATATAAAAATGAGCCAAACAAACCAAAAACAAGAGCCACCATATTCATGCTCTCATTTTATGCTTTTTGTACTTGTTCATCAACTTTTATATTTATTGATAATATCCTAGAATGCAAAATATTCAAGCATTAAATTATTTAATATTGGGTAGTGGTTAATCAAGGTGTTTAATAATACAATTTTCTTATTATTAGATTACAAAGCACCAAACTAATGATAAAAACCTAAGCACCTACAACAATGATCCTAATAAGATAAACTTAAAAGAACCTTTAATGATAAAGTGAGTAACTTTATAAGAAAAACAATAGATAATTTAAAAGACCCTCAAATTATAAGACAAAAATGTTTGTCATTGCATTTTAAGATGAACAATGCTTTAAAATCTATACAAGTTATTTAGAGTAAAAAAAGTTCCTAGGCTTTGCCTAAATGGTTTAACGGGTATTTATAACCCTTGAACTTTGTCATTTTTAGCGAAGAGAAGAACTGAAAGTCATTTGCTTTTAATGATATTAATATGAGATAAATACCCCTCACATAGTGTTAATGAGATGATACTTATGATGAGCTCTCTAAGGGAAAATTTATACATCTATAGATATAGAGAGATCATAACCTTTGATATGAACAAATCATTTTAAAAGTATAGCTCTTTAACCCTAGATATTCAAGATTTGAGATATAACACCTTAGATAAAAAAAAAAAAAATGAAGGTATGATGGTTTTTCTAATCTGTAACACCTTCAATTTAATTAATCTGCTGGAATCTAATATATTTTCAAATTCAAGTAACCTTAGGTTTAGTAATACTTAAACACAGATGTATTATGTTGTATTTTGTCAAATCCATGTTGCCTTGAATTCAACATCCTATTAAACCAAAGTATATTACTAGACTCATGTTGTATTGAGTTTAACTAATTATCGAACTCAAACATATTGAGTATGATACTTGCTTAGGACCACGTTGCTCTAAGTTCACCAATATACTAAACCCAAATGTATTGGGCCTAATAAATTTACTAGACCCATATTGTCTCAAGTTCGGCTAATTGTTGAACTCAAATGTATGAAATCTGACATACTACTAGATCTATGTTATAATAGGTTTAATGACTGCTAAATTCAAATGTAATGGATCTGATATTTTTGCTAGGTCCATGTTGTTTAGGATTCAATTAATTGTTGAACTTGGATGTATTGATTATAACATAACACCAAACTCATCATATTATTGATCTTAGCTAATTGTTGACCCAAACATATTGAATCTGCTATCTTGTTAGGTCCACATTACCTTGAATTCAACCGATTGTCGAACCCAAGAATGTTTGTTGGTTTTAGCATACTAGTAGAACCATGTTATTAACATTAGATTTTCATGATTTCTGAACCTAAACTCATGTTAGTTTAGGTTTAGTTGATTGGTGAAATGATATGTGTCGGGTCTAATAAATTACCAAACTCATATTATCTTAGATTTAACTAAATGTTAAACTTAAATATATTAAATTTAATACAAGCATTTATCAACTTCTTAAGCTTTTTCAAGCCACAGAGATGCACACAGAAAATATTCACCTGTCACCCATAACACCCGTAACACCACCCTCTTCATTTTTTTTTTTTAATTTCGTTAATTTCTATATTTATCGAATTTGAGTATTTTTATAATCTTTTTTTGAAGAGAGCAAAGGCAAAGTCCAAACCCAAAAACCTCCTCACAGCTCACCTACAGTACACAGTACCTAAATAAGAAAAAACAAAAACAAATTACTTATACATATATATACACATAAAAATAAAACAGTAAATAGCAGTATTAGCGACTTAAAAAAAGACAATTTCTTTTACGGGCTCCGCCTTTGGTTTCTTCCTTCTTTCTTTTGCTGCTCCTCTCTCTCTCTCTCTAGAATCTCATATAGCTTTGCTAGAACCCCATTTATCAAAGCTCAGGTTTGTATCTACATCGATCTATACTATGTTGTTTCAATTCTCCATATTCATCCGGGTTTTCACCTTCTTTTTTTGATCGGGGTTTATTTGGGAATCTTGAATTCGATCTTTATTTTCCGGCACCAGATTCAAAATTCTCTTAATTTGCGTGTGTTTTATGCAATTTGTTGTTCTGAGATAGTTTTACTTTTATTCATCTGGGTGGTTTCATAATCTCTTCGATTTTTATTGAGCCGCAGTTGATTGATTTTTGACCGAAAGAGAAAAGGCTTTGAATTTTTTGATGACGAGTTTTTGAGTTCGAAGATCATTAATACTGGGTTTTGGTTGAATTCCAATATAATCGACGATGAAATTTGATTTAAAAAGAAAAAAAATACTTCGTTGTTATGAATGTGTTTACAATTTTTTTTCTTCATATTGTATGGAAATTAAAAAATAAGCTAAATAATCTTTTAGTGGTTGTTTGGGAATTGTAAATATTTTGCTAAACATATATCGAATGAATGCAGGTTTGTATTTCATGAGGCCCCGGTTGATGCAGAATTTAATATTCAATATATATATATATATATATATATTTGATTTTATGTTTCTTAAGAGTTGTCAAGAACCTCAGTATGTTTTTTCTTTCTCAAAATTTTTACGTTTTGCCATATCTTGTGCACATATTTTGTTGATATCCTTAACTACCACGAGCAGTCTTTTTAATGACGTGTCTATTGTTAGCAAAAAAAATTCTGTTTAAGGGCTACATTCCTGGTTTTTTCTTATTGGTTTTCTTGTATGCAGTGAGGGGAGTTAAAGGATTGTCGGGGAGGAGTTTTGGAGTGGAAAATGGCTGGGATTGTGAGTGAGGATGCTGGAGTTGGAAGGACTACGGAGGGGATTTCAAGTGGGCAGCGTTGCCACTCAGGTGAAGCTTTGGCGGAATGGCGATCCTCTGAGCAGGTGGAAAATGGAACCCCATCAACTTCACCACCTTATTGGGACACTGATGATGACGATGATGGAGGTATGCACTGGTTCTCCATATGATTTATTATACCGTATTTTCTCTTTGCTAACTGATTTTGTTTTATTATAGGGCCAAAACCTTCTGAGCTATTTGGAAGATATACATGGAAGATAGAGAAATTTTCACAGATTAATAAAAGAGAACTTAAAAGTGATCCATTTGAAGTTGGCGGCTACAAATGGTATGGGGCTTTGTATATTGTTTTTTCATTATTTTTTTTGCTTACTCACAGTTTGATTCTCCATTGTCATTTTTATGTGCATCATCTGCATGCATGTACATATTTCAACAATATATGTATTTTTTGTACACTCTTTATACCCACATTATGAGTATAAATTTAGATTTTACCTTCATGCTTGCCTACACTCACACACCATGAATAAAAAATTTAATGTGTCTACAAGCTTATTTTTGACGCAAGCCTCTTAATTTGTGCATTTTTAGAACCAGAAATATTTCACTGTGCTCTGCTTTGGAACATGAAACCATTATACTTGAATCGTGGGATAAAAAATCACTCCCTTTATTTGTCTCTTCAATCAGAGTAGGGCTCCACAAAGGAGGTAACAATTATGATTTTTCCCCTCAATTCACAGGCTTCATTAACTCATTCTACAAGTCTAAAATATGTGACACCACATGATATTTGTGCATTTATAACTCCCTCATGCATAAATCGATTGTATAGTTGCATCATTGTTTTTTTTTGTTTTTGTTTTCTATGCACGGACATTCACTTTTAAGTTGCTTCCATCATTTAAATTTGTTTTATAACTCCCTCATGCATAATCATTTTTCTTAACCTGTGCTTATGGTAGAGAGATGTCCATGAGATGACTTATGTGTTCTATTGCACGTAACTAAGTTAGTTATCTGGTAAGACTTGTTATCCAGAAGTAAATGCAATGTTTTTAATACACACTTCTGCTATAAATTTTGTCTTGAAGTGAACAAAAGGAGTTTATTGGTTCACTAGATGTTTGGTGTAGATAGTTGGTGATATTTTGAATTTTGTTTTTCCTTGTCATAAAGAACCAAGTAAAATAAATCATCATGCACTTTAATCAAGAACGAGTAAAATTATCCCATTGCCCTAATTTACAATCCACTTTCTTATTTTAAATAGGCCAACTTTCACATTATGGAGCATAAATTTTAGCGAACAATTCAATTCTGTAGTTTTTCTCAAGTTTTGTTGCATTGATGCTGTTGACCTGCAGAAAATCAGTGTGATGCGGAAAGTTTCCATGTCTGTAATGATTTAATCCTTTTATTTATGGTGACAGGTACATTTTAATATATCCCCAAGGTTGTGACGTTTGCAATCATCTTTCGTTATTTCTCTGTGTTGCCAACCATGATAAACTTCTTCCAGGTTTGGTGCTGCTGAATTGAAATTGTGGTTACAGTTACTGGTCTTTGTTTGTTTGTATTTTTGCTCTCTTTGTGGTTGTAGCTGTGTAGTTCTCTTTTATTTGTGAACCAGGTTGGAGTCATTTTGCACAGTTTACGATTGCCGTGGTGAATAAAGATTCAAAAAAATCAAAATATTCTGGTTAGTTGATAATATTGGCTAGAGTTGGTAACGGAATCATTTATTTACCATTAACTAAAAGCAAAATTTGCAGATACATTACATCGGTTCTGGAAGAAAGAGCATGATTGGGGATGGAAGAAATTTATGGAATTATCTAAAGTGTCAGATGGGTTTTTAGATGCTGCTGACACTCTTATTATAAAGGCTCAAGTGCAAGTCATCAGGTGTCTGATAAGTTATTGGTTTACATAAATTATGTCTATTAGTGATTGTGCTGTAGGTGTTTGTCATGTTTCTAATTACTCATTCTGAGACATTTCTTTTCATCTGTAGGGAGAAAGCAGATCAGCCTTTTCGTTGCCTCGATTGCCAGTATAGGAGAGAACTTGTTAGGGTATACTTGACAAATGTAGAGCAGATTTGTCGGCGTTTTGTGGAAGAGAGACGGGGCAAACTTGTGAAGTTAATAGAAGACAAAAATAGGTGGTCAAGGTATTGTATCTCTTTGAAAATGTTTGTTACTTAATGCATTTGAATAGAATGGTTGCCAATAGTCCAAACTTGACAACATGCTATGCTATGAAAATTTTGGGGTTTTAGCAATCCTACGAGATTGCATCATTCTATTGATCTGTGGCCTTAATTAACAGTTTTCCTTTCTGTGCTATCCTTTTGATGGCAATTATGGCATATTTTCCTCATATTTCTGGTCAGTATAGATTTAACGTGGTGATAGCAGAGTGTTTGTAACCGTTGCAGCTTTTGTGCTTTTTGGTTGGGAATGGATCAAAACATCCGGCGCCGCATGTCTAGGGAGAAAACAGATGTAATTCTGAAAGTAGTTGTCAAGCATTTCTTTATAGAGAAGGAAGTCACATCTACGTTGGTAATGGATTCCTTGTACAGTGGGCTGAAGGCTCTTGAAGGCCAATCTAAGAGCAAGAAAGGGAGAGCAAAGTTGTTGGATAGTGAAGAAATGCCAGCTCCAATTGTCTGTATTGAAAAAAATATGTTTGTGTTGGTGGATGATGTGCTGCTACTACTTGAAAGGGCTGCCATTGAACCATTGCCTCCAAAAGATGAGAAGGGTCCTCAGAATCGTACAAAGGTGGGCTGGGTTACTGGATACCATTTTCTAAAGTTTGAATCTTTTCTGAATTCTGCTATGCTTATAGGTAGTCAGTATGAAAATTACTGTGGGACTTTACACAGTTTAATCATTTTTGCAGCTTGTTTTTAAATGAGTGCTGGTCTGTATTGCCATTGCCTTTAAGGTCTCATTAGAGTACTTAAACATTTGAATGGGACTTTGGCTATTCAATAAATTGGTCCATGTGTTTTGTGTCTTAGAGAATCTTTATTGGTGGTATTGGGTGTATCTTATTGTGTTTAAGCTTCAATCATAGGTCTGTATTGTCATTGCTTTAAAGGTCTCTTCAGAGTACTTAAAACATTTGAATGGTGACTTTAGCTATTCAATAAATTGCCTCATGTGTTTTGTATCTTAGATAATCTCTTATTGGTGGCATTGGGTGTTGCTTATTGTGTTTAAGCTTCAACCATAAGTTAGAAAACTGTATGCAGTTCTTGCTAATTTTACGTGACCCTCCAGCAAAATAGTTTTAGGCAATCAGTTAGCTTGCATCTCTCCAGTAACATTTTGTTTTCTGGGGTAGCTCACGTACAGAACAAGAATACAAGATTAAGGTATACACTGTCTACCTACAATGGTTTCAGACTGTTGGCGATGGCATTAGAGTGGGGAAATGATGGCAGTGGCTTTATGTTGATGATGATGGGAGCGATGGGGTGGTGGTGATATCATGTACTCGTTGATTTTGTTCTGCACACTGGATTAGATTCAGAAGAGCTTGAAATGCTGGCTGTTTTCCCTTGCTTGATGGTTGTCGATCTCTATAACCTTTATGCTTCATGATTGTAACTAATGAAGTTTCTGATCTCTCACAAAATTTTTGCATTTGTATTCAGGATGGAAGTTCTGGAGAGGACTTCAACAAGGATTCGATTGAGTGTGATGAAAGGCGTCTAACAGAATTGGGCCGTAGGACGGTGGAAATATTTGCCCTCGCTCATATTTTTAAGTAATATACTTATATTTGATTAAATATGTTTTTTGTTTTTAAAATGGTGTTAGCTCTTCATGCTGCTGAGATTTCTTCTGTTCCAGACCTCACTAGGACCATATTTCTGCTGCTTGCACCTTTTTCGTTCATCTGATCAATTATTTGGAGTCTTCTACTGTTTCTAGAAGTCCTTTTTTTTAAGTGTAGACTACCATTTGGTCTATTAGAAGTCCAAGCATCTTTGCTAAAACCGTAATATTTTTGTAGTCTTTTTTATTTTTTCTTGGAGCTGTTCTTTTACTATTTTATGTTATCATCTGCTCCATATTATCAAGTGTAAAATTCTTTGCAAATATTGATAAATGAAGAAATTAAATACCAATTTGTAAACAACAATGCAATATGTTGGCATATTGAGTATTGCTCATCATGCCTTGGCAATTTTTTGTTTCTTTGTGGCATGACAAGTATATTACTTGATGTTATACATATGTGGCCTCATTTTTTTTGCCTCCTTCACTTGTAGCCATAAAATTGAAGTTTCCTACCAGGAGGCTGTTGCTTTGAAGAGGCAAGAAGAGCTAATTCGTGAAGAAGAGGCAGCATGGCTTGCAGAAAGTGAGCAGAAGGCTAAACGAGGAGCAACTGAAAAGGAAAAGAAATCAAAGAAAAAACAGGTGGCTTGTTTTTCTTCATAAGAATCTAGTTTAGCAGTGTCCTAACTCCCTTATTGAATTCAGGTAGTGGCAGATTGGAGAAGGAAATTAGTTCGTCATGATGTAATTGGGATCCTGACACTTAGTTTCAAAATTTCTTATGACATACACATCTAAAATACATGTTGCAGTGGCCAAATTTTCTTTTATGAAGAAAAAATCTCCTAAGTACTATCCCAGACCCCCCAACCCTCAAACAAAAGAAAGCCCTGACCTTCCCTTTTCATGGTTGGTTTGTTTGAATGCTGATGCTTCTTATAAATGACAGGCTAAACAAAAACGGAACAATCGCAAAGGGAAGGATAAAGGGAGAGATGATAGGTTTAGTGTGGCTGTGGTAGACAATCACCAAGAGATGAATACTAGTAACGAGAAAAAAGATAGTGTTGTGGAGGAGGTGCAGCATGTGGTGGAAAAACCTGAGGTTCTGGAAGATGTATCTGACCTGTCTGATTCAGTGGATGGTGTTGCTGAAGTGCTCCAGCCTGATTCAGAAGACAGAGATGTAAGTCCTGCCAATCGGGATACTGACACCTCAGAAGTTCATCCTCCCACTGAAGCCAGTAGCAGTGGAGTTAGTGGCTTGTCATCTTTGCCAAATGGAACAACTGAAAAAAGGAGCACATATGCATTGGATGATAGTTCCTCAACGTGCTCTACAGATTCAGTCCCTTCGGTAGTAATGAATGGCTGCTGCAAGGGGAACTCTTACTCAAACTTTCAATTTGAAAAATCACCTGGCAGGTAAAGTGGTAACAAGTGGCCTACGTATCCTTTTTTTACAGGACTAGATTATGTGGCATTTACTTTGCATTTCATACATGTAGAGGGAAGAATCAGCAGGGTAAGATGGCACGTGATGGTAGTTGGACAACTGAAATTGATAATCAGCCGTCTGAGCCCGCATCAGATAGTGGTGATCTTGGCGATATCACAAAAAGTAGCAAGGCTGGTGATTGTGAGCTTGAGGCTGTTGTTCATGATTTGCGGGATAGGATGATGAGGCTTGAACATGTAATTAAGAAAGAAAAGGTGAAGTTGCTGATCTTTTCCCATGATCTCAAATTTCTACTCTTTTAATGAGTTTAAACTATCAAGGGTAGAACAATATAATAAGAATCAAATGTTCATATTCAATTTTTGCGGGCTGCGACTTTTTTAAAGCCACCTCCTTTTTGATTCCTGATGGTCTGGTTGGCTACATGTATTGGTCGTATCAGTTTCTTGGGTATGAAGGCTCTTCCTCTTCTGTCTTATCTAACATCCTCATTCCTACAGCATAAATGTTTTTAAATTGTTTCCCTTCCATTTTCTTCTTCCTTTTTTGTTTTGTTTTCTTGTGTTTTTTAATCTTTGTTTCTCTCTTCCTCTATTGAGGAAGAGGAATTGTTTTTTCATTAGGTGCTTAGAATATGTTCTTTAGAATTTAGGAATTGATCAACAGAAGGAGTTTTTAGCTGTCTTTGCTATGAAACTCTTTTGACTTTCATTTTTTTTAATTCCAATGAAGTGTTGAATGGAGACTCATGAAGGCCGCCTTTTGAACCCGCCCCCCCTCCCTGCGCGCTTCTCAATTTGAGTTTTTGCTTTTCTATTTCTGAATGCTGCTTTATTTTCATGGATACATATAATCTGTGGTACTTGGATATGCCTTGATGAATATTTTTTTCCATGAAATAGGAAGAAAAAGTTGTTTCCATGCAAAAGCAGACGAGTAACAAAGACCTGGTTGATGTTGAAAGACCTAAAGAAAAGACAGCAGCTGTGCTATCTTCTCCCAGAAGCCCTCCAAAAAATGTCCCATCCACTTTACTACTGAAGTCAGAAAGCAAGAGTTCAACTACCATGGATCTTGGTTTGGTTAAGAAAGCATCTTCAAATTGCTCACAGCAGGCTGATAAAGCTGCCACTTCAGTTAACCCCCCTCAAAATGCTGGTATTCCCAAACCTGAGACCCAGAATGCGTCAACTACAAAACAGTCTGACAAACCAGCTCCGCAACAAGTGCCTGCCATGTCAAGGCCCTCCAGTGCTTCTTTGGTGCCCGATCCCAGGCCAACTGCTGCTCCTGTTTCCCTGGTCCAAACTACTCCTTTACTAGCTCGTTCAGTTAGTGCAGCTGGCCGGTTGGGTCCTGATCCTTCAACAGCAACTCATAGTTATGTTCCCCAGTCCTATCGAAATGCCATAATTGGTAATTCTGCTGGTTCTAGTTCATCTGGTTTCAGTCATACCAGCTCTCCAGGTACAGGAGTGAACCTATCACCAGTGCATATGCAGCCATCTACTTTGGTATCTGCACCAATGTTCTTGCCACCTTTGAACTCAGATAGGGTAGACCCAAACTCTCTCCAATCTGGCTTTCCTTTTGGTATGGTTACTAAGGATGTCTTGCAGAATGGACGCCAATGGATGGAGAGCTCTCAAAGAGATGTTAGTAGAAGCATGAGCAGTGACCCTTCTTCCTTGGTAAATGGCATAAAAAACATTGACTATAATCCTGTATGCAGCAGACCACAGGAGCACTACTCCAGTGAGCTCTCAGCCTGTACATCTGGGTCTCAGACCCAAGGTGGGGTGACAGATGAGTTCCCACATCTTGATATTATCAATGATTTGCTTGATGAGGAACATGCTGTTGGGAAGGCATCTGAGGCAAGCAGAGTCTTTCATAGCAGTGGCCCACACCTATTGAATCGGCAGTTTTCTTTTCCAAGTGACATGGGTGTATCGAGTGATATGGGTTCTTCAACTAGCAGTTCATGCAGATTTGAGCGTACCAGGAGTTACCGTGATGGTGGATTTCAGAGGAGCTATAGCTCGTCTGGAAGCCATTTTGAGACGTTAAGGGAATTTATTCCACAAGCTAGCCCACTGCCTTATGCAAATGGGCATATTGATGGGCTGATTCCAAACCAGTGGCAGATATCTGGTTCTGATATTTCCCTGATGAGCATGAGGAATGCGGATGGTGATAGTTCCCCGTTCTTTAACCCAGAGTATTCAAATATGGCATGCGGTGTCAATGGCTTCACAGTATTTCGCCCTTCAAATGGACATTGAAAGAATCTCACGCAAGCTGCTGGGTGGTTGCCCCGTTGTAATAATGTATTGGGTCTCAGAATTGGAGTGAGGTTGTAATCTTTTCGTAAGAAAACATTTTGTAAAGAGTGTTCCTGCCTTCTCTGCCTCCAGCTTTTTAGTTATAATGAGGCTTTGATGTATCTTCTGGGTTTGATTAATGGTTGAAATGAGCATCTGATGGAATGTAACATGACTTTACAGACCACATTAATTATCCAATGAGAAACCACAACACAGGATCAACTCTTAACTAAACCACAATCATGAATTAAGTCTCATCTGATTGTTAAGAGTGGGATTCGAGTTATGGTTTATCGGGGATTTAGGAGGGGGGGTTGCGTATTAATATTTCACGGTCATGTAGAGATTGATTCCTTCTGGGTTTGAGCCATTTCCTGTTGCTTAGAACCCGTCCTCGCTTCCTGCAATCGTCAATGTGGAGGATCTCCTTTGCATGAAAGGGATTTACAAAATCGCCGACCAACTTTTTGGTTGTGAGCAACTCAGCAATCGAGGATGAGACGTTTAAACTTTGTAGACTTTTTGATCCACTGGGATAATAAAGATAAAGCCTTTAATTGTAAGACGCATACGACGATCGCATACTAGAAAGTTTTCATGAAACCATGTGCCTCAGCATTGACAGCCACCATCACTTTGTGATTAAGCATCAAGCATTCAAGGTCAAAGAAATTGAAGTTCCAAGAAATTTCCTCTTTAAGAAACCTTGCCTCGTCAGAACTCACACCATTAATTTGACAGGAAACTTATCACAGCAAAATAAAAGAAATGTTGACGCATGTAGGTAGGTAGAAAACGGAGACTAAAACTTGGTATCCAAGTTCAAGTGAACCTCCTCTTCTTGTTTAAGACCAGTTCAGTTCTTTGAAAGTTTTTTATGTAGGCAAAAACCTGGTAGTCAACAACCAAAATCTTTCAACAAATGAAACAGTTCCTACGTTTATCAGTATAAATACCCTTCACACTCCACCACATTCTTCATCCTTGTTTGGACATTGTCATCCAGAAATCATGAGCATTCGAAACATTGTTTTGGCAGTTCTACTGCTGCTTTCTTCACATGTTCAACTATACACAGCTAGCAGGATATTGCCTGAAGATCTGACTGGAGACCTTTCATTGCAGTCTCTTCAGAGGGGCACTATCCCCCCTTCGAAGGGCTCAGGATGCACCAACATTCCTGGTGGCGACGGAGAAAGTTGTCCACTAGTCAACGAAATGCACTATGCTGGCCACGGTTTGCCTCCTGATACTGCTTTCCCACGTCTTGCTGTCCCGTTTGGGGTGGCTACGAGTCAAAGGTGAAGCTGTCCTGTATATTTGATCTTGATTCCCTGGACTCAGAAATTTAAAACCTGAAGCAGAGGATGTCTTTGTAATTTGTACCTGTCGAAGTTGTTTGAAAGGAACAGCGAAGCTAGACCACATCACAAGTCCTGAAACACTCGTATCATCATGGGCTCGTCAATTCTTTTATTTGTGTAATTGTATCTGCACATTTAGTAGATTACACACGGAATTCTTATATTTTCTCTCTCTATTTTTTGTGGAGGAAATTGTAAATGTTTGGAGTTTGGACAATAAAATTCTCTGGATAATGGATATCGAAACTTTGTAAATCTTTTTTTATTTTCTTTTTCTAATATATGGGCTATCTCTAGCTTTAGAGCAGTGCGGCTTTATCATTCTTCTCCATCTCAAAACAGACTGGTTTCTCCCATGGACATGTATCACTAATGGCTCAGAGGCCAAACCATCCATCACCAACCTGAAACATCGAGTCAAAACAACCAGAACGTATCGAATTTCTCCATGAATGGTGCTCCTCTGTCACTGTTTCACCTTAGCAATAAACAAAGGAGAGATAGACTTCAGAATTATACCAACAGTCCAATCACCGAGGCTCTCTGCCTTCCGGCCTGAGTAATAATGCGTTTGTAGACCATGCCATGGTGCCTCTACACAGTTCCTCTAGTGGACGCTGACTCAAAAGATGGCCTCGGATTAACTAAAAATTGCGTATTGAAATTGAGGTTGGAAAATGGAAGAGAAGGAGAATAAGCTGGCTTCAAATTCAGCATGCTCTATCAGTATTCTTTATGAAGCTAGTCTTTGACTGGAAGTAGGTCAAATTTTAAGAAGACCATATTGTACTATTATAATAATATACAGTACTTAAACAGTAAAACGTTTATTAATTTATTTATTTTTGGCTATCCTGATCCGTATAAAGTTTTTAAATTAGTACTTAGCCAGCCATTTGGGATGGCGGCTTACTCATTTTCTTTCTATAATTAATTTGAAGTTACTTGTTGGAGCAGGAATGTAGCTTGTGGAGAGATAGCTAACAACAAAGCTTCCGGACTAAGTGCACTTAAGTGATTTACAGTGATTAAGATTATTTTTTAATTAAAAATATATTAAAATAATATCTTTTTTATTTTTTAAAATTTGTTTTTGATATCAATGCATGAAAATATAAAAAAGACAACAAAAAATGATTTTTTTTAAAATGATTTTAAGAGTTCTTTTTTTGTTTTTTTTTATCTTTGTTATCAACTAAAAAAATATAATTGTTTTGAAATTTTATTTTTCTATTAATGTACCTACCTATTTATCTTAGCAAATGCAAATTCTTTGAACAGAAATCATTGCTTTCCTTTTAAAAAACATTTTATTTTTATTTTTATTTTTTAAAGCAAGTTAATAAACAATCTCAAAATTATGCATGCGATTAAAAGTTTAAAAACTATAAATATGATAAAATCATATTCAAAATTAATTTAAAAATTTGAATAAGAAAAAACCAATTTCAATTGAATTTTCATGAGCAAATTTTTTCAATTATCAGATTAAATACATAATAATTAAAAACTAATTTATCAAAACTAAAAGTCAAGTAATCTTCTTTTGAAATGTAAGAAAAAATGAGAAAAGACAACAAAGTGCATGCCCAACTCGCCTTTCCTTACTTTATTTATTAAGAAAGCGAACGACATGTCGTTTTTTCCTTTGAAAAATATGATAGACGATCGGTATTTCAGTCACAATTGAGAAAATATATATGCTATCTAACACTAAAGATTGTGACTTTTAATTTATCATACACGCTAACAAACATATTATAAGAACATGATTAAAAATATATATGAAAATGACCATACAAAAAACCCTAATTTTCATTAGAGTATTTGAGCAGTTGTTACTTGATTATGATATTTTCAGTCAAATAATTAGTTAATTCCTTTTGTTTAAAAATCCCTATATTTTTCATATTTTATTTTACAATCTGGTCCTTCTATTAGCTCTTTATAACAATCTAATTATTCCTTTTCTCTAAGACGCCCATCACTTTTAATGAAAAGTTCTCAACCTCACCTACTAGGACAAAGCTAAAAATACATATACAAAATTTGAAAAAGACTTAACATTCAAATATGGTAAAAAAAAACTTGATTATAATTTTTACACGAGTAAATAATTATTTGTTTCAGGTTTTTATAAGGAATGTATGTTCTGACTGGAATTCGAAACTTATTGTATAAATTGCAAGTCATTTGTCATCACGCCGTCTTCCGTGGAGACTATAATTTTTAAAACTACAAAGGCTAACCTACTAATTAATAAATCATAAGAAAACATAGGGCATAAATTATAGTTTACTCTTATTTTTAATGTAGCACTACGTACCACCATATGTTGATTTTAACTATCTTCATTTGATGAAAAACAAGGTGGGTAAACCTCCATTTATAATGCTTTGGGAAATGACAATAAGTCCGAGCATATATACTCCTCGGGAAGGCAATACACTTTGGCTTGATCACGTACAAGAAATTAAAAGGGGCTATTGTCGCTGTAACCAGGGGATATTTTTAATAGCCCGAATTAAAAAAAAACTGTGTTTAAGCAAAATCAATTATGCTCTTCTTAATTATTGAAATTAAATTAAATGGTAAGAAAATGAAAGATGCATTTATACATGCAGCTATTTGTCCAAATACTCTTAGAGATTCTTAAATATTGTTGTTGATAAATCATATTCTTCACCATGACATTTGTAGGTATAGCAGCTCTGTGCACACAAGCTATACAGCTGCTGCTTTTTTCAGAAAAAAAGAAAGAAATAAAGAAATCGAGTATTTTATTGGCATACGAAAGAACAAAATAAAGGATTAATAATACGTAGACAATGTCCCAGCCGCACTTTCGGTTTATTTGGAGCATGAGACCCTATCGCCACCTGGTTGCAGTCTTACTACTGCATGTGGGCTAGTTGGAGGCTTTGGATAGTTCAATAACTGAGCTAGGAAAGGCAGGCGGTGGTTGGCGATTGGCACGGCCAACAAAGTTCATTTAATTCGAGTTGCAGTTGCCACTTCCTCCTGGATTGTGAGAGCACGGGGAACCCGCAGATGGCGGCACTGGACCCCGTTGAAGGGACTCCATAAGAGGGAAGTGGTTTTTCAACATTTGCTCTCCATGCAATGGCCTCATGGCTGCAACACATTGTAGTGTGCCTAAAGTCAACAAAATGGTGAACAACGTTAAAAAAAAGGTGACACGACTCTTTCCATTGAAGGCCATTTTTTTTTCAAAAAAATGATCTGAAGGACTTCGTTGCAATATTCTGATAATAAGTATATGAAAGTTAAGAAAATAGGAAAGGAAGAGAATGGGCTGGAGCAGAGAATTGATGGTCACATTTATAGACAGACAGCATGTGCATGTCTTACGTACGTTCGGGGCTGGATTTTTGCTTGCTGAATCGCATAGTTTTTGGTCAATTGACTGTGCGGAAAATGGATGGATTCTTACAAATGACTCGGCATGAGTTGAAGTTTGAAATATAATATGGCACGAATCCTGTTATAATACGCGGTATACATGTCCAATTCATGCGAGGTTGAAATGAATAAACAAGTTTTTGAAAATTCCCGTATGTTATGAAAGGAATTAGAAGGATAAAAAGAGTAAACAATTAACCCTTTTCAATTCTTTGAATTGTATTACGACCGGACTTTGATTTAGAATTGGTAATAGAAGAACCAACTAGCCGAGTTCTTTGATGGAATGCTGATCGATGACTGAATGTTTTCGGGGATAGGAAGGTAGTTTATAAAGAGTCCAGCAGTTGATAAATATCATTTAACTTTCAAACAAGCATGTTCCTGGAAAGTGACTCAATAATCCCACAGGTATTCCAGCTGCTAACATAAGTAAAATAAGGGGGAGGAATGCTTTCATGGCCATTTAGCTAGACTTTTAAATGTATGTATTTATATTATATTCACAAGTTTTTCCATACTGGAATAAAAATGGAAATTATTTCGTTTTTTTTTTAAATGAAAAACCCTACATGCTAGAACTTCCTAATTAACAAAATTCATCTGCAGATTTTGGGATTTACAAGCTGAGAGAGTTTAGTAGACTATTGCATTAGTAGGCACTCCTAAAAAGACTTTGAATTGAACAACGAACTAGCGTTGCCAAATGTTCAAGACACGCAAACGAGCGTTATTGTCAAAAGTATAAATTCATATTTCAGAGTAGTGTTTGCATTCTAATTAATAATGAACTTATAGAATAATTACTAGATTAATTTAGCTAAATATAAAAGTTATATTATCTTTACTTTATATAATTTTCATATCTAAAAATTAACAATTATATTTTAACAGTTATATTTTAACCATTATTCATACCTGCGACACTATCTTTTAGACAGCTTGGAGGCCGCATCCTTAAGCTTGCACTTGTTTCTTTAAAAAACAAAGGCTATATTTGATTCAAAGTTAAAAAGTAAAAGTTAAGTGTAAAAAAAGTAAAGAA
Organism: Salix dunnii; assembly: GCA_015731905.1. Taxonomy (NCBI): domain Eukaryota; kingdom Viridiplantae; phylum Streptophyta; class Magnoliopsida; order Malpighiales; family Salicaceae; genus Salix; species Salix dunnii. The sequence continues at coordinate 10,403,626 of CM027666.1, read as the reverse complement.
ATGAGAGAATGAAGCGTCAAGAATATTGTTAGCATGTAAAGAATAATATATAATTGTAAATTCATTAAATATATATGAGAAGTGTTAAATAATGTATAATGATGACATTAAAAAACAAATAAAAGACGTGGTCATTTCATTGTGTACCTAGACACAGATTACTATGGATTTCAACAATAAAATTATTATTTTACCTCTCCGACTATAAAATTTAACCCTCAGAATTGGGGGCATTTTGAATGTTTTCATGGAACATGAATGGTATTTTAAAATTGTGTGGGGTTTTCTTGTATTTTCCATTTTAAATTGCACAATATAACTACCATTTTATCTTTGAGAGCCGATAAAAAGATGCAAAAAAGTGGGAGATTTTTTTATTTTTCAAATATTTATGCCCAGTGAAACTATGTAAATACCCCTAGAAAAGACAAAAACAAAGGCTGGAGCTAGGGGCATTGTGGTATTTTCATTCTTGGTTTTTTCATGGTTATCATTGAGTCTAGGGGTGTATAGGTAATTTATTATTTTTTATTATTTCTTTTCAGAAACATTGCAGGCGCCTCGTACGGATGCGCCAACAGTGTTTCACACGTACGCGCCTCTCAGGCGACCCATGTGGTGGCTCTAGGTTGTGTAAAATGTCCAGCAGCTGTGTCAACAGTTGCACCTCCGTGTCATCTTCCTCATATTTTGAATGAAAATTGGATATCAGAATCAGTTTTGATTATCCATTGGAATTTGGTTAAAATATCAAAATAATTTAACAATTATTTTATTTTAACTATCACAATGTAAAATTACATTATAAGTGTCACGACGGCGATTTTTGACGCCAATTTTAGAATGGTTAGGTTTTCAATTGCCAATGAGGTAAAGACTTCCTCACGAAAAGAGATCTACTTTGAAATTCATAAAAGAAAAATAAATAAAAATGACATAGGAAAAAAAAATCAAACAACAATACAGCTTACCTTAAGTATAGGGGATGGGAGAGCGCAAAACGCGAAAAATTGTCGTCGCGATATATATGATAAAAAAATTTACTACTCTAAATTGGAGGGCTTAGGGAGGTTAAGATTATTAAATTATACCTATCTTTTCAAGTTAAGAAAAAAGTAATCAACTTCATTCCAATTAAGGCTATTTTTTATATATATAATTTAATGATTAATCACATTATTTTTCACTCTCTCATTCCCTATACTTCAATACTCATGCATTTTAACTTACAGTTCTAGTTTGTCACATTTCATAATAGAATCAAAGGGTAAACAATTTATGTTAAGTAATTTTAATTGTTACGTTCCCTATACTTCACCATTTTTCGATTTAAATAGTTTTTTTAAATAAGGTATTATGTTGAAATAAAGGAAATATCTTTTTTACCTTAGCATGCGCCTTTTGTTTAATCAAGAGCAGCCACCATCATTATAAAAACTTGATTAGCTCTTCATATGATATTCTTTATATACATATGTTGCTATTGTTGCTGTAAAAAGAAAAAAAAACATGCATATGCCTCTGAGATTAACAAGAGATGTATGTTCTGACTTTATTAGTGTGCATTTAGTAGATTACAAGCCATAAACCCGCGCTTCGCCGCTGTGATTAATTTTTTTTTTGTCTAGTTTTAACATATATAATTTCTTGTCTTGTATTCCAATTTTTATTTTTGGGTTTAGTTTTGATTCCTTGATTTTTTCAGTCATTCTGAGATAGTTCTTAATTTTTTGTTTGTATCTATCTGCTCTTAGTTTAGATTTTTAATTTTTATTTGTATTAAATGCAGTTTGCATAAAAAAACATAGTAAGTTACTTTTGGTGGTATAAAATGAGAGTGAAACTCTCTCTTATGCATGTATACAGAAGTTATTTTGTATTTGTATATTATAAAAAATAAGTGCAATATCCTTAATAGCTCAAGATTTAATTGTTGATTTTTATCTTATTAGAGGGTGTTATGATTATTTTATATATACCTAGAAACATTAAAAATATAAAATACCCCTGGACTCATGGCTAAAATCACTGTTAACTGAGGGGTAAAATAGTAATTTTACCATTACAATGCACATTAATTTGTGTCTAAATGCACAATGAACTTTATTGTGCAAAACCCTGATCTCCTTTAGCTTTTTAGTTATATATCTATATATCTATATGTGTGTGTGTGTGAGTGAAAAACAGTTTAAAATATAGTATAAATAACGCTTTTAGACATAACTCATGCATACTGCAAAATGTAATTGAAAAATTTATAATACATGCACATTTTTTTAAATATAATGGCTACAATGTATAAATGTGTAAGTGAGAAAGCACTGTAGAAATCCAAAGTGTTTTGTTAGAAGAGCTATGGTGCTATGTAAGAATAATTCTTTTAGACATGACTCATACAAAATTCATAATGCAATTGATAAATTTTTAATATGTTCAAATTTTTCTAAGCATAATAGTTGTTATGTATAAATTTATAAGTGAGAAGGGACTTGTTCCCTTCCTCTGCACCTGAGTTCGATTCTCACTGTACATGTCTGTCACCCTAAATAATAATTGTCAAAGATAGTAACTTTATCACCATATATATATATATATATATATATATATATATATATATATATATATATATATATATATATATATATAAAGTGGGTTTGAAGATTAGTTATGGTGTGCGAATATATATATAAGTGGGGAAAAACAAAAACAAAACAAAAAAAAAGTACAAACAGGAAAGCATTGTAGCAATCAACTGTGTTTTATCATGAGAGCTACAATGCTTTCCCCACAACATTTCAAAAAACAAATGTGGATCCGGGGATTGGTTGTGGTGTATGTAAGCTGAACCAAATAGATTGGTTATAAAAAAAACAAAAAAAAATTATAAGTAGGGGAAAAAAAACAGGAAAAAAATGTAATAAGAAAAGGTGGGCCTAGGGATTAGTCGTGTTGGGCGTAAGCTAACCTAGGCACCCCGATTATCAAAAAAAAAAAATGTAAGTGTAAGTGGGAAAAACACACAAAAAAAAAATGTATAAGTAGGAAAACATTGTAGCAGTCCACAGTGTTCTGTGAGGGAATTAGTTGTGATGTGCGTAAGTTGGTTCGAACACTCCGATTAAAAAAATATATAAGTGGAGAAAAAATTAGAGAAAGAAAAATGTATAAGTGGGAAAGCATTGTAGCAATCGAAAGTGTTATGTTAGGAGAGCTATAGTGCTTTCCCCATACCATTTAAAAAAAAAAGAAGGGTCTAAGGATTAGTTGTGATGCGTGCAAGCTGGCTCAGACACTTCGGTTATAAAAAACATGTATCAATGGGAAAAAATAGGAAAAAATGTAAAAAATAGGTTCGAGGATTAGTCATGGTGCGTGTAAATTGGCTTGGACACCCTGATTATATATATATATATATAAATGGAAAAAAAATGTAAGGGGAAAGCACTGTAGTAATCCACAATATTGTGTGCGGAAAGCTACAATGCTTTCCCCACACCATTTATATATATAAAAACAAAAAAAAACTTAAATTGATAAAGATGCAAGAGATCGAACCCTGTACTCTTGCGTGTAAAGCTATCACTCTATCACTTAGCTACATCCCCTTCGCATGAAAATTTCTTAAAAACATTAACCAAATAGTAATGTTATTCTTACAATCCACATCAATCTAGTCTAGAGTTACACTAATTTTGCTATAGTAATATACAATAAAAAATGACCTCACCTCATTTAGCTTTTAGTGTAATATGATAATATTATAAATACATGCATGTAGAGCGTATATCCAATAACATGAAATATTAAGGGTGAGCATTTTAGGTTCGGTTTGGTTTTTATCAGAAAAAATAACCAGACTGAAACTGAACTGAACCTATTAAAAAACGACCATTTTTAGTTCGGTTCAATTTTTATGATTAAAAGATTGGAAAAATCAAATTTGGTTTTGTTGAACTAGTTATGTACGCAATCACTAGTGCATGGCTGTGTAGTTAGGAGACATAATTTTGTTGAAGGAATGAAGTGGTAAACGTTGAGCCCATAAGCTGGAGGAGTTTGCTTTCTCAAGACTTGCTATGAATGTAATGTAGACAACCCATAGATATGAAAACAAGTTGCTTACGAAGGGTTGCCAAAAAGAGAACACCAAGAGCAAAAGTCAAGTGCAAAACCAAATTGTATCGAAAGGATGAATAATAGTTTCGATGATATCAATGAACCTACTTATACTTGTAAATGGACAAGAATGAATTTGGTTAGGTGCAACAAGGAGGCAAGAGGGGCGGAGATTTAAGTTGCAGAGGGAGGCGAGAGGCTGCTGAAGTGTTAGTTTAGTTGCAGAGGGAGGCGAGAGGCGGATGGGGACGAATCTAGGGTTTCTTAAGTTTCTATTTATAATAATATTTTTAACCGAACCGAACCGGTTTGGTTCGGGTTCATCTGTTCTGTTCGTACAAAATCGATACCGAACCAAACTGGATATTTTTTAGAATTTTATAATTGGTTCAGTTTTTTTGGTTATTTCTTTTTGTTTTCTCGGTTTAATCAGTTGGTCGGTTTTTTTGCTCCCCGTATGAAATATATTGTCATCGTTAAAGTTTCGTATGAAAATTTAATGTAAATATCTTATGTATTTAAAAATACATAGACTTGGAGAAATTTTGCACCAAACCAGCCCAGTATTTCTTAAAGAGCAAGAATATTTCACTGCCCAGCAAAATTAAAAAAAAAAAAAAAACAAGAAGAAGAAGAAAAAGAAGAAAAAAAATCAGGTTCATTCTTAACTATTGTTGTTGATAGATTCGATACATGTATAAATCATATTCTTCACCATGACATTTGTAGGTATAACAGCTCTATGCACACAAGCTATACAGCTGCTGCTTTTTTCAGAAAGAAAGAAAGAAAGAAATCGAGTATTTTATTGGCATACGAAAGAACAAAATAAAGGATTAATAATACGAAGACAATGTCCCAGCCGCACTTTCGGTTTATTTGGAGCATGAAACCCTATCGCCACCTGGTTGCAGTCTTACTACTGCATGTGGGCTAGTTGGAGGCTTTGGATTGTTCAGTAACTGAGCTAGGAAAGGCAGGCGGTGGTTGGCGATTGGCACGGCCAACAAAGTTCATTTAATTCGAGTTGCAGGTGCCACTTCCTCCTGGATTGTGAGAGCACGGGGAACCCGCAGATGGCGGCACTGGACCCCGTTGAAGGGACTCGATAAGCGGGAAGTGGTTTTTCAACAGTTGCTCTCCATGCAATGGCCTCATGGCTGCAACACATTGTAGTGTGCTTAAAGTCAACAGAATGGTGAACAATGTTAAAAAAAATGTGACACGACTCTTTCCATTGAAGGCCATTTTTTTTTTCAAAAAAATGATCTGAAGGACTTCGTTGCAATATTCTGATAATAAGTATATGAAAGTTAAGAAAATAGGAAAGGAAGAGAATGGGCTGGAGCAGAGAATTGATGGTCACATTTATAGACAGACAGCATGTGCATGTCTTACGTACGTTCGGGGCTGGATTTTTGCTTGCTGAATCGCATAGTTTTTGGTCAATTGACTGTGCGGAAAATGGATGGATTCTTACAAATGACTCGGCATGAGTTGAAGTTTGAAATATAATATGGCACGAATCCTGTTATAATACGCGGTATACATGTCCAATTCATGCGAGGTTGAAATGAATAAACAAGTTTTTGAAAATTCCCGTATGTTATGAAAGGAATTAGAAGGATAAAAAGAGTAAACAATTAACCCTTTTCAATTCTTTGAATTGTATTACGACCGGACTTTGATTTAGAATTGGTAATAGAAGAACCAACTAGCCGAGTTCTTTGATGGAATGCTGATCGATGACTGAATGTTTTCGGGGATAGGAAGGTAGTTTATAAAGAGTCCAGCAGTTGATAAATATCATTTAACTTTCAAACAAGCATGTTCCTGGAAAGTGACTCAATAATCCCACAGGTATTCCAGCTGCTAACATAAGGAAGTAAAATAAGGGGGAGGAATGCTTTCATGGCCATTTAGCTAGACTTTTAAATGTATGTATTTATATTATATTCACAAGTTTTTCCATACTGGAATAAAAATGGAAATTATTTCGTTTTTTTTTTAAATGAAAAACCCTACATGGTACAAGCGTTGCCAAATGGTCACGACACGCATACATTATACATACCCAGGATTATCTTTTAGGCAACTTGGAGGCCGCATCCTTAAGCTTATACTTGGTTTCTCTAAAAAGAAAAAAAAGAGGTTTATATATGATTCAACGTTGAAAAGTAAAAGTTGAGTGTAAAACAAGTAACGAAATGAGAGAATGAAGTGTCAAGAATATTTTGTTAGCGTGTAAAGAATTATATATAATTTTAAATCTATTAAATAGAGATGAGAATTGTTAAATAATGTATAATGATTATATTAATTAAAATATAAAAGATATTGGTGTTTTATTATTAATAAATTGTTGTAACATGTGAGATGATTTCTTGTAGATTTCAACAGTATACTGACAATTTTACCATTAATAATCTCGGGCGAAGTGTTGTTTTTTTATTCTCTTTTGTTTCTGTCTTCTAGAGAAATCAAAACGGGAGAGAATGATGGCGTTGGGAATGTTGCTGCTGCCTTCACCGCCACTACCGACCATTATAACAGTATTTGTGGAAAGAAGTTGAGGGCTTAGGGATCTCCTCCTACTGTTGCTTGGAGGAATCAACATGATCATCATGGAATGGTAGGCTGGATATGAGCTCCTTGTAAGGAAGCCAGGCAGCAGAGTATAAAGGAATGACATATTTTTGCAGGCTTTGAGAATCTACCTCCCTATTCTTTCCCATCGATATCCTTCAACTGCTCCTACTCTTTCCCACAGTGTTTTTGTGTTTGGGGTGTTCAGTTTGCAGTGGTCGTGTGTGAATCTATTGATCTAGCTCTCATATCGCGTTTGTTTTTGTTTTTTAAAAGTATTAAAAAATCATTGTTTTTCTTATTTTCACACACACACACATCTTTTAAAACCGATTTTATTAATTATAAATAATAGTTTATAGCATAAAATAATTTTTTTTAATATTAGAAGCTTTGATTAATAATAATATTAATTTGATTTTTAATCAAATATTCATAAAAAAAATCACATACTTATACAAGAAAAATAATAAATCTCAAAAGTCTATTAAAAAAAATTAAAATCTAATATATACATATAAAGCTAATATCCGAATCTTTTTTTTTTAATGACGATGATAATTTTATGCTAGTGATTTTGTTGAAATCTACTAAACAGATAAATTTATATCGATTGAAAATTCATATATTTTATAGGAAACTCACACTCCACGGGAATTTTGCGTGGATTTATTATTTTACCTAAATTTATATTATAATAAAAAAATCTCAAATAATTAATATTTTTTTTACAATGAGGCACGGGTAAGTGACTAATATATTATATTAGGTGTAAGAAAAAGTACAATGGGTAAATTTTAAAAGAAAAATAAATACAATTTTCCAAAATTCCCCTTTAATGGTTAACACCTTCATAATTAACATTTTTTTGCGACGAGGCACGGGTAAGTAACTAATATATTATATTAGGTGTAAGAAAAAGTACAATGGGTACATTTTAAAAGAAAAATAAATACAATTTTCCAAAATTCCCCCTTAATGGTTAACACCTTCTTAAATCCAAGGGACGTGACGTGATGACAGAGAGCTTACGATCTGCGTAATAGGTCTTGAATTCAAGTAAGAATGTGTAGCTCTTGTAATTACCTGGGACAACCGGAGTTTTACTCACTTATATGGGTCCAAAATGCTCTTTTCACCGGGTAAGGTTTCCTCTCATAAAAAAAGAACATCTTAAACCCATCCCTTAGATGAGCATTTTATTCTTATAATAGGTTTGAGTTAAAAAAACATTTATACCTTGTTTGGATGGATAGAGAAGAAGGGAAATGGGAGGTGAAAACATTATTTGGCTTTCATTATTAATAGAAGAAATTAAGCTAGGAGTTTTAGAGCATTCAAAGCTCGAGCCCTCAAATATATGATTAAGAAAATCTTACTATAAATTGGAGGGACTAGGGAGGTTAAGATTATTAAATGATACCAAATAAGGCTATTTTTTTTATATAATTTAATGGTTAATCACATTTTTTGGCTCTCTCATTCTCTATACTTCTCTACTGATCATGCATTTTGATTATTACATATCCAAACAAAAGAAAGATTGAAACCCCACCATTCTCTTCCTCTACTTATTTTTAATAATCCTACCCTTGTTAATTATTCCTAATTGGAAAGGAAACACAACAAAGGATGAACTTTCTTTGTTTTTTCTTAAGCAAGATTTTGCACTCTCATTTGGTTTCTCACCTTCTTTTAGCTCACAGCTACCCTTACGAGAATGATGCGCGCATATAGTTTGTTCTGGTAAAATCGTGCGTGCCATTTTTTTCAGGGAGGGGGATGAGTTATAACCCTTTCATTATTATTATTATTATTATTGTTAAGAATACAGCTGCACATCTGCTGTAATTGCAGATGTGCAGGTTACCGTTGTTGGTTATTTGTTACTGTATAATTATTTCCTTTTTTATGTATCAAATACTGCAGCCTAGGAAAGTAAAAGTAGATTCATTCATGTTTATTTGTATATATATATTGCTAATGTAACACCAAAAATGATATCAATCGAATCGAAATACAATTAAAAGTTTTACATGGTATCAGAGCAAACCAATTTTTTTTTTTGAAATCTTTTGTTCTCAGAAACTATAGTGTTCTAGGCACTGTTCAAAGAACAACTACTGTTCAAATCGAAGCTCTCTTACTGCGTATTCATCGAAAAAAGGAAGGGCAATCGCTACAGTAACTGTTTGCAGCAACCCAGAAATTCTTATTGTTTGTTTACCCAGAAACTCTCAAAATTTCGAAACCCAGAAAACCCGAACTCATCTCAAACCCGAACCTACCACTTCTCTAAACAAACCGAACAAACGTCTCCCAACATCTCAAACCCAAACAAAACCAATCTCAAAATGGAAATTAACACAGCAACCGAACCTACCTCTCCTCCAGCAACCCAGTTGAACTGCCCAGCAACATCAATTGTTGTCCATCAAGACAACTCCACGTTCCCAATTAGCATTATACTCAATGAAACCAATTTCTCCCTTTGGTCTCAACTCATGGAGATGAGAATCGGAGCCCGAAATAAAGGAGGATACCTTACCGGGGCCATTGCAAAACCAGAATCCAACGACCCATATCTGAAGAAATAAAGAAGAATGATATGGTTCCTAACGATGGTACTAGTTTAGAAATATGCATAGATCAGAATTATCTCAGCGACCCCCCTCTCGGTCTCCAGAGGTGTCTACACCTACACCAATAGCTGAAGAATCAACCCAGAACACTTGTCCACAGGTAAATCCAAACCATACCTTTGATGAAACTAATGATATTCCTGCTCTTGTAGAAAATAAATACCCTCAGAGATCAAATAGGGGAGTCCCAAGGAAACAATATGAACCTGACCCAAACACCAAAACTAAATACCCTATCAGTAATTATGTGTCTTCCCATAGGTTGTCTAAGTCGTATGCATTTTCTGTTAATCAATTATCTACTGTATCTATTTCTAGTAATATGCAGGATGCACTAGCAGATAAGAAATGGACTAAGACGATGAACGAGGAAATGGAGGCACTTTAAAGGAATAACACTTGGGAGATGTGTCCACTACCAAAAGGGAAGAAGACAGTTGGGTGCAGATGGGTATTCACTGTAAAACTCAAAGCGGATGGCAGTATTGGCAGATACAAAGCAAGGCTAGTTGCAAAAGGATATACACAGAAGTTTAGGGTAGATTACCAAGAGAAGTTTGCCCCAGTTGCAAAAATCAACATTATCCGCATCCTCATATCTTTAGCAGTTAACCAAGATTGGGTCCTACAACAATTCGATGTCAAAAATACTTTCTTAAACGGAGATCTTGAAGAAGAAGTCTACATGGATTTACCACCTGGTGCTAAACAAAAATTCTTGGGTAAAAATAAAGTTTGCAAGCTAAAGAAGGCATTATATGGTCTGAAACAGTCACCTTGGGCATGGTTTGGAAGGTTCTCCTCTACGATGAAGGAATTCGGGTATAAGCAAAGCAACTCGGATCACACGTTGTTCATAAAGCACAACGAAGGAAAGATTACAACATTAATTGTGTATGTGAACGATATGGTTCTAACAGGAGATGATCCAGAAGAAAGAAAAGCACTCCAACAATTCCTAGCATCAAAATTTGAAATGAAAGATCTCGGACAACTGAAGTATTTCTTAGGGATTGAAGTCTCGAGGTCAAACACCGGAATATGTCTATCATAAAGAAAGTATGTGTTAGACTTGTTAACAGAAACCGGTATGCTCGCATGTAAACTAGTTGACACACCGATGGAAATGAATCACAAGCTAGGAGAAACATAAAATCAGGTGCCAACGAACAAAGGGTGCTATCAACGGTTAGTTGGGAAACTGATATATCTATCACATACAAGACCAGACATAGCCTGTGCAGTTAGTGTGGTAAGTCAGTTCATGCATTCACCAAGAGAAGAGCATATGGAAGCTATATCTCGGATTTTAAGGTACCTGAAGAGTGCACCAGGAAGAGGTCTATTGTTCTCAAAAAGGGGGATTCGAAAAATTGAAGGGTATACAGATTCAGATTGGGCAGGAAATCAGACTGATAGGAGATCGACATCAGGTTACTTTACATTTGTAGAAGGCAATCTTGTCACTTGGAGAAGTAATAAGCAAAAAGTAGTCGCTAGATCAAGTGCAGAAGCAAAATTTCAGGGTATGGCTCACGGTGTGTGTGAATTATTATGGGTAAAACATGTGTTGCAGGATTTGGGAATCGATTATGAGACGACTATGAACCTACACTGTGATAATAAAACGACTATTGAGATTGCCGACAATCCGGTACAACATGATCGTACGAAACACGTCGAAGTAGACAGACATTTCATCAAAGAAAATCTTGACCGAAAGATTATACAACTTCCGTTTGTTCGGTCCGAAGATCAGTTAGCAGACATCCTCACAAAGGCAGTTTCAAGGAGAGTTTTTTACGACGCTAATAGCAAGATGGGCATGATAAATATCTACTCTCCATCTTGAGGGGGAGTGTTAAGAATACAGCTGCACATCTGCTGTAATTGCAGATGTGCAGGTTACCGTTGTTGGTTACTTGTTACTATATAATTATTTTCTTTTTTATGTATCAAATACTGCAGTCTAGGAAAGTAAAAGTAGATTCATTCATGTTTATTTTTATATATATATTGCTAATGTAACACCAAAAATGATATCAATCGAATCGAAATACAATTAAAAGTTTTACAATTATTATTATTAAAAATGACGATGAAGTTATGAAATTTTTTTGTAGAGAAACTTGTTAAAGGAAAGAAGATCATACAATGTAATTGAGAGTGATCATAGCTTCTGGAATTGTCAACTCTTGTGATCTGTGTAATTATAGTATGTAATTATTATTAGCTCAATTGTAGGACTTGCTGTTACTATCAGCTTGATTATAGGATTTGCTTTCCTAGAATTACACATAGGTTCTGTATAAAATTGGATTATGACAAATTCCATGGAGGTATTAGACAATTCTTTTAACAAGAGACCAATGACATTTGTAGGTATAACAGCTCCATGCACACAAGCTATACAGCTGCTGCTTTTTTCAGAAAAAAGGAAAGAAAGAAAGAAAGAAATCGAGTATTTTATTGGCATACGAAAGAACAAAATAAAGGATTAATAATACGAAGACAATGTCCCAGCCGCACTTTCGGGTTATTTGGAGAATGAAACCCTATCGCCACCTGGTTGCAGTCTTACCACTGCATGTGGGCTAGTTAGAGGCTTTGGATTGTTCAGTAACTGAGCTAGGAAAGGCAGGCGGTGGTTGGCGAATGGCACGGCCAACGAAGTTCATTTAATTCGAGTTGCAGGTGCCACTTCCTCCTGGATTGTGAGAGCACGGGGAACCCGCAGATGGCGGCACTGTACCCCGTTGAAGGGACTCCATAAGCGGGAAGTGGTTTTTCAACATTTGCTCTCCATGCAATGGCCTCATGGCTGCAACACATTGGAGTGTGCTTAAAGTCAACAAAATGGTGAACAATGTTAAAAAAAATGTGACACGACTCTTTCCATTGAAGGCCATTTCTTTTTCAAAAAAAATGATCTGAAGGACTTTATTGTAGTATTCTGATAATAAGTATATGAAAGTTAAGAAAATAGGAAAGGAAGAGAATGGGCTGGAGCAGAGACTTGATGGTCACATTTATAGACAGACATCATGTGCATGTCTTACGTACGTTCGGGGCTGGATTTTTGCTTGCTAAATCACATATTTTTTTGGTCAATTGACGGTGCGGAAAAATGAATGGATTCTTACAAATGACTCCGCATGAGTTGAAGTTTGAAATATAGTATGGTACGGATCCTGTTATAAGACGCTGTATACATGTCCAATTCATACGAGGTTCAAATGAATAAACAAGTTTTTGAAAATTTACGTATATTATGAATGGAATTAGAAGGTAAAAAAGAGTAAACTATTAACCCTTTTCAATTCTTTGAATTGTATTACGACCGGACTTTGATTTAGAATTGGTAATAGAAGAACCAACTAGCCGAGTTCTTTGATGGAATGCTGATCGATGACTGAATGTTTTCGGGGATAGGAAGATAGTTTATAAAGAGTCCAGCAATTGATAAATATCATTTAACTTTCAAACAAGCATGTTCCTGGAAAGTGACTCAATAATCCCACAGGTATTTCAGCTGCTAACAAAAGGAAGTAAAATAAGGGGGAGGAATGCTTTCATGGCCATTTAGCTAGACTTTAAAATGTATTTATTTATATAATATTCACAAGTTTTTCCATATTGGAATAAAAATGGAAATTATTTCATTTTTTTTAAATGAAAAACCCTACATACTTGAACTTCCTAATTAACAAAATTCATCTGCAGATTTTGGGCCTTGCAAGCTGTGAGAGTTTTGTAGACTATCAAGAAGGGGGCCTCTATTGCAATAGTTGGCACTCCTGAAAAGACTTTGAATTGAACAAGGTACAAGCCTTGCCAAATGGTCCCGGCACGCATACATTATGCATACCTAGGACTATCTTTTAGGCAACTTGGAGGCCGCATCCTTAAGCTTGTACTTGATTTCTTTAAAAAAGAAAAGAGAGTAGTTTATATTAGATTCAACGTTAAAAAGTAAATGTTGAGTGTAAAAGAAGCAAAGAAATGAGAGAATGGAGTATCAAGAATATTTTGGTAGCGTGTAAGGAATTATATATAATTGTAAATCCATTAAATAGAGATGAGAAGTGTTAAATAATGTATAATGATGACATTAACTAAAATATAAAAGTAACTGGTGTTTTATTATAGTATATGAGGTGATTTACTATGGATTTCAACATGAAATTTATAATTTTACCCTTAATAATCTTGAGCTGGATGCTATTGGCTAGGGGATGTTTTTGTATTCTTCTTTTCTCTTTTGTTTCTATCTTCTAGAGAAATCAAAACGGGAGAGAATGGTGGCGTTGGGAATGTTGTTGATGCCTTCACCACCATCACTGGCCAATATGACGCAGTATTTATAGGAAGAAGCAGAGGGCTTGAGGATCTCCTCCTACTACTAATGCTCCTATTGCTTGGAGGAATTAACGTGATTATCATGGAATGGTAGGCTAGATTTGAGCTCTGTGTAAGGAATCCTGGCAACAGAGTATAAATAAATAATGTATTTTCATATGTTGTTGCTATTGCTGTCAAAAGAAAAAATTACATGCATATGCCTCTGAGATTAATAAGACATTTATGTTCTGACTTTATTAGTGTGCATTTAGTAGATTATATGATAATATTGTAAATACATGCATGTAAAGCGTATATCCAATAACATGAAATATATAGTCATCATTACAGTTTCATCTGAAAATTTAATGTAAATATCTTATGTAATTAAAAACACATCGACTTGGAGAAATTTAGCACCAAACCAGCCTAGAATTTATGAAAGAGCAAGAAAATTTCACTGAGTAGCAAAATTAAAAATAAAAAAGAGAAGAAAAAAATCAGGTTGATTCTTAAATATTGTTGTTGATAGATTTGATACATGTATAAATTGTTAGGATTATGTAATTGATAAAGAATAATCATAAAGAAAACAGAGGAGAGAGAACAAAGGAGAGGGAGAGAAGAGAATTTGAATTTTATTATATTTATCACACACATTGTGTGTTACAACAATCACTATTTATACACTTTGTATACTCTCTATTTTATACTCTAACATCCCCCTCAATCTCTTGCTTTGGTAAACCAAGCATGAGATTGCAACACTGAATACAAAACACATGAGTACTTAATCTTTTTTTTAACAAAAATCAGTTTGGAAAAGAGAAATAGAAAACAAGAGAATATAAAGATGAATTTGAGTTTGATTGATAGATTTAAAGAAATTGAGAGATTGAGAAGAAGAATGCTCAAATGACAAAGAAGATAAAAGATAGAGGGAAGAATTTCGTTTGTCTATTTCTTGATTTGAATTTCATTTGTCTGTGTAAGAATTTGAGAAAGAGAGGGATGAGAGGGAAGAAATGAGAGGGAAGAGAGGGGATAGAATTTGTTAGAATTTCATATTCTACTTGATGAATTTCTTAATCTGTGTAAGAATTCATTTTCGACTTCTCGATATTTTTTTTATTTTTTTTAACTCACACAAAACACACCAAAGCTAATTCACACGTCTGGCACCTTCTAGAAAACTAAACAATTACAAAGAATAAAAAACCAATCTTAGAGAAAGAGAGAGGATGAAAGGTAGAGTCATGGTAGACAAAGACAATGACAATGTAGTGATGACAAAGTAGCAAAGAAAAAGATGAAAGAGCTTTGTATGGCATTAGGTCTCCCTGTGGCGGCAACGATGAATGGCGACAATGCTGGAGCGAAGAATCTCTACATCATATCAGTGAATCATGTCCTAGCAAGTTGAAGAATCTCAAAGTTGAGCTTGCTCTCCTTCTCATTACTAAGGTCACCAGTGGTGCTCAAGAACAGGATGTTCTTGCCTCTTGATCTACATCCCAAGAAGACCAGATCTATTTGCCAGAGGCACAAGAGATCCTTGAGCTCACGAGTCTAGTTCTGCATCATGGCGGCCTGAGAAGAGAGACTAATAAGCTTGATGAGCTCACAATTTGCGACTCTAAGATTTGCATTCTCTTGACGAATCAACTTAAGCTCATTGGTTAGGGTTTGCAAGAGCAAGAGAGAGAGAGAGAGATTTTAGTGATTGTAGAGTTCCTGGTACTCGAGAATCAGTCGAGCTTGGCGCGGGCAGTTATCGATGACAACCTCATCGATAGGGGAGGAGGTAGGGGAGGGATAATCTTTGTGGCCGGAGACAAACGCATGTTTTGCTGCTTCTTCATGATGCACGGTGATTCTCACCCTGTTGCTGCTCTGCTTGAGCTATATTTTTTTTAATAATGCATTAGGATCAAATTGTGGCAGTAGAAGATTGGATCAATTAATTCACCTGCGCAAGCATAATGGCTTTGATACCATGTTAAGATTGTGTAATTGATGAACAATAACTAGAAAGAAAACAAAGGAGAGAGAGAAAGAGATAATTTGAATTTAAATTTTATTATATTTGTCATATACATTGTGTGTTACGACAAACACTATTTATACACCTTGTATATTCTCTAGTAACATAAATCGTAATCTTCTCCATGACATTTGTAGGTATAACAGTTCTATGCACACAAACTATACAGCTGCTGTTTACACGTTTTCTTTTCTCGGAAAGAAAGAGAGTACTTTATTGGCATACGAAAGAACAAAATAAAGGATTAATAATACGTAGACAATGTCCCAGCCGCACTTTCGGTTTATTTGGAGCATGAAACCTTATCGCCACCTGGTTACAGTCTTACCACTGCATGTGGGCTAGTTAGAGGCTTTGGATTGTTCAGTAACTGAGCTAGGAAAGGCAGGCGGTGGTTGGCGATTGGCACGGCCAACAAAGTTCATTTCATTCAAGTTGCAGGTGCCACTTCCTCCAGGATTGTGAGAGCACGGGGAACCCGCAGATGGCGGCACTGTACCCCGTTGAAGGGACTCCATAAGCGGGAAGTGGTTTTTCAACATTTGCTCTCCATGCAATGGCCTCATGGCTGCAACACATTGGAGTGTGCTTAAAGTCAACAAAATGGTGAACAATGTTAAAAAAAATGTGACACGACTCTTTCCATTGAAGGCCATTTCTTTCTCAAAAAAATGATCTGAAGGACTTTCTTGTAGTATTCTGATAATAAGTATATGAAAGTTAAGAAAATAGGAAAGGAAGAGAATGGGCTGGAGCAGAGAATTGATGGTCACATTTATAGACAGACATCATGTGCATGTCTTACGTACGTTCGGGGCTGGATTTTTGCTTGCTAAATCACATAGTTTTTTGGTCAATTGACGGTGCGGAAAAATGAATGGATTCTTACAAATGACTCGGCATGAGTTGAAGTTTGAAATATAGTATGGTACGGATCCTGTTATAAGACGCTGTATACATGTCCAATTCATACGAGGTTCAAATGAATAAACAAGTTTTTGAAAATTTACGTATGTTATGAATGGAATTAGAAGGAAAAAAAGAGTAAACTATTAACCCTTTTCAATTCTTTGAATTGTATTACGACCGGACTTTGATTTAGAATTGGTAATAGAAGAACCAACTAGCCGAGTTCTTTGATGGAATGCTGATCGATGACTGAATGTTTTCGGGGATAGGAAGATAGTTTATAAAGAGTCCAGCAATTGATAAATATCATTTAACTTTCAAACAAGCATGTTCCTGGAAAGTGACTCAATAATCCCATAGGTATTCCAGCTGCTAACTGTTAGAGAATAATATAAATTATATTATGGGGCCTCACTTACAAGCTTAAATTTTTAGGTGAGTTGATTTCTTAACATGGTATCAGAACCTTAATAACCCAGAGGTCATGAATTCAAATCTCACCACCCCCATTCTATTTAATAAAAAAAATCAAACACAAAGTAATATGGGCCTGTGCAAATTTCAAGCCTAAAAGACTTTCACTTGAGGGGATGTGTTAGAGAATAATATAAATCATATTACGGGGCCTCACTTACAAGCTTAAGATTTTAGGTGAGTTGGTTCCTTAACACTAATAAAAAGAAGTATAAATGAATAATGTATTTTTACAGGCTTTGAGAATCTGCCACTCTATTCTTTCCCATTGATTTCCTTCTGCTGATCTACTCCTTCCCCCAATGTTTTTGTGATGTTTTTGTGTTTGGGGTTCAGTTCGCAGTGGTCGTGTGTGAATCTGTCGATCTAGCTCTCATATCGCATTTGTTTTTGTTTTCTAAAAGTATTAAAAATAATAATTGTTTTTCTTTTATATATATATATATTAAAACTGATTTTATTACATATATATAATAATTTGTAGCATAAAATATTTTTTTAATATTAGAAGCTTTGATTAATAATAATATTAATTTGATTTTTTAATCAAATATTAGTAAAAAAAAAAAACTCACATACTTATACAAGAAAAATAATAAATCTCAAAAGTCTATTAAAAAAATTAAAATCTAATATATACATTAACTAAAAAATAAAGTTGGACGATGATAATTTTATGCCGGTGATTTCATTGAAACTTATTAAATAGATAAATTTATATCGATTTAAAATTCATATATTTTATAGGAAACTTTCACTTCACGAGAATTTTGCATGGATTTATTATTTTACCCAAATTTTTATTATAAATTGAGACATGTGAAGTAATGATCTACACTGTTTCTGTAAACAGAGTCTTCCATGAAAATAAATGATATTTTGATTTAAATGGTTTTTTTTTTAAAAAAGGCATTAGGATGAAATAAAGGAAATATCTTATTAATTATATTGTGTTTAAGGCATTCTGTCGGCCTTGCAACGGGTGGTAGATACTTCTGGACTGGAGTACATAGGCGCAGATATAGGAAAGGCAGGAAAGAAAATCATTGAAATACCATCGCATTGGAATGAATGAATGAACAAAGTGTTACTCGGTGAAACAATAAGATTCTTGTTTCAGGCAAGCCATTGCGCAAGTGCTTAAGTATTTTAAAACTCCCAGGCTCGGAAATTTTGCACCAGATCCATCCCGGTATTTATTAAAGAACAAGAATATTTCAACACCATGACATTTGTTAACACTTTCGGTTTATTTTGGGCATGAAACCCTATCGCTATATATATATATCCTGGTTGCAGTCTTACTACTATGGACTAATTAGAGGTTTTGGAACTGTTCAGCAACATAGCTAGGAAAGGACGGCGGTGTTTGACGATTGGCACGACCAACGAAATTCATTTCATTAAAGTTGCAGGTGCCGCTTCCTCCTGGGATGTGCGAGCAAGGGGAACCCGCAGATGGCGGCACTGGACCCTGTTGAAGTGACTCAATAAGCGGAAAGTGTTTTTTCAACAGTTGCTCTCCATGCAATGGCCTCATGGCTGCACCACATTGTAGCGTGCTCAAGTGAACAGAATGCTGAACAGTGTGAAAAAAATCGCGACACGACTCTTTCCGTCGAAGGACATTTTTTGTTTTTATAAATGAACTCAAGGATTTTGTTGCGGGTAATGCGTATGGAAGGAAGATTAAAAAAAAATGGGGACTGGGAGAGAATGGGTTGGAGCAGAGAATTGATATTCGTATATATAGACATGAAACATGTCCTTGTCATACGTCCGAGGCATGATTTTTGCTTGCTCGGTCACCTGTTAATTGGTCAATAATTGACTCGGGCGGAAAATGCTTGGATTCTTACAAATGAGTTGGTACGGGTTGAAGTTTGAAATATAGCATGGTCTAATACCTTATATCACACGGAGCCAGGAACAGGCGATTCATGCATGCTAGGTTCTGTATATTATGAAAATAAAATAATAATAAAAAAAAAAGAATGTAACCAATCAAGCATTTAACCTTCGAGCAAGCATGTTCCTGGAAATTTATTCAATTATCCCACAAGTATTCCAGCTCCCCCAGAAAGGAAATAAAATAAGGGGAGGAATGCCTTCATGGCCATGTCTCAATTTAACATGGATGTATTTATATTATATTCACAAGGTTTTCCATATTCGAATAACAATGGAGATTATTTCATTTTTTATAATGAATAACCCTACTAGAAATTCCTAATTAACAGATTTCATCTGCGAATTTTGTGATTTACAAGCTGAGAGAGTTTAGTAGACCATCTATCTAGAAGGTGGCCTCTGTTGCAGTAGTAAGCACTCCTAACAAGACCTTGAACTGAACATGGAAAGAAGCAGTCCTCCTCCGATTAGTATTCATCGTGTCCAAAAGATTCAAACGAAGAGAGGCGAGTGAGACTGCTTATATATGTTGAAGAGAAAAATGTGTTGCTTGAATCCATGTCACGATATCCATCAGGTCGGTATAGCTGTCCAGAGACTGGAAAAACCCGAAGGTCATCTAGTTTCCGGTGCATGCTAGCCGTGTAAAACGGTAATTGACTTTGATCGCGAGGATTAGCCTTGCAAAAAGAGAGAGAGAAGGCTATACGTGATTAAAGTTGAAAGTTGAAAGATGTAGAAAGGTGATGTGAGGACGAAGTTTCAAAATTATATCTATTTATCTATCTATCTATCTATCTATATATATATATATACATCCCTTTGGATTGCCTGTCCAGCCCTTTAATAGGCTTTATCTTGCTTTATATATATATATATATATATATATATATATATATAAAGCAAGATAAAGCCTATTAAAGGGCTGGACAGGCAATCCAAAGGGATGTGAAGTTTAACAAATCCAGATCGATGGTCTGTCTACTAAACTCTCTCCCACTTGTAAATCACAAATATTGCAAATGAGCTTTGTTAATTAGGAAGTTCTAAGAAATATGTAAGGTTATTCATTTTAAAAATCAAATAATTTCCTAAAACAAGATATATGGTCTGAGTGCATTGATTTTCAAAATAAATATGAGGATCATAAATGAGCATTTTCACCTCTCTTTTTTTTCTTTTTATATGAGCTGGAATACTATCGGAATTATTGAAATACTTTTCAGGAACAGGCTTGTTTGAAGGTTAAATTATATTTGTCAATTGTTGGACTCCTTTAACAACTATCTTCCTATATATATATCCAGTCATCGATCATCGTTCAATCAGAGGATTCGGTGAGTTGGTTTACCAATTCTAAAACAAGGTCTAATCATAATATAATCAGAAGAGTTGGCGGATATGGCTTTACTTCTTTTTTTGTCCTTTCACGTGAATTTGAAATACAGCTAGCTTGTTATTCAAACTTCAACCCATGCCAAATCATTTGTAAGAATCCAAGCAACTTCCAACCCGTGTGGCTCAGTTTGTAGACCATATTGTATTTCAAACTTCAACCCATGTCAAGTCATTTGTAAGAATCCAAGCGATTTTCACACAAGTCAATTGACCAGTCGTGAGTTGATCGAGCAAGCAAAAACACTACCTCGTGGAAAATGTTAGAAAGAAAGTATTTTTCATATTCATAATGGAGAGAGAGGTGCCTCAATTTCCTTGCTCAAAACACACATTTAAATGCTTCTTTGGGAATGTGGTTGCGATTACTTTTGAAAGTATTTTTCGTTTAGAAATGCATCAAAATAATGTTTTTTTTTATTTTTTAAAATTATTTTTTATATTAGTACATCAAAATGATCTAAAAACACCAAAAAATTTTAATTTAAAATAAAAGTAAAAATACAAAAAATTGATTTTTTTCATAAACACTTTCCGATCGCAATCCCAAACAGCCCCTTAGGGGTGCATGCACACTGGACTTCCTCAAAAAACACAAGTGCATAGTCAATTAAATCACTTTAAAAACATTATTATGTTTTTATATAAAAATCAACTTTATTAAAACCAATATGATAATTAACTAAAAAATAAATTGCATGCCACTTTTCCTATAGCACCTATTATTGTTCACACAGACTTATATATACTATTCATTGCGACAGTAAAATTATCATTTTACTCCAAGGCCAAAAAATTTTAACCCTCGGGACCAGGGGCATTTTCGAATTTTTTTAGGGGACATGAATGGCATTTCTGGGTTTGTTGCACAATAAAACTACTAAAATAGCCCCCCTAAACTACAAAATAATGAAACCAAACCGAGGGTAGTTTAGCAATTTCCACGGGGATAGGGATGGTATTTCTAAATTTTTTGCACAGTAAAACAAAAATATTAGCCCCCTAAACGACAAAAACCGACGCCCGAAGCCAGGGGTAGTGTAGTACTTTCACCCCTGTTTTTTTTGTGAATATCACTTCATCTAAAGGTGTATGGGTAATTGATTTTTTTTTTCGGGGACAATGCAAGCACGTCGTACAAACATGCCATTAATGTTCCGCCTGCACGTGCCTTTTAGGTGGCGCGTGCAGTGTCCTTAAGAGGTGGAAACTATGCTTCTACCGTTTCACCTGGTTCGCTTCCATGTCCTCTATCTCCACATGTGGCAGGTGTCATTCAAATGTGATTGTGTAAATGCTGGTGAACGGTTTTTCTCTCCCCCTTTCTTATATCTCTCTTGTTGTCAGTGAAGTACGAGACAATCCCTCATATTTGTATGAATTTCGTTTTGGTCCCTGATATTTTGATTTCATTTTTATTACTGATTTTTCAATTGAACTTTCGATTATTGTCAATTATGCCCGTCAATTGAAATTGATTATATATGGTAAGTTTCATTTCAATTCATTTAATAATTTTGATATGCAAGTTTGAATTTGTTGCAAGTTTGTCCCCAAATTGAAATTAATCATACATGTTACTTTTCATTTCGGTCCTTATTCTTTTAATTAGTTCAACAGTTCCACTGTATTGATTTTTTAAAATCCCTTTATTATTTTTTGGTCCCAAAGTTTTGATTTTTTTTATTTTTATCCTTTAATTTGAATTAATTATATATTTTGTTTTTCATTTTAGCACTTATTCTTTTATTTTTTTTGTATTAATTCATTTGTTTTTTTGCCCTTCTTGGACAGTGTTTATTTTTTGTCCATATTTATGCATTTGTGCATTTAGATTTTGTTTTTATTTTTTATCTTTTTTTTAGGAGGGTTATTTTTATTATGTTATGTTCTGAATTTTTAATTTATGTTGGTTATCTGCATTTTATTTTTTAAATTTTTTTTACTGTTTTTCAATCCTAAGGTTTTAATTTATTGCAGTTTTGTCATTCAATTATAATTAATTATATATATTATTTTTTATTTTGGCACTTATTCTTTTAATTTTTTATTTAGTATTGATTCCTTTATTTTTTTCGATCTTTATTGGACAATGTTTATTTGTTTTTATCTATTTTCATTCATTTATACTTTTGGTTTTTGTTTTGAATTTTTTTTATTTTATTTTTTGTTGAGGTTTTATTTTTATTCAATTCAATTCTAAAATTTTAATTTATTTTGGTGATCATTTTAAAATTAATATTACTCTACATTTCTCTTTGTTTTCTATTATTTGTATTTGATTTTCAGATAAAATGATTTTACTATTTTATTGTTTGCACAATAATAATAACGATTTTAGTGATTATTTTTTATTTTTTTGACAAAATATTTTTTTTAATTCTTCGTGTCAACTTAATGATTTTCACTGTTTGGGCAGTAATATTGATAATAATTTTAACTATTATAGTAATGATAATGATAGTAATATGGGGATGGAATTTCAATTTATATTTTCTTCTTTTTAGAGATAGAAAATTAACTATTTATTTTTGTTATTTGATTAATGTAGGTTCTTTCACAATCATTATTTTTTGTGTGTTTAATTTAATTGAATTATAAAATGAACTAATCTTAATATAATGTAGTCAATAATTCAGATATTTGAATCTTCTTGTTTTTTTTTAATGACAATGATAATGTTATACTGGTTATTTCATTGAAACCTACTAAACAGATAAATTTTTATCATTTTAAAATTCATATATTTTATAGAAAATTTGTACTTTACAAAATTTCTGCACAGATTTATTATTTTATCTAAATTTATATTATAATAAAAAATCACATATAATTAATATTTTTATATTGAAAAAAATATAGTCCAGGCCACGATGAGACATGGGTGTCATGGCTAGTGGCTATATAAAAAGAGAGAACAAAAATCGAAGTATCAAGTGCTCTACAGAATAGGATTAAACAAAACATTGCTGTATTAACCCATAAAGATAGAACATAAACTAAACTTTAAAATTAATAAAAACTAATACTCTGCAACTAAGTTTATATCTCTATGGAGTCTTTGTTTGGCTAAGTAATCTGCTACATGATTCCTTTCTCTGAGAATATATAGAGAGAGAAACAGATTTAGTTGCATGATTTTAATTTTTATTAATTTTGAAGTTTAGTTTATATTCTGGCTTTATGGATAGTGAGGGGATGTTTGTTTAGTCATGTTTTGTTTTATAAAGTACTTCAAACTTTGATTTTTGTCACAGATTTTAGTGAAGTTCTCGAATGTTTTTTTTTTTTTAAATCTGCGACTGGTTCTCGCATCGATGTCATTCCATATTCTGGAAAATATGGTGGAGTTGTTGGTGTTTTAGGTGAAATAGAAGCCATAAATATGCTAAAAAGGTTAGCATTTTCTGGTTGATGTGAATAAGGGTATTCGCTATAAAGACTGTACTGCTTTTCCTTGGACCTGTTTTTGAATGGGCCAAGAACAAATATAGCTCCGAATGCATCGCTGCAAATGTAAAATTTTAATGGTTTGCCTAGTTTTTATGCCCAGTCATGTTCCAGTATGATGAGTGGATTGCTTCGACTGCATCAAGAAAGTGTGTCAAGTCGCAAAGAGTTTGAGATCTGCATAATAAATCTCGAGTTTGGGTTAAGACGTGCATCTCCTATAAGAGCCTAGAACAGCCGAGATTTTACTTACTCACCCGAGATTACAAAATGTGTTTTCCAAAGATTAAGGTATTTCGAACCAAAAAGAAAAAAGTGTGTCAACCTCCTTTACATAGAATGGAGTACAGGTACTGCAAAATGATCTGCTATCTCCCAGACGAAATTTAATGAAAGACTCCCCTTGTTTTTCCCCAGCAAATACACATAATTAAGCATTTGGTTGCATTCAAAATAAGCTTCTAAAATATTAGATTAATTATGTGTTATTATTCCGTGAGCACCATAAAATTTCTCAGCTAAATTCGATTTTCACAAATTTTATACGAATTTTTCTTTCATTTTCTACGTTTAGCAATTTAGATTTATCTTAAAGTTTTATATTTAATTTATACAATTTGTTTCAGTAAATTACTGTTTTCTTCTTTCCTCTATATTTTATCTTCATTTATAAACTTTATTTGTTGCTTTTTTAGATTTATTTATTGTTTTTACCCATCTTTATTTATCCATGTTTTGTCCATTGCTTTCTTAGCACTACTTTGTTTAATGCTTCCTCAAGCGTTTGACAAATCTTGCTCAGTCTAATTCTCTTGACTTGTGTAAACATCAATGCATGGAGGATACCTTTGATTCTAGGGCAAAAGTATGGACATGTTTCATTCCAACAGCAAACAGAAACTTATCAGCAAAGAAATTAAATGCTAATTGAGACACTTCACCGATCGATGGAACAGACATACGTAGGATCATTGACTGGTTATCACAGTTTAACACTTAATCTTATTTATTTATGACATTACTGGGCAACGGATTATCGCCAACGACTGGCATCAGCTGAGATATGGTAAGCGTGTAAGGTCGACCTTCATTTGTGGTGTTGAAGAAGACTTGTATCAATTTTCAAGGGACTACGCCTCCTTTTGGTATTGCTCATTAGATTGACTCAAATTTGATCTCTTAAGAGAAATATTAGTTTTTTTTTATGTTTTAAAATTGTTTTAATGCACTGATATAAGAAATGATTTTATAAAAAAAATATTATTTTAATTTATTTTTAAATAAAAAAAACAAAACAATCATTATTATAAAAGGATGTTTGGGAAGCACTTGATGATCGAATCATTTACTTGGAATTCAAGATTAATGGCATGATTAAATATGTGTGCGGGGTCCAATTCGTGATCATTATTCTTCCAAAATTTAGAAGAGTATATATGCCTTAAAATGCCACCACCCTTCCTTTTACTCCACTCAGTCTCGCCAAACCCCTAAAAAGGCACAGCCTCCCAGCTCACAGATTCCGCCACGGGCTCCCCCTGTCTTTCCCCGTAATTGCCTCACCATCTTTGTTTGATGGTGGGGGGTTGGCAAAGGCTGGGGCTTATTTAATATAACAGCATGCAAATTTAATTTTCGAGAGCGTGTATAATTAGTAAAGCAGAATTAATTTATCTTGGATGCAAGTAAACTTACTTTTATTTAAAAATATATTTTACGGAATTATCTCAAAATTTTTATAAAGGATACATATCTTGACTCGAACTCAATACTGTTATGTAAATCACAAATACTCTATCACGCTAAGGGCTAAAGGGATGTAACATATTCTTAGGTTTCTTTAGATTTGCTTCTTGCTTTAGAGCATTTAAACTTCAAAAAACAAAACACCTTGTTCTACAGAATATCGAAATAATGATCAATTCAGTCCGTAGAAACCACATGGTTAATCTTCTTAAATGGCAACCAATTTTCCTATACGGGTTGGTGATGGTCGCCACCAACAGAGTTTTAAGCTTTCAGTAGTCAAAACAGACGAGAGCATTGGGGCTGTGTGTTTGCACAACAAGAGTTTCGCTAGATTTCGAATATTTTTTTCATGTGATTTTGATTGTCTCGATATTAAAAATACACTTTAAAAAATAATTTATACCGTGTTGTCAAACATTTTATAAACTAGTTGTCTGTACAGCGATTGTGAAGGCCTAGCTACCAGCTTAAGATCTGAGATAGATATAGAAGCAGCAACGCCAATCAATCACTTTCTCTGTCTTTCTTGCTTGCTAAGGACACTGGATGATGTTTAACGAATCTAAACTGGGCATAAAATAAAGAAGTGTGTGTTAAATTAAATAGAGGGTGTCGGGGCTTTATCAAAAGGGTTAAGCAGGAATCATCAGGGATCGGGCCTCTGCAATTATCTGGATGGAACGTCTGTATATTGCTTTTTGTTTAAGATATGAACATCTTCTTGAATATTACAGTTGCCACTGCCAAACATTACAGCTAATTTTGCCAATTTCCGTAAAAAAAACATCATCTTTGGGACGTTGAGAAATTTATGAAATTTTCCATTTGCATGAACAGATTTAAGACATGACCTTTCAAGTGGGATCCTTGTTTCCCGTGACTATTTCAAGTGAAACCAACACCTGCACAGCCATGTTTGTGTGTCTTAAAAACTCTCATCACAACCATGTTTGTTTGTCTCCAATAACTCTCTTCATTATTGTCAAGGACGTACTAGTTTTTAAAAACATGAGGCGCCGAGAAAATTAAATGGATTCCTCGAAACCTAAGAGAGTTGTATACTCGACCACTCTTGATTCAAACTTAAAGTGCTGAAAAACACCGAATGGACTGTTTTTTTCCCAAGTGTTTAATATGTTTACAGAACTGCTTTCAGCAAAGCGATGCTCGGTTGTTTTTAAAATAATTGAACACGGGACTCATGGTTTGTACTTGGTGGTGGAGAGGATAAGAGAACCTCATTTAAACAAAAGGCCTGTTCTTTGTGAAAAGCCAAGGCTGCTGTTTAAAAGAGACAAAAGACAGAGCCATCTGCCAACGAGGGTACCGATTCCTATCTGGACTTGCCTCTACACGGCTTGTTCTAAAAATCAAA
Organism: Salix dunnii; assembly: GCA_015731905.1. Taxonomy (NCBI): domain Eukaryota; kingdom Viridiplantae; phylum Streptophyta; class Magnoliopsida; order Malpighiales; family Salicaceae; genus Salix; species Salix dunnii. Next base: position 10,376,634 of record CM027666.1, on the reverse strand, counting down.
TAACAGCTTATCATAAACTTTGAGTGATGGGGTCATGTTGCCTTCCATGACGTGGTTAAATCCAAGGTTGTCAATACTATATATATATACACACACATATATATAATTAAAATATTAATTTAACAAGTATAATTAAAATTCAAGATAAACTAACTTTAAATTATACAATACAAACACAAAATCAAACAAACTTAATCTCAAAATTAGAAACACAACAATAGGTTAATCAAAATAATTTTAATCATAATCTCTAATAAAAAAAAATAAAAAAAGGATTTTGAGGCCGGAACGGCACACCCAGAACGGTATGGTACGGAACGTTCCCGCCATTCTGACCGGAACGGAATTAATAACCTTGGTTAAATCGCAATTCTTTTAGGAAATCATCTCATCTAGAAATTTAAATTGCTAAGTAAAGTCACGGGATATGATTTATATTATTTTCTAACATACCTCTCAGATGAAAACTCTTTGGGATTGAAACTTGCACACACGTCATACTACTTTTAAATTATTTTTTATCAAATAAAATAAAAATTGTGAGATTTAAACTCATGACCGTTGGGTCAATAAGATTCTGATATCATATCAAAAAATCATCTTATCTAAAATTTAAATTCATAAATGACACCCCAAAATATAATTAATATTATTCCGTAAAACCTTCGCAATCCCTTTTTTTTGCAGAAAAAAAATGTTGGTAGCATTGAATAAAAATTGATGCAGTCCCTGTAAAGTGATTCTCTTTGTTGCTTATAATGGATTCAATTCTTATAGTAATCTATTTACCAACTGCAGTGAGAAATAAAAGTTGAAGACGTGTGATGGGGATTGAGGATGGTAGGTATGATAACTCCATAGAATAGCTAAATAATCAATGGAGATAAGAGCAACTTGATAGCCATTATTGTTTAAACCAAAATATTTGTCACTTGTAGCAATACAATAATTTTTTATTTATTTATGTGATTATATTTGACGCTATAATCGGTCAACTTCGGTGTTTAGTGGAGCAAAACCGTGATAAAAAAAAAAAAATTGTTTTCTTTTTAAAAAATAAAAATATATCACGATGTTAATTAAATGATTGTTTGGGTGTGGTTAAAATTGTTTTTTAAAGTATTTTTTGTTTAGAAATAAATTAAAATGATATTTTTTTTATTTAAAAAAAATTAGTTTTGACATCAACACATCAAAATAATCTAAAAATACTAAACATATTTCATTTAAAATAAAAAATAAAAATATTTTTTTTTTAATTTTTTTCAAAAATAATTTTGATAATCACTTTAAAAGCCAAAAGCAGATACCATTTCCAAAGAGAAAAACGGATTTTAAGGCACTGCTTCTGAGCTTTCTTCGATTTAAGGGTCATTGTTTTTATTTTATTGATAGACTATATTTTAAACTATATCAATTATTTTTTTTAGATCTGTTAAAATTAGGTGCAATCATTCATGGAAAGTGTTTATAATATTCATATTTTTTTTATTGTATATGAAGTAAAAAAAAACTAAATATACAATTTATATTAATCTATTTTTGAAAATCTCATTTAGATATTGATTATTCAAGCACTATTAAATATCTTAAATAAATAAATGGTGCGGGTTTGATTTAAATGTTTAAATAAATAAATAAATAATTGTTCAGTCATTATGTATCTTTAGACCCCGTTTGGCTAAGCGGCAGAAACGCCGTTTAGCCAAAATTCAAAAAAAAAAATTTATATTTTAAATGAAACTTTTTTAGAATTTTCATATCATTTTGATGTGCTGATGTCAAAAATGATTTTTAAAAAATAAAAAAATATTATTTTAATATATTTCGGCACAAAAAGCACTTTCAAAAGCTACCGCAACCACCCTCCCAAACACCCCCAATAAGAGTAACTCAATCTGTTGACGTGAATAACTTCTTAGCAAATATTCACAAATATTCGAGTCCTGCGTTATCTGCTTTTATATATGGAGTGTTTATGTGGTATAGTAATTAGGAAATAGTCTGGATTTTGCTTTATTTATGGTTCATTTTTTTTCATTTGTTTTGGGTAAACTTTTTCTACTTTTTTTTTAAAAATTGGGGATGATTTAAGTATTTTTGGTTGAGGATATAATTAGCTAAAAAATAATTTTAATTAAAACACAAAGTTATTAAATTCATTTGAGCTCGTAACTCAATTCATGAAATTAACAATTTAATATGAGAGAATAAATCCAATATATTATTTAAAAAAAGATGTCACCATAAAACTTTCTTAAAGTATTTGATTTATTTTGAATTGATATGTATAACATATTTCAATTTGGTTTATGTTGGATTAATTTATCAGGATTTTTTTTTTTTGTAGAGTTCTTATATTTATATAATATGGGTTACAAGTTTGTCGAATTAACTAGAATTTAATCTAGATAAATCTAATATGTCATCTTCATCATATATATATATATATATATATATATAGACACAAACAAGAATATAACCAAATAATTATGAAATAAATCACAATATTTAATTTAATCATTTGATGTAGCATATGATTTTTTCCATAATCAGTGATTATATTGATTGAATTACAATCCATAATATACTATCTTGATTACTTTCTCAACATGTATTCTCAAACTTATAAGGATTTTAAACAAAAATCTTTATAAATTTGATGTCTATATTTAAATATAATATTGAAATTTTGATGATTGCTCTAATAAGGTTAAATAAATAAAAAATCTAGTAAGGGATGTATGATAATAATAGAAAGAAAATGGTAAGATTAAAAAATAAAAGAAATAAATATAAAAGAAATTAGATATTGAAATATAAAAAAGTAAAAGATAGAGGTCCTAAATTGGCAGTTAATCGAATTTCAAAATTCAAACTGGGAAGGTGGTAACGGCGTGTAATGACAGAGCGGACACCGACCAGAGATACTAAAAGACAAAAATAGACTATAAAATAAACCAGTAACAGAACAGAAACAGCTCCATAAGGCAAACAGAACGCGAGGACAAAAGCAAAAAAAAATAAAAATTTTAATATTGTTCCTCGACGGATCGGGCTAAGAAATGTGAGTTCTTTACGAAATCTGAAATCCTCTGATTCAATTTCACCCTTTGGATCTGTTTCTCATCTTACATTGCATGCATGGAATGTAATGTGGGTTTGAATTCATCAATGCACTCTGCTTTTTCGATCTTTTAGGTGTCGTTTTGCTTGCTTCTTGTCTTCTCTTCGATCTACCTATGATTTTCTTCTTGGATTCCTACTGGAAATCTAGTTTTCTTTTTAAGTTTGCAAAATAAATTTGGTTCTATGTATGTTTGATTGCTGAGTAAATGCAGCACAGGAAACTGACAGAAGATTGAAGCTTTATTTCTCTAATTACAGCGGATTTCTTCCTAGAGAGTTGAAATTATTGTGTTTCTTTGAGATTTATGGGATGCTTATTGTTTAATAAGAGTCTCCTTGTTTTCTTTTTCCCAAATAGGTTGTTTTATATGATTTCAAGCTCAAAGAATGAGTGCTGTTCTCGCCGCTGTGTGTGTCATTTCCAGTATGAGATGATTTGTAGTTAAACTCTTCTTGAAAAACGAATGAAGTTCTTTCCTTTTCGAATGAAATAATTTGTTCGGATGAAAAGAATACAGGTTGGATTTTGATTTTGGGTTCTCTCTTTTGCTTGAATGGAAAATGGGATTTTTTTTATTTTTATTCATGGGTTCTATGTTTTGTAGGGTCTGTCTACTTGGGTTTATTGTCATAATTACGGATTGAGCATGCCCATTTTGTTAACTTCCAATTCTCTGGTGTTGATTAATTCATGTGCCTCTGTTACTCATGCTGTCAAGGAAAATGATTCTGTGTGTTTGCTGCTTCTTTTTCTTAAATAATTTGCATAACTTTGCATGCTTGTTAGGATTAAGGTAATTAAAGGGATGGCTCTGTTTGTAGCTTCAGATGGTTGGTGGCCGTTTAACACTAGCTTTGTAAGAACTTCTAAAATAAAGGGGGGAAACTGAAGGGGGTGGGGTAAAGATTCTCCTGTGACACAGATATGCCTTAGGGTATGATTATTAATGTGATTCTTGTATGTCTTGATCCAGTGAAATGGGTATAGAAGTTACTGACATCTGCATGGACAAGGAGCCAGACTGTGTCATCGTATATTCAAATGGTGTCACCCATGATCAAACTCATGAAACTGTTCCTCATGATCATGGTGTTCTGGAGTCCTATGAACCTATCAATGGGGTTCCTGAACTCCATAGTTCAGAGGAGAGTACTGAGGCAAAGGAATATGAGGTGAAGGAATGTACAACTGAAGTCTCAATTGCGGTCACTGAACTTTCCCATGCTGAAAAAAGCAAGGAAGGGCAGCATGTTGTATGTTCAATTTTTGAGGATGGATTGAAAGTGGAAGGGGTGAGAGCAGTAAACCGAAAATCAAAGGATATTGGTCAACAAAAATCATCTATAAAGCATGCATCAAAACTGACTTCTGCTTCCATTGCACGAACAAAACACACTGTTCCTCAGCCATTTGCCCTAGCAACTGAAAAGCGTGCTTCATCAGGAATTCGTCCTTCTGGGCCTGAACCTGATATCACCAATGGTGTGGGCAAATCATCCAAGGCAAACAATGTATTACGTCAAAACCCTATGAAGCAGAATCAGGTATGGTGGTTGACCATAAAATTGTTAGTAATTATTAATTTAGCCTTCTAAGGAAGCTCGTGTATCAGAACCAACTGCTTGCTGCATAGCTTTCAATGTAGATATGTTTCTATTCTCAAAAAAATAAAACAAGAAGATATTTTTCAGAATGCGGTGAACTTCAAATATCTTGGAAAACCATGTCTTAATATAATTAAGGGATTAGAAAACTGTACTGCTGGTTGATACTGGAATTCTTGTTTGCTTAACTGCAGCCACTTTCAGTGTCAAGGAAGCCATTGCAACCAAAAAATAAGAAGCATCCAGATGAGGAAGATAATTGTTCGGTCACTTCCTCGTATCCTCTTTCTAACAGATTAACCTTGTAGTTTCTTTTGTTCATTTCTTAAACTTGTGTCACCTCTGAAGCTTGATTACTTTTCTGGAAATCGATTTCATTCCTTGACTCTCTGCATAGTACCACAGCATCTGCACGACCTATTATGTCCAAGGCAATTGCCATGGCAGCCCCTGTATTTAGATGCACTGAACGTGCTGAAAAGCGGAAGGAGGTGCTGCTTTGATCACTTTGTTTCATTCAGAGTTGAAGTTCTGTTTTCTTTTTTAAATGCAAGTTCTTTGGATGGAAATATACCTGAAGGCCAAGACTCTTGACAGTTTTATTATGTCTAAAACTTTTAGTTCTATTCAAAGTTGGAGGAAAAATATCAAGCGCTGGAGGCTGAGAAAACCCAAAGTGAAGCAAGGACCAAGGTAAAGTACTTGAAGCAGCTTGATAGCAAAGGGTAGTCAGGAGTGTCTCGGTCTATCTCAGGTGTCAACTTTAGCAGTTGACATAACATTTCAAAGCAAATGATTCTGAAATGTTTCTTGATTTGTCTTTTCAACATAACAAATTTCAAGGAAGAGAAGGAGGCAGCCATCAAGCAACTAAGGAAGAGTTTGACGTTTAAGGCTAACCCAATGCCAAGTTTCTACCATGAAGGGCCACCACCTAAGGTTGAACTAAAAAAGGTAGTGCATATAGATTCATTCCCCCCTGCTGTTCTAGTAAAGATTTGTTGGACAGGTTTCTGGGATGTTATTATCTAATATTAAATCATCATAGTATGTTGCGGTGATTGATGACAGAAGATTATGTGAAGATGCAAGTTTCCCAGGATAACAAGTTTATTATGATTTATATCTTGATAAATGTGCTTTCATCTTAATGTCAGCTGCCACCAACACGTGCAAAATCACCAAAGTTGGGCCGAAGGAAGAGCTGCAGTAATAGAGTGAATTCATCTCAGCCAGACAAAGTGGAAGGAGCTTTCAATAATGAAAATAACCAAAGTCAGGATAGTTCCAGAGAAGATACCAGCAATCTTGTTTCTCAGCATAGTGTCCTGAAAGGCAATGCCATTAGCAAATTTGAAGATCAAACCCAGCGAGCAGAAAAGATAGAGGATTCAAGTCCACCTGATGAGGTTAATGGACAGAGTTATGCAGGCATTGGTGTTCAGTCTTAATACAGTGGTGAGCTCTTAATTCTTAACTTACAAGAGACAAAAGGTCCCAATTCTCTTTCTGCGACTGCTTGAAGCATGTGAATGTTGTTCCCCTTTAAGTTGCAAGGACTTGTTGCAATGTTCATGTAATTTATGGTGTAAATTTTCTGTACCTTGTAATATCTATGCAAAACATTCCTGTTTTCTGCTTACGGCTTGCATTTTGCATCTTGCATCTTGTTGAGTTATCTGTTTTTTCCTGGCGGAGCACCTACTTTGCTTCCTTTCTTTCCGTTTGAAGCACATGATTAGGAAAACATGAAACCAGATGCTGATCTTCCAGTTTTTTATGCTGTTTTACTCGAACTGGCTGTTTCTTGAATCTTTGTATATTAATCTGATAATAGGGTTGTTGAAAAGAGAACAGTTGACAATGTAAAATTTGGTAGAACAGAAAATATTTTCTGTACTTGGCGGATACTGATTATCGCGTGCTTGGCGGCGGTCAATATGTTAGATGATGCGAATGACGTGTTAAATAATCCCTGAATTAAGAGAGGGAGAGGACATGAAGTTAAGGAAGTGCTGTGCTGTGTTGAATGCGTGCATGATTGCGTTTGTAGCAAATGAAGAGAAGATAGAACCTTAAAGGGCACTTGGGTGTTTTCTGTTAATCAAGCAAATATTCTAATAAACACAGGCATGCTCCATTGTTAGTGGGACAAAATCTATCCTTGCACTCTCAGTCTCATCTAATCCTAAACTCTCAATCCAATCTTCCCCTGAAATATAGAAAAAATATTATATAAAAATACTTCAAATTTAACAGATGGGAAGCCACACTTGGGATATAGATGAGCCTCTGGTTTTCCATGCATGACTACATGTGTATCGTCGAATTTCGACAGATTTACCTGAACAGAACAGAAAACCTTGTCTAAGATCTCGGTAGAATTTAGGAACAAAATGGATGAGATTACAACGAAGCCCCCATTCGATGAGGACAGCATCTCCTAAAAGTGTTCAGCATCTCCTAAAAGAGTTAAGTCGTGATGTAGATATCTCGTAGTGCCTTGAAGGCATTACGTCTTGGCGAGTGCAATCGAGCTGTCATGCTATGGAATACGAGCTGTTAAGCCAGGAGGATGCTCCATCAGTTTTGAAATCAAATTTAGTTTATACATAGAAATAAACTAGATCTCTTTGCACACGCTAAGCCTACGAGAATTTTTTTTCCATAAAAAATAATGTTTACGAGTACTTTAAAAAAAATAACTCAACAACTCAAGTTGTAACCTTGACCAATTAAATATACTATTTTTAAATTATATAATGAAAAAATAAATTGGATTATGATAGTAAAAATATAGAGATATATAAAAACAACACGATTCAAATTATGGTGAATTAAATATAGAAGAGCACAACTAGGTTAAAAAACACATAAAGAAAGAGCTCAAGTCAACCCAGATTGATGAACATATAATTTATGCAATAAAAATTGAATCATCCTGAATTAACCTATTAAATTCATGTTTTTAAGTTATGAAATTAGAATAACTCAATAGAAAAACTACAAAGCCAAATAAAGAAAAAATTAATATCAAACAATGAAATCATAAAATAAAATAAGCCAAAAAAAAATGTCAACCCTGCTAACTCTTCAAACAAATCAAATATTTATAAATTGAAGGATAAAATCAAGAAAGAAAATCAATTATGCATGATTCATAGTAATTAAAAAAAATAAGGATAAAAATCAAAATATATTAGAGAAAAAATATTAAAAAAAAATATTTGAGAGAGGGATTAAAAAGAAAATTAACTATAACAAAAAGACTAGATAAATTAAAATAATGAGGACCGAATAAAAAGAAATACAATAAATTTAGATTGAATAATGAAACTGAAATTAATAAAAAATAAAAATAAATTGAGATTGAATGATGAAATAAAAAACAAACAAATTTTTTATAAAATGACAAAAAAATAAAAAAAATAAAAAGTGAAATAATAACAAAGAAAACCTTTTTTGCAAGCACTTCCTGTTAGAGAGTTCGTTTCTTCTAATGCAAATCTTTGGAGGCCAGCTCTGTCTCCCAAAATGTTCATTGGTTGCTCATGCTATCTGTTTGATTTTACCAGAAGTACAGCTGATTTAGTAAACTGGATTGACAGTTTTCCTTGGACTATGCAGTGGGGCAACGAACTATAAAACTTTTCAAGCTCACCCAGACAAAAAAAATTCCAAAGTAGAAATGTGGTTCACATTTTTTGAATCTTTATAATTTGACCATGGGTTTTTGAATGCTTTAATGGGACGTTGATTTCCAGTCTTAATTTTGTGACAGATCTTAATATATATGAAGCAAAATGTCCCAATTTCTCTTGTTTGTGGTTACTGGTCTGAGGAATTTGGATGTCGCCCTTTCATAAGTTGCACCGGCTTGTTTCCTTGTTTGTGTAATGCATGGAGGGTAAGTAAAATTTCTGCAACTTATGATTTCTATATAAACAAATCCCTTCTTTTTTTTCTGACAACAGCTTGGTCTCCTACTTCTTGTTCAGAACACAGGAAAAGTGTAGCACAACCTGCTGGTCTTCCGATATTTGCTTTCATTTTACGTATTTGAATTATCTGATTTCACATTTCTATCAATCTGAGAATTAAAAAAAAATGAAAATTTCCCATATGGTAGAAAAACTTGAATTTAACGAAGATTTTGTGTACTTAGTGGTTGTTTGTTTGATTGTGTTCTTGAATGGTCTAACACATGCAGACAGGGATGTAAGGTTAGGAAGGAGGGTCCCCCGATGCTGGGCTGTGCTTTGGTAGAATTGAAATTTGTGCCTTTGCTAAATCTTTGTTTTGCATAATTGCAGCAAGCGTCATCATGAAAAGCTCTTAAAGCAAGATAAAATAAAAGATGCTCGAAGAGAGTAAAGCATCTTGTGTTCAAGTGTTTTTGGTAATCAAACAGCAAAAGGAGACTTTTTTGTGGAAAAAAAAAAAACACTGCTGGTCAAAAGGACTTGCATTAAAATTGGGTCTACTTTAAGCTCTGGAATGCCAGTTCAGATGTCAATTATCTGTCCCCCAGTGTTGTTGCATTAAGAGATTGTTCCAAATTGTGCATCCAAGAAACAGGATGCTCAGGAAATGAGACTTCTCAAATCTGAGAGCTCAGGTAATGTTGTTTTGATTCATCAGATGATTCGATTTTTCCCAACACAAGATTATGCGTTGCTGCTGTGAGGGATGATTCCAGACAGATTTTCAGATTCTTGTAGTACATGGAGTTTTTGCCATTCTTATAATTAGATGGTGTTGCTTGCTTGTTTTCCCATTACATTTTTTCTGTTAATGCTTATCGCAGTAGGGTGAGCTCCTACTTCTTAGCTTTGATGATGAAACTTCATTTAAAAAAACCTGCAACTGGGAACACTCGGGGAAAACCGATACCTTATACGGGAACTATTTAATGTCTAATTTCGATTCTTTTTATGTGAATCCAACCGAATCAAGTTCAACTTTTAAGCTATATAGAATGCTAGGAGAAAAAAATGCTTGAATGTGATCGCACAAAAAGAAAAAAAATACATGGTTTTTAATTAATAATAAATTCCTCTGTCTTGGTAAATAGTAATTCTGATTATTTGATGATGTCTTTTATCATATTTTTGTGAGAATTAAGGTAAAGTGCAATAATATCTCAGCTAGCAAACGCAAGCCAGTCAAACTTCCAACTCGTGGTTACCCTTTACAGATTTCCGAGGAACACTTCACTGCATTCAAAATGTTCTATTCTTGAAAGCTGATGTAGCGAGTGGGTTCGTTTTTTGATTTCCACTTCATCAACTCGATTTTGGGTCTATGAGAAAGGTTTGAGAAGTAAAATGCTGTATTTTTTTTCCCATTTTGTTCGAGGGAGAACAGGAGAAGTAGACTTAGGAAGCGTGCAGAATTGCAAATTACAATCTAAAACTTCATTCTTTCCTGTTTTTCATCAGATTTTACCAGTGTATGACAAACAGGGACACAGTATCGTTAGATGAGAAGGACATTGCTGTTATCTTTCATGCTGATGTGAAAAAAAAGCAGCAACAATTATTGATGAATATTGTAATATGAGATATATAAACTAGAAAAACATAAAACTTTACGTGGTTCGGTGATGTGTTTATATCCGTTGTAGCGAGTAGGTCCAAGTAGGGTTACATGATGATATATATTTATGATAAATCTAAAAATATTTTTCATAAAAACTGCATGTGCATTCAATAGCTCCAAGCAGAGGACTTCAAAGTTGTTTCGCGTAGCAATGCCATAAATCTTTAGTGTCATTTTCCTGCTCTTTTTCCCATCTCTACCTGGCCAGCTAATCCTCGATCTTTTAGTGACGGATGGTTCATTAAAAAATTGAATAGCAAGTGGTCAACTTTTACAAACATGGCGATAGCCATGTTACACAGTATGCATCACTTAATAAACCCTATTTCCACCCTGCTTTTTCCTCTCATGCCACCCTTCTTTATGGCTCTGTTCAAAGCTTTAACAGGCCAACCTGTATCTCTTTCCATTTAAGCTTGGAATCGAACTGTTTAGGGAAAACATTGATGAAGCTTCTCTCACCTCCTATCTACCCTTTTTTTCCACAAGTGGGAAACCAAAAGAGATATCCTTTAAACACCCCTGTCAAGATCATCATGCATTTCTTTCGTGTGTTTTTCATTTCATTTTAAGTTCTCCAATCCGAAATAATATCAATCAGTTCCTTGAGAAGTGGTTAATGATGGGATTTTTAATAATACATTTCTTTAATTTACAAACGAGCATACCAATGCCTTCTTCCATTGCACAATCAGTTTGCATATAATTAAGAGATGAGTTAATGAGAGGTGAGGCAGGTGGGAGAAAACTTCTGGTATGCTTCTATTATTCGATAGATACCGACGTACAAAAATCCCTGAGATTGGAACCCAGTTATTATCAATCATTGACAAGTGACCTCGATCTTCTCCGCCAAACTAGGTGTTTGTATCATTCAATTTTCAATCCGTAATATATACACTCGAGATACTTGTGCTTGTACAAAGGATTTTGTCTCGTTCCGATGCCTGAAATGTTGAAAGCTGTACAGTTCGATCCCTATATAGGTAGTGGGGATCACAATTTGCGTGCAACAAGCAAAGTGAATATTTGGGTACTCAAAGCAAGCAAAGCCAAAGTTTCTTCTTTAACACTCTCTGAAAAGCATGATTAGAAGGGAGGGAAGGTGTAGAAAGTGGGACTCCATGTCAATATATGACCCACAAAAAGATACGTGCTCATGATCTATTGTTAACTAATCCTCATTTCTCACGTATAAAAGGGCCCATGAAAAAACAATGCATGGCCAAATATCAAACAGTCTCTCTCTCCTCTCTCTCTCTCTCTCTCTCTCTCTCTCGTTGCAACACAGTTGAGGGGAATGCTGTCTGGTTCGAGACCATTCACCTGAAGCACCCACATTCATCTTTTGAGTGATCTCGGACCAGGCTTCATTCCCCCCAACTCAAAATCACAGACTAATAAACCTCTTGGCTAGCTAGAAACCCTTCATTGTGAAACTTTAATCAATGGCTTGATATCTGTAGCCCACTACAGTTCTTTAGCTCTCGAAATCTGGCAATCTTGCATTATGTTCAGCATTTCAATTAAGTCTCTTTCTTATATTCTCTTCGCAGCTCACAAGAAAACACCAGTGAAGATGAAGGAAACACGTACATACATGTATAATTGAGGCAGATTAAAGAATCGGATCGGATGTGATCATGTTGCTAGCTAGAATCAATATATTTAAACAGGTATGCACTGCTAAAGTTTTCTACTATACAATAACTTCTCTAGTGATGATCACACACACAATTTCCTTTGTGATTTTCTCAATATTGATTGCAAAAATTCCTTTGAAACTGCGATCAAGAGGACCTGCTCTTACGTGACGAGCTATATCCTTGATAGATTAATTAATTAAGTTGTACTTTTACTGCAATGTTGTGTCTGTTTGTGTGTTGAACCATTCAACATGCCAAAATTAGGGACGGTGCTGTAAATAAGAACCTAGCAAGCTAGTTGTGGTTCTTTTTTTTCAAGAAGCTAATTACGTCATCAAAGATAAAGCATGCATCTCTCAAGAAGTCACTTACTCCTTGAAAAACTTCGAGGCGTGGGGGGGGCAGAAAACATTGAAAAATTATTGTTTCTTTTCTTGGAGTTTGGTTCCAAACGCCACCTCAAGCCAGTCTGCACCACCTTTGTTTGTTCTTTACCAAATACGTTGAAAAACAGAATCTGCGTTTAGTGTGAAAATCTGACTGAAACGAGATAAAAACACAACAAACAAAGTCGTGTTTTATCTTTCTTGTGGTTTGAGATTTTGGCAAATTGGCTTTGCTTGTAGAGAGTTGCAAAGAATATTGAAGCTTTTAGTTTGCTTTCACTTTATTTGCTGCATGAGAGGAGTGTCTGCAGCCAATTGAGCCTTGAACTCGCTCCTTTTTGCCCTACGACCGCCATCATCACCCACCAGCTCCTTGGTCATCAATGCCATGTGGGTCTGTTTCTACGCATATCTTCTTCTTTTCCCATGATCTGATAAGCACCATTCACTCCTCGGATCATGTCCCATGTGGGTTTAATCAGCATAAAAGATGGGGATTATATGCTCATAATCATCGACTCGTGCTCAGTAATCATCTATTTATAAATGGCAACCTTTTGGTCTGATATGATCATAATCATCGTACTCGTAATCACAGTAAAATATTGATAGATATAAATGATCTGATATTGGCATGTATTTAGCTGACATGTATGTTACATATATTAGAAAGATTATATAAGCATTGTCACCGAATATTTTAAACATCTTTAATAAATATTAACTAAATCTTATCAAATAAGTTTTTTGATTATCATTAAATTAATTTTTTTATTAATGATTTATTAATTATAAAAAAACACATTTTGATATTCGGGGGTGAGCATTTTCGGTTCGGTTCAGTTTTTATCAGTAAAAACAACCAAACTGAAAAAGAAAAAAATTAAAAAAAAACGAATTGAACCTGATCTGATTTAAACCGACCCTTTTCGGTTCGGTTTTTAAAAAAATAAAAAAAAATAGTCTTCTTTTCCTATTTTTTAACTTTAACCATGTTTTCACTTTTCTCGTTTAATCAAAAAGAAGCAAACTAAAAAAAAAGAATTGAATTGTAAAATGATTATTATAGATGTTTTTACAATATATATTTTGTTTTTTGTGTTTAATTTAAATTAGATTATAAAATAAACTAATTTTAATATAATAAATTTGATAATTCAGGTATCTGAATCTTCTTGATTTTATAAGAAATCGTACTCCATAGAAATTATGTGCATATTTATTATTTTGCTTAAATTTATATTATAATAAAAAAATTATCATATAATTAATATTTTTTACGTTGAAAAAAATATAATTATGACCACAGCGAAACGCGGGAAAGTAACTAGTATATATATATATATATATAAAGATTAACCATATATTAGCTTTTTAATAAATAAAAATGTATTTTTTTTCTATATACGGGTATTGTACAAGCCAATACCTAGGCATAAATCTGGCTTGACTTTCCATGGAATTTTGAAACTCATGATCTTTCCGTACAGTAAAGTAGTCACGTGATTTTGTTTGTAGGAGAATCAGAGGAAAGGACGTAATTATTGTATGGAAGAGAGAGAGAGAGAGAGAGAGAGAGATACGAGTGGCAGTTGAGACTTTATAGTCCATAGATAGATGAGTCAAAAGAGAAGCTGGACAAGTTGAGTGTGTATGGCTATTGGCATGAGAAAAAAGTATTCCCCATGCTCGATAAAGCCCATATGCATTACCTTTTATTTATTTATTTGTGATTTGACGACATGGAAATTTGTAAAAAGGCATTCAAACAAATTTAAAAAACACTACGAAAAAAGGCAATTTGAAAAGAGAGAAAGACATCACGAAGGTCATTTAAAAGCTTATTTGGCAGTGATATTCAGTTTTTTTTACTAAATATTTCTTGTTTAATAGCATATCAAAATAATATTTTTTTAAAATTATTTTTTGTATTAGTGCATTAAAAAAATCTAAAAAAATAAATAAAACAAAAAATAAAAATATTTTATGAGTTTTTTTAATCACCTTTGAAACACAATATCGAATAATCATTAAATTATCTAATAAAAATTTGGTCTATGTTGATTATTTATTTTAAATATATAGCATTATAAAAAAAAAATCTAGCACTCTTAATCTTTTATATATTTTTTAAAATTTTATTTATGACTGAGGAGAAGCGCAAGTGACTCATATTTTTTTCATTGTAAATCATTTGCCTCAATTTTTTTACTCATTTTGTTTACGTATAGTTCCGTATATTTTTTATTTATATGATATTAGATTTGAAATATCACACATAAAAAACTATAAAAATCCATTTTAACAAATACAATATCAACTAATAAATTATTCTGATTATTATTCTCATTGTTATTATTATAATGATTATTATTATAGATAATTAATATTTTAATTATTATTGATAATATTATTGCTCTAAAGTATTCGCCTCAATATCTCTTTTGCTTGTAGATCATCGGTTGTTAAAAATCCAATAATGCAACCCAATACTTGTGTATGAAAGCACACACATTTGAGTATAGCTGACTCGTATATTTTTTTAAGTATTTTTCATGGTATTTTATGTCATCAAAATCACTAAAAATATAGGGGGGTATTACCGAGTATACATTTTCTTTATCAACGAGTATATGGAGTAAAAATTATAGCAGAAATATTATTGAATTGTTAAATGATTGGTTAAGACATGAAATGGATAATATGTTTTTCTAATATTATTGAATTATTGATCTTTTGAATTAAGTCGATGGTGTAATATTTTTCTCGAATTTATATTACATGCTTAAAACATCCTTTCCAGCATGTATAAGTTCCTGCTTAGACTACGTGTCTATTTAAAAATATAATTAGAATTGTTTTTGAAAGTGTTTTTAGTTCATAAATATATTAAAATAATATATTTTAAAAAAAAATTATTTTTAACATTGACACATCAAAATGATTTAAAAATACCAAATTTTTTGAATTTAGAATAAAAAATAAAAATTTTAAATTTATTTAAAAACACTTTTGAAATATAATATCAAACACTTCTAATTTAAACAGAGATTCAATATCTTTACTTTTGAATTAGTGGGATAAATGCCCATGTTAAAATACTTGTCATGATTTTTCAAACAATCCTACTAATCAAAATACTTGGTAGTTGACGAGGTCCAATACACATTGAACATTACCAATTGTCAAATTCAAGATAATACAAGTCTAAAAAAAGCTAGAGTCAAAATATTTGAACTTAATAATTAATCAAGTCTTAAATAACATGGGCCTCACTCACTTATTTGAATCAAAATACTTCATTATCAAATTCAATGTATTTGAAACTGACAATTAGCCAAATCAAAGATAACATGAGTTTTGAAATATTTGTCAGAGTCAAGATATGTGACTGTCAGGCTTGGCACATTTAAACTTGACAATTAATCAAGTTTGATGCACCTGGACATGATAATCAGTTAAGTCTAAAATGATCCAAGTCTAACAAACATATCAAATTCAATAAATATGAGGATTGTTAAAATATAAGATTTTATATTTAATAATAATATTTTTTATTATATAAATACAAAAGATATGATAAATTGATCATATCAAAACAATAATTCTTCTGTGCGTATGTAAAAGTGTATTAAAAGATATACTATACTTGATATTTTACTAATGACATGTAACAAATGCATGCATTTCATTAAGATCACTAAGAGCATGAGATTTTTGAGTTTTTTATATAGAAAAATGACAAAATTTAAAGAGTATAAATACCTTACCCTCTTAATATATATATATATATATATATATATATATATATATATATATATATATATAACTTTAATATAGAGAAGTTCCTAAGCCTCTTCAATCGAGACTGTTTTTGCAAGTTTACAGGATTTTCATTGAAGTCTGAAGTCGTTCAAGTTAAAGAAGAAACGAAGTCGTGTAATTATATTAAAGAACCATTATCCCATATGCTTAAACAAATCTTTTTATTTATATTAAGGTGCCTCATCAACTAGAAAAGATTTCACGTTGTCGCCAATCACCTTCCACCAATTTATAACTAATATTTATGTTGTGTCGTGTGTGTCAATAATAATAATAATAATAAGTGCGTGTCCACGCCTATTTAAGTTGATTGATTAGGTTCACCAATTTACTTTTATTTAATTAAAATGAATTTACGACATGAAAAGACACGGACATTTAAGATGTTGCTTGGCAGATTTGTTTTTGTATTTTAAAAATATTTATTTATTTTAAATTATTTTTTAATATTTTTATATTCTGATATTAAAAATACTGTTTTAATATACTATTTAATTAATTTATTTTTATTACAAACAGCCTTTTAATCAATTAAACAAAACGGGCTAGATCCAAGATCACAGCTTTATGTGCTTCAAACTTTTTATCAAACCCACAGCTCCGAGTCCAATCAAATCGTTTCGCGACTGAATTTTGCAGGTGGCACGATATGGATGGAAGGGAACAGGTAACCTACAGTGCATCATATAGCACAGAATAAGAGCAGGGAATATCTCCTGCCGCGAGGCATCTCCTTTACCAAAAATCATTTTTTTATTTATCAAGCTAAAATTCACTTTTGAACTTTCAAGTTATCGTCTTATCCTCATGATTAATTAAGACTGAAATTTCAGGCGTTTACTTTACTTACGCAACCCTTACCCAGACGAAACGGAAGAGCGTGCAAACTCATCCAGCCATCGCCCAAAAAACTTGACAAGTGTTTTTTTTTTCTTAAAAAACAAAAAGAAATAGAGTTTATAAAGTCTAGATGGTTAATTGGTTTTAATGGAGCAGTGTTTTATAAATACTTTTCAAAAAAATTAATTTTTATTTTATATTATTTTTTTAGTGTTTTTAGAATGTTTTTTTTATAATGTCAAAAATATTTTTAAAAATAAAAAAATTATTTTCATATATTTTTAAATAAAAAATACTTTAAAAAATAATCATTACTACACTCTCAAATGTGCACAAAATCAAATAGAGACATTAAATATTTACCCTTCCATGATTATCAAATAAATTTACAAGATATCAAATATGATTTTTAATGTTTATTATTGAAATAAAAAAAATAAAACAGGGAAAAAAAATGAAAAATAATTCAAATTAATGCTTAAATCAAAATTTCACCCAATACTTGAGCTGTCAATTGTTTTTACTCGAATTAATTGAAAACAGATATCGTGGTGTCTGGGAGTGTGATTGCGGTTATTTTTCAAAATACTTTTCATTTAGAAATAGATCAAAATGATATTTTTTTTATTTTTTAAAAATTATTTTTGACATCAGCACATCAAAATGATCTCAAAACACTAAAAAATTTTCATTTAAAATGAAATAAATAAATAAATTTTGGCCAAACACCGTTTTGATCGCAGTGCCAAACAAGCACATCATAAAAAAGAAAGCAGACATAATAAATTATTTTCATATATTTTTAAATAAAAAATAATTTAAAAAATAATCATCAAAGGTACACAACATCAAATATTGACCCTTCCATGATTATCAAATAAATTTATGAGATATCAAATATAATTTTTAATTTTTATCCAAATAAAAAAAAAACAGGGAAAAAAGAAATAAAAAATAATTCTAATTAATGCTTAAATCAAAATTTCACCCAATACTTGAGCTGTTAATTGTTTTTACCCGAATTTGGCACAATCCAAATCTTGATAAATTTATCTAGCCCTCCTAAAAGGGAAAGAGGAACGTGTTTTACACGCTCCTTCATTTGTACGTATCGAATCCCAAATAAACCTCCCTCCTGCCCCCAACCAAACTCCGATCAACGGTTAAACAACTGCCACGTCATGTGACCTGAACAACGAAATCAACCTCCAAGCCCCATCCCGCTGTCTCTCTCCCCAGATTTACGCCCTCCCTCCCTCTCTCACCAAAATCTCTGTCTGGATCTGTCAGAGACTAAAAATGAACAAGCAAACAATTAATCCATCCATGTAGATCGTCAACCCTCTCAGCCCAGCTCAGCAAAAAAGAAGAAGCTAATTTTCTTCCCAATGGACGAGCCTTTCTTCGATATAATGGAGTTCTTAAAGAAACCTTCCATGACTGAAACACTCGTCGACATTTTGCTATGTGCAGTGCCAATATGGCTAGCCGTTACGATCGGCCTCGTTATTGGCTGGTCTTGGCGGCCTAGGTGGACTGGCTTGGTCTTTCTTGGCTTGAGGAGCAAGTTTAGGTTCCTTTGGACCGCGCCTCCTGGATTTGGAGCTCGGCGTCTGTGGCTCGCTTTTACGGCTATCTCGGCCTTTTCTGTTTGCCGCACCATTTGGTCCAGTTTCAGGGGCAAAAATCGAAAATCAGCACCCGCCTCTGCGGCTTCAACTTCGGCGACCTCGACGGGGAATCCAGGGGAGAGAAGTGGCGGTTCTGTTAGGTTAGCGGCAATTTCTGTTCCTTTTTCTAATTTACTTTTTTTACTTCTCTCGATTTTAAATTGCTATAATTAATGCGGCCCTTCTCTGACTAATTGAAATTTCTAATTGCAATGAAATTAATTTTTGCATTTCGCACACCGTCCTGCTTTAAATTCCCTAACAGTTGAGGTAAATTAGCAAACATGCATGCTAGTAGGCTGATTTTGCTTACAATAATGAAGTGTGCTAGTTTGAGATCATTGAGACCTACTTATCACAGTTGTGCAGTTGCATACAAGTTTTGAGGAATAAGAGTTATTTAGCTACTGCTTTAAATTGCTATGGGAAATGTAATGTGATGGAATGATACAAAGCTGGCTGCATGGGTGTGATAATTGAGTGTTAAACATGTATTTGTCAATCCATTTTTTAACACGTAATATCATAAATGATGAGTTTTCTGAGTTCAGTTTCTAGTTTATGTAACTTCTGGTATCTAGGGGCGTGAGACTTTGTGCATTTCTTAGTTCCGGTTACACCTATTTGCTAGATATATTCGAATCTTGTTTGGAAACCAGTTGTGGGGGTAAATACCAAGTCGTGGTGATTTTAACTGATGTCAAGTGACTGTTTCAAAGAGTTAGAGCATCTGACATTTCTATGTTTTGATCATTGAAATTTTTAGGTAGTAACTGGCGGCTTCTAGTGTTGTAGGCATAGATAAAATTAAACAGTGTTTGCAGTGACAGTATTACCTGGTTGCTTAAATGCTTTTATTGGGTATTGTCCTTTATTCCTTGCATGATCAAAAAATAACCATGGGTTCTAGTGAAATGTCAAGTTTGTCAGAAGAGAAAAACAGGAATCGTGTGCTTTTAGGGAAGCATTGTATTGCTGCCATTGGTAATTTACAGGGCGTAACGGCCACTGTAAATTATTTCATGAGGGAGTGTGTGCTTTCATTGAAAGTAATAACTTGCAGGTTTCAATGGACAAGAAGGTAAGCCAGATATCTTCCTTCAATGAAAAATGCCATATTATTAGTGGACCTTGTCACTCTTCCAGACAATGGATTTTTGAAGTTCTTTCTGGCCTCTCTGGATAATACGACATATGATAATTGCAGCTTTGGCTCAAGAAAACAAAAATAATAATTTAAATTCTCAGGGTCTCTTGATATGTGTTAGTTGTGCCTTTATCTTAAAAAAAAAAAGTTCTCTCATGATCTATGATAACTGTAGCTTTTATTTCGAGTGATCTCAGACTCCTTGAAAAACTAACTTCCAGACTCTCTCTCGTGCGTGCACAGAAGACGTGAAAAGTTTCAATGGATTATTGTAGGGTGTTAATTGATCTTGGGCTTGTATTTGTTTGAGTTGTGTCATGTAAGATACCTGGCTATCATTAATGTGTTGTTATGGAAATGGTGTACTATTGGTTCATAAAGATGACCTGGTTTGTGGTATGCTACTTTCATGCAGCTCCTCAGGTGAGTTAGAGGACAGGGAGGACATTATTACAGAGAATGACATAGAACACCTATTGCACCTGCTGGAGGGGAAGGATGGACAGATGGAATGGCAATGTATGATGGAAAGGTCAACCTCAAACATGAGATACCAAGCTTGGCGCCATGAGCCTAAGGTAGATTCAAACGGTGTTTCACTGCTGAAACTGCCTGTGAGAAATAGTTGTGGCTTTTTTAACAACCATCCTGTAACCACATGGTTTAAGTATCGTTACTGTATGCTGGGATTGCTTAATCATGGGAGCTTGTGAATCTTACAGAAAATTTTCCAACTCTGCATTTTCTGGTTTCGGTTTCGAGTCTATATGCTATTTGACCTGTCATGTATTTCCATGGTTGGCTGTTTAGTTAATGGATAAAATGCCTAGTGCTGTGTGCCTAGATGCCTTAGCATACATATTCTAATATGTTTGTGTAGCCCATCATTCAATGTTCGATAATGTTTCCTTTATTGGCCTCCTTCCTTCTCTTCAAATTATGTAACAAATGGCAATGCTAGATAATGACTAGATAATGATGTTGAGAGTAACGCATATTTATCTCCTGGCGGTATTTTTTTCTACCAGGAAGGTCCCACAGTTTACCGAAGTAGATCTGTCTTTGAGGATGCGACTCCAGAGTTGGTTAGAGATTTCTTTTGGGATGATGAGTTTCGACCTAAATGGGATACAATGCTTGCTTACTTCAAAATACTTGAAGAATATCCTCATACTGGAACAATGATTGTGCACTGGATAAAAAAGGTTTGTTGTATCAATTATGCACAAAGTTGTATTTATTGATATTTTGTTTCTACTTTCTTGTTTTACCATGTATCATTGATTGAGAAGAGGTTTGCTTCTCCAATTTGCAGTTCCCATTTTTCTGTAGTGATCGAGAATATATTATTGGTCGAAGAATATGGGATGCTGGGAAGACATATTATTGTGTGACCAAGGTACTGATGGAGACATCTCATATTGTTGCTATCTGTTGCTTTTTGTCCCCTGTTTCTTTTTCATTCTTTTGAAGAACAGGTCCTATCTGTTTTGCCTTTTCTATTAAGGAGGAAGAGTTTGAATGAAGTTCTATAGTTAATTTAAGTTTGAAATAGTGGTGAATGGTAGTGTAGGGTTCTTGTTTCTGATATATGAAAACTTGATATGATCTTTGTTGTGTCTATCAATTCAATCATTCCTGTACATGGTAGTGTATTGGCAGCTAGATTGATTTAACATTTAAATCTCCCATTTTGACCTTGGCCTGAAATTTTTCTTCCTTCATCTTGCATTGGTTTTGAATGCTGTGGTAATCTTTGTTGACATGCAAATCTACAAAATTGCAGGGGGTGCCTTATCCAGGCCTGCACAAGCGTGACAAGTTAAGGCGTGTCGACCTTTATTTCTCAGGTTGGGTTATTAGGGCAGGTGAGTACTGTTGCTGGTTACACAATCTTTATTTCACAATATGACGGGCTTTATTCCTGAGAAAGTAATGGTGCCTTTTGTTTTGCGTCTTTGATGCACGCATAAAGTGGAATCTCGTAAAGGGGATGGACAGATGTCTGCATGTGAGGTAACCCTTTTACATTATGAGGACATGGGGATACCCAAAGATGTGGCCAAGTTGGGGGTTCGTCATGCGATGTGGGGAGCCGTGAAGAAACTGCATTCTGGTATGAGAGCATACCAGAATGCAAGGAAATCAGAAGCTTTGTTGTCCAGAAGCGCACTTATGGCAAGAATTACCACAAAAATATCTTTTGATGAAGGCATGGATTCTTCAGAAACAGTTAATGAGGAGGAGGATAGAAGTCCAGCTGTAGATATCCAAAGACACAAGGATCACGGAATTGATTGGAAATGGATAGTTGTAGGCGGAACAGTAGCACTGGTTTGCGGACTTCACTCTGGTGTGATCGGGAAGGCTTTGTTACTTGGAGCAGGGCAAAGAATTGCACGGAAGTGAGAGTTTCCAGGTCAAGGACTTCGTTCCATATCCGTTTCAAGGATATTTTTATCCACTTGTTGAGTTATGGACCAATATTTATCGAAGATGAATGATTTATATTTTTCTCTCAGTGGCTCTCGTTGGGTAAGCTCCCTCGCCTCCAAAACTTTCATATTCACGGAAGTTGTCTGTTAATCATGCAATTTTGTTTGTGACAAGAGCGAGTAGCGGGTGGTTTTGGAATTTCACAATTTACGAAGCTCGACAGGGATGCCTAGGTTAGGAGGTAAACACAAGTCGACCCTCATAAGCTAGCTGTAGCTTTGAGGGAGGGCCGGGATGAATCATCGGCCCAAATCCAAGCTCAGGCCATTCTCTCATTATTATACGAGTGTTCATCTACCATAAAACGGATTCTATGTCTGGTTATAGTGGATTGTTGAAGTGCCAAATTAAACTGGTAGTTGTCTAGGATTATGAAAGCCACCTGCAAATATATTTCGAATGTTTCGTCCTTTATAATTAAAGCCTGTATTTTATTTAAGCATGAAAACGTAAAAAAAATTCTTGATATGATATCGGATCACAATAATAACAATAAATCATAAATAAGAACTATTTGCAATTAACACGCGTCCCTAGCTTAGAAATTCATAAAATTATGAACCGCAATTAAATAAGCACATGTCATAGCTCCTCAAAAAATCAAGACATGCATGGTAATCCTTAATCCCCCCGGTCTTAGACACTTTTACTTCTATCTTACTATATTATTACTATATATATATATATATATGGAGAACTGGTCGGTATTATTCGCAAGATTAATAATTCACCAGACATTTATATATGAAATTCTAGCATGATAAACTGGTTTGTAAATCATTTCTAATGTCTTGCATGTATACTTAAAAGCCCCGAAAGAAAGTGCATCTGCAATGGACGGGGTGACGCCTCATATAAAATCATCACGTGAATGGAATAATTTTAGAGACATTCATCTTGTGTTCAGCATTAAAAGAACATCGCTCCTTTCATCGCTGTTAATAGATTTTTAGACACCGCTTCAGCTATTCATTGTCTTCTAAGGTTTTGATTTGTTTTGTTATGTTACCTTGTCCACAAATTTGCGGTGCCATTTCCACCAAAAAAATGAGAAAAGAGAGTAAATACCATGGACATGGGTGATTTGGCGAGACGATCAGTCAAATATCAATGAAAACGTACGACGAAACTAATTTTGTAATCAAATCCTTTATGATGAAAGATAGATTAATTTGTTGTGTAGTGTTTTTCTTTCTACAAAAGAACAAGAGCAAGCGGGTGGTTCTTGCATCTTGTATTGTCTCCATGGATAAGCAAAGCTTGAAAGGGACTTATCCCTTTTCCATGGACATGGTGAAGCTCGCCTCTGCTAGTGATGCAGGATGGTCCAGATCCTTCAATGGTGATAGATACTTGTATACATCCAAACCCCTGTTCAAAGCAGCTGGATTTAGCTGGTGTGAAATCATGGACCCATCTTCAATCTGTCAAGCTGTTGGCCATCTGATCTAATTTTAAAACAAGTGATCTTTCCTCCCCTTCCATCGTCATTTCAAGCTTTCCAGCCAACGAGCTAATTCAAAGTATAAGTGCTCTCTGTCTTTTTATTCATCAGAAAAGAAAAAGGAAAAAGAAGCTCCTCGCAATGGTTCTCTGGATATCGGAAGTGGAAATTAAATGGATCAACTACGGACCGAGGAACTGTTTTTTGTGGGAAAGGGATGTCGGTGGTCCTTCCAAGATAGAATTTTGGTAAATGTTTCTCAGTGTCCAGTCTCTATCCAAAAACCAGTAAAAGTTCGAGCTGTATTTCCTAAGAATATTTTTCTCAGGCTCAAATTCCAATTGATTATTGCTCGATCAGCAGGGTTTTCAGATATTTGTCCAAGATAAATTTTTCCAATTCTCTTAACAGAAATTATTATTTATAAAATCACTTTCTTGTTTTGATATAAGAAATTTTGTTCTTAAATTCTACAGATTAACTTGCTTTCCTTCTAAAAACAGAAAGAGACGGTGAAAACTCAGTTTTTTTAGGATTGAAGGTGGCTGTTATTTTTACTAGACCTTGGCTTTATTCTAGGCCATGATTTGTGAACGAAAATGGAATGTGGAAGGTGTTTTGGGCCTGTGGTGGCCGCGATGAGAAGAGAGGAGCAGCATGGTGGTGAGAGACCGTCGAGGATTTGTGTGTAAAAGAGCTGAGCGGTGGAGGAGAAGGGCCATGGATCGGTATAAGTGGTGGCTGGTCGTTCGGGTTTTTATTTTATTTTTGAGTTGCTGTTAAAAGCTATTATGGGGAGAGGATTTGGGTAGCGTGAGAAGGGCGCCATAGATGGTGTGATTTAGCGGGATCAGTAGAGAATTTAGAGTGGTGGAGCTGCCATGTGGCTGCTGTGGGAGCTGCTATAACGGTTGGAGTAGAACAAGAGTATGACGCCGGGGAGAAGAAGCTTAGGTCCGGAGGATAGAAAAGTGCCGTCTAGCTAGGTTTGTATATTTAATAAATTTTATTTCATATTTTTTCAATAACTTGAATTTAAATAATAAGAAAAGAAATTTAATTGAAAAATAATTTGGGTTCAAATAATAGGTAATTAAAATCCTGTATTATCCTAAATTTCTGAATAACTTGAAAGGCTTTGATGCGAGTTGAGGCAGCATAACCTTGATTTTTATATTTTTTTTATCTTATAAAAAATATTAAATATATATCTTAAATTAAAGTGTGGGATATAGACTTTTAATTAATCTAAGTAAACAGATGTTAAGAAATTATAATTCAAAACATTTATTTAGATTTTTTCTAGTATTTATTCTCAACTCATACCAATATTTTAATGTTTATCTTTTTATCTAAAAGTGTGATAAAAGGGGCTCATTTTTTTTTATTTTTTTATTATTTTATTAGCTTATATATGCCTTAATTAATTTCATAGACTCTAAAGTTAACAATTATATAAATCTTTGGTGACCATTATATTAATAACTACATAGCTCAAACCTGAGATCAACTAATCCTACGGACTCTGAAGTTAACGATCATACAAATCTCTAGTGACTATTATATTAATAACTACATAGCTCAAACCTGAGATCAACTAATCCTACGGACTCTAAAGTTAACAATCATATAAATTTCTGATGACCATCGTATTAACAATCACACAGCTCAAACATGAGATCACAAGGTAGAAAACCTTTTAGTCCCAAGTTGTTACAACTTAGCCACCTGATGTTAAGATATATGTTAAGATTTTAATTTTAATATATAATTGTATTTAATTTTAATATATGTTAAGATTTTATTAGTTAATATTTAAATACATGGACTACAAATAATCCATCCAAACCTCGTAATTATAAATACGCCTAAATTAAACTCATTTTGCTAACGTACCTTATTACTACGACGATAATAATTGATGGTTCTAGAACACCTTATGATGTGACCATCTTCTTTCTTATTTGAGAATTAAAGATCATTAGCACTAACTCTGAGATATCAGCTGATAATTTGCTTAGCTCAAGCACCTTGAGTTCGTGTGTGTTAGTGTGTGTGTGTGTGTATAACTGTGAGATACGGGATGAATATGGTGAGCTCGGGTCCTAGGAAATCATGGATTTTTTGGATTCTCACCGGGGCACATGAATGAGATATTTAGAAACACTAAAATTATCGGTGACATCAGGGCTGGCTTTCCCTGTGGATGAGGGGAAAACCTCGAGAAACTTTACAAGGTAGATTATTTGTACTCTGACTCCAAAAGTCCAAAAGTGGCATTTAATTACATATTTCCAGGAACCGGAAAACGAAGAGATAGTGGCGGATGATGTGATGGTGATGATGCACGCTACCCTTTACTAATCCTGTAGCTATCTTTTTTTATTTACCATGTCATGCCATGAATAAACGGATACAAGCAGACGTAGCTTGACTTGATATTTATTGGCATACAATGTCTCCTCGTGGCATTCCCTGAACCTCACACTTTAGAATCTCAGCAAAAGCCAGTATTTGTGCTTCTTCTAGCAGGAAGCATGGCCGCCACCTTGTGTGTGTGTTTTTTTTTGTTTGCAACACTGTTGTTGAGACCAAGTCCACCTTCTATGTCTCAAAAGTAAAGTCCAAGCCTACTTAGGGGACACTGTTATCGTCTTGCTTTGTTCTGAAGTTGTCTGCTAGTGCTTGTGCTTCTTAGGATCAGTAATAGAAAGAATACTTCTTTCTGGTATTTAAGGGACTGTTAGTTAGGTGGATCTCTACAATTTTCTTTTCTTGTTTTTCTCTCATTTTTCATCAATGCTCTTAGCTGTAAGTAGATTCGGTTTGAATTTGATGGTCTTTTCAAGGAAATGATTCCAAATAAATGGCTATAAACATAGGACCTGTGAAGCTTTTCGCTGGGAAAGATTACTGGAGGAAGAGTGGGTATTATCTTCACTGGTAGAGCCTAGAGGAGGGGTTGGTAGAGTCTTATCTTCACTCTCCTTTTGCTCTGAACCCCTTGCGAAAAAATTCCCCATCTCCACTGCTTGTTAACCTCTGTTTAGTAAGCTTGCCATTGCACGCAAGAAAAACAGGTACACTTTGATTTTGATTCAGATCCTACTTGGTCAATGTAATTTTTCTTGGGAGCTGAACAAATCTTCGTTAATATACAAGTGGGCTAACAATTTCTGATCCTGCTAATGAGGGGATATATATATATATGCGCTTTGAAGCACCAAAACAGTTTTATTGGGCACTGGTAGCATCCATAGTGAATTTGATACAAACATGATCTCTGTTATATATTAGTTGGCATGTAGTTCATTAGCACCAAGTTATGAAATTGCCAATATCATTAAGTATTCTTGACATTTTATAGGAGCGGTACTGGAGTTTGTGTAACAGTTGATGAGTATCACTGGATCTCACTCGGATGTATGAAGTTTCGTTTCTCTAAAGAAAAGGTAGAACATATATTGAAGAATATTTTCTCTAATTAACATGGATTTTATTGGCTCTGTAAAGCTACTGCTTGCTCTTCAAATTTTTTTAGGTTTAGAATTAATGAGCAATTTGTCCTCTAAGAATCTACGAAATCCAATCTTATTTTGAAATAATATTATTTCCTTCAACTCTTGCAGATAATTTTATCTTATGCCTCATCTTGTGATCATTGCCTCTCGACAGTCTACATGAATATATATTGACTTTATTGTTTTGTGTAGACGGAGTTTCATGTTTTGGATCATGGAGAGGTCTGACCTGGACCTCATTGGCATTTCAGGATTGCCCACTGAAGAGTTCATCCTGCAAAGATGGATACAAATGATAAAAACATAGAACCTGTAATCGATTTAGGATTTTCCCTGGGTTATTCCAATCAGTGCATTCAGAGAAGATTGGAGATTGATTCAGGTCCAGGTGCAGGTGCAAATGCAGCTTCAAGTGTAGACATGACATTTGTGGCCACCAATGCCCTGTCTGAATTAGTTTGGTCTCCAAAGAAAGGTTTGAGTCTTAAATGCGCTGATGGAACCTTCTCCAACAAAAAACCCTCTCTGTTATGGGGTGCAGGATCAAGTGACATGGTAAGTAGACCGGATACCGACAAAGCTATCGGCAAAGAATATTTCACGACTCCTCTGGAAGAATCTGATGTGAGGAGTGAAGTTGATGGAAGAGACAACACCTCAAAGTTCGTTACAAGTGATACAGGCCTATTTCCCTTGTTAAGTGAATCAAGGCATAAAGTCAAAATAGGTAATTATGAATTCCTTGCAGGTATAGTGTATTATGTATTGGTGAATGTCAACCTATAGAAATTCCTATCCAGTACATGATGAAACCAGTCTCATATTACTGAAAATCTCTCATTTGGCAGCAACTGATGATCACGATGAGGGAATAAAAACAGCAGTTGGGCTACCTTTTCTGCAGAAAATGGAGGATGCAAGAAACGATAAAGCAGAAGAAATCTATGTTCCAATCAATCTTCAAGTGGATAAAATCTCTAGGACCCGGGAAACCAAATTTCCAAGTTTGTCAGGTACTTGAGTCGACTTTCTCAAACTAAGTTTAGTTCCTACCTTTCTAAAATACCCATCCACGTGATAGTTCTAAAGAACTTCTGTAGCCGTTGCAACTGGAGTCCTAAAATCACTGGATTATTAGAAATTACTTTGTTGTACACTTGTACTGCTCTGCATATTTTGTTGAAATAAATAACCTATACTTGATGTGAGATACAAGGAGATTCTAAATATCCCTAATTGAATTGCAGCTGGAGCATCAAACATTATATTCAAATTCTCTTCAGATATGTTCATCAATCTGCTTCCTTGTTTATTTTATCAATATTTTTTGCTCTTTTTAGGTGCATGAAGAAACTGGTTGTTCATGCTTCGATATTCTCGTTCCTAACAGGGCACTGATTTTTTTCATTTTTCAATTTAAATAGATGAAACGAAACTGGATGTGAAACAGAATGGCCCACTTTCCAAGGAACCTACTGTCAGGATTGGAGGTGTTGGTGATGCAAGTCACATATTACAGGAAGAAATTGTTTCAGCCTCGCAAGTTCGCTCTGTGGAAGGATGTGAATCTTATGACACTAATATGCAGAAAGCTCGATCAGTAGGAGAACATTTTGAATCACCTTCATGCATGGAAAAAGAGAGAGAGAATAATATGAAGACTGGTCCCTACATTTGTCCTCTGGAAAAACTGGAGTCAACTGCAGAGAATGATTCTAAAACTCCGCATGGTGAAAACATCTGTGATGTGGCAACTGAGATTGCAAAGGAAGTCTGGAGTAGCTCTCGGCAGGATGATGAGATACTTCCTAAAGACAATAGTTGTGCCATTAAAGAGTCTCCCGCAAACAGCAGAACCCGGAGGTATCAAATGAAAGGCAAGGCTAAGGCTTTATCTGATGGAAATTTAAATGAACTAATGCTGGACATGGATGATGACAGCCATGAAAGTATTGAAAGTTGCAACAGTGTTGGTTTATTTTCTACTGGCAAAAGGCAACGGAACTTTGATCCACATTCCTGTGTTGGGAGCAAAAGTATCAAAGCAAAAATTCAAGAAAGTCCCGGTTCCTCTTCATTTGTTAAACATGATAGTTCATTCGTGAATTGGATCTCAAACATGATGAAGGGGTTCTTAAAATCAAGTGAAGATGAGGCACCTTCTCTTGCTCTTACCCTTGCAAATCGTAAGCATGGATGCGAGGATCATGATAAGAATTTCATTTCATGTAACAGAAATCAAGATCAAAGGTGCAAAACTATGGGATTTCATTCGCTTTTCCAGGCATTGTATTGTCCAACAAAGGCTCAAGAAACTGTCGCCTTGAATGCCAATACTCAAATGAAAGGATCTAAAGAACTTGGGCTGGACAACAAGATCTGTGACTCTAATGCAAATCCAATAGCCTGTCATATGGTGACTGGCAATGTGTACAAACAGTTTCTTCAACCAAATGAGAAGTTAAATGAGTCAGCATCTGGAAATGGTGCAGCTCCAGCAGCCTTGACCAAACTTTTATCCACCGATATTGCTTCTGGTCAGGAGATCAGCGGGAGTAACCCTGCAGAGAACAAAAATTCATGCAACTTGGCAACTGATAAGGAGAAAGATGGGACAAGCTCCAATTCCTTTCTGTGTAAACGCAAGAGGAACAATGCTGAGAGCATTGATGCTGAACAGCCATCTGAAGGCAAGGCCACAAATACTTCAGGGTACAAAAGTGACCCACTCACAAGCTTGTGGATAACTCGGCTTACTTCAAAAACTTCCGGTCCATTGTCAAACCAGGATCTTTGCCACAGAAGAACCAGCGAAGCTCTTGATGACTTTACTGATTTCATGAGGCTGAAGGCTCAGTGGCAGAATCATCCTTCTTCTTACCATGATAAAACAATTGTGGGGGCTAGGGAGGAGGATCACTTCATTGAGGACCCGGTGTGCATGCAAAATTATGCTAGCAGTGCTGAAGTGTCTTCTAGCATAAATAAAGTAAATGGACACCATGATGAGAAGTCCATAAGTAAAATGAACTCTACCTTGACTTTTTCAAGATTCAGAAATTCAGAGGCAATGGCTTCTGTCTTTGCAAGGAGATTGGATGCTCTCAAGCACATCGTGCCATCTTATGGAACAGATGATTCTTCTCATGTAAACCTGACATGTTTCTTTTGTGGCATGAAAGGTCACCATGTGCGAGATTGTCCACAGATAATAGATAGTGAGCTTGCAGATATTCTAAGAAATGCTAATTCATTTAACGGAGCAAAAGAATTTCCCTGTGTGTGCATAAGATGTTTCCAGTCAAATCACTGGGCTGTTGCATGCCCTGGTGCCTCTTCAAGAGCAAGACATCGAGCAGGATATGGCGCTTCTCTGGTCCATGAATGCAGCCCTAATAACATTCTGCTCAATCCAAGAAATGAAGACGATGCGAAGCAGTCAGATGGCAAGGATAGTCAATTGCAAGCAGCTGATTCGCCTACAGTTTGCAGTGGGAAAGTGTATGAAGCTTCTGCCTCTGGGAAAACGAATATGAATAAGAAACCGTTCGAGAAAGACACTGCTTCAAGTTCTGGGGGGAAGAAATTGAAAGAAAGCCCGGTCATGCCTTTGAGCAATTTTATCACTCGCCAGATATCAGACGTGCCCAAAGGAATTTTTGATGCAGTAAAAAGGCTTCGATTATCTCGAACAATTATTCTCAAGTAAGTAGATCATGCCAACTAAACTGTCTTCACTATTATTTTTTCGAGACCTTTTTTATTAACTGGCATGCAATAACTAAAGATATTTTAGCACCCGGATATCTGCATCCCTCCAATCTACGTTAGAGGGTCTGACCTTGGCAAGAAGATGGCATTTAGATAGCTGTGTTACCTTCTGCTGCAGATCAAATTGTAATCCTGTTTGTAGTGTTCAGGACCACTGATGTCCTTTTTCTTCATCTCCATAACTTTGAAATTTTTGGAACTTGAAGTAATCCGAGTGACCTTCTAGGAAAATCAATTCCACGGAAACATGTAGTGAGGAGCTCAGGATAGTGACTGAGAATCCTATGATTGAAGTATAATGAGGTAGCATATTTTACAACTCATGCAAGAAGGTCCAGGATCAGAACCAATAACTTAAATGTATTAGATTTTGCGTCGGTGGAGCATAAGGAAGAAAAAGGATAAATGATTGTAGCTGGGGAAGAGAGCGTGTCAGAAGACAAGGAAGAATTACAGGACATAGATAAATCGTCAGTCATTCTTCCACAGTACTGTCTTTCATAGTTTGAATTGCTCGGATAGCTCTCTGGAATACCTATCTTACAGCTCTAATTAATGTACTTCATAGTCAATATCATTGGGGGGTAATTTTTAGTGGCTCTTTTTTCATCTTCTGTTGTCATACCTCCATGCTAAATGTAAGCAAAGAGCAGTAGATTTGTGATAATGTGTTTGTGGCTTTTTTTAAGATAACTGCACAATTACATCAACTACACTGCAATTGAAGGCAATCGCTAATCATTCTAGGAAACTCAATTACAAGATAATTATAAATCCAGTCCACCTTTCTAATTTTTTATTTTCTCCCTTGAAAGTCCTACTTATCAGCACCAACAAGAACAAAAACTCAAAACTACTTCTAGGAATAACCTCGGCCTGGTATCATGGTTTTTATCTTTGACATTCATCAGAGCTTGAATTTTTCTTTTCTAGAAATATTGTCAAAAGAAGATTAAAGCATTTTTTTTTTATCATTTTATTGATATTTTCTATGTTGCGTGCATTGGCACCAGATGGACGAATTCTCATACACCACCATCACATCTTGATGGTTTTTTCCTGCGCTTGCGGCTTGGGAAATGGGAACAAGGACTTGGGGGAACTGGATATTATGTAGCCTGCATAACTGGTAAGCCAAAATTGTTCACCCCGCCAAAATTATCCTATCTATGATAGATGGATGAGTTGCACGGTTGTCATTGGATAGCTTCCTTTTTCTGGTGACGACTCACCCCCTCCCCCTTTTCCTTTCTTTTGATCATACAGGAGTTCAAAGACAGAGATCAAAACAAAAGTTCAAAAATTCTATTGCAGTCACTCTAGGCGGCGTCAAATGTTTAGTTGAGAGTCAATACATCTCCAACCACGATTTCACTGAGGTAAGTCACTCTGAAAACGAATTCATGTTTTATATAACCTATCAGTTTATAACTAAATCTTTGATCCATAGATTTCCAGCTGAATCCACGTTCATGTACAAATGGTGGATTCATGAAAATAGTATCATTGCTTTTTGTAGAAGTCGTCGGGTCGGGAGATCCAACTCATATGCTGCTCTCATTTTTTCACTGCTGAAAGTGGTGGCTAAACCTGTCTCCTGTATTTTGCAGGATGAGCTGATGACATGGTGGCGTGCAACCTTGAAGGACGGCGGCAAGATACCTTCCGAAGAAGATTTAAGATTGAAAGTTAAAGTGATGAAAATTTTAGGATTTTATGAAGAAATAGATTCAGGTGTCGCATGCAAAAATACGTAAGTGAGAACAAAACGCTTCAATCAGCCGTGTCCCCCTTTCACATGTATAGTTTTAACCAGGCCATTGGCTGGCCGGCCGGCCTGCGGGTTAAATATTTTTTTTATCTGGAAAATTGTTTCCGGGAATTATTTAGCAGTGTTAATAGACGGCTAAGATCAGTTTGCATCCCATTTCCATTTCTTTTTATACCATGAATTTTCAATTAAACTGTATGCTAATTAACCAAATATAAATGGGTTGATTTGATGGTAAATTGAACTTTGCCTTGAAAAATAGTAAGCAATTGACAGCATACACGTACAATGATGCTATTTTATGTGGTTGTTGAACCCTCCAGGAGTAATCTGTGCGTGATTTTAATAATAATAAAAACAAAAAAAAGAAAAAAGTCTACGACTTTTTTCATAACATTTACTTGTATTCCAACTAGGAAAGCAAAATAAAATGATTTGTTGATTTGACTTGATTGCTTATTAATGATTATAGAGCATGGTTGTCAGAATCGTGATTTTGACACGAATCAGAAATTGTTTCTAAATTCGGATCATAAAATCATGTTTAAAATTTATTGTATAAAAATCATAAAATCACAATTAAAATCATTTGGGTAGAAAAATCATAAAATCATAAGTAAATTATTTTCGAATATAATATAATATAATTATGACCATAAAATTTTATTAGTTAAAGTTTATACATGATTTAAAAAAATTAAAAATACATAATAATTATATCATTATATTAATATTTAAAAAATATTATTTTTTTATTTTATTTTTATTTTAAAATAGGAGAGAGATGGGGGAGGCTAGCCTCGGGAGAGAGAAGGGGCTAGCCTAGGAAGGTGGGGGCTAGATGAGTTGACAAAATGCAGAAAGGATGGATTTTGAATGCAAAAGGGATGAATTATTGGGGTTGTAAAATCAAACTGATCTAATATGATTTTATAATCTTATATGATTTTATAATTTTTTGATAGAAATTGATCAAAATTGATTTTTTTATTTGAGTTAACAATATTTGATGAGTTGACTTAGAAAATCATATGATTTTACAAATTAACTCGTGATTTTGATAATCATATTATAGAGTAATGATAGGGTTTGCACTCTTAGAGAAAAAGAGAGAAATTTAAACCTTTAAACCCTTTAATAATTTATTAAAATATTTCCGATTTGACTTTAAATTTCTAGATCTATTTAAAGATGTTTTGATTTAAAAAATGATAATAATATTTATCAAGTATTTTCAAATAAAAATATATTAAAAAATAAACTTTTATATCCTAAAATACCCTTATCGATTTTTCAACCAATACTCAAAAGCTAGTAAATAGATGAAATACTGTTTATTTTTACTTTTATCTTATAAATATGTCAAAAAAAAAACCTTCTTTTGTAAATCAAATTAGAGTGATCCAACCTACAAAATTTTCTTATCAGTTTTACCAATTCATTTAATTAAATATACATTAATTGTTTTGTTTGCGATAAAAAGTTTTCTTCCAAGTAAAAAAATTATTAAACAATATAATGAACTAATATATTTTTTTAATCTTAGTATTCTTAAATATTTTTAATATAGCAATATGAAGAATAGATATTGAAAAATAAATAAATAATATTTTAATTTTTTTAAATAAAAATCACTTTAAACTAAAAATATATCAAGTAACACGTAGACAAAACAGATAAAAAAACATACAGACAAAATATTACTAACAACAGAATATTCATCATACCTGTATACTCTATAGAGAGAGTTTCACTCTCATTTCATGATTTCAAAGTTTTATTCTATTTTTTAATACAAATTGCATTTAATACAGAAATAAATAATGATAAATATTAAAAATAAAAATTAAGTGTATAAATTCATAAATATAAAAAAAATTATCCCAGAAAAAAAAAAATGTCAAAATACAAAATTACATAGAGTAAAAAATTAAATCTCTCTGGAATAACGCAGGCAAATGTCTCGTATAACGTGAGAGGATGTCCATCACACCAAAGAATGCTTACGCTTTTCATGTGGGAGTCGTTAAGCATTTAAAATTCTATTTATCATCTCCTGAGCTCTATCAGTACTCGATCTAAAACCAGGCGAGCTACTTCAAATCTGCAGTGAAGCCTTCTCCAAGCTCTAACATGATGCAGCTAGGTGAGCCTTCTATTTTTTCTTTCCTGGGTCATCTCTCTCTCTCGCTCTGATTGTTCACTGGGAAGAAAACAAGCTTTGACGACTGTTCGTTCCTTTCTTTCAGATAATGATAACGGTCATGGCAAGGTCATTTTGACACGAGTTCTTGCCGCTTCCTTGCTGGGTTTCATCAGTGCTGCTGCTGCAACTCTCTGCTGTCGGAGAAAATCAAAAGCTAGATAAGACCAACACAGATAAAAAATTAATTTCAAATAAAAAACCTTTTTTGTTATTTTTTTATTTAATTATAAACCCAAATAAAAAATAGAGATTTTAATTAGTTAATCAATTAAACCTGTGAATTACATCAACTAGATTGAATTGGGATGAATAACTTGGTTATGGATTTTTTTTAGGATCAGGATAGAACAATTATCTGTAAATTTAATATCAAATAATGAAATAAAAACAAATTAAAATTAAAAAAAAATAAAGAAGAAAGTAAACTTGACGATGAAGTTAGGATACGTGCACAGCGATTTCCAGCAGTTGTGTGTTTCTTTTTATGTGGTTGCTGAACCCTACAAGAGAATATTATCGACTGTTCAAAAGCATATAATATAAATATATAAAAAAAATCATGATGTGTGGCTTGTTTATACCAGTTTTAGGCAGTGTTTGTTCATCAAAGCATCCTGTTTACTGTTTTCTAGCATCTGATTTAGTTTCTTAACTAGATAAACCAGGTCTGAGGTGGGAATCTGTTTGGTTGCGTGGAAAATCTAATGAACTTCTGGGAAGGACATTAAAGCCTCATTTTCCTAAATATGAACTGAGTAAGACAGATTTGAACCAGAAAACTCGTGAGCTGCTAATTGTGAGATGCATTTGCTTGAACATCTGGTTCAATATTGGCCTGTCCGTGCTTATTCTATCAAAGCATCTTCCTCTACTTTATCGTCATATTACTTTTGCTCAAGATTCTGGGATTCGCCTCCCCCCTCGAATCAGTTCTTTTCAATTTTTCTTCAGCGTATCTTACAAGCTCGTTTCTGCAACATGGTTCCACGCTAGAGGGTCTGACCTCGGCAAGAAGATGGCATTTGGATAACTGTGTTACCTTCTGCTGCAGATCAAATTGTAATCCTGTCTGTAGTGTTCAGGACCACTGAAGGATGTCCTTTTTCTTCATCTCCGTAACTTTGAAATTTGTTGAGCTTGAAGTGAATTCTGAGTGGCCTTCTAGGAAAATCAATTCCAGGGAAACATGTGGTGAGCAGCTCATGATTGTGACTATGGGAATCCTGTGATGGGGCCCTGCGCCCACAATGAAGTGGAAATCACGTAGCTCATTTTTTTTTTTATGAGAGAAGTAATCTGTGCGTGATTTTGATAGATAATAAAAAAAAAGTCTGCAACTTTTTCATAACATTTACAACTAGGAAAGCCCTGCTGAATACAAGATGAATTTATTGATTTTATTTTTAATAAAATAAAATGAGTTTATTGATTTGATTTAATTGCTTGTTAGTGATTATAGTGTTCGCTTTCTTATTAACCCAACCAATCACACATCCATCTACGGAAGCCCTGCTAAAACAATCAAAATAATATTTTTTTATTTAAAAATATATGAAAATAATTTTTTTATTTTTTTAAATTATTTTTTACAGAAAATAAAAATAATCTAAAAATATCAAAATATTTTATTTTAAAATAAAAAATAAAAAAATTATTCTTTAAAAAAATATTTGTAAAATATAATGTTAAACAGGTCATCTTCTATCAGGAATATGGTGGTAGTATATATTAATTTTGAGGATATTAATTGATTATTTAATATTGTATTTTAAAAGTATTCTAGAAAAATAAAATATTTTTTTATTTTAAATTATTTTTCATGTTTTAAAATTACTTTGATGCATTGATGACAAAAAATTGTTTTAAAATCAAAAGATATCAATTTAATATATTTTAAAAAAATATAGTTATAGACGCATTTTACTTTGATGTATTGATGATAAAAATAATTTTAAAATAAAAAATATCAATTTAATATATTTTAAAAAAATAATTATAGATGCATTTTAGTTTTGATGGATAGTGGATCTAACAACTATTTTAAGAGTGAGTCACTGTTTTGTAATGTGATTAGAGTTATTTTTGAAAATATTATTTTTATTTAGGAATGTATTAAAATGATATTTTTTTAATTTTTTAAAAATTATTTTCAACATTAACACATGAAAATAATATAAAACTATCAATAAAAAATTTAATTTAATTTAAAAAAAAATTAAAATGAAGTATTGAAATCAAGATAAAAATAAACTTTTTAATTCCATCAAACTCTTTCGATCTTGGATTTTGTGATATTAGTTTTCATTCAAAGTTTATTTTATACTTTTCAATTTATAAATTTAAATAAAAATAGAGAAATTTATGAAAAAAAACTATGAAGAGTCAAGAAAATTATTAATTGATCATGTTTTGATAAACAAAATATTAATGGTGGTGTTAATGAGTTTTATTTTATGAGAAGGGGTTTTTTAAGGTGTTTTTAAATCTTTATATTGTCAGAAAAACAGTCAAGGGTTGAAAAATATTTCAAAATAAAACATAATATTAATATTGGTGCTAATGAATTTTATTACCAATTTAATTAATTAAATATACATTAATTGTTTTGTATGCGATAAAAAGGTTTCTTCTTAGTAAAGAAAATACTTAAACAATACTCAAATATTTTTTAACATAAAATACCTGAGTTTTTTATATGATCCAAAATATAAGATGAATAAATAAATCACTAATAAACAAAGAAGGGTAAGATCACTGGCAAGCACCATTAATTATTAATAGTGGCCTTTTCGACTTTTTATAGGACTGGTTGATATTCTTTTATTATTTAAAGTGGAGGTATTTGAGTTTTTTATATAATAAAATAATATTTGTATCTCTGCTAGCATATAATAAATAATTAAATACCTGGAAGTGTTTTTAATTTTTCAAATATTTCTAAACAATATAAATACAAATATGCTTTCGTAAAAAACAAAATCTAAGAGTTGGTTGTGAAAGTGGCCAAGTAATTTTATATTTTTAAAATATTTTGCATGTAGGATATGATTGGTGCATTGATGGTTTTCTTCCTTACATTGCTTTCAGACAATGTGTGCGGCATTGTGTGGTGGTGAAAAATATTCATATGGTGTCTCGTCGAATACGCTATCATGTTCTTTTTCACGTGATAGTGCACTTGTCATCTCATGATAGGTGGAAACATGGCGGTTGTTGGTTGTTGTGTTTTTCTCATTTCTCTCTCTCACAAACTAAATTACGCGAAAATCCCCTTGGTTTATGATGTTTTCAGTTAGTTCGTCTTCTTTTGATGGTTTTGTTTGGTCTTAATTTTTGTTATAGGATATTTTTTTTTTATGTTGAATACTAATGTTAAATAATATAATTTTAAATAAATAAGATAAAAAAAATTAAAAAGCAACATTAAGTTACATAATTTTTAATAAATACAATATAGAATGATAAATTATTATATTTGAACCATTATATATAGAGAAGTTGTATAAAATAATTCTTAATAAATATAATATCGGATGTTAAATTATTTAAATTGTTATTCTTATGATTGAAGTTAAAAGAACAAATGAAAAAAGTTAAATAACAAAATTAAATAACATAAGCAAAATTTATACTATTACTATTATGAATATAATTATTATAATGGCTTGGATTGTAATAAAATTTGTTGTTTAATATTTTTGTTTAGTACTAATAATAAGTCATACAATTTTTTAAAAATAGGATACAGAATTAAAAATATATTGAGCCATGAAAATTTTCAAATCATTAATCTAGAATATTAGATTTGAAACTTTATATGTAGAGAAGTTATAAAACTTAATTTTTAATAAATACAATATTGAATTATATATTACTTGAATTATTATTATTATTATTATTATTATTATTATTATTATTATTATTATTATGATTGAAAGTTAAACCAAAATTAATATTAGCATCATTAAAAAATTAAAATAAAAACAAAATAAATATTTGAAGAACAAAATTAAAGGACAAAAACAAGATTGATATTATCATCATTATAAGACTATCAAATATAATCTAAGTTAATGTGTTATTTTTTTTCCTGTTTTCCTAAAAACTTTTAATTATTTAGTTTTTTTTATATATTAATTTTATTATAGATAAGGTGTTGAAAATAATAATAATGTTTATTTTTAAAGTATTTTTTCTTACAAAAATATTAAGTTAATTATATATTTTTATTTTTATTTATTAGTAACGCGTTAAAAAATATGTATAAAATGAACTATTTTTTTTAATTTCAAATTAATTTAATCTCAGTGCTTTGAAATACTTTTAATATAATAATATTAAAAAATTAAAAATATATTTTTTAATTTTTTAAAAATAAAAATAACTTTAAACTAAAATATATCAAGCAACATGTAGACAAAATACGAAAAAAACAAAGATAACAAATCACCAATAGCATGACATATAATATATGTGCATGCAATAGAGTTTTACTCTCATTTCACGTCGTTAAAGCTAAATTAACTTTGATTTTTTAACTCAAGTTGTGCTTAATATATAAATAAATAATAATAAAAATTAAAAATTAAAACTAAGAGTATAGATAAATAAATATAATTAAAAAATAAAAAATATTTCAAAAAAACTGAAAAAAATAAGAGGATGAAAATCGAATAAAAAATAAAAGACAAAGAATGAAAATAAAAATAAAATACAAAAATGAATAATAAAACAAGGTAAAAAAATCGACTTCGTATAACGTGATAGGATGTACATCACACCAAAGAAATGTTTGCCCTTTTCAAGTGGGAGTCGCTGAGCATTTAAAATTCTATTTATCATCTCCCGAGCTCCATCAGTACTCAAAATAAAACCAGGCAAGCTACTTCAAATCTGCAGTGAAGCCTTCTCCAAGCTCTAACATGACGCAGCTAGGTGAGCCTTCTATTTTTTCTTTCCTGGGTCATCTCTCTCTCTCTCTGATTGTTCACTGGGAAGAAAACAAGCTCTGACGACTGTTCGTTCCTTTCTTTCAGATAATGATAACGGTCATGGCAAGGTCATTTTGACACGAGTTCTTGCCGCTTCCTTGCTGGGTTTCATCAGTGCTGCTGCTGCAACTCTCTACTATCGGAGAAAATCAAAAGCTAGATTAGACCAACACATCATTCCAGTGTTAATGAGGACAGAATCTGGGCGCTCGGGAAATCTTGAAGCATTCTCCGCTTATGTTGGTAATTTAATCTAAGTACTTATAAACTGCTTCAGTTGTATTACGTTTTTGTCGACAAATCGTGTTTTTTTTCTCAAAAGTCAAGAAAGAAGAAATTTTACCCTTTTTTCACCGCACTGATTTGTGTAGCTAGGCAGATGGGATTTGCAGATGCAAATGAGTGTCCACGGCTATGCAGCCTGGCTTATGATTATCTGAAGAGATCTGAAGGTTGTGAGAACAACATCTTTGACTATTTTGCTAATCAACCCGAGGTTGAATCTCTGTACGTGAAGCTGATAGAGGAACTGGAAAGATGCATCCTAACGTATTTTGCATTTCATTGGAGTAAAGCATCTCTGTTTATCAGTCAGGTTTATCATCAGTTTTCAGAACCAGATAGTGAAAAAGAAAATGAACAGTACCTTTATCTTTTCTGGTTTTTGTTTCATTTCACAAACTTTTTGTTGTCTTATCTTCTTTACTCTCTAATTTTCTGTTTGGATGGCAGGTTATGGATGTTGAATCCGTGAAGAAACCAAAGCTCAAAGGCATTGTC
Organism: Salix dunnii; assembly: GCA_015731905.1. Taxonomy (NCBI): domain Eukaryota; kingdom Viridiplantae; phylum Streptophyta; class Magnoliopsida; order Malpighiales; family Salicaceae; genus Salix; species Salix dunnii. The sequence continues at coordinate 10,335,805 of CM027666.1, read as the reverse complement.
ATGGCAGCCACAAGGTAACTCCCCCTCTGCAATTTCTTTAATATTTTTCAATTGATTTTAATATCTCGAGATATTTGTTTATAACATGTTTGCTTTACCCTGTAATATTGTATTTCTTAATGACTTTAACCGGTCCACATGCCTTGTGCGCGCTATATTATATTTTTACACAGTACTGCTTTGCATGACTGCATTAATATTCATTGTTTTCCTCATGATTATTTTTATGCCAAAGGCAGCCTGCCTTTCGTATAAAAATATTATTTTTCAATTCATTGAGGGATTGCCTCTCTGTCTTTCGTATAAAAATATTATGTTTTAATTCATCAAGGGATCGCCTAGAGATTGCCTCTCTCTGTCTTTCATATAAAAATATTATGTTTTAATTCATTGAGGGATTGCGTATGGATTGCTTCTCCACCCACCTACAAGTCAGCACCATTATTGTAATTCGGCTCTTTTGTTGATTTCTGCTAAATAATTGAGAATTTACAAGATAAACAAATACATGGTTGTTTTAAAGAACGCAAATTTGGTGAAACAAGAATATAAATAGAGTGATGAGTCACAATAATTTTGTTTTTGTATCGGTGTAGTTCGTCAACTATTTAAAGTAATTAAATATTTGTTCAAATAATATGCACTTAATCTCTGATAGTGAGTTCAAAAGTAAGATTACTCTTTTTTACTATTAAGTAAATATGAGTAATATCATAGAGTCACATCTACAATGAATAATTGTCTAGAGGTTTTTCAAGTCTTACCCTAACTTTCTTGTTTAGGAATACTTTAAGATTTAAGTTTTTCTGAACTATTATATGGACGTTGTATTGCCCTCAAGAATAAAAAAAGAAAGAGGTTTTGTGATGTATCTAATTAGATGCTGGTTGATTTTGTGTTCCAATAACAATTTAAAAAAAACATAAATTTATTTTTTTGCTTTAAATTATTTTTTTATATTATTTTTAACGTGTTTGTATGAAAAATAAATTTTTAAAAATAAAAAATAACCTGTACTAAATGTGCCCTAAACTATAGTTGTGCAGCCACTAATGGCAACAGTAAAAATTAAATCCACCAGTTTCAAATTGGCCTCATTTTTCTCTTTTATGAAGGATCAGAGGTGCTAAACATTATGGTATTATTACTCTTTTATATTATCGTGTATCATAGTTATATGTTTTTTGTCCCAGAAAACAAAGATTTGAGAGGGTGACCAAGAGCTTGAAGGTTACAAGGGCATTTTCTACTCTAGTTGAGGAAATGAAAGCAATCCGCCAAGGTGAAGCACATTGTACGGAGGTCATGGTGCCGGTGGCCCTGAGTGAGAGAAGTCCGGTACTGCTACTTATGGGTGGTGGTATGGGGGCTGGCAAGAGCACTGTCACCAAAGATATTCTTAAAGAGTATGGATTTATCATACCTCGTAAACATTATAAATTCCATTGATAAGTTTTCTACGTTGCATATTAACTGCATAATATAAATCTAGAAATAGATATAAGATTGTCGGCTACCCAAAAACGAGAGAAGACTTCAAAGTAACAGGGCTTGAACATGCCTAATATCTTGTCGAGAGAAAATATAATTTACGGAATTCGATAAGCAATGGGGCCCGGGTTATAGATAATTGAATTCTGCTTTGGGAAATAATGTGTGCATATTGATTTGATGAACACTGATCAATAAATGGGCAGACCGTTCTGGTCAGGAGCAAAGGCAAAGGCGGTTGTGGTGGAGGCTGATGCATTCAAAGAGTCGGATGTCATCTACAGAGCCCTTAGCTCCATGGGCCATCACGACGATATGCTTCAAACTTCTGAATTGGTACACATACTCCATCCTGTCTTTTTTTCCACCACGGTAGAATTTTTTAACTTTAAAAGGCACAACATTCCAGGATCATAAAGTTGAAATCGATCCCATTTTGTAATCTGTCTGTTTGTTATAGGTGCACCAATCGTCAACCGATGCGGCATCATCACTCCTAGTAACTGCACTGAACGAGGGACGGGATGTAATCATGGATGGCACCCTGTCATGGGAACCTTTTGTGGAGCAAACAATTGCCATGGCTCGTAGTGTGCACAAATGTCGTTACCGAATGGGATTAGGGTACCAGGAGGCAGAGGATGGGACCGTTACTGAAAATTACTGGGAAAAGGTAGAGGAAGAGGAAGAGGAAGAGGAAGATGGCCAACGATTAAACAACGAGAGAGGAGCATTAGCTGACAGGAAACCATACAGAATAGAGCTGGTCGGAGTTGTCTGTGACCCTTATCTAGCTGTTGTTAGAGGCATCAGGTAAAAACCGAAACTTTTCTGGTGATTAAACATAGAATTATTGGTGCAGTAATCAACACAATGACCATCATTCTCGTTGATTGTCAAGTGGTAGTGGAGTGGTAATCATGAAATTGAAAGTGGGTGTTTCGGGATTTTGAACAGGAGAGCCATAACGAAAAGAAGAGCAGTGAGGGTGAATTCCCAATTGAAATCCCACAAGCGATTTGCCAGCGCATTTGAAAGATACTGCAAGCTTGTTGATAATGCCAGGCTTTATTGCACCAATTCGGTGGGAGCCCCACCAAGTGTAAGTTCTCCTCTATCATCTTCATGGGAAGAGAGTTGGCAACCATCCTGCTTCTTTTTTATTTTTTGAGTCGCTATCTATCTATCAATTGAATTAAAGTAGAAACCGGTACTTGTATTTCTGTCAAAAGACTGAAAAGGAGCTGCCTTTTTTTTAGACACTGACTTTGACTGGCACGAAATGAATGCAGCTGATAGCATGGAAAGATGGGGACCACAACCTCCTGATCGATCCAGAGGGGTACAGATGCTTGACAAATGTATGCAATCTGAAGGCTGAAGCAGAATCCATCTACGAGCTTTACACAGACCCAAGCCCAATTTTCGAGCCAGGCTCTGTTTGGAAAGACATCGTTATGGATCCTTCCAGGCCCACTGTTCAATCGGAGCTCAAAAATTCTATTCTAAACATCATCGAAAAATCGTGATTGGGCTTTTTGCCTGATGGTTAGGTGGATGGCGTTCCGCAATTAACTTTGAATTATTATAACTGTTTTCATAGAGGATGGAAAAATTAAATTTTGCTGTAACAGAAAACGTTAAAACATGTGCACCGGAATAACAGAAAACATTAAAACAAACAGTTCCATTTCAAACAGAAATTGAATTGCCTAGAAATTATTTCTTCTAAAATAATCGTGCAATTGTATAAGCAAATAACCCTGACTAAGCCCTCAATTTACAAATCCAGCCATTGTATCTACCCGTACAGCTTTCACTTCTTGGTCTTCTTAACTGCCTTCTTCACCGGCGACTTAATAGTCTTGGGTTTCTTTACTGCCTTTTTCGCCGGAGTCTTTTTTTTAGCCGCGACAACAACTTTCTTCGTCGGAGACTTTGCAGCCTCAGCCTTCGCGGCCTTTTTCGGCTTAGGCTTGGCCTCGGCCTTGGGCTTGGCTGGAGCCACTTTCTTCTCGGAAGCAGCATCCTTAGCGGAAGATTTAGGAGGGAGCTTGAAGGAGTTCTTGACCTTGACAAGCTTGCCATTAGCAACAAGTTTCTTCAATTGAACAAGCAGCAGTTTCTTGAAATTTGCAGGGAGGTTAGACTTCTGCTTCTCTTCAATGAACTTAGCGATTGCAATCTGGCTCGATCCACTCCTTTCCTTCAAGGCCACAATCGCCTCCTTGGCCATCTGCAGACATCAAAATCCCAAAAAATAACATTACAGTACGAAACGAGGTATCACTTTATTAGAGTTTTATGATTCATTGATCACCTCGTGATAAGTAGGGTAGGCTCTAGGTTTCTTGGCGCCACCAGTGGTTGCTGTCGCTGCTGTTTTCTTCGATTTAGAGGGATTGGCTTTGGCCTTCGACAGAGCTGCTGCGGCGGGGGACATGATTGGTTTCAGAGAACTAAAAAATTAAGAGGCAGGTATTGAGAGAATGTTTGTTTTTGGCTGACAGAAAAAGAGTTAGGATTTATAGGAGAGGGAAAATGAAAAGGAGGATCTGCCATCGGTGGAAATTGGCTTGAGGCGGACGCGGATTGCTATCCGCGGGAGGGGGATGATTTAAATTCTGCCGTTGGATTGGACGTTATCTACGGTGAATGACGTGTTTTAAAGTGAAAAGTGAATTTGGGGAAGTGGGCTGTGTAATTGGCGGAAAGAGAATAGACGAGGACTGTTCTATTTCCAAGGGGTTTGTAACTATTTTTGAGTTTGTTCATATTTTAAAGGATTTTCTTTTTAGAAATATATTAAATGTTTTTTTTATTTAAAAAAAACAAATTAATATAATAAAAATGATTTAAAAATATCAAAATATTTATATTTAAAATAAAAAAATTTAAATTTTTCAAAAATAATTTAAACAAACAGTATCGACATCTCTTTTGTGTGTGGAGGGTAAATAAGTGATTTGCTAAGGCTGGAAATTAACATTAAAAACAATACGGGATCCAAGTATTAATTTAATCTGTAGTCTAAATAGTGCATTTAAAAAATACAGAAATAATAATAATAAGAAGAAGAAAAAAAAACTTGCTCCAAGCCTATCTATTTTGTAAGACTACTTAGAATCCTTTTTTTCTTTTCTTTTGGAGTTTATTTAAAAAAATATTATTATGTTTGCTCTCAGTTAAAACAATTTTTATTTAAATATATTTATAAACAAAACATTGAAAGCAATTGATATCACACTCACTTAAACCCCATTAATCTTAAAAGAAATAAAAAACAATGAAGATCGATCTCTAACAAATAAATTTTTGTGTGGTTTAGATTTTATTTATTTTTATATATATGTGATTTAAAAAAACAATGGAGAAAAATATGAGATAATTTTGGGTGAACTCGCAAACCGTATGATCATTGATATTGAATCAAGATAATCCAGCACAGAGGAGATGAATGAAAAATACAAATATTAATTTTCAGTAAATCAAATATTAAAGAGTAAAAATAAAATAAATCATTCTAGTTTTAGGGAAAATATCTCAGAAAAAATCAATCCCAATCAACTTTTGAAATCAATGTCTTTGGTCATAAACCCAGAAAAAAATGCATTAGTTAATCCGAGTTAACCTCCAACCTATATAACTATGAACACAAGATTAGAATTATTTATACCTGTTTAGGAGGGCAGTTGCGGTAGTTTTTTGAAAATATTTTTCGTGCCGAAATATATTAAAATGATGTTTTTTTATTTTTTTAAAAATTATTTTTAACATCAGCACATCAAAATGATCTAAAACGCCAAACCGCCGGTTTTTAAAATGAAAAAAAAATGCAAAACAATGTTTTGGCCGCCCTCCCAAACGGGCTCTTAGTAAGAGTAAGAGGAAGTGAAAAAAGAGAGTAAAATATAAATTTCAAATATATTTAATATTAAAAAATAAAATTAAAATAAATTATTTTTTTACAAATATATTTAATATTAAAAAATAAAATAAAAATAAATTATTTTTTTATATAAAAAAAAACATATCAACATTTGAAATTGGCGTCTTTAGTCATGAGCTCAATGTTAGTCCCATAAAAGTCAAACCATACAAAATCTAAAAAATAAACATCAATGTGAAGAATTTGTTTGTAAAAGAGTTGGTTTGAATTCTTTTGAAGGGATAAAGAGAATTTGTGTCGGTCTTGTCATTGAAAGAAACAAATATTAGCATTGTTTATATATATATATATATATAAAGAGAACAAACACTCTTTAGCATCTTTTTTCATTTTATAATTAAACTAGTGATTTTACCATGTAATTGCAAAAATAATTATATTGTGGTAAAAATATGACTTTACCTCATATGATTAATTTAAAGTTTTTTTAGCATCAAAGTAATTAAATAACAAAAAAAACATCATTTTTCAATAAAATCATCATACGTGTTCATTGTGAAAATATATATTGATGGGGACAAAAAAATCCATTTCATGCACGTGTTTCTCGTGTGGAATATGGATGTAAATGATGCATTTGATACACCGTTGTCAATGTAGAATAAAACTTCAAAAATTCTAAAATGGTCTTTCTATTTTTCATAAATCAAATTGATACTAAAATAAAATAAAGTTAAATTAAATGTATTTTTTAACTAGTTAATTTTATTCCTTAACATTTTTAACTATTAGATTTAAAATCATATTAAAAAAAAAAATATTTCATAACTCGTCCGTCATGTTAATAACTTGATACAAGTGAAAACTAAAAAAAATATTATTCTAGACTAGTGTAAAGAAACTTTTTATCGAGTATAAACTTGTTAAAATACTTTATAAATATATTTGTTAGACGATTTATATAATATATTTGAGACATATCATTAATTTAGTGGTGACAAATCTATATTAAACTGCTCATAATTTATCACGAGCCTAACTGTATAATAAACTTGGATTATTTATTAGTAATGTGATTAAATCTATTTTTTATATTTTTTAAATGAAAAATACAATGTTACATGCATTTATCAATTTGAATTATAATTAATTAATTCAATAAAAAACACATATATTTAAAAAAAAAAAAACTATTCACACTCAATATGTCATTCAATACCATATCTCACATGGTATATAATAAAACATGACAAGTTTAAATTACATTTTATAAAAACCTATTTGTTTTCAAATATTGGTTTTTTTAAATCAGATATTAAAAAATAAAATTGTGTTTCTCTATACAACTTTTTCTGCCTTTTTTATTTTTTTATTTTTTAAGGGCTTATTAGGTCCCCAACCCTCTTCCTTTTTCAACTAGATCTCCAACATACCAATAAATTCTCAGTCATATCTTTTATTTATTTTTTAAATTAATTATGTGAAGCGAACATGTTTTTTTTATTACTATAAAAAATAGTGAATTATATGATATATTTTATTTAAGTCATATGAAACTAATTTTATAAAATAAATTTATTATTATCTTATTGTTTTATAAACACCGAATATTTTTTGTTTAATTTTTTAATTGATTTTTTCCTTTAAAATGAAGATAATTTTTTTATTTGAGAAAAAAATATTTTAATAAAAAACATGAATAGAAAATATTTTTAATAAAATATTATATTTTTTAAAATTAAACAATTACCATCTTTACTAACATTTATTTTAATTATTATATAAATAAAAGATGTCGCTTCCCCAGGAATACTAATAAAAAGAACCACACGGGCTTTAGAATTCACAAGCCTTGCTAAAGGTTCATACTTGGGCCGAACACAGAATACGGCCCAAAGAGAAATGAAAATACTAACCAGGGCACGCGCGCGGACGACTCTTAAATTCCTCACTCCTTCAACTTGACAACACTAGCGGCCACAACCTCCCTCCTTCGTCTCGCGGTGCTCGTTTCCAAACTCTAAAAAGCAACCATGGTGAGGCTTAAAATCTATCCTCCACGCGCCATGGTTATGCATTTTTGTTTGTTAATGTCGCGGTTTTTCTGTTTAATGTGGGTGTTTCATATCGATGCTGTACGTAGGCAGATGTGGATACAGAGGTGGCTGCAGCAGGACAGCCAAAGAAGAGAACGTTTAAGAAGTTCAGCTTTAGGGGTGTTGATTTGGATGCTCTTCTTGACATGTCCACTGATGAGCTTGTAAAGCTGTTCAACGCCCGTGCTCGCAGAAGGTTTTTCTTTTTTCTTCTGTCAAAATTTTCATCCATCTCTCTTTGTATAACTCGCAAGTATGTTGTTAATGTATTTGTAAACGTGGGATTCAGGTTCCAGAGGGGTCTGAAGAGGAAGCCCATGGCTCTCGTTAAGAAGCTCCGCAAGGCGGTAACTATTCTTAAACCTTTTTTTTTTTTTCTGGTTTCATTATTAGAGTTTTAGCTGCTTAGATCCTGGCTTCAGGGTGTTGTAGTCTGCTTAGCTATTGACACGCTATTGAACATTTAGCACTTGTTTTTTTTTTTCCTCTCTCTCTCTGGCTGCCCTGGTTCAGAGTTGGATGTTAAATTTCAGCCCTGTCTTATTTATATATGATTTTCATTTACAACGCCTTGGTAAATAGGAAGAACAGAACATTTCAAGCGATGTCTTCCAAATGCTCAGTGTCATGAGAGTTGAAGAATAAGTCGAAGTGCATTACTTCGTGTTCTAACTTGGATGGTCCAAGATGGATCGTTTCTGCTGCACGTGATGGAAGTTATCAGGGAGGGATACCAATTAGATAGGAATTATTATTGAGTTTCGCATGGCTTCTCCATCTCTGCCTTATTATTTGTGTATTTCATGTCTTTTTAATTTCAGGTCTGCTTTGTTTGCCACAAATTAGTTTCCCTTTTGGAAAGTGGTCTTCATAGAAAGTGGATTTGTAGATTATTTGGTAGTCATAAAATATGAACTGTTAATGTTTAGCTATGGAAAACAAGCTGAAAAAATAACTTATCCATTTTTTTTTTCAAGCTCATCTAATGCGTGTGTATACTAACTAGTTGGCCATCTACAGTCAAAGAAGGAAAAGAATGAGATATATAAAGTGTAATGGTGGAAAAAAGAATTTATTATATCATATATTTTTATAAATCTCATTTCATAAAATGTATCTATGCAAATATTTAAATATTTTAAATATAATATTATTGACATATAACCTTGTTAAATATTTTTTATGTAAAACCTTAATATATATATATATATATATATATATATATATATATATATATGTATGTATGTATGTATGTATATAACCTTTTTTTTCATATTGAAAAGGCCATATTAGTTAATGGTAAATAAACACAAAAATATTTTGATGGGTCTTTTAGATAAAATATATTTTTTTCGTAGAGAGAACTGTTTTGAGAGGAGAGGTGTTTTGGAAAGTATGTTCCAAAAATAAGAGAAGGAAAACATTTTCCTTTTAGAAAGGCAAATTTTTTCCTTCGGTAAATAACCACTTTCAGCAAACATGGGAAAGTGGGGAAAGTAGTTCTGCTAGAAACAAACAAGGCCTTAGTCCACTTACCTCGAGAGTGTTTTCCAGTCTTAATGGGTGCTTTTTAGAAGCATATTGTTTTTCAAGCTCCCTTATGATTCAGAGCAATGGTCCCATTTGTTATTATGTTGAGAAATCAGAACGGTTCATGGTGGTATAATGGTTTTGTTGAGAAATTAGCAAGGAGTGAACTGAATTGTGATGTCTTGTCTTGGAATGTGGAAGGAACCTCGTAGAAAATATTGAAATAAAACTCCATGAATTTGAATCTAGGGCCCCGTTTGTTTCCCGGAATTCACTTTCCGGGAAACCACTTTCCAAACTTTCCTGTGTTTGTTTGTCTTCTGGAAAGTTGGTCAACGGAAAACACTTTCCAGTCAAAGAAGAATTTGGCTTGGTTTTCAGGAAAGTGTTTTCCGGAAAATTTGGGCGGAAAACACTTTCCGGAAGTTGTGAAAAATTTAGAAATGTCATTATTTGCTGATTATATCAAATTTGATCCTCAAACTTTTGATTGCTATATATAATTTGTTTTGAATATTTATTTTTCAATTCTATCTCTTAAAATTTAATTTTTATATTAATTTTGGTTCTTATTTTTATAATTGCTATTTGCTTTTTTCTTATCATTTTTTTATTGAAATTTTTTATCTATCAAATTTGGTCCTCATTTTTTTATTGTTACTTATTTTATTTGAAATAATTTATGAAATGTTAATTATTATTATTTTAATTTATTCACCTTTTATTTTTTTTTAAAAAAATTTAGATTTGATCTCTATTATTTTTATTATTATTTATTTTATTTGAGATAATTTATGAAATTATATTTTTTTTCAATTTCATTCTCATTCAACTTTTTAATTTGTAAGATTTGTTCCTCATTATTTTAATAAACTTGAAAAAAAATTAATTTATTAATAAATTATTTTCCAGATCATTTTCCATAACATAAACAAACACTGGAAAGTGTTTTCCAGTTCATTTTCCATAACACTGCCAAACATCGGAATTCACTTTCTAGGAATTCATTTTCTAAAAGGAAACCACTTTCCAGCAAACAAACGGGGCCTAGGTATGAATGAATTTGAATCTAGCTGGAGGGTAATGTCTTTTTTAACTCATTTATTTGCTTGATGTGATTGTCCAATTGATTTATAAACCTATTCCATTACACGAGGCTTCCATTGTGGAAATTATTGTGGAAGGTGTCAAGTTCTATGATCTTAAGCAAGATATTTTTGATTTATGCAGAAATTCAAGCATCATATGTTGCATATTAAATGCTCGCTTCCAAGTATTCTCTCTACTGTGCCATTTACAATAGAAAACTTTCGGTGCACGAATTCTTATTAAACTCAAATCAATTGATGGGGCTCATATGTCCATCTATATAGCTCACCTGATGGGGGTGTTGTTTTGATAACTTTTTATTTATTTCTGAATATATAAATTTCAAATCTATTTCCTTTTTAATGTTCTGGAACAGAAAAGGGAGGCCCCTGCTGGCGAGAAGCCTGAACCAGTCCGGACACACTTAAGAAACATGATCATTGTGCCTGAAATGATCGGAAGCATCATTGGAGTGTACAATGGCAAGACATTCAATCAGGTCGAAATCAAGCCTGAAATGATTGGGCATTATCTTGCCGAGTTCTCAATCTCATACAAGCCTGTCAAGCACGGCAGGCCTGGTATTGGTGCTACCCATTCCTCTAGGTTCATTCCTCTCAAGTGAGATGTTTTGCAGCAGCTTGGATACTCCGGTTCGTTCCTGTCTTTTGATGACATCTGAGTTGATCAAATTTTTGTCGATTTAGTTGATTAATGGTGTCAGTTTTTTGTTTCCATCTATAATTCTAGAGAGTTTCTCTCGTTTTTTTCGGGTTTGAGAGATGGCCTAGGATGGTTCATTATAATATTTTATGGTAGCTTAGACATGTTTTTGGATTATCCGAGTACACTTTATACTATGCCGTTTTAGATTTTCGGTGTGCTGCACTATTTCATTTCAGTTTTTTTTTTTTTTTTTTGACATTTCATTCTTTTTAGTTTTTAGTGTTTACAAGTTATTGGAATATCTCTTTGCTGGCATATTTGGCTTGATCACAGCTTCTCTTTCTTGTTCTCAGAATTGCGCTGGCTTATCCGACCGAGTCCTACCTCATCATGTCTCGTTCTGTCACAATTCTGCAGCTTATGGTCTTCGGGTCTGCTTTGGCGGCCAAGGTTGCCTGCATAATCATGTCTCAGATATTTTGATTTTTGCTGTTGGTTCCTTTTTTAAGTTATTTTTATTTGAAATTATATCAAAAATATATTTTTTAAGATTTTTTTAACATTAACATATTAAAATAATTCAAAAAAACAGTAAAAAAATATATCAATTTAATGTGATTTTAAACTGAATTTATTTTTAAAATACTTTCAGATTCAGTTCAACTATGAAAATAAATTGTGCCTTGTGACTATTTGCTGCTACAGTAGTGTGCACTTTCGTACCTGTTTGGCACTGCGGTCAAACCTGTGTTTGGCTGTTTTTTACCTTTTATTTTATTTTAAATGACTGTAATTTGGTGTTTTTAGATTATTTTGATATGCTGATGTTAAAAATAATTTTTAAAAAATAAAAAAAATTATTTTGATGTATTTCAGCACGAAAGATATTTTAAAAAATAACCACAACCGCACTCCCAAACACCCCTCTAATTTACAACGGCAACACCAGAGCTTGTATGATTTTTGCAAATTGAGTCTTGAACTTTTGCCTTTTATTATGCTAGAAATGATATTTTTATTTAAATAAATAAATTACTACAAGACTTGTAATCTTGGTTTGGTTTGTCTGTCTAGTAGTGAAGTTGTGGTTGTTTATAAAAGTGTTTTTCTTTTAGAAATATAATAAAATAATATTTTTTATTTTTAAAATTATTTTTGATATCATCACGTTAAAATGATATAAAAATATTAAAAAAATTTAATTTAAAATAAAAAATAAAAAATAAAAAATTTCAAATATTTTCATAAACAATCTTAATCATTCCTGTCAAGGGGTTCAAATTTCTAAATTAATATAATATTAAAAGACAATTGTCACCTTTTGTTTTTATGTCAGGTTCTATTAAATGTCTTTAAAAAAAGCTATGTTCATGAAATAAATAGTGATTTATGTTATTTTTGAAAATATTTTTATTTAAAAATATATTAAAATGATATTTCATTTTATTTTTTTTAAATAATTTTTGCCATCAACAAAATTATCTAAAAATATTATTTTTTAATTTAAAATAAAAAAATATTTTTTAAAACTTTTTTCTAAAAGGACTACGGGTGCTCTGGACGCTTGAGCTAGCTATGATAAATCCTACTATCACTTTCACTTCCTGAGGAAGGGAAAAAAAACCCACCCGCAACTTTCCTTGTATGCTAATTTCTTAAACGTTGTTAAAAAAAAAAAAAAATTCTTAAACGGAATGTACAGCACAGATCATTGCTTCCCAGAGAGAAGGCAAGAGTGGCCTGCTCATCGAACCTTCCTTTGATCACGTCGCATTTTCCTCCTCCTCACTTGGATGGATAATAGTATAATTAAGAAGGAAAAAAACACATAATATAATGCTTGCCTAACCGCAAATAAAAGTCTTTCAAGCTTTTATTTTAGTCAATCAACGTTCAAAGATAGACAATTCAACCATCGAAGAGCTACCAGTCAGCGATATTCCACGTCGGTAGCCACAATCTGTCGACACTGTACAGCGAAGCTGGCTAGTGAAGATCACGTTTGTTTGCTTTCACGTACAAAATTTTGACCAGCCCTCGAGTTTTCTCCTTTGGCTTCTGTCTAACATTCCAGGAACGCTGCGGAGAATCTTGTCAATTTCTTGCCAGCGTCCTTTTCACCGCATTTTCTATCTCTGCAGCTTCAATCTAGCAACATTTGAAACGCACAATTAGCATCAAGAAAAGGTGATCAATATATATACATATTAGCATACGTGCACATTTCATCATGCCTATGTTTTTACGTTCACACGGCCAGCATCAGCAAGAGGAGAAGGTTGAAATTGACCCTTCCATTCCATAGAAGAAAAATAGAACAGGTTTCGTTTTAATGCGTTCTGGCTGACTATGCCTGAAACAGATATAACGAAGTAAATATTAACGGGTCATGAAAAATGGCGTCTTCGTTTCCAATTCTCCCTGTCGAGGCTAATAGGCTGCAGCTGATAATAGCACGCACAGGTATACCATGCGTCATATGCTGCAGCAAGATTTGCCCAGTGAAAAAGACCATTGCTAGAAAGTAACAAGAGATAAAGAGTGGTGGGAATACCTCAGTTTCGATGTCCATTGCTACTACAAGTTCCTTATCAGAAAGCTGTGATCGAATGCTTCTGGTTTCTGATCCCAAATTCTTCAAGCACTTGAGAATATCTATCATAGAATCCACCCTTGATGTTGGATTGGCCACTTCAATTCTAATCTTTGTACTCTCAACATTTCCGATTCCACTTCCTGCCAATCTCTCTTCAATCTCATCATTTCTTATCTTCAGCATCTCCTTGTACATCTCCAGCTCTCGAATCTTCTTTGCTGCCATTAGCATAATCGAGTTCTTATCTTTCTGCAAGTCAATATCACACAAAAGAAATTGATAAAATAACCATTTAAAGATCAGTAAATAAAAGCAATTACCATATATTCTTGCAATGCATAATAAACACCAGTGAATGGTGATCAATTAGGACGCAGCTTATTGATGACTAACCTTGGTGTCATGGGGTAACAAAGAATGCAGAGCCAAGTAACCATCCCTCTCCTTCTGTCTCCTCAATCTCTCACTCATCATATGCTGATAACATCGTTTGCTATCAGGTTCTTGAGTCTCAATCCTTACCGTGAAACTTCTTTTCACTAATTCTATCATCCTTTTGTTCATGTTAGTAGGATGTACCTCCATAGAAGAACTCCCTCCCCCAACTTCGCTTCCACCCCAAGGTCTGCATGTGTATGGCACAAAAGCACTTTGATTTACAGGACAATTCTCGTAGCAGAAGACATCACCTTGCAGCAGTTGCTGTTGAAAGAAATGATCCATCACCAGGCGATCGATTTCTCTTGAGTAAACTTTGTGGCTGGCTTAGCTTCTTTTAGGGGCTATTTTCGTTACCATATGAAAAGTCTAAATGAGAAATGGGCTCTCTTCTGAATTTGAAGGCAACAAGTGTGTAATCCCAAATGTCCTTGCATGACATGTAATCATGTGCATGTGTAGGGTTTACATCGCACTTCATGTCATGAATAAATAACTGAGATTCACAAATAATATCCTTAATATTTTCAAATATGTTTGCAAGAAACTTCTACACAGGCCACCTAACAAGTCAAGAACATATCTGAGCAACCAACCACTAAAAACAGGAGATTGCCAAGAAAAATCTTTTCAATAAAAATTAGTAGATAAAATAAATAAATTGAAGTAGCACAGGCAGGCCAGACACTGGGAGCTTCAGGGACTTCAACTCAAACGTAATAACTCTCTTGGTATTTGACACAGTATTTAAAAAAAAATGTTTGAAAAAATTTAATTTTTTTTATTTGTATTTTACATTTTAAATTAATTTTTTTATTTTTCTAAATCATTTTCATGTGCTGATATCAAAAAATAAATTTTTAAAATTAAAAAAAATATTATTTTAATATATTTATAAATAAAAAATACTTTAAAATACAACAGCAACAACAACATAAACAATATCCATCACTGCTCCTATTTTTTTTTGTCGATAAATTCCCAAGTCTATGCAAAATAATTTTATTCGGAGGATTTACATTTCATGAGACGATAAAATAAGAAATTTTACAGAAAAAATAATAAATAACTTAAAAAAACAAAGATGTTCTTGTATTTTTGTATTTTAGGATGATTGATCATATAAAATATATATAATTTATTGATAAAAATAATTTGTTTTTGAATTTTTTATATGAATAGTTCACAAGATATTTATATTCCTTGAAACTTGTTTTCATAAGAATGAAAGAATAAAAATTCTCTTATGTTTTACATGTTAGTTAGAATTGACTCGACTCATTTTTTTAATTAAATTTTATTATTGGATTGATTTAATATTATTTTTATTTTTATTTTTTATTTTTTTTCTACTAGATTATAAGATCATCATGGTTTGAATAAAGGATAGGACAAACTAGCCTAAATTGATTGAATAAATCTAAATCAATCTAATATATTATTATTTTAATATTAAAAAAAACATCTTGATTTTTTTTGTCAATTATATTTTTAGTAGCTATTCAATTTGAACCTATAAAATTAACTGCATCACAGCAAGTTAATATTTATATAATTTATTTATTAAAAAATATATTAACCATGACTAAATATTTTTTTTAATTTTAACAAAAATCTAATTCCAACAATTACCCAGTGAGTTTCTAAGCTTGCATGAGCTGGTGCATAAATGGAACGCCAATACATCTTTGGTTTGGGTGAGCGGTGCAAACCGCTTTTCACCCATTTTTTTTTTTTAAATGAAATGAATTTTTTTAATGTATTTTTAGATCATTTTAATATGTTGATGTTAAAAATAATTTTTAAAAAATAAAAAAAAATCATTTTAATATATTTCGACATGAAAAACACTTTAAAAAGCAACAACAATCACACTCCCAAACAACCAGCCCTTTCTTTTTATACTTTATAGTTGGTATTTAGTCTCTCTGTTTTTTCCCTTTTCTATTTACCAGCCTTGTGAGTGAGAAAATCATCATTTTATGTATCCCCAGAATAAACTTTCCTTTTTCTATTTACCAGCCTTGTAAGTGAAAGAATCATCATTTTATGTATCCCCAGAAGAAACTTTCCTTTTCATTACACCCTGTCCTTTGCTTGTTACCATGAACATATGATCATAATTATTGCATGCTACTAAGGAAACAGTAACGATTTAGCGTCCCTTTTGTGTAGGATCCAAAGCATGGAAATTGGTGGCTGGAATTCGGAAATGGGGTTCTAGTAGGGTACTGGCCATCATTTTTGTTCACTCACCTAAGGGATCATGCAAGTATGGTACAGTTCGGTGGGGAGATTGTGAACTCTATGCCATCAGGATTCCACACTTCTACTCAGATGGGAAGCGGCCACTTTGCCGGAGAAGGTTTTGAAAAAGCTTCGTATTTTAGGAATTTGCAAGTTGTTGATTGGGACAACAACTTACTTCCACTATCAAATCTAAGGGTTTTGGCCGATCATCCAAATTGCTATGATATACAAGGAGGTATTAATAGGGTTTGGGGTAATTATTTTTACTACGGAGGACCTGGAAGAAACGTGAGATGTCCCTAATTAGGGAATGGTATAGGATGGGATTTTTTTTTCTTCCCCTTGTTGGGTGATATGGGTTTTCATCTCGAGATCACTCGGTCAGTTTGGGCTATTCTTATACTTGTTTCCTTGTTCATCCATATTTGTCTTCTTATTTCTTCTCAGCTACCAGCCAACAAATGATTTATCAAGTATACCTCCTCTAGGGACTGATGTAAATGTGGGAAAAAAAGAAAAGGAAAGGAAATATTAGTGAATATTATACTATGGTTTGTGATTTTATTCTCCTCTACTGTCATTGTGTGAAAGATTTTAAAGAATGGAGATGGTGGCAACTTTATACTTGTCTGTGGCAATGGGGGGAAGGGATGAGACGGGACCAGTACTCATAGTCAGTGGCTAACCACTCTCTTGAATTCTCATTAATCCTGAACAGGAGATCATGGGTCCTAGACAATAACATCAACCTTTCGTATTTATGCGACTACTTCTCCAAGAGATTGCCACCTAGCTTCCTTGACACCCGGCGACTGCTCTGGTAACTTTTAGCAAGGGGTTAATTATTTTATTGCTGTGTAAAAGTAATTAAAATGTTTGTGTTTACATAATTCAGCATCAAATTACTTCAAATTATGTTTCACATAATCGTCGTCCATGCATGCAAATCTTCGTATATTTTCTTTGTTCTTCCAGAGGGAA
The DNA here is from genome assembly GCA_015731905.1 of Salix dunnii. Taxonomy (NCBI): domain Eukaryota; kingdom Viridiplantae; phylum Streptophyta; class Magnoliopsida; order Malpighiales; family Salicaceae; genus Salix; species Salix dunnii. The sequence goes on along the minus strand of CM027666.1, from coordinate 10,318,779 downwards.
ATTACCTTGAAAATATAACTTTTTATATATTCTTTTAACCCAGATTGAAATAATATTATAATCAAGGTAATTTTGCTTGAGATTCAATGGATCTTGCTCTTTTATTCGGGAAAAATAAGGGGGGGAATGATTGCAGCGCATCTTGTTTAAAGCTTAAGCCATTTGATCATATGGTGTTTGGGAGTATGATTATTATTGTTTTTTAAAATATTTTTTTATGTTAAAATATATTAAAATAATTATTTTTGATATTAATATAAATAAAAATTTATTTTAATTAAAAAAAATTTAAATAAAATACAGTTTGCAGCACTCACCCAAACAGCCCGCGATCACGCTAACAGAGAGCAGGGTGGGCAATTATCAAACCGGAGTCTTTTCCAGAGATGAATCTAACCTAAAAAGAGTCTCTATGCATTATATTGTTTTTTTCAATTGAAATGAATCTAACTTAACGGATTTATTGTTTTTTTATAGTTGTTTGGAGGTATTTATATATTTATTTATTTTGTTTATATAACAAAATTACTGTTTTATCTCTATTATCAAACAAAATAGTAAAATAACTATTATACTATTAAATGAGACAAAATATTAGAGTTCGTGAGAGTATTTTAGGTTTATAGTTTCAATACTTTATTTTTTTTATCCTTCTTAGATGATTTTTATTTTTTATTTTTATTTATATATTTATAGGTTTATAGTTTCAATATTTTATTTTTTATCTAATTCTAAAATTTTAATTTATATTGATGATTATTTTAAAATTAATATTTTTTTTCCTTTATTTTAAAAATGACAGTCTTTATTTTTTGATTTTATTTATGTATTTTTTTTATTTTTCAGGATAATTTCATAATTTTTTACAATCCAAACGATTATAATAATAATATTTATAATGATAATATTACTAATTTTGCTTTTGTTCTTTAATTATTTTCATTTTATTTTTCCAATCAAAGAATTTTTTTTTATGCTACTAATTTTTTTAAATTTTGTCTTCAATAATAATGATAACAATAAAAAAAAATTGAATTTAGAAATTTACATTATATTTATACTTTTAAAAAATCCATATTATCCATTCGACTGTTCTAAATAGCCAAGAGAAAGAAACAACACAAAAACAATGAACTTGAACCAAAAAGATCCTCACTGCATATGGAAGTTTACTGACCGCATCCTATAACAAGCAAAGAGTGGTTCAGGCCATCAGAGGTTTTGTTCCTCATCTGTCTTCAAAAGGTTCAAGGGTTGAGTTTCTCCTTTGTGAAAAAAGAAAAACGAAGAGTAGTGGTTGAGGCCTTTTTGAGTGTAGAATCCACCTTCCACACTTACCATGGAGATCCCGTCGAGTACTCCCATTCCGTCTAAAATGAAGGCTTGGGTCTATGGTGAATATGGGAACGCTTCCAATGTCTTAAAATTGGACTCAAACGTTACAGTTCCTCAAGTGAAAGAAGATCAGGTTCTGATCAAGGTTGTTGCTGCATCCATTAATCCAGTTGATGCTAAAAGGATGCTTGGTATGTTCAAAGCCAGTGACTCTCCTGTGCCGGTAAGGAGAATTCTTCTGACACATGGACTAATTTCCTGCTATATATGTTTGTTTGTTCTTTCTTGGGTCTTATACTTCAGAATACTTGCGCCTGTAAGAAGATTTTGCGTGTTGCAATCTTAGTTTTACATCTCTGGCTTCTGTTATAAGATTGCCATGCATGGCCTCTGACATTCAAGTCCTCACACAAACTTGGTAGCCATGCTTGATGGGGTTCCCAGTGCATTCTTTCTCTGTATGTTTTGAAGAATTTTAAATGGTCTAGGTGTAATGAATTATTGTGAAGTTTCGCAAATTGAAGATGAGACACTTCTTTCAAGGACTTCTGATTTTGTTTTTGTTTGAGTTTGCAGACTGTTCCGGGCTATGATGTGGCTGGTGTGGTGGTCAAAGTAGGAATCCAAGTTAAAAGGCTGAAGGTAGGAGATGAAGTATATGGAGACATTAATGAGAAAGCTTTGGACCACCCCAAACAATATGGCTCTTTAGCTGAGTACACTGCTGTTGAAGAGAGCCTGTTGGCTCTTAAGCCCAAAAATCTGAGTTTTGCTGAAGCAGCCAGCCTGCCCCTCGTCATGGAAACCGCTCATGAAGGTCTTGAAAGAACTGGGTTCTCTGCGGGAAAATCTATCCTTGTTTTAGGAGGTGCTGGAGGAGTTGGTACCCAAATAATTCAGGTAGCCTTTCTAATTCTACATGGAGAAATTTTTTGTCATGCTCTGTCCACCCTTTGATTTTCCATGTTGGGTTTCTTCCTTGATGTTTTCTTTTCGTTTTGAGACAGCTAGCAAAGCATGTTTTTGGTGCATCTACAGTAGCAGCCACCTCTAGCACATCAAAATTGGAGTTACTGAAAAGCTTAGGAGCAGATTTGGCTATAGATTACACCAAGGAAAACTTTGAGGACCTTCCAGAGAAGTTTGATGTAGTATATGATGCAGTTGGTATGATTCTAGATCCATCATTGACTTCTAACTTCTTCTTGAACTTCCGTGCCTCTTAAATAGTTCGATATTTTCCTGCATGCCCATTTACTTGCGATCGACATAAATGAACTGTAGTGAGTTCTGTTCGTTGAATATTATCATTTTGTCCTCTAGAGGCATATGCAAGCTTTCTGACCGTATATACTAAACTGCTAATGCTTAAGATTTATTATAAACCACCATGGCACTAATTGTTGGCGATCGATATTCAAAACAAAAACAGGGCAGTGTGACAGGGCAGTCAAGGCAGTGAAAGAAGACGGAGGTGTTGTGACAATAGCTGGTCCTGTAACTCCCCCGGCATTCATATTCGTGCTCACTTCTAATGGCTCTGTCTTGGACAAACTGAAGCCTTACTTGGAGAGTGGAAAGGTGAAGCCGGTGCTAGATCCCAAGGGTCCATTCCCATTTTCCCAAACTACAGAGGCATTTTCCTATCTCGAAACTAGCAGGGCTGTTGGAAAAGTGGTCATTTATCCGATCCCATGATTCCTGAAGCTGACATATATATATATATATATATATATATATATATATATGTGGTCGAATAAATCTTTTATCCTCTATGTATGGGGGGATACTGGTGGATTGTCTATATAAAAAAGGTCTGTAGTGTGCTTATGGATCATGACTGCCTGAAATAATAATTGCTTATGCAATGTATTTCTTCTAGCATCGTATTAAGAACGCAGAGATCCTAATGATTTTAGTCTCATCCATTAGCATTGATTTTTCCTTTAGCTCATCTTAATCTTCATATGGCTATGTACCAAAGTGAAGTGATTCTAGGATTTCAATTTCCAGAGCATGAAGAGAACGAAGCTGACTGCTCATCTATAGGAGGATTAATTTATCCCCGCTGTATCTGTCAACCTTTGGGCTGTGATGTGACCATAAACTAAATGAAATTTAGCTCACTAGGTTTAGCACAATATGTAGAATGACTGAATGGTTGGATTATTGATCAAGCTACTCGAATACAGTACCTCGTATTCGGTTGATTGGGGCAGGGCACCTCCAAAGAGAGGCACCAAAGACCAGAAATTCGAAGAAGGGTCAACGTAACTAGAGAATTTTGTTGCATTGACCAAGTAATGGCATTCCACTAGCTATAAAATGAGCAACCGTCAACCACCAACTTTTGTACACATCCATCTAGATCCTTACAACAAGAGTTTTATCTTGCCAGTAGCAATGGGGCTTTGAGTAGGTGGTGAATTCATTTCATGTCTTAAAAGTAATATGGGTAGAACAAAAAGATGCGCACAAAGAAGATATTTGGTATTGTGGTCAGACCCTAGTTTGAGAAAAAGCAGGGTGTTTTGGCATTTGGTAATGACTGAGAAGTTGGAAAAATGATAAGGACTCCACTTGAAAAAGTTATTAAACACCGGCTAGTGAAAAGCAACAATTTACTGCTTTTCAAGCTGCTGCATTTGGGAGGGGAGGCTGGGGTATTAATTATTTAGAGGTTTATTATATTTTTACGCATCTGCTATGTATGGGGGTATTATTTTTAGGGGTTTATCTATCTTTATATATATTTGGAGGGGGGGCTGAGAGCAATATTATTTATTATCTTATATTTTGCATGTATTATATTTTGCAGGATTATACTTTGTAGGGAGGGGATTTTGCACGGAAGAGAATGATTTATTATATTTTTTTACATAAAATATATTTTTAATATTAAAATAATTTAAAAATTAATTAAATTATAAATAAATATATTAGAAGGAGATCACAATATAGTTTTTATCTCGCAATTCTAATTTTGTTTCAGATAATATTTTACCATATGTTGTTCTGGGATCACAGATGACTTCATGTATGGATTTATAGTTTGTGATAAAATTACAAGTTGTTTGATGGGAGAATAAAAAAAAAGTATCCAATTGACTTGAATTATTAATTATATTATATTATTATAATTATTAAATCTACAATATTTAAAAAATTACACACACACACACACACATGCCCTTTAAAATAATTTCACAAGTTAAAAATTACACACACACACACACACACACACATATGCCCTTTAAAATAATTTCACAAGTTAAAAACAATATGAAAAGCTTGGTAGCCAAACATATGAAACTACTTTTCATTAATCTCAAACTCAAAAACAGTCTTAGCTAAACACTTTAGAACTTATTTTAAATCACAGTTAAAATATTTTTTATAAAACTATTTTTTTAAAATCTCAACCACAAAAATAAAAACCATACCAAATACACCCAAAGTCGCAAACAAGACCTTGGTTTTACAGGATCAGGCTTTCATAGGAATTAAAAAGGACACAATGTGATGAGTATTGATGTCATGTTCCAGCATCAATTCTGCTCAATCAGATATATCATTAAGAATCATGTCTTAAGAGGTAAAAGTACTAGAAGAAGAATGAGCAACCAATAACACATAGCAATTGCAAGCCCTGAAGAATCCGCTAACTCCGCATATAACCCTGTAACGAAAGCGACCACCATTGCTCCCACTGCCAACATTGTAATTGTTGAATCAAGAAAATCTTGGATCTCCTCTGCGTTATGTATGGCTGACATGAAGTGGATAAACACTGCAGAAATAGCTAGTACCATAGCTATGATATCTGAAGCAACAAATGCTCTAAAAGCAGCTTTTTTTTTGTTTGTTAGAACAACCATTCCTTTATCTTTTCCATCACCATTATAGCCACCAGGTAAGGTAAAACCAGAAGCAAATGTTACAGTTGCTATGAGTGCCGCCACTATCAAATGTGTTTCCCTTGACCTTTGCAAGATAGAGTCACCCTCGCCACTAGTCTTTTCTTTTTTGTTGGGATTTTCCTTGGTTGTATATGGCAGATTCGGGATATCGTCAGGTAAATGCATTTTGTACTTCAAAGAACAACGAATGTCAGCGTGCAGCAAGCAAATTTTAAACATCGAAAGCCTTCAAAAAAACATTAAAATCTAATACGCAAGTTATTGCAAGATATGTGAGGAAATAGTTCTATAAAACAAGTAACCAAACCTCAGCACAGGTTGAGTTTAAAGTTAAGTTTGGTACCGTTTCTAGTGGGGTTAAATCTTTGTCATCAAAGGCCCACTTTTCCACTTCAGGTAAGGTTAAAATATATACCAATTCTAGTAATTTTGGTATCAGACCTATTTGAATACATGAAAGTTATAAAACGAATAGAAAAGGCAAACGCTGTTCGAGTGTTGATGACACACAATCTGAGCTTTGGAGCCTCATTAATTTGGGAATTGATGATCTTACCTGGGATCGCAAATCCCAAGTTTGTCTATGAAGAGCAGATCTAATTATATTAGTGTCTATAATTGATTTCTTCTATCACATCTTACTGGTGCGTGCAATGCTGTCCTGCCAAAGGGGCCATCATGTGATGGTGATCTATAGGTTTAAGATCTCGCAAGCCACATCGAAGAATCGTATCTCTGAGACGGTAAAAATCGGAGTCTCTCCCGCAGTAATGGCAGGATGTAGGAATTGTTGGAAATCTAATTAGCAGACTATAGCAGTAAACAAAACCTGAGGCGTGCACAAACACTGTCTAACTCCATGAACGTGAGTTTAACCAAAAGAAAGTCCTATTTTTTCATTGAAGCCTATTAGATTTAAGTACTTCAATTTAAAAAAGAAGACGATGTTATCTTCAAATGTTATAAAAAAAGAAGTCTTTTGAAATAACTTCTCAAATCATATTATTTACAACAGGAATTTGGGATCTTCTTCAGCCATCACCTGACCTTATCAAGCAGATTGTATCGTGCAAGGCAGTGTTGTGCCTCGTATTCACCATACTCACGAATGACCTGGAATCTCCAATTCCCAGTTCCATACCCTGTTAAAAGCTTTTCACTTTCTCAATTAGAAATGGAACAACGGTAGAATGTCCTCTCTTGGCTACTATTTGCAGTGCCGTGTTACCTTTCATATTCACCTGATACAAAAGCAATAGGCTTGAGTTAAGGATTACTTCCTAACATACCAAATTGCGATGCAATGTGAAGACCTGTATTCTTGATTGGTGTAGCTTGAATTTCGAATTGGTCTGACTTCTGCCGCAACATATCAGCTTTTCCGTCCATGGCAGCTTGGTACAAGTCAGGATCCACGTCTGTTATATGATCTGTCTGGATGCCATATCTGACAATGCCACCGGTAGAATGGTTCGAACCCACAGCTTCTCTTAGTCTTGGGAAGCCAGCTTCATTGTCAGGTGTTGGCACTGCCAGTTGTGTTTGAGAAGATTGATTCCTAAGAAGGCTGCTTTCCATTTACTTAAATCTCCTCAAGCATGCTCCCTGGGTTGTTGTAGCAAATGGTGACAAATAATAACGAAGTGATATTGAATCTCATATTTCACTTTACAGAGAGCATCCTTCCCTTCTGATCCCAAAGAAAGATGATTTCTTCAAGCTTATACTAAGCCCCTATGTTTTGGGACTGTTAAGAAAAGAAACAATTTTCCTAAAAGGATTGCTTGGGAAACGAATCATTAAAGATGCTGAAGCCTGAAAGACTAGCCATACTCATTACATATTTAGGTTGTTGGACCTGGACTTCTCCTTTCCTTTTCTAGTAAAAAAAAAGGCTGGTTTCGGTTGAGATTTGTATCAATTAATCTGTTGCGAAAGGAGAGTTCAAGTCGCCATTATGATTATTACTCAAAGCAATCTGCCTCATAAAAGCTCTCTTCCCTCTTAATTAGATTTTCTTTGCTAGTTTGGTTGCATTGATTTCATACAAGAACGAAATGAAAACAAAACTCATCTGATTTTTTGAACCCAATACCAAACATTCAACAGGAATAGCAATGTCCCAGTTCGTGTCTATCTTCTTCGAAGAAACCACAAAACATTTAACATCCGGTCGACGTTAACGGACCGTTTTCCTAGACCTGATCACCTTACTTAAACCTTCCTTCTTCAATCCACCGCACCACAACGCGGATAACCCAAAACGTGCTTCATTTCTCCTTTAATTATTCTGATGATGATGGAGACATCAACACTCCAACTAAGGACTTGTAGTTTCTGCCTGGTTGGTGTTTTTTTTTGCATTTTTTTTTGGTAATTTGTGTACTTTATTTGAAGAATAAATTGTTTTTGGTTTTAGCTCAATCAACTTCATCTTGACTGTCATTGCATGCTTGTGATTGACAGAATTGATGAAGTCTGCTTAAAGAAAGGGAAGATTAGGCAGAGGAGTTTATGTTTTAGTCATTTACACAATTTCAGTTTTATCCACTATTCATAACAGGATATACATTACCTGTCAGGATTTCTAGTTTAATTCAAATTTCATGTTGTTAAGATGTCCTAGTTTATTTCAAATTCATGCTATTGTAATCCTTATATAAGGAACCTTTCAATTCAATAAAATTTATGTTCTTCCCGAAATAATTATTGCCCTCTGTTCTTCAAATTTCGATTTCCAGTTTTAAATCCAAACAGTAACTGTTTATAACAGTTACTGTTCAGATCATTGAAATTTGAATGTTGTAGAAGGACATGCCTTGAGTGCTAGAGCTGATATGAGTATTGTTTGGCACAAAAGATTTGGGCACTACAATTTTGATTCTTTAAAATTGCTGCATGACAGAGGCATGATAGAAGGCTTGCCTGAAATCTATGAATGTGCACAACTTTGTGAAGGCTATGAATTAGGAAAGCACCATCGAACATCATTCCCTCATGCTGCATCAAATAGAGCAACACAAAGGCTGGAATTGGTTCATTCAGATATTTATGGACCAATGATGACAGCTTCCTTGAACAATAATTTGTATTTCATATTGTTCATTGATGATTACAGCAAAATGGTTTGGGTTCAATTTCTAAAACATAAGTCACAAGCACTCTTAATGTTTAAGAGTTTCAAGTGCATGGCTGAAACTCAAAGTGGTGAAAGGATTAAAGTGCTGAGAACTGACAATGGTGGAGAATATACATCAAAGGAGTTTCAGAAATTCTGTCTTGATTCTAGTATTGTGCACCAGTTGACAGTACCCTACTCTCCACAATAGAATGGAGTCTCGGAGAGGAAGAACAGGACAGTCATGGAGATGGCTAGGTGTATGATGTTTGAAAAAAGGTTGCCTAAGTTTCTATGGGCTGAGGCAGTAAACACTTTAGTTTACTTGCTTAACAGACTACCAACCAAGTTGTAAAAGGAAAGACACCAATAGAGGCATGGTTAGGTGTTCAACCCACTGCCAAACACCTCAAAGTGTTTGACTCCTTATGTTATTTTCATGTGCCTGCTGCCATGAGAGGGAAGCTAGATGAGACAGCTGAGAAGGGGATTTTTGTTGGTTATGCAGCTGAGTCAAAGGGTTACAGGGTTTATAATATGAATAAAGAAAAAATTCAGATCAATAGAGATGTGCATTTTGATGAACTTGCTTACTGGAATTGGGACTTGAAGGAGGTAGATAAAAAATTCACAGCCACTCTTAAGGCTGCCATAGACAAACCCATTGATGATGTCCAGTTTGGTGTAGAAGGTACTTCGGATGCAGATGTGTGCAAAGTGAAATCTTTGACTGATGTATATGAAAGATGTAACCTAGTGCATGCTGAACCAACTTAATATGCTGAGGCAACAAGGACTTCAGCTTGGATTGAAGCTATAAAGACAGAAATTGATTCTATTGAAAAGAATCAAACATGGAGCCTGACAGTGCTGCCCCATGATAAGAAAGAAATTGGTGTGAAGTGGATGTTTAGAACCAAATTTAATCCTGATGGTTCAATTTTTATACATAAAGCTAGATTGGTGGTTAAAGGATTTGTACAAGTAGCTGGAATTGATTATGGTGACACATTTGCTCCAATTACAAGGCATGACACCATTCGACTTCTACTTGCACTTGTAGGCTAGCTAGGATGGAAAGTGTATCATTTAGATGTGAAATCAGCATTTCTAAATGGTATACTACTTGAAGATATTTATGTGCAGCAACCAGAAGGTTTTGAAGTGGCAGGACATGAACACAAGGTTTGCAAGCTACACAAAGCCCTCTATGGCTTGAAACAAGCACCAAGAGCTTGGTATAGCAGGATTGACTCCTACTTGATCAAGCTGGGATTTAAGAGAAGTGAAAATGAAGCTACTTTGTATCGATAACAAGAAGGTAATGATGTGCAGCTAGTGATTTCACTCTATGTTGATGATATGTTGGTGACTGGAAGCAACACAACATTGCTAACAAAATTCAAAAAAGAAATAGAGCATGTGTTTGAGATGAGTGATCTAGGAATGATGAACTACTTCCTTGGAATGGAGATACATCAAAGCAACTCAAGAATCTTTGTATCACAAAGAAAATATGTTGTTGTACTTAAAAAATTCAAACTAGAATCATGTAAAGAGGCTGCTGCACCATTGGCACAAAATGAAAAGGTTTCAAAGAATGATGGTGAACCATTGGAAGAACCTTCTGTTTTCAAAAGCTTGGTGGGAAGCCTGCTCTACTTGACAGCAACTAGACCAGATTTGATGTTCCCTGCTAGTTTGCTGTCAAGATTCATGAGCTCACCAAGTAGCACACATATGGGAATTGCTAAGAGGGTGCTGAGATACATTAGAGGTACAAGTGATCTTGGTCTCAGATATTCAAAAACAGGAGGAGTGTGTTTAGTTGGGTATGCAGACAGTGACTGGGCTGGGAGTGTTGATAACATGAAGAGCACTTCGGGTCATGTGTTTAGCATTGGTTATGGTGCTATTTGCTGGAATGCAAAGAAGCAAGAAGTGGTGGCTCAATCAACAGCAGAAGTTGAGTACATTTCCATGGCTGCTGCTACAAATCAAGTCATTTGGTTGAGCAAAGTTCTTGAAGATTTGGGTCAAAAACAAAGCACACCTACTGAGTTGTATTGTGACAACAAGTCAGCAATTGCAATTGCTCAAAATCCAGTCCAGCATGGGAGAACAAAGCATATAAATGTCAAATTTCATGCATTAAGGGGAGCTGAGAAGAATTTGTTCATCAAGATCCTTTATTGTCCAACTAAAGTTCAACTTGCAGATTTAATGACAAAGGTTCTACCTCCATCAAAGTTAGAATTTCTGAAGATAAAGCTGGGAATGTTCAAAGCAAACTTCAAGGAGGAGTGACAGAATTGATGAATTCTGCTTAAAGAAAGGGAAGATTAGGCAGAGGAGTTTATGTTTTAGTCATTTACACAATTTCAATTTTTATCCACTATTCATAACAGGATATACATTACCTGTCAGGATTTCTAGTTTAATTCAAATTTCATGTTGTTAAGATGTCCTAGTTTATTTCAAATTCATGCTATTGTAATCCTTATATAAGGAACCTTTCAATTCAATAAAATTTATGTTCTTCCCGAAATAATTATTGCCCTATGTTCTTCAAATTTCGATTTCCATTTTTAAATCCAAACAGTAACTGTTTATAATAGTTACTGTTCAGATCATTGAAATTTAACAGTGATATGGTGATTTAATGAGTTAAGCAGGTCACACTCACACCCAGTTATCAACCTGTGACCCCATCAAATTTGGGTCTTTGGTGTCGGGTATCTGTTAATTGCCTGGTTTTGGTCTGTCTTAATAACAGTGCTCGGTGATATTTGGGAAATCTTTAGCTTAAAATTGCATTAAACAATTAGGGGATCGCTCAATTTTTTACCCATGTCTAATGGATTGGTGCAAATCTCTTACATGTATCCTGTAATGCTGTTATGCTAAGTTCCCATCCTAGTCTTTGCAGTATGTGGAGGTTTGCACGAAACTTCTATCTTAAGGGCACGATGTTTGTTGATTGATTTTTCTCTGTGCTCGATACTTGTATCAAATTTGATGTGGACCAGCCCATAAACATTAGCAAGGACCCATTACATGTTTCAAATGGTCCAATGACGCGGTCTAAAACAAAGACATTAAGAGAGACAATGAATGCATTGATTTTGAAGGTTTCCACCAGGTCAGAATTTCAAGGACCATTGGAGTATCAAGAGGAGACTCCGGTACATCTTATCCATGTGGAGGAGGGGTCCAATACAACCTTATTTAGGCCATGAAATGAGCACAGCGAAGGGGCCAAAACAATTCTACTACAACATGGGATTAATGGGCTTGATGGAAGACTATAAAAAAAAAAAGGAAAGCCTTATGGGCTTTATTTAATTTTGTTAGCTACAGCCCAAGACTTGTTTGGGTTTAATTAAGATTTTGTTTTCAGCTAGGATCCAAATCTTGTTTGGATTAAGTCATGGGTCTTTTTAATTGAGGGTTTTGGGCTAGTCTTGAGTGGACCTCATTTAAGTCCACATAAGGGGTCCATTAGGGTTAGCTTTTAAAAGACTATTTAAAGTCATGTTATGGATAATTTCAGCGGCCATTGATGAATTTTAAATCTGAACTTTTCAATTTATATGTGAGAGTGATTCTTGCATTATTCGGTTCTTGAACGAACTGAATCCGACTTATCGAAGATTAACTGGCTTCGTGGCGTCATTCTACTCATTCCAATAGTGCTGGTACCTTGGGGCAGGTTTCCATTGTGTCACACTCCTATCAGACCTATTTCGACTTTCCGGGATCAGATCTCATTTTTCATTGTGGGTTGCGTGACCACGTGACCACGAGGTTCGCATCAAAATTGCAGGAGTGATCCTGAAAACCTAGGACATCAAGGTCTTTAGTTAACGACGACGTAATCTGTTATTGCAGGGCATGGAACTGAGATCATGCTTTAACTTGAAATCAGCGAAGAAGTTGATTTTCATGCAGTTATTTTATTTAAAAATTTAAGTTATTAAGGAAGATTATAAAATATAATTTTTATTATTATCTAACTTATCCTCTCATGTGAAAGCTATTTGGACTTGAAACTTGAATACATATTCATATCATATTGTACTTGATTTTTATCAAATAGAATAAAGATAATGAGATTCAAACTTGTAGCTGTAAAGTCATTAAAACTCTGATATTATAACAAAAATTATTTCATCCATGGAGTATTTTTATTCATTATCTTACTTGCTTTTTTGTTCATGGACCCTTCGCGATGATTACGTGCTTGATTCCTTGGCTTTGGAGAAAGCTAGAATCTACCATCATTTTCGCTGTTTTTACTACAGTGACGAGGCAAAAGGTTGCGGGCATTGAAATGCTCACACAGCATCTTGCTGGCTCGATGCCTGGGATCTTCCTATCGAAGAATATTATAGCAAGGAATGTGCTTATGTTTTTTTTTTGTCATGACCACACAGGAAGGATAAATAAGGTGACAAGGCAAATGGAGCATATCCTGGGATTTCATGATACAGTCTGCCTGAGACCAAGGAGGAAACCAAGTTCAAGGGTGACCTGGCATGCACATCCTGGGATTTCCAGGTTTTTTTGGGGTCTTCGATCTTCGGCATGAACCGAATATGTCCCATGTAAAATGACGACCGATTGACCATTCTAGCCCTTGATTGCCACTGCCAAATGTTTCCAAGGCCATCCCTAACTTGTTTCTCCAGTAGCATGAGTCCTAGTTATGCTGTTTTTAAATTTAACCCGTGGATCCAAATTAGATAATCAATAAACACTCTACATCCGTTTATAACTTCTATAGTTTTTAACATGTCTAATATTCTTTGATTGCAAGAGAAATCGAAAAATAGAAAGAAAAAAAAAGCGCTCCTGTTTCCGACCACCTTTACCAAGATCACTGTTGCAAGATATGGAATTTTGCCGCTGAAGCAAAAGATGTTTATGGAGGCTGAGCTTTACGACCATATGTGAGAACCATTACAAAATCTTTAGCTGAACTGCCTACGGTTGTCTGTATTCTTTCCGACGCTGAAGCTGTCTGCAACCACCAGTCTACCAAGTAATGCAGCTGCAGCGTTGAAACCACTGGCTGACCAAGCAATAAGATCTCCACCTATGAAAATTTGAACATTACGCATAGTGTTGTAAAAATTCCTAGCCTGTAATATCCAAATAATTTTGGAGTACGCTTCCTGGGATTTTATCTTTAAAACAGATGGTAAACACCTCTATCAAAACAAAAACTGTTGCAGGTCTTGTTAAGGAGGACAGAATAAAAAAGGGTTGATTGCAATATGAAAAACCAAGAGAGTAGCAAGCCTTTTCCCTGCCATACGTTATTGAACATGACTTGAAGGAACCACAGAGTACTTTGGGCATTCAAGTTCAAAGGAAAGAAATCTTTGAATGATAAAAAATAAATACTGTCCACTTTCATTACCAGCAGGAAAAGAAAAGGGAATGAAGGAAATAAAACTATTTAACATGCACAAACTCATTAACATGATAACAGAAAAAAAAAGAAAAGAAAGAAGTTACCTCAGCCTCACTGACAAGACCCAGCTTCTGAACAAGATACTTCTTGATATGTGAAACAGGCAAACTCCCGTCCCTACAACGAAATTACATCATCTAGTCAACAAAATTTATAGATAAATTAAACGAGCAAAGAACATCCCAGTGATGATATTTCTTCATAACAGCATGAACCTTTAAAAGAACGCTCTGAAATAGTTCTTGGTATTTGTTTCAAAATAAAAGTTCTTGGTATTAAACCCCCCCATAAAGCTGCTCTTAGAAATAATACAACTTCAAAGGCAAAGATTCTTCTGGATATTCATTATTAATAATTCTAAATGAAATTCTTGTGTAGAAAAAGAAAATCAGCATCTTATGTGGTGTGCAAAATTCATGTATCGAATTAAAACACTTCATGATCTTCTCTTTCACGGGACAACACCATCATTTTTTTAATTCTATGTGCCCCTATTTTGATGTGACCACCAGTGTGCTATCAGAAACTTAAACATAGCGAAGCATGCAAAACTTTAGAAAAAATTGTAGCTCCAACTGCCCATCAAAGTAACGCAGGGAAACACCCTATTTTCTGAGGCTTTCTAACATTCAGAATTTTGAGAAAAGCAAGGGCACAGGTGTCGCTGATATTTGACAAGAATATTTGATCCTGGACTTTCAATATCATTCCTTCAATCTTATATTCTTCACAGAAACTTGTAGCTCTGTAAAGAGAAAGAATGGGATGGCAATGAAAGAGCACAAGAGTCATGAATATAGTGAGATAAGAGTAGGCTTAAAAATGTATATAGTTATTTTTTCTAACATTTTTATCAAATTCAGGGCCCAGATAAATCATAATTTGCCTTTTTTATAACACAAACATAGATATGCCCTCACAATTCATGCGAGTCCTAAAGGATAATAGAATGATATATTAGCCCCTATGTTGATGGTGATGGAGTGATTTGTATTTAAAATTCGTTAATAATATGTTGAAAGATCACAGATTCCAAAATGATAGAATTATGTTGAGGCATATATTTTATATGTGATCAGTCAGAAGCCAGCTCACTTAAATCCAGTTAATCAATCTCGCAACTTCAAACAGGTAATCTCATCATATACCAAGTGTGTGTTTGGAAATGTGGTTGGTTTGAAGAGGCACCATATTGATGCCTTTTGTATTTCCAAATGCACCTCTAAAGATGGCTCTAGCTCTATAATGTGCTTAGGATTGTAAAATAAGTTCCACCAGAGTAATGTGTGATTTCCCATGACTATTTTTTTTTTATGAACAGCATAATATGTATAGTTTGCTTCTAGGCTGTGATTTAATTTTTAAATTTTTTTTTCCCTGCAGATCTAGAGCACGTATTCAATGAAACCAAAACGTGTCAATGGAAATATAAATCATACTATTATGATGGAGAACAAGAGCATATCAAGCTTACAACAGAAGATATAGGAGATTCTATGAGGGAAATCAAAGTAGCATAGAAAACGTTGGATAAGATACAATATCACTATCATGGAAAAAATATCTACAAAGCTTAGCAAACCAAAATGCAATTACCATTTCACATATAGCCAACCATGGAATTTATACAAAACTGAAGAATGGTGCTATAAAACACAGTTTAGCCAGGAGTCTATATATCAAAACTCATGATAAAAAAGGAAACTGACAAGCAAACCAACATTATGATTACTAGCCAGATAATGGGGATAATGAAACTCACTTAACCCTCAGGTAGCAAGAAGATATCTGTGGCAAGGGCGCAACTCCTTCCCTGAAATTATGCCAAAGAGAAACTATATTTAACATGTCATTATATACTTGACTTCATTCATCAATAAATCTTCAGTGTTGGTAAAGAAACAATATCTCACTGCTCATCAGAAGCAATTAATGAGAACCAGATTGGACTGAATATTCTATCACATCTACTGTTTGCATCAACAGCAGCCTGTGCTGGAATATTAAACCCCTCAAACAGAGCGGGAGCTGCTCTTTTTTGTCTCATGGCTTGCAGGCTTCTAGGTTTCACTAAACCTGAAGGTGATGAAGTCGACTTAGATTCTTCACCAATAACTTTCGATTTGTCACCATGCTCCTTAATGCTGGTTTTGAATGCTTGGGCTTCTTCCTCCTGGGCATCAAGCTTCTTTATCTGGACAATAATTTCCCGTGCGCCTGACTTATCAGACTTTTTTTTGGTTGCAGCTTCAATCAAACAATTTAAGGGTTTCCACAACTCAACTTTCTCTTTACGTGGTTTAACACTAGTTTCTGCATCTAATTTATTTGGCTTCTGTTGTTTAGATGACCCAGCAGTAGAAGAATTCTACACCAAGAAAAAATAATTACAGGAAATTACTATGCATCCAAGGAAATGCAGATCATTTTCAAAAGACCAAAAAAAGGAGGAAAAAAGTAGTGGCAAGAAAACTACAAGCTTAAACACTTCTACCTGCCTTTTAGTTTGTGCAATTTTACTTAAAGTCTCGGGAGAGCTTAAACTCTCATAGTAATCGTCTACTTTCTTAACCTGTTTCTCAACAGGAATGGGAGATTCTCGTTTTCTAGCTACAGATTTTGATCTTTTTCCTGTCAGAACAGACATGGCAGATATCTTAGGTGTGCTGACTACCAATGAAGAGAGAGATCTCTCCTTTCTTCTGCCTATCAATGGAACTGAGTGCTCAGATTCTTGGACTGGCACGGCTTCTGGAACTGCCAGCACAACTTCTGAGACTGAGGGCACAGCTTCTGTGACTGAGGAAACTGTTGCAGGTTCCCTGTCCGTTTTTCTTTTGGACGGGAAGATTTTGGCCCTTAAATCTTGCAAGCTGTGGTCTGCCCTGTGGATTAACATAATGAAAGCAAGTTAAAAACAAGCTCAAGATTCTGCAGTTGTGGTAAATCCATGTCCACTTTCTCAATTTTCGTTTGTTTTCCAAGCATCGAGTACCTTGAATTTGGACCTCTAATTTTTCTAGCATATAATAAGATTGAGGCAAATCACCGATCATAATAGTTGCAGGATGCCATATCAGAGAATCCAAAGTTATAAATCATGCATGCATCCCACATGAGCTGCAGGGCAGGGATGTTACTAAGGTATAAGCAAATTTTCAAGTGTCACAATGTGTACTGTATGGAGCATATACTTTCTGTGTGGTATAAATATCTAATAAATTGACTTGGAAATTTGATATCTTTTTTCCCAGGAACATTAATTAGTTCACTCAGGGATTGGTTCTACAATTTCAAAAGGCAGAGGAGTGTCTAGAAAATCATTTCACCTCATTTCTCATTCATGCTGACACCTTAAGACAATTTCACTCGCACTGCATGGATAATACTCGAACAGCATTTGCATCCGTCCTAGATATGTGTGACACTATAGTCCATCCATATAAAAAAGCACACATATATAATGCTTTTCCATGGCATGCGTAAGATGTATCATATGGCATAAACTGAATAATTTATAAGAAAATGAGACTATCAAATACCTGAGTTTCTCAAGAGGAGAACAGCCTAATTCAATATCACAAACTGGACAATTATCCAACTCCTCGTCAGTTATCTTCATGTATATGCATTTTCTGCAAACTATTTTAAAAAAATTAAAAAGAAGAAGAAGCAGGCATTGGATATACTCGATGAGAGATGTATGTAACATTTAGACAAGGCATCGCTTAAAACATGCTGGTTAAATGATATAAAACTAAAAAGAACTCTATTTCTTAAGGAAATACAAAATCTAAACTTTATCCATCACCCCTCAAACACAGTACTGTTTTCATTTGACAACAAGGACATGGCAATTTTGACGAACTTGAAGAGCGCAGCGACCATGCAAAAGCTCCCAACCACCCCGTGTCATAATTTTCACCTTTATGTCAACAAAAACCGAACATTTACATATATATGTATGAAAATTAACAAAATGATGACTTTATGGTTGATGAATTACTATAAAGCTTGCAGGCTGACATCATATACTTTGCTCCTACGCAAAATAAGGAAGCTAAACTTACCAATCAGATTTCAATGTTTTCCTTAATTTCAAAATAAAACTCCCAATCCATTCAGCAAAAATAGACCAAGAAAACAAAGTAAAGAAATACCAGGATCAAAAATCGCATTTCATTTACACTAATACTCTACATATCACAAAATATCCAAAACAAAATACAAGACATGCTCAACTTCAAGCAATAAAAGATGATACACGAATTACGTGAACTGACAATCAAACGCCCAGATCAAGAAAAAGAAAAACACATGGAATAACACAAGATAAACACACACACACACACACATAGATATATATATATAGAGAGAGAGAGTCACAAGTATGGAGGCACTCAGAGATAGTAGTGGCGTCTCTAAAGAGCTTGTCGCAAAGAGGACAAGTCATGCATGCCGCTATCGTCTCTTTTTGAACCTTCACCACCTGGCCTGTCATCATCTTCGCGAACACCACCACCTGCCTTTTGGCTCTCTCACTGTGACACTAGCACTCTCCTTTGTTTCACGTGCCCCACATGGTGCATGTAATCAAGACCCCACAAATCACGAAACTTCTTTATTCTTTTCCGAGAAAAGAACCACGACAATCACAAGCAAGAAACGGTCAAGAAACGGTAGGGGTTGGTGATTAACGATTTCAAAGAATAAATATTTGGCAGTGGATTTGTATTTGGTGGGCGAGAAAAAGGAATTAGAGAGAGGGGTATTACTGATAAAAACAAGAGAGTGAAGTTTTGGAGGATTTGATCAAAGGTGGGTCTTGTTCGATTTGGACAATGACAATGGCTTTGGTATGATATGATTTGTTCGAGGCTCTCAATGTTTTCGAATACATTCACAGAAACTCCTCCTCCAAAACTAATCCGTACGATTTAAATACTCTGCCTTTTTCTTTTCTTTTTTTTATAAAGAAGCAGCTAAGCTGTTTTGGCCAAACTTCAAACAAGTCCCTCAACTATATAGTAGTTTTAGATCGAGTTTCCAAATACACCTTTTGCCCTATTAAATCTTTAATTTAGTTTTAAAATTCTCAATTTACTTCCCAGCTGACTTGGTGCAGTTGTATTTGGAGTTGCAGAATGTGCCTTGTAGCCCGGTTTGCTGATAGATTCTGCTTAAATATTTAAGATAAATATATTTAATTAAAAAAACTCATGTTAATTTGAATTAACTTTATGTTATTGAAATAACTTCATAGAAATCAAATCAATATTAAAAGAAATAATTAAATAAAAAATACATTTTTTTAACTCAAATAAACTAAAGTCAACTTGTCAAATTTACGATACACTTAATAAAATTAGGATAACTTTATTTTAAAAGAAAACAAAAAAATTATAAAACCTAATTTAAATTAATTATATATTAAAAATAAAACTAATTTAAAAAATATTGATTGATTTAAAAAAAATTAAGCAAAGAATGCTTTACTATTAATTACCATTATTATTATTATTAATAATTAGTCGGTGAACCGCAGTAACAAACACGGAACACCAGGCGCAGTCGATATATATATATATATATATGCACGCGCGCGTAGAGTTGTGTAGGGTGCTTGTGTTTTTCAAGCCTTTTGGTTTCACCGTTTGGTTGCAGCCTGCAGGTGGTTGGTGCTGCTGCTCCGCGCGGCGCTATGGCCTGTGTATATATCGTGTAGTTTTTTTCCGGTGCAAATATTGTGTGGTATCAGCAAGGGGTTAACTATCCAGCCAAGAGGAAGCGTCTGCAGTATTGGTTCCGGGCACATGTATCTCACGTGAGTGTTGTGGTCAAAATTCAAAGCTGTATATGATATAATGGAGGAAATGCCCAGATTTTAAAATGACGAGTCCGATGACAATGACAGACCATCTTGTTATTGGATTCGAAAGTGCTGGTGTGGGCTTTCACCTGTGGAACTGGCGTACGTGCATGGTCGATATGACTGTGATTGTGAGTGATTACGGTACGTGAAATCTTCTTTTTTTAAACAGATTGTACTGTTTATGGATTAAGATTAGAGTGCTCACAAGATTTTGTATTTTCTTAGCAAAAACCAGCTTGTTCGCTACTAATCAACAGTCCGCCGCTGAGATGACGAGAAATCCACATTGGTTCTATGCGCCAAGTGGCCACTAATTGTTTTCCTTTTCATATTTAGAAAATGTATGTCGAATCAACATTGGATTTCTGTTGCACAAATAAACAAACAAGGATGATGATTATCGAAATGGTCACCACAGATTGAGATGCTCGGTCCAACAATGGTGGTGGGCTCATTGTCATTGAGCTAGCTAGCGAGCTACCTGTGAACTGATTTTCATCCGGCCGGTGCCTGTAACTTCTCTATGTCATTTCTATCTCCTCTGGCAAGGTGGCTTCACAGGGTGGCATTTGGCAAAGCAATGACCCTATTTTGATGCTCCAACTTTCCAGATCATAACAAGGCTCTGTGGGTGTCAAATTGATATTTTGATCAGCTCAGCTTGCAGCGCTACTGTTGCCTTAAGAACCATGAAATCGATCGATGCCACTTTCTGGACAAGCTCGTTGTGGGATTTTGATGCACCTTGATATGCTAGAGGAACTGATCACGGAAGCGGTGTTTCACTTCTTATGTTCTTCCCTCGTCTGTATTTCTGGCGCATGGGCCATGCACAAGTAGGTGCCGGGTGTTGCAATGGGATTCGTTTTATGACTCTTGATTCATTCTGTCCAGTAACCAAATAGAGAGCCTGCGCTCGCAATATATATCGGTAAATATCAAAAAATGTATATATTGAGGAAATTACAGTGAAAAAAATCTAAAAAAATACGATGATATATTATTTTTATAGACAAAATTACTGATGGACTTAAATCCATCAATTGAATCCTTATGTAATATTTAATTTATGATTTTAAACTCAATTTTAAAGTGTCAATTTTTATTGCATATTTTTGTAGTATGTGTATTTTGTTCAGGTGTTTACTTGCTTTGTAGCTTTTTTATAGAATTATATTAATGTATGATTTGTACATGTTATAGTTTGTTTGAGATTTTTTATAAAATTTTATTTGATTGTAAACTAATGAGATTTAATTTGAATTCGCAACTTAAGTGTTTTCTAATGAAATAAATAATGACTTAGGTATTTTCCGATGAAATAAATAATGACTTGGGTATTTTTCGATGAAATAAATTTGAGATTTTAAAAGTCTAGATCGGAATATAAGTGTTTGTTTTTATTTGCTGGTTGATGAGTTTAAACAATTATTGTCAAGGTAATGATTTTTCTATATATATAGAATGGTTTCTAGTTGAAGTAGGCATGGATAATTAACATGTTATATTGTATTAAAAATAATAAGACCTTCATGTTAACAAATAATTAAGAGGTAAAATGTGCAAAATTAATCAAATTTGAGCTCTATAACTTTTCTTATCAACATCACTCGAATTTGAGCTCTATATTTGACAACGAATCTTGAATGCATCGAAGCTTGGCTTCACGCTACTCATTTGCATTTAAATTAAACACTAAACAAAGTTATAATCACAATAATAATAATAATAAAAAAAAAAAAAACAGTATGAGCCATCATTGCAGCTAAAACAAGCCCCTGCACCATGTAGGTGGACTAGTTAATTAGAACAGTAATATAAATTATTTTTTAAAACATATTAAAAAAATATTTTTATTTTTATAAATAAATGATTTTAATACCAGTATATTAAAAAACAGAATGATTTAAAAAATAAAATTACATGAATGAATGGTTACACTGCTGCCATAAACTAACCAACTGTGCCAAACCCCAACCGCCGTCATCTCATTTCCACACTGATGTGCCGCAATGTATACTCTATAATGCTTCATGTCAATCATATAAAAATATCAAGTCATGTAGTACAGATTTGTAATGTTATGGCAATGATTACATCTTAATAAGTAAAATACTGGTATATATTTTAAAAATTAAGATTCACTATCATGGGCAAAAAAATATTTAAAATCTAAAAAATCTGCATGCTGTTTTACAATTTCCGCTTCGGATGCCCCATGATCAAGGATTTGACAAATTATAAGAATTCGCCATGGTCTGCGGGCTGAACTGCTTTACCAAATCTCGGTCTCAACAGAGATGTATATGGAAGTGAAGAGGGAGGGAGGGAGAAGCCGACCCTCTGAATAGAATCTCAAGATATTTCCAAAGAGAACATGGAACCCTTCAAGATCCAACCAAACCCTTGTGGCGAGCATATGTCATTAGAACTATGAACAAAGATGCACAGAATACACCTGTGACAATTACCACCTGGGCAATACAAGAAAAAAAGAGAGCATGATTCACCAAATAAAAGCAATTTATAATCAGGAGATAAATTCACCAGCAAAAGTATTTTGCCTACCCATTTAAACATGTAGCCATGATTTTCATTCCATGTATATGGGATGTTCATGCCAAATATTCCAGCCACCAATGAATATATGGATAAACAAACAGTCCCTGAACTCAGAAAGAGCTCTAACTGCAGCAAAAAGTAAAAAGACTCAACATGAATAGCAGATCAAAACACATAAACAATTCATATGTGTGTTGCGTGTGCTTGCTTGTGAGTGAATGGGTCCCAATACAATTCACAAAGAGGAAATCGTAAGCACCTGAATCAGCTGATTTCGATGATTGTCAAGCTGCAGAAAAAGGATGCATGAATTTAATGTAAGAAAACATGCATAAACAAGAAAACAAACTTTAGTGTTCAATTCAACAATGCCTACCTGAATATTAATGTAATCCTCTGTGTCATCAATGTACTCTCGCAACTGCATATTTCAAAATGCAATTTCAAAGGATGGAGGTAGCGTTGTAATTCTTACTATAATGTGTGCCTTTAGTAGTGAAACAGGGAAAGTAAATGAAAAGCACATACCGTTGTCAATTTGTTCAATGTGCTATCAATTTGCATAAAGTAAGCCTGCAAAAATTAACTCATTTTCAAGAATAGGCCCTTTGTCCCAATTAAAATTAAAATAAGCATCTAAAATGAAAGGCAAAACACGTTAGAACTCTACCTCTAATAACATTTCAAGCTCCTCAACATCATTCTCGTCTCCACGAATTGTTGCCACACTTGCTCTACTAGCTCTAGAGATTTTTGAACCTATTGTTGGGGAAGCAGGAAACCAATTTGCACCACCAGAGACACTTATTGGTGAAGATGCGCCAGCCAGCTTTCTTGATAGGTAAAGGTCAGCCATATCATCATCATCATCCAGTAACTGCTCTAGTTCATCTCGCACCTGGAATAAATGGATGAGAATATCATTACCTATCAAATTTGCAATTTAAGGGGACAGTTAGACATGTTATTTTTTTTTTGTTAATGTTAGGCCAGGAAAGTTTTTTCCCTGTCCCTTCAGAAAAAATCACAAACTAAGACCTAACTTATTAGTTATGTAGCAGGTTTCTTGGGCCAAAAACCTCCCAGGTGGATGTTGATTTACATAATCCCTGAATAAGCGACATCATTAGCTACGTGTGCTTCTTGCAAAGAACCATACACTGTATATGAATCAGTTGAAAATGCTATTATCCAAAAATGCAAGTTGGCGTGTATCTGCTAAACTGTCAGTCAACATTTTCTGAGACCGAAGACCGGATCCAGTACAATTGGCCTAGAAGGTTGCAACATCAGAGGACACTGAGTCTTTCTTGAGTATTATGGTCTAATGCAACTCAAGGTCCTATTCTCATCAATCACATTCATATATTTCAATCTCCTGAACATATAATCAAATGACTAAAGATGCTAGAATGTTAAGTATTTTATACTGAAATATTTTGCAAACACCACCAACGATATACACCTACCTTTTGTACCCGAGCAGTCAGCCTTGTCATTGCACTCTTCAATTTACGAACTCTATCCAAATTTCGGCTACTAATCTGCCCATTTATAAAGGGGAAAGGAGAGAGTCGAAATAGTGACAAACAATGCATGCAGGCTTCTGAAAATAAGTAATATTAACTTTATCCAGCCTAAATTTTGCCTTGCAGGAAGAAAGAAAAACCTCAAGAGCAATGGAATTAAAACATGCAGAGTTCTGTTTATATGGTAATTTATTGAGTTAAAATTGTTGAATGCACAGTACATGCAAATAATTACAAAATAAGTTTTAAACTGGAAGGGGCACATAAAAGATAACACCACTAACAGTGATAAACAGAATTCCAACTACTGGAAGCTCAAAATCAACTCAATGAAAACAACACCAAGAAAATGGAAAAAATAAAAAAGATAAGATGCCACCATAAAGAGAACAAAGCAAATATCCGCCATCTCTATATCACCATGCGTTGGAATCCTCTAAAACCTTGTCAGCCCTTAATTTGTTTGGGGGGGTGTATGTCAAAATTTTAAACGGCCAGCTTTATAAAAAGGATAAAAGGAGCAAAATCATTGATAGTAGCACTTGGAAAAATAAATGAAACTCAACCAAACATTTTAACAAAAATAAATAGTAAAACTCACCAACTTAACTAAATAAAACACCCACACTAAATTCAGGAAGAAGATCAATCTTCCAATACAGTTCCTAAGGGCTCCGCCTACGAGCACAAGCACAAATCTATGAAAATCTTCCAACCAGATCAAACACGCATCACACAATGCTATTGCATTCCTACTAGGTGTCAAGAACAGTTAACAGCAAATATGCCACTCTAAAATAATCAAAATGGAGGGAAAACCAATAGAGCATTTAAAAAAAAGAGATATGGCACCATTGAAAACAGATGGTGTTAACCAGTAAACACACAATCGTGCAATAGTCACCATCGTTACCTATCTCCCAAACAATATTTTTTTTGTGATTTTACGTTATCTGTTGCAAGTTTTTTATCCACTTCTTTAACCAAGGTGTGGCAGGCATATTTCCCTCTCTAAGGAAAAATAATCACCAGAAGAAAAAGGAGGAGATTATTAAATAATATAAGAATACTAATTACAGGGGAACAAACACTTACTTTGGAGGTAAGCTCATCTAAAGCAGGATAAGCATCAGTCTCCAGCTCTGTGGTGCGTGCAGCTAGAAAACTACAAATGGCTTCGAGGGCTACCTCCAAGGCACGGAATTCAAATGGAGACTCTGTATTGTACAACCCAGATCACTCAGCAAGCAAGAATTTTCTAGATGAGCCAACCATGATGCAAGGAAAACATATTTGCAGTACCAGCAGGAAAAAAAACTCTACTCTTAATTATCAATTCAAGAATGAATACATCAATGTGGCATACCATCTTCTTCGCCAGCTTCAACATCCTGATGTCCACCAGGGTATTCTTTCCCATCTCCTTGACCTTGACGAAATACACTTGAAGGAGGCAATCGCCTTTGAAGTTCCTCGACAACAGGAATAACATTTTCATCCAAAGGGTCTCGAAGCAGTACCTATTCAATTTTTAAAACGAAATATTCAAAGCTATAAGCATGATTTCTTTGAAACCTTTTTTTTCCAGAGGAGGGGGATTGGGGATTATCAATTCAAATTCAATTGATCACTGCCAAAGAACAATATTTTCTAAGCCCAAAAACTCAAGCATTCAGCTATCAAAAATTTTAATCCCAAAATCTCATTTTTATAAATAAAAAAGGCATTAAAAAAAAAAAAAAACAGAAGCCACGAACCTCCTCAGAAGTAATTATTGCCTTGATATGCTGCAACCATTAAAAACAAGCAAATTAGCGCAAAGCTGAAGAAGAAGAAGAAATATCTAGGAAAAGGAATCAAAATATGAAAAAGAAAGAAACCTCCAAGTTCAAAACGATGGCCCCCTCACGACCGAGAATGGTGGAGGGGTAAGACAAGAGAGGGTCTAAAATTCGGAGATCGCGGGCGTGAATCTGAACTCGATTCATGATAGCGTGCTTGTCCGCATCGAGAATGGTTCCTTGCCCGGTAGCGTCGACGAGAATCCAACTTCTGGGAGGCTGCGTCTTCTTCTTGACGACAGTCACCGCCAGAGGGTCCGCCGGCACCACGTACCCGTCCCTCGCCATCTCTCATTACCGTATCACATCTCCTCCTCCAGCTATTATTTTTACGCCCGTGTCTTCTCTTACTAATTACTATAATTCTACAACCTCACCCACCCACCCCGGAAGTTTGCGTTTGTATTTATTTTACTCTATTTATTTAATATACAGAAAATAAAAATATAAATTGAGGGGTTTGATTTGGGTGAGGGTGAAGGCAGGGAAGGGGTGATTGACGGTTGCGTTAGTATCAAAATATATGAGATGATCGAGCGATCAATCGATCAAGAAGATGAAGGACGTGAGACTGAGGATGGTTTATTTAATTTATATATGCTACGGGTGTTTGTTTAAATATTATTATTAATTTAGGTATATGTACCAGGTGACTATCTTAATTAATTAATTAATTTTATAAACTCTAAAATTAATATAATTTAATATTAAAGCCATCACTCACCACTGTGACAGATGGATGTTAGCAAACACGTGATTGACGGTTAGTTGCTTCCCAGTTGAAACATAAAATATAATTTTTTAATAAAATCATATTCTCCTTTTTCTAATTGATGACATGGACGTGTTTTATATTTTAAAGGATTATTTTTTATTTTAAAATGTATTAAAATATTTTGATATGATGACAGTGATGATTAAATTAAGGTAAAACAGACATAATAACGATGAAAATCCCAATAATTTTTCCCCATGGCATAAAATCTGACCTGTTGAAGGTTCGATTCTTACCTCATCCAGAGGGTGCGAAAGTGGGTGGGGTCCACCCGGTCCGACAACCCGTCTTCCGGTTTATTTTCATTTTTTAGTTTGTGGAATTGGAATTTTATCTCTTATATGGATTTTTATTTTATGATTTATAAAGAATTTTTATAATTTATTCTGCATGAATATAAAGTTTATCTTATGGTTTTATAATTTATAGAGGTAGTAGTTTTAGCTTAAACGAGCTAACTTTCCTGCACGATATTTTAATTTTTTTCATGTAGAAAACTAATTGATTTTATGCATATTGTAATTGATTATTCTAATATAATAAAATTATAATTGATAAAATATATTATAAATGGTTTTTTTTCCGCCTAAATATAATTGAATGTTACTAATGTTAAATGTTTTTTTTATATTATTTAACTAGTTGATTATACAATTGAAATTGTAAAAATTCTGTTAAAATAAGTAATGTGCTCCGTGTAACATACTAATTGAGTGGTCTTTATATTTTGTTTGTTTCATGAATTATTTCATTAGCAAATAATAAAATTACAATCGATAAATGTTATCACAGACGAGTGATTTGTTTTACACAGCAAACAATTTGATTGATAATTTTATTTTAACTACCTTGGTAATAATTTTATTGGTAGATAGCAAAAACGCAATTAATCAAATTGACTATGGAAATATATTATTTGTTGCTTACAGCATACTAATTGTGTGTTGGATACGTTTTAAATATTTGACAAATAGCAAAAATACAACTGCTAAAATTTATCAAAGATTATTTTTTTTGTTTTTTTTTTCATATTATTATATTAAAAGTATTTTATAATACTAAGATTAAATTAATTTAATATTTATAAAGAAAAGTCAATTTATATGTATATATAACCGGAATACGCTGCGACGTACTTTCCCCTCTGGTTTTTTCATGAATATCAGTAGAGTCGGGGTTCTCTTGGTAATTAGCTCATATTTTGTTATTTTTTTCAAATTAACTGTTGGCGCGTCGTACGGACGCGCCCATAACGTTCCCCACTAACACGTCTTTGAGTGGGTGCGTGCGACTTTTTCCTGCCGTCAAAAATTCACTTCCGTCATGTCAGGAGAGGCACTGATAGGTCCTCTCTCTTTTGTCGCAGTGTATTCCGGTCATATATGTTCGGGTAAGCGGTGGCAGACGATTTTGTGTCGGTTGTCGGTTTTCTCTCTCTTGCTGCAGCAAAGTAAATTGACCGAAAATATAATAAAAATGACCGCCACACCCCTATAGACAATTCTTAGATTTTATCTTATTGTGGGGTATATAAGTATTTGGCCATTTAAAATACAATGTGCAATGACCATACTGACCCCGTTGTAAACTGTGTATTTCTATCTTATATGGAGATAATTTTGTATTTATCCATTTTAAAAAATACAATAAACTTAATGTCCCCGACGGATCTTGTACTGTTTTGTCTTATTCATAGGTATTATGTTTATTTTATTATGCACAAGAATGCAAAAAAATAAAAAATACACTCGGACGTAAGGCAAAAAACACAATAAACAAAGGAGCAAAATAGTAATTTTACAATTTCAATTCACAATGCCTCTAAATCTAGATGAACAATAGAAATTCATTGTTCATTATTGTATTGTTTCAATGGTCGATCTCTTTTAGTGTTTTTTAGTAATTGTCTTAATTAATTGGAAAAAAAAAACCTGGGTTGGGAAAGCAGTTACCACCCACCAATAAATATAAAACACATTAACTATAAAATAAAAGGTGTGCCTGTGTTTAATGTGAACACAAACTTAGATTACTATTTATTGCGACAGTAAAATTAACATTTTACCCCCGAGACCGAAAAAATTTAGCTCCTGGTACCAGAGATATTTTTTGAATTTTCCATGGGACACGGGAGGTATTTCCAGTTTTGTTGCACAGTGAAACGACGCAAATAGCCCCCTAAAATGATTTTTGATTTGTTTATGGTTCCTTTAATTTTTTCGATAAGGATGTTTAGATTTTCTTAATCTAGTCCTCCAATTAAAATTGGTCATATATACAAAATTTCAATTCAGTCCCTCTTCTTCTAATTTTTAATAAAACGACAGCAATTATCATTATTTATTTTTGGTCCTCCAATTGTTTTTTGTTTCAATTTTATCCTTCAATTGGAATTAATTTTGTATATGTTAATTTTCATTATGGTCCTTATTCTTTTAATTCTTTTTATTTGATATTAATTTTTTTTTTAATTTTTGGATAATTTTTATTTTTATTGATATTTATGCATCTTTACTTTTAGTTTTTGTCTTTTTCTTTTTTTTTAGGTTTTATTTTTAATCGGTTCAATTCTGAAATAATTTGTGTTGATAATTATTTTAAAATTAATGATAATGATAATTTTAGGGTTTTTTTTTCATTATGTAAATAGATCCCCCCCTTTTTTTGTTTTCTGTTATTTTTATTTGTTTTTTGAATTAGATAATTTTTATGATTTTGCTATTTACGCAATGATAATGATAATTTTAGTGATTATTTTTTAATTATTTTTTATAAATTTTTTTTTATTTTTCAGGACAATTTAATTATTCTAATTGTTCTGATAGTAATGTTGATAATAATTTTAACTATTATAGTAATTATTTTAGAATTAATATTGCTCTTTTTTTTTTCTTTTTTCTTTTATTTTCTGCTGTTTTTATTTATTCTCTAGTTTAGATGATTTTTATTATTTTACTAGTTACGCAATGATAATGATAATTTTAGCAGTTGGTTTTTTATTGTTTTTTTATTGTTTTTTTATTGTTTTTTTTAATGATTTTTAAGGGGAATTTAATTATTTAAATTGTTTTGACGGTAATGTTGATAATAATTTTTTTATTTTTTATTATTTTTATCTGATTTTCGGATAAGATGATTTTATAATTTTTATTGATTGTGCAATAATAATGATAATTTGAGTTATTATTTTTTTTTGTTTTTTAACAAAATATTTATTTTTTTAAATTATTTGGGTCAATTTAATTATTTTAACTATTTTGACTGTAATGTTGATTACAATTTTATCTGTTATAGTAATGATGATGACAGTAACGTAGGGATAAATTTTTATTATATATTTTTCTTCTTTTTGAAGATAGAAAATCTCCTATTTTTTTTTTATTAATGCAGATTCTTCCACATTTTATAGTTTGTTTGTTTTATTTAATTTAAATTGAATTATAAAATGAACTAATCTTAATATAATGTATTCAATAATTCAGATATCTTATTGTTTTTTTATGATAATGATAATTTTATACTGGTTATTTCATTGAAACCTGCAAAACAAAAAAATTTATATCCATTTAAAATTTATATATTTTATAGAAAACTTATATTTCACAAAACTTTTACACAAATTTATTATTTTATCTAAATTTATGTTATAATAAAAAAATTATACATAATTAATATTTTTTTATATTAAAAAATATATATTTCCGTCCGCGCCGAGGCATGGCTGGCTACCATATAAGAAATCTTGGGTGCTGAAATTTTCAAACACTGTTATCGGTTTTGAACAAAAAAGTGGGGGACCCAGAAAAAGTGCATGTAACATAGGAAGAAAACAGGATGACAAAATGTAAAACGAATCCCATTTGGCAAAATCTTTAAAACCTATCGAACATCCACTGAAACTCGATGAATGTAAGTAGCTCTGCTTGGAAAGCACAAACAAATAATATTCATCGTACCCGATACAAGGTGCTTCTATTTCTAAATAGAAATAAAAACCAGTCGACTCAGAATATTTATGCACAGAAACCTCTCAACCCGTAATGTAGTGTAGTGGAAGAAACAGAAACGTGAGAAAAACTGCACGTTGTTAAACCCTCACGGACAGGGCCTGCAAATGATCCATAAAATCTTGCAAGCTCAAATCATCAGTTAGTATGATTTCTGACCCATCTATGTATGTTGAATTCTGAGTCACGGATGGATTTAACTTGGCTAAAAGAAACCTAGCTTGGCTACTGTGTTGATCGCACTTTATTAGCTTGGGTGCTGGAACTCGTTCCATCACCAATTGCTGTGCATCAAGTTCAGGAGCTTCCAAAAGCTTTCTCAGATTCTCATGGTTTGGATCTTTGTGGTAGCCAAGCTTTCTCCAATGAGCAATCTTGGACCCATAATGGATCACCACATTAAAGTAGGAATCAAATAGCAAAATAACATCAGCAGAGATGGAGCGAACATCTAGGAGCACAGGAACAGGAGGCCCGTCAAAAGAATACTGAAAGAGTGTAGGTTGTATCATGATAAGGGAACCCACTACCCCTTCACGGTTCAGCATCAGTTGGAAGAATGCAGTTTCATCAGGGGTACAGTTGAAAACATCGATGAACTGGGACCTCCTCAAGTAATACATGAACTGGGGGTAAAGAGAAAAGTTTGATGACAAGCGGAAGGAGGATGGATCTTCCTGGATATAGTCTCCAAACTTGGAAGCGAAGGAAATAAGGCTGTCATCCATCCATCTTACAACATCTCGAGCAAAAAATCTCTCTGCTCGGTAAATGGCTAGCCTGGCCATTACCGAAGCTGCTGTTTCCTGATCAAAACCAGCAGTGATTTCTGGTGACTTGTTTTCAGCCCATCTCCTTGCAGCAGTCATAACCCTTTTCCGGACTCCCAAGTTCCCATGCCTGTAGCGTGTTATAAACTGTACTAAAAATGCAGAGCCAGGTTCAGCCCTCTGTTCATCACATACTTCAAAGAAAAAAGCTATGCATGTTCTATTAGTTAGTGTACCAAGCTTCCACTTATAGGTGCCACCCTCCCCAGTCTCACGGTCACTGACTATGCTGTTCTTTTTCCGAAGAGAAACACATGGTCCAAGCGCTCCACAGATTCTTACATCCTTCGTTGTCACCACTTCAATTGTTGCATCAAAATACATCTTCAAATGCCCATCTTCATCACGACTAAAAATTTGCCGCAAGCACTTTCTGAATTGAACAGACTCAAACAACTCCCCTAACATCATGAACCCGCCAGAGCTCTCAACAGGGCCTTTGAATTCTGCTGCACCTACTTGATCAGGAGAACAAGCAAAAAGATCTAGGACAACAGATGCATCAGATAATCTCTTTGAAAGCTGGTTGTAGAAGCTACATGATTTTGTATAGTTTGGTGCATGACCATTAATGAGGTCTCCATGAGTTCTGATGGCATCGCTAAGATCTGAGCCCACAACAATCCCTGGCCCCAAAGTTGCAGGTCCAGATGTGAAAATCATGATCCGGGCGCCTGTATTCACCGAGCATCCTTCAAGAAGTCCAACTGCAACTGATATTGCAGCTCCAGTGCACCTTTGAGGGCGATGTCCTGGCATGACTACAGCTAAAGAACAGATTTCTTCAATTGCAGTGGTGAAATTGAACTCACATTCAGATACAGGTAGCAAAAATCCCAGCTTTTGGATAACTGGTGTCTTCCCAAGTTGCTGCTGCCCCCACTTGGTGCTGTTTATACCCAGAAATTGTTGGGTCTGCAGGTTTAAAGGCGCAAGAAAAACACTGATTTTAAGTAAACACATAAATTTTTTATTTTACCAGACACGCAAATCAAAAGGTTTTTTGATGATTTGTGGTGTGGATGCAAAACAATGATAGTCCTTCACTTATCTGGTATATCTAGGGAAAAATGGTCAGTATGGATCAAGCTAGAGGTGAAGTGAACGAACAGTGCTAGAGACAAGTATGGATCAAGCAGTATGATCAAATCCCATTCGGCTTTCAAGCAATGCAAGCATGTCCCTGAAAAGCATAAAGCTTGAGCCATCTAATTAAAAAATAAAACCTCCAGCACAAGGGA
Source organism: Salix dunnii (assembly GCA_015731905.1). Lineage (NCBI taxonomy): Eukaryota > Viridiplantae > Streptophyta > Magnoliopsida > Malpighiales > Salicaceae > Salix > Salix dunnii. The sequence continues at coordinate 10,286,270 of CM027666.1, read as the reverse complement.
CTACACAAATCACAAAAGCAAACTGCTACTTAGATTGGCTTTCCCAATCAGAAATTTTTACCAGTCATTTCAGAAAACAGTAATCCTATTGTGATAAAAGAAAATTAAGTCCTTCCCACTCAATTCACACTTAATTAAAATTATTACTGTTGAAGCATTCAATAAATATGCACATGACCCACTCAAACATACAATTGCACATGGAAACTAATGTCTAAGCTTCAAAAGATTAGAATCAACAATTTAATAAACACTCAAATAACTCTACAATTGGATGTTTAATCCAAGTACCTGCTCTGACGAAACCTCACGTCCTCCATGAAACACAACAACCCTAGAGCAGTCAGAAAACCCCAAATCATAAACCCTGACCATTGCATCAAAAGTAATTAACCCAACCAAGGCATTCTCCGGCAACTGCTCAACAACCAACAACAACTCGTTCTTCACTGCCCTCAATTCCTCCTCGACCATACAAGCATCCACAACAAACACAAACGCCGGGACAGGTCCCACAAATCCCTTGACCTCCCCACCAGCACCAGCACCACCATTGTTCCTTGGTGTCCCGACAGACATAGACGACAACGACATATTAGACGAGGAAAACCCATTAGACCAACCGTAACCCAAATGCAAATTGGACCCAAATTTAGAATCAACCTTGTCAATTTTGTATTCTACAGCATTGTAAGTAGGAAAAAGTTCAGCAGGAAGATTGGTTTCGCCGATACCTGAATAAGAAATAGGAAAACGATTCCTGTTGTAGCAGAAAGGACAATCCCAAATGCGAGACTGATAATCTACACGAGCATAAGGGTTCAAAACAGCAGCACAGTGAGTGCAGATTTGAGGGTCATAAGGTAGAATCGGAAGATCAGTTGATTGCATCAGTGGAGTGCACATGATGCTGAGTGGTATTACAAGGGAAGAAACTTCGTTCTTGGTAGTTGGCCATGCGTTCCACGACCAACGTAGGCCCTCGATCGCCTCTAATTCTACGAAGTCCATTCTGGGATGGACAGATTTCAATATGTGGGGTTTTTTACGGTGATTTCATGGGATGTTGTGTTTTACGAGGTAAAGAGGTTTTTTGTTTTTCAAATGTCTGTAAATGTAGGATGGAAGAGAATCTCGGGATGTCGTGTCATGGAAGTAATGTCGTGTCATGGAAGTAATGTCGTGTTTGGTTGCTGGGAAAGTCCGGCAAGGAAATGCAAAATAATCGCATGGTCTGGTCGGAAATGTTTTTGAGCTCGAATTAGCAAGTTTTAATGTTCTGGTGCATGATCTTTTAAAAAAAATATTTATTATTTAAAAGCATATTAATATTAATATAATTTTTAATTTTTAATTTTTAATTTTAGCATCATTATAATAAATAATTTAAAAACAATAATCTGATTTTTTTTATATTAGATGTAAATTCAAAACATATATAAATATGATTTTAAGCACAAAAATATACAACAAAAAGAAAATATCAATGCAGTTTTGAGCTTTTGAATTTATTAAGGTTTAAATAGCTAGAAAATTGATCTCCAAAAAAACTTATAAATTAAACTCTCCCTTTTTCTATCTTTTTATCAGAGTTTTAATTTAAGTGTAATTAATTTTTAATTTTAAGAGACTTGTCAAATAAATAAATATGTGTATTTACTCTTTTTATATATATATATATATTCGAATATTAAGGTTATTATTTTCATGAAATAAATTATGAGTTATTTAAAATCAAGGCTGAAATTTATTTATTTATTTTACTATTTTTGAATTGTTTGATGTTTCTATTTCTATTTGGGCCTTTCACACAGGAAAAAACAAATGTAATCATTAAACGAGATGGCTTGGATCTCTTAAACCTCTGGGCCTATAGTGAAGGAAGGATTCCGAGGAGCATCCCAAATAAATTCAGCCCAAAAATCCTCCAGCCCAATTGACAAGGTATTTTCTTTCACATCCATTCTTTTAGTTACAAGAAGCATTTAAAAAAAATCAATTTATAAAAATATGTAAATATAGAATTATTTTTTTTCTTATAATTATATATATATATATATATATATATTTATTTTAATATTTAATTTAAAATACAGCCACATATTTCAACAGTGTATTGCAGATTTTGAGGTTCATTGTACTCCTCGCAGATATATAGGAGGCAGCATCATGTGAAAATGTTACAGGATATCTTGTCTTCTAATGTCACTAGGTTTAAAATTTGAGGAACAGCTTGAACAAGAAGCCAGATCCAGAAAAAAATAATAATATTTAATTTCGCTTAAAACGCGTGCAAATAGAGAGAGAAAGTTATAGAATGATAGATGTAAATCAATATGTTAATGATCCTATAAAGTTCATTTATAATTATAAAATAACACCTAAACGAATAATAAAGATTAAGAGGTTTATTCCTCCGTGGTCTCAAATTCAAATGGTGTGGTTGCTGATATAATGATCACTGGAATGTTAAGAAATCATCTCATCTAAAAATTTAAACTGATAGGTGAAACGCTAAAATATGATTTATATTATTTTCTAACACCCCCTTAAGTGAAAGCTCTTTGAACTTTAAACTTGCATAAACCCACATTACCTTATACTTGATTTTTATCAAATAAAATGAAGGTGGTGAGATTCGAACTCGTGACCGCTGGTTCAACAAGACTTTGATACCATATTAAGAAACTATCTCACTTAAAAATTTAAACTGATAGATGAGGGCCCAAAATATGATGAAATTAATCGAGGTGCATAAAAATTAACCTGGATATCATATTGATAAAAAAACACATATTTTCTTATCCTTAACTAATGAACATATAGTATAAACTAATGGTCATAATTGATAGTCCCATCAACATGCACATGGTCGTGTTCCCTACCCCTCACTCGGGTCATGATTTTTTAAAGCAACTGATCCCCTGCTCTCCAAAATAATATATAATTAATGCAAATATTTATGGATAAATAAGGGCATATATAGCTAGGTGAGATGAGGAATCTATTCTATGAAAAAGAGAGAGTAGAATTTACGAGATTGAAGGAATAAAACACTAAAAAACAATTACAGCCAAGAACAGCAACAAACAACAGAGAAATAGGTAAATTATTAAGCAAGCCATTGGTAATAGAAACGAGGCAGACAACAGGGGGTTAACGTTAAGTTTTTGCTTCTTGTCCATTACAAATGTCTAGATCTTTGATATCTATATACGATCAAACGAAAATACAGGCACAAAAAATAAAAAAAGTACTGGCAGATCCAGGAAACACCACTACGGCTCCACCCACGTTGCACAAGTATGCCTTGTCTTCTTCATGGATACAGGGCTGAAAAGAGGGAATTCAGCAGGCAAGCTAAATACATCGAGCTCAGGTTCTGCTCTTGCATTTCTCCATAGCTCTTGGTGCTGAAACTTGGACGTAGAGTTTAGGTTAGTCGTATTCCATCTCATTAATTCAGTGAATTCACAAATTTAATTACTTTCAGAGAAATGTTATAAATGGTTATGATGAGATGATTGATTAGATGCGTACCAAGTCCAATGGCTTCGGATCCTTTCATGATGCGCAGGCGCTTGCATGAATTAACAAACATCCTGCATAAGATCAACGTACGTAGCCATGTAAATGATAAAGTTCCAAACTCATTCTTGTTTCTTAATTTCCAGGATATATATTTAATATTAACCATTAATATTCTTGTTTTTGCTCCATATGATGACCTAGGAACCCCTAAAACCTGTGTGCGTTACGCCTAACTCGGACAATATATCACCACTGTGCTATTTTTTTTTATATCAGGGGTATATTCTTAACAAGTTTCATGACTGAACAATCATTTTCAAAAATCAAATCAAGGAAAAAAAACAGTCAACTCGATATGTTTAGTCGGTCATATATTTATATAAGAATTAAAAAATACAAGTGATAAAATTCAAATAAGAGATACTTTACTATTACAGAAACAAGCTACAAGGACGCTTTTTTTCATTATTTGATGGGTTTTTTTTACATGCTTTAGAGCTTTTTAGGACATGAAGAACTTACTCCCATGGAACATCACCCACGAGCATCCAATCGCCATCCTTGTCTTCGTAGGATGGCACATACTCGGAACTGTTAAGTAGATCCATCAACTTGCTCTCATTCATAAAGTCTATCATTCCCTGGGCTCCATAATTACCTTCAAAAAGTACGATGATTATTGGGTCTGTATTATAAATTAGATCTATTCAAAAAAGTTAACTTATCATGATAGACATAGCCAGTATATATATGTATATATAATCACACTCACCCATGGTGAAGGAACTGAACATTTTGGCCAAGGCATCAGATAATTCTTGGTAGCTTTTGTACATCTTCAAGTCCACCTTGCGAAGATAGGGTGCACCATCCATGCAGACCTTCACAAATGCTGCACTGCTGCCGCCAGTGCTTGCCTTCTCACCTTCCTCACCGGCGTTCTTCTGAGACATAACGTTCTTCCTGTAAGATCGAACTGGTGGCCAACCTACAACTTGTGCCCTGAAATACAATATCACCCATGTTAATTAATATTACACCCTCTTATTTCCAAAAAAAAAAACAGAGAAATAAAATAACTAACTAGTACTAGTGCACATAAAAAGAAAAATCCCTTTAAGGATTAGAAAAAAGAAGAGGAAGATTTTTTATGTATAGCTTTTTTCAAAAGTTTTAAAATAACAAAGGAAAGAAAGAGGGTTAATTTATGGCTTGTGAGAAAAACGACAGCAACAATACAACTTCTATCATGTAATTGTTCTCCAACAATCTTACACACACACACACACACACGATTGAAGCAGGAAAGAAAAGAATGAAAGAAAAAACAGACGAAGAAGAAGAAGAAGAGAAGAATCATAAAAAGAAAAACTTACTTGGCTGGTGGCTTAGCAGGGTCCTTGATGGTAACAGCAGGAAGGTGATTCTTGTCCTTTGAATTGATATTCTTGATATTCTCATTCAGATCCATGACACCTTCTTTAGCCTGAAGATTAAGCTTCAAGTCAACAGTCTCGGCAAACCCTCTTTTCCCAGAAGCCTTATTCGGTGTCTCACCTTCATTTTTGGCACCAGCAGCGCCAGGCAATCCCAGACACAGCTCAGTCTCTTTGTAGTTATCAGCTCGTTCGGTACCTAGCACAGTAGTTGCCATTTCTCTCAACCGCGCGCTCGCTCAACAATGAATGGTTTTAGTTGAAGATCTAACTTGTTTCGTATTATTGCTTGTTGTTTTTGGTGCTGTTGATAGCTGCTAGCAGGTCTTTGCTTCTGATTTCTCGTGTCCACTTCTTTGTTTGGCGAGCTAGCTAGCTAGAAAGAGACCTCTATAATATAACTGGGGTTCCGAGGGGGTGGGTTCTCTCTATGAATGGCTACATGTGTACGTCATATCAACTTGTTTATCCATAGTTTGTGGACACGTGGACAGTGGGTTGTGATGTTGATTTTTGAACATTTAATCAATCTGATCTAGCGCCAAGGTCTGCCTAAAAATGGTTTTCTTTACACACTCCCTCCCCCCAAAGGTCAACCACCAACTGAAAAATTAAGTAGCTACTAACAATGGAGATGGTTTTCTTCTTCTTCTTTCAATTTAATAAATATGAACTTGCCATTACCGAACGACTGCTTGTTTAATCCAACAGTTTAGCGATTAATTAAGTGAAAATTAAAGATCGATAATATTCAAGATCAGAAAAGGATATTGTTACGAGGAATATGACAGAGTAATTACACAAATCCTTAAGTGACGTAATGTGATGGTAAAAGATTTGAGATCTGTACAACAAATCTTGATTTTAAATTAGGATATGTATCTCTTATAAAAATCTAGAATAACTAAAATTTTACTCGTTTATCCAGACCTACAAAATACATATTCTATTAGGTGGGTTTCCTCAAATATAAACAAAAAAGTAATTACACAACTTGTGTATAATATAATGTTTCAGAGACTGGAAAGGCTGTTTCTTAACTTAATTATAAAAGGGAAATTGGTCCAACAAAGTATATATCTCGTTGGAGAGTCTTTTATGGTGTAATGGTCCATTAAAAGAAGAAGAGAAAACTGGCTTCTCTCTTCTTTCTGGAGCATAATGATCGTCGTCTTCGTTCTCCCATCAATCTCAACATAATAACTATTATTTTATATAGTCGCTTTCAAATTCAATTCTTCCCATTTTCTCCGTAAAGTTAGGCATGTTGCCAATGAACCAGATTTTACAGCAGACCCAGAATTATTGATTAAATAATTGAGAGTGAACTAGAAATATTCCTGATTAATAAATGCAGCATATATTGAATCCAGTTCATGTGAATGCATCCACTTGTATACGCGTTTATCACATAGCTACAGATCCATGTATAAACACCTCAAAGCTTTAAAATAGTATTAGAGCGAGTAATTTCTTAAGAATCATGGCGCCCTTCAACAAGAATATAGTTACTGGTGGAATCTTGTGTTGACGGGTTCTCTCTCGTAATTTGGTTTTTGATAATAGTCATCTCCTCTAGTTTGTGTCGTCAACTGAAAAATTAACGTGCTTTTGCTCTCCATTACCTTTTTCTTTGGTTTTCAAATTCACACCCTGTTTCTTCTTCCTCCTCTTTTGCACATGCTCGTATTCTTTTCCGTCGATCCATGGGGTCCGTTGGCTGATGAGCATACACTGCTCGACCGCCTCATATGCCATTGTATCATTAATATTGGACATGCGCACCCTTGCCTCAATGGTAAGATTCTGCCAGGAACCTTCCGATGTGCAAGTAATCACATGAACCAATAATTCATACAACGCAAGGGAATATATATATATATATATATATATATATATATATATATATATATATATATATATATCCTTTAGACAGGCTTAGCAAATTGCAGGAACACCCTCAGACTTTCTGATTCCCTGTGTTTTAATATGGAAATTAGGAGAAATAGTGGTTTAATGTCTCCGGCCGGGTTCCTCCCATTTTCTAATTGCGAGGTCACTCCACCTCCGCATAGTTAATAAACATTCCTATCTCGCTAAGTCGGCGTGGTGAATCAGAGCTCGACTCATGGTGAGCTTTTTATTTAATTATTTATTGTTATTACTATAATTATAACTTAACTAAACCAGCAGAATGATTTAAAAAGTTAAAATCCACTACTTGTTCTAAATTAACTTTGTCAAAATTAAATATTTTTTATTTAAATAGAATTAATATCGTTTTAAATAAAAGTGATAGATTTTAGTTAATTCAATAGTCCATAAATTTAATCGATAGAATGATTAGATTTGTCGACTATAATTTTAATTTGTTTAACTAGCAAGTTTTTATTATAAAAAGTAAAAACAAGTGAAACTATGATATATATGTTAAGGAATCATCTCACCTAAAAGTTTAAGTTGTTAGGTGAGATCCCATAATATGATTTATATTATTCTCTAACACACTCTCTCAAGTGAAAGTCCTTTGGGATTGAAACTTGCACAGACCTATATTATTTTGTGCTTGATTTTTATCAAATAAAATAAGGGTGGTGAGATTTGAACTCGTGACCGCTGGGTCAACAAGATTATTATATCATATTAAATAATCATCTTATCTAAAAGTTTAAGTTGTTAGGTGAGATATCGGAATATGATTTATATTACTCTCTAACACACTTCTTCAAGTGAAAACCCTTTAGGCTTAAAACTTGCACAAACTCATATTATCCTGTGCTTAATTTTTATCAAATAAAATAAGGGTGGTGAGATTTGAACTCGTGACCGCTGGGTCAACAAGCCTCTGATACCATATTAAGGAATCATCTCATCTAAAAATTTAAGTTGTTAGATGAGATCTTATAATATGATTTATATTATTCTCTCTTAATAACACACACACACACACACACACACACACACACCCTCATATAAAATTAAAATCAGTAATTAAGCAGTTTTTATCTTTCTTTCTTTTTTTGTTGAAACCCTACAAGAAAAAAAGGATTCAATGTTTCTTTTTTATTTCAAAATTTGAAACATTATCCACTATCATTTCATCTATTTAGACATTAATTCATCACATCTTCATGAATTAACACACACCAAAATCATAACTCACATCACAATCACTACTAACATAAGCAACAAATCATCATACACAAAAAAAAACACATTAATCTAACTAAGAGAAAGGTTTGTCACCTTTTAACTCAAAGCAATACAAGAATGAAAGCTTTGAAATCACCCTAAGAAAATATTTTCTTCCTCCCCCCTCTTTTTCCTTTATCAATGTCGTGCTCTTTAATGAAAAAATTCCATGATTTCTTTGCAATATTCCTTTGTTCAAATCCCTTATTAATTTACTATCATCACTTTATCTATTCCTTTTTAATGAATTTTAGGGTATTTTTTGTGATTTTTTCACTCAATCATCTCCCCCTATCAAACCCTAGGATGATTGGCCATATTGGCTGATTCTCAACACTATTCATGCTTAAATATTAATAATGTTCCCTTTTGTTTCACTTAAGGTCTTCTCTTTCTCTTGTTTTGAATAATTAAGCTCAATTTTTCTCTCATATCTTCATATAATATTTTTCTCAATTTTTCATTGTTTCAATTTTATCCTTGCCCATCATTAAACTTCTTAACTAAAAATTTTTATCCAATCAATTATTATCATCGTTACTCTTTTTCACCAAAAATTTAACTAGTTAATTTGAAATTTACAAGGTAGATCTCTCAATATTGTTGTTAAATTGCTAACTCAATCTAGTGTGAATGATTCTCTTTTTGAACATAAATTTATCTCCCTGACCCATCAAAATATATGTTAAGTAATCTAAATAGTCTATATGGATTATATTTTAATGTAGGTATATTAAATCCTCACCTGATAACTAAGTATTTTTAAGTTTCTACAAGTGGAGTGGTACCAATAGCTTAATTGTGGTTATTAAAATGTTTGCACAATAAAATTAATTAAATGGATATAAAATTAATGTAGTTTATTATTGTAAGTATTCTACCAAAAGACACTTGAACAACAATTAATAGATAAACAAACTAAAATAAAAGGTGTTTTGAACACAATGGACTGCAACTGAGTAGTCATTTAGTTTTTATTATTGGCCATTTTTATTTTTATTTTTCTTTGGTTCCTTAGTTTTTTTTTTTAAATAAACATACTAAAATGGAAATGTGTTTTAAATAGTAATGTAAAACACTATTCACACACTCATATATTACCATGAACTTGAGTAGTGCCTTTTTTATTTTTTTTCACCTTGTTCCTTTAACTTTTTCTTTATTATGTCATTTGGTTGCAAAACTATCACTCAGTTGTATTACCTTTATTGATTAGAGAATAACAAATTAAAAGATATTTAAACTAGTCTTTTGAAAGCTCTTTGTTATTATATTTAAACTACTATTAGACAAGAGTAATATGGCATGGTATCTATCTATCTATCTATTAAAGAAAAACCTAAAACATGTTGCATTTTCATTGTAGTTATAGACACAGTTCACTGTGGATTGGAATAGTAAAATTACTATTTTACCCCTTGGTGTACCTTCATTTAAGCCTTTGAGTTAAGGGTATTTTTAATTTTTTCCATTAATGTGTACAATGTAATAACAGAAATACCTCCTAATAAGACAAAACACAAGATAAATTAGTGGGGGTATCTCGGTCATTGCACAATTTAAATGCACAATGCAATAACGATTTTAGCCCTTAATAAAATAAAATCGAGGGGTTGCCTAGAGAGCTATTTCCGGTCTTTCACATTTTTAAAAATATGCAACTACACATATAGCCCCAGTAAAGATAAAATAGATGCAGGGGTGTTTAGGTAATTAGCTTTTTTTTAATATTTAATTTTGGGGTTACTGTTGACGCGTCCCTTGACACGTCGGGACATTTTAAACGGACACTCCTGTTCGACGGCGCGTGCAATGTCTCTAGGTGATAGAAAATGTTTGTCCAACGTCTCTCTAGAAGTGTCGCCATGACTTCTGTCGTCAGGTGGTGCGCGTGTCATACCCTGATGGACTGATAAGTTACGATGGACAATTGAAATTAGTTGTGTACATTTCTCTCTCCTGCATAGTAAATTACACTTTAGTCTCATTTGTTTATTATCATTTCACATTAATCCTTGTTTTTTGAATTGTGCGGTCTAGTCCTTATTATTGTGATATAAGTTTTATTTTGTTTCAATTGTCTTTCAAGTGAAATTAATTATATAATTCGTTTGCATTTGAGTCATAATTATTTTAATTTTTTGGATTGGTTTGACATCTCTTAATATTTTTGGTACAGAAATTTCTATTTGTTCAATTTTGTTTTTATTAAAATTGGATATATTTGTTTCAGTTGTCCTTTATTGTTTTTGAAATTTCTAGATTAGTCTCTATTTTTACTTTTAGTTTTTAGTTTTTGTTATTTTCTCTTTTTTTGAGGTAATATTTTTTTTTAAAAAATTGTTATTGAAAATTTATTAATTTTTTATCATTGGAAAATTAATATTTCTTATTTTTCCCTTTGTCCTTTTTATTGGTTTTTAATTATTTTTATTTAATAAAAACTAAAGTTATTTTTTTTAAACTAATAATATGAATTTATTTTTATAATTTATTTTATTTTATGTTTTGCTCTTTGTTAGAGTTTGAGGCCTTTATATTATTTGATATAATTTTATTTTTTCCATTATTTACACAATAATAGCAATAATTTTAGATTTTTTCTTGCTTCATTTTTTTTTTATAAAGTTTTGGGTTTTTTTATTCCTCAAAGTAATTTAATAATTTTAATTGTTTTAGCAATAGTTGTTATAATAATTTTATGTATTATAATCATGATAATAAAAGTGGCATTATTGATCATAATGATAATAATAATTACAATTTATTGTGATAATTATAGTGCTTATACTATTAATAAGTCTTTTTTTTCATGTGAAATAGTTTCTTTCAACTAATAATTCTTATTTTTGTTTAATATTTTAGTTGAATTTTTTTATTCGTTTTTTTTGTTAGAGTTTTTATGATTTTTTTTCATGTAATCGCCCCCTTATTTACACAATGATGATAATGGTTTTAGTTTTATTTTTTTATTTTTCTTGCTTCCTTAGATTTTTTGAGTTATTTTTTTACTCATATATATTATATTTTTTAACGCATGCTGTATGTGATTCAAATAAAAATAACAATAAAAATTATTAGTCTAAGCTAAAAACAGGAATGTATAAATATAAATAAAAAATTAAAAAATTATATGAGAGAAACCAGTTTTTTCTTTCCGGCTTGGTTGAATAAATTAGGCCAATTTTTGTAACAAAATTATTATTTAAAAAATTTCTTAGCATTCAAACAAAAATATCACTATTTATATTATTTTAAATTCAGTTTTATATATTTTGTATCTGAACTGTAGCGAAGCGGGATTCCAATCCTGGGAGCTGCCACCACTCATCCACATCTCTAAAGTCTACGAAGGCACGGCGGTGACTCGTAGACAAGTCACATCCCTACGAGAAGGAAACATCCCTAACCCTAGCTGTGTCCAGTTGCCACATCAACATCTCGCACATTGATTTCTCTTTTCTTTTTTCCATCCAATCTCTCTCTCTCTCTCTCTCTACCCCCTCCCATCTCTTCTTCCCTAAACATGACTCTCTCTCTCTCTAAGAAACACACGTTTTTTTTTTTTTTGAATTTAAATACCCCAAACAACAGCTCAGCTCATAAAGATAAAGAGAGTTGCTAGGTACAGGTGGTCCTGAATCCTGCCTGCCTGCCTGCCTGATACAATCGCCGTCGACCTACCTGAGTCAAAATACATCGTCTCTAACCAAGCGATCCGGTGGTCATTTCTTGGCCACAGTATTCCAGATATTGCCCACAATAAGGTTGCTTGTTTTTTTGCATAAAATATTCCAGTACTGTACCTTCCTTGCATGCCTTTTCTACGAGGAATTCAAGTTGTCAAATCACTCTTCTTCTCGCCGGCCTAAATGGCAGCTTCTGAACATATATTACTGCACGCAACATCAAAATAATAACAATGATTCATTTATTCTTTTTTATTTAGTGATATTATAAATTACAAAAATATTATTTTAATTTATTTTCAAATAATCTTTTCAAAAAAACAATAATTATCCTAACTATCAACATTCACCCCCACATAAAATATTCATGTGTATTAATATTTGTCATAATTACCTCTTCACTCACATAAAATTTAACTCATGCACCCACGTTAATATTTTTTGTCCATGTTTTTAGATTATTTTAATACTAAAAATAAATTTTTAAAAATAAAAAACAATTCAAGATATTTAAAATAAAAAACATTTTAAAATATAATCAATATTACAATATAAAACAGCATAGTTAATTGCACATGTTAACAAAAAAAATAAAAATAAAAATAAAAAGCACAGTATTTCATAAATGTCAAAATCTGAAAAAATCATGCACGACACACCAAATAACTTTACGAATTAATTCTTTATTACAAACCCAAATGCCGATCGTCCATTGGTTTACATCAAATCACATGCAACTAATGCGAACGCACAGCCTTTCCCATAATTAAAGGCATCCTTCACACACACACGTCTTCTCTATCTCCTGATGCACTGGCAGATCAAGGGGTTAGATCTAGCCAGACGATGATGATTAACATCTTGATCAAGCGAATTATGATCACTGATCTACGTGTTTTCAATATGCATCGGCCCTACAAACGCAATATATGAGAATCTTTCCCGCAATAATATTATTCCAAATGCTGGCTGAAGCTGAGACATTGAATACCATGGTGGGGGCTTGCCAGGGTACTCTTTGCCTGGAATGTTCACTTAAATATTAGCCTGACCAACCTGCCATACCATCTCCTTGGTTATCCTTTTCTCAACCCTAACTAACGCTAATTAGTTATATATATTTGTAAAATTAATTAATTATACTTGGAATATATTCAACTCAGCCAGAGTTTTTTTTTTTTGGAGAAGTCACTGGTGAGTGACGATATGCATAAAAGCCCGGAATGATTGTAGAAATTAGTTTAAGATAAACGAAATATTTCTTGTTTAGCTAGTGAACTGAGATCATGAAGAGGATACCAAATCCACTTGTGGTTGACAAGAGGATCACCGAACACTTTTAAAAGGAGATAAGGTGAATCAATTTCCTGGTTGCTTTACCTAATATGAATCATTTTTTCCTTATTTTTAATATATTTATCATGAATTATTTTCAACCATGTTTTAACGGGTATGTCGTAATGATAAAAGATTTGAAATCTGCATAGCAGATCTCGAATTCGAGTTAGGACATGCATCTCATGTAAGAGTCTGGAACAACCAATATTTTAATCGCTCACCTGGATCTATAAAATATATTTTTTAAAAGACGAGTTTCTAGAATAAAAACAAATGATATTTTTAGATAAATTATTACTTTCTATTTGAGATTTAAACCAATGATGTTTAGTACAACTTTTCTTCTCTCTAATTCAAGAAGTATCAAATTGATAATTAAAATATAAACAAAAACAGTTTTAATAGAAAAATCCAACGATAAAATCAGTACTTTTATGAGAAAGATAATAAAAAAAATATTTTTTAAAATAGCAATAAATAACATCAACTGGACCATATACCCCCTTTGTGATATAAAGATGCTGTACTGGTTATATCATAATTCAGAAACTAAACAGAGGCTAGGGGGTAACTGTGAATACAAAATAAGTGTGCTTTCTACTTAATTATGCTAAGGACCCGATACAGACTAGTTCTACACTTGCCTATACAGGGTTCATGAAACGACTTGTATACAGCCAAGGTTTCCTGCCTCAAGTTCCTTGCTAGAACTTGCTCAGTTCATAATTAAGGATGACAGCTAATACGTAGTCCATCAAACAAATACAAGTTTTTGTTACTTTTCTTAACACGACACTTCCAAACTGTTCAAGTTTCTCTGTAGTAGCTCCCTGTCAGTTTTGTTCTTTGTTGTGAAAAATTCAAGCTGAATTTCTCCTTTCTGCACTAGTTTTCTGATGCTATGATGACGCAGCTCAATGTGTTTGGTCCTGCTACGAAACACATAATTCTTTGTCACAACTATGGTGTGGTTGTAGGGATGTCATTTCTCTGCAGCAAATCTGACAGGATTCTTCTCAGCCAAACACCTTCACATGCCGCATCTGTTATAGAGATTTTATTTTATTTCCCATGCAAAACACAGTCCCCCTGAAGTGCTTTTGCGATCACCAAGATTTGCTATCTGGAAAACCAATTAACTTGCCACTGCCATGTTTCCTCGCACTTGAAGATAACGCAAAATTATTTCTGCTGCTGCATAATGTAATCTGCTCGGTTCTTGCATGAATCTTGAGATGAAGCTAATTAAAAGGGCGATGTAGGACCTAGTGCTTGTCAAGTAGATTAGAGAACCAGCCAGGCTGCTATAATTCTTCGCATCCTCTTTAGGTGCACCATCATTGTGCTGCAATTTTTCGTTTTTGGCTAATGGAGTAGAAATTGGTTTGCAGTTGCTCGTTGCAAATCCTAAAAAAATGAACAAGTTATTAATCTCTAAAAAAACCCACGAGCCATGAATTAATAAAAAACAAAAGTGACATATTTCAAATATGGACACAGTAATGGTTTCAAGGCCCTCATCGAGGACCCAACATATTTCCCGCAATAAATCCAATATATTCCAACCTAAAAGTTCTGCTGCTACTCTAATTTTATGCCTGCAAACTGATGGGTTGCTTGTCTTTCTTCTTCGATCAACTACTATATATGTAGCTCATGGGTACTTAGCCGACAAACCCTATCCTAACCAGAGCTTCAATGGGACAGCACTCTGTCGTGGCGGTGATCATCTTGACTAGCATAATTTCTTGAATTATAAACATTATTTTTTTCAAGTATATTTATACGCCCACTCTTTCTCCATAATAAAGTCTCAACACTGTAAGCCCCGAGGTGGCATTTAAGCCCACTTAAATAAGTCGAAGACCATTTGGAATCTGCCCGTCAAAATGAAGGATATTTATGCCCTTTTACTTTTGCTTTCTTGTTCGAGACCTTGATTACGGCTCCGGTTTAAGTGAATGTTTTAAGAAATATATTGAAATAATATCTTATTATTTTTAAAAAAATTATTTTTGATACCAACAAATAAAAATAATTTATAAATATTAGAAAAAATTAAAAAAAAATCAATTTTTTTAAATATTTTTAAAATATAATGTCAAACACAATCTAAAACTCTGACCTATAGTGGTTTTGAAAGGAAAAAAAAGTTCGTGATGGTCATGTTTAATTCCTGCATGTTAATCAAAATATTTTTTAGTTTAGAATGAGGGGCTAAACTTTCTTTATTTTATTTTCCTTCTATATTTGATATTTCTTAGGCAATTAACGAAGCTCTTTTCACTCCAAAAATACTAACAAAAAGTATGATAGGATATTTCTTCATTTTCCAGTCTTTCCCTTGCATGTATTAATTAGCGAGATCATTTGGCCAATTATAAATATGAGGTTCGAGTTGATTAATTATCTTAAAGTTGAAAACTAAAATACCTTGAAATAAATTAAAACATAAACGTGCTCAATCCTGTTAAAAGAATATGAAAAATATTACATTTTCATATAAACTGCAAATAAAAATCACAGTTAAATTAATAAACCATTAATAAAAACAACAACGTTGTATCTTTGTTGTCCTTTTACCTTTCTAGCACAAGCTCCTCATTTTCTTGGACTCCATGTAAATTGAGAGTTCATCGTATTTATTTTCTATCATAAACTTTTCAGGCATGTACACGTCTGACTGCTACGAATGAAAAGGTTGCGTGCTTGCATTATCAAAACTCAGACGAGACAAATGAAGAGTAGAATGGGTTTGCCCTGTACTTCCAAAATGTGTAGTGGTTCTGGAAACTAGTTGAGATGTGCATGAATTATCGCAGATATCCTGTCTATAGAAAGAAAATAAAAGAAAAGAAAGTAGAATGGGTCCAATACATGCACGATCATTCATATTCCATACTGTTGTTAATTAGCAGCTTCGTTGGAGTCCTGCTTTCTGCAGGAAACGAAACCGTCCCATGAATGGTCTTTAATGGACAGACGTGGCTTTACCAATTTCAAGCATTTCTAGTCTGTCTTCAAGAAAATACCATTAATTCCGATTCGAGTGTAATTTGTTTTTTCAATTGAAATGGAAATGGAAATGTAATTTGTAATTCCTCCTCCTCCTCCTCCTCCTCCTCCTACTGATGCTCTGATCCACCGGACATGAGCAAACGTGTATCTGCTAGTAGCAAAATAAGTATCAACGTTACTCGGTGTTTGAAATCTTCCTGTCTGAAACGCGCTTTAAAGTCACGCTGGGAATTTTGGATCCTGACTTCCCTTTTCCGACCACAAAGGTCCACCAAAAATCCTTCAGATTCACTCAACGCCAATGATTCTTGCTTTAAATCCAAGGGGACTGCAAAGATCATCTATCAGCTCTAGCTGAGGTGGGTGTACATTTATCAAAAGAAAAATGTATAAATGTGATGATTATAAGTGGCACAGGATCATCACTCCAAGTATGTGTATATATTAATTGTAATTGTTATAATTTAATTGATTTCTTGGTCTGTTCACCTCTCTTTCATATTCTCTTAAATTTTCTCCTCGAATTACCATAATAATACACTCTTCAATTCATTTTCTTCAGTTTGTTTCTATTTTTCTCTCATAATGCTCATGAATATAAAATTAAATCTAACTTATTAGGCTATTAAAAACTTTATATATATATATATATATATATATATATATATATATATATATATATATATATATATTAAGGTCAAAATAAGTTTGTAAATTGATAATAAAATTGTCACAATAAATTATCAGAATATAAATAACACAACAGGTGTGTTTATTTTGTCGCATGACTCAACATGAACCTAACTCTATCTACTATTACCAATTATTATCTCTAATATTTCTAGCATTGTGCTCTAGAAGGAAAATCAAACCATCATCAAGGTGCACCGTCATCATCAAGGTGCCTTGCGCAGTTCTGCTTGAGCAAACCATTAATAATTAATCACAAGGTTTTGGGCCAGCATTAATTATGATGAAAATATGAGCAAAGAAACAAAGTCGGAACCTTTATGAGTGCAAATGTGGTCCTGAGGGTAGAGGTGAATATATAAGAGCTGGAAATTAATAAGAGAAAGCTCACAGATTCAATGCAGAGAAAGGAGCCCTCTAGTTGAATGTGATCGATGGCCACATTTTTTTGTCAAGTTCTCCTCCCATTGTGAGTGGGGCTACTTTTAATTTCTATTATGTGGTGGCCTGTTTGGGACCAGAACTATACTTTAGCCAAGTTGTATTTGTCGTTTTCCCTGAGTTCGAGCTAATCAATATTCCCGAGGCAAACAAATTCTTCCCAACTCCTCGAGCTTTCACTTGGTCTGGTTATTCTTCGACTTTTACTTAGAACATGTACAGCCTGCGATCGATATGCATGTTCTCCTTGTACAAATTCCAGGTTCTTATATTTATATCGGTGCACAGAATTATTTCTTTCATTTAGGTACAGGGAAGCTGGTTCACCAGGTCTAACTCTAATATCTGTTCAGATCCGAAGCATGCACTCTCTTTTAATTGATTGAAAAATATAGTTTTTATGTAGCCCTGATCAGCTGATAGAAAGATATTTGTTGTAATCAGTAATTGCTGCAATGAGTTTCTGTAACACGATTAATTTGATTCATATAAATCTATCAGGTTCTTCCAATAATTTTTCTGCAACACTGTTTATATACTCGAGTTTTTACTCGCATTAAAAATACATTATAGGGTGTTTGGTGGCATCGGAGAGGGAAAGTCTATCGTAGGGAGGAGGAGGAACCTGTTTTCACTTTTCACAGGTTGCCCATATAGCAAAACTCCACCTTGGATCAGTGCAGGAAAATTATCTATTCAAGGAATCTTTTTTTTTTATGCCCTAAGCAATTCCGCCGGGACCAAGACTGAAACTTGTAATAAAGCTGAAGGCCAAAGGATAGATTTGAAAGGGAAAAAAAAAAAAAACTCGGACCAAATAATTCCGATGCTTCTACCTTACATCTCAAGACCTGTCACTACCAGCACTCAACTGTTTTCTTACAGCCAAGCATTAATCAGAACCTGTGTGCACCACCATTGTCGAGCTTTCCATGTCAAAGTTTTCTGACCTGCCATGTCATGCCAACTGGACTCTTTTCCTTTACGTTGACCAGCCTTATCATGCACGTACCCAACTGGAAAATATTATTGTGGATCAAGGACTTCAAAATAGATTGAATTTGGATTCATTCGTTAGGTATCGCTATCTAGCCGGTCACTCTTCTTCAGTCTCCAAATGCTAGCTAGCTAGCGCAAGCTAACAACAGCTTTCATACATTCGTGGTCAATGGTCTTACAGAACTTTGCGATCTTTGTACAGATGTCTTCGATGTTGCTATCCAAACTTAACTCGAGAAATAATAATAATAAAAAAAAAACATCACTGTAATTCGATTTCAGCATGCCCAGATACAGTATACCGCTCAAACACTTTTACTAGCTAGCTAGCTTGTTGATCATTCCTGAATGGAGTAGCTATCAAGGTTTGATTGGTATTTCGTTTTTTCAGTTGGAATGAAATTTTTTCACCCTACATAAAATTAAAGAAAAAACTAGTAAAAATACGTTATATCAACATTTGAAAAGTTTAAAGGCACATTCAAATCGGGAAACAGGGAGTGCTCGCTTGCTTGATTTTTACCAAAAATAATCCCTAAAGAGGTAATTCCCAACCAATTTCCTTACAATAAATCCCGACTAATAGAAACAATATTGTTTTGCTGGGTTACGATTTTTCACATGCACAGCTTCCTTTTCGAACACGTTGAATTTCAGTTTCACAGAGGTGCTGCAGCACAGTAGAGTTTTCTTTGCCGACACACACCTGCTGCGATGCGTATTTACTGATCAAAAACTTGCTTTCCAAATTTGAAGCAACAATGAAAAAGCATGAAGACGACAATGACGGGTGAGAAGACTGTAAAATGTTTCCAATGAGGTTTCCATGGAATACTATTGGTTGAGCGTGTGCAGAAATCAAGCTGATTACAATTGGACAGCTTTTCAAGGCGCACGGGGGGACTGGCACCGCTTAGAAATGAGCATCCAATGTACAGAGTCAGACCAAGGGACCGAGTGGGACTCACCCCCCTGAGCCCAGATGGACAAGGTGCCATCATGCTGCGCCCTTGAAATCTCCACTCTTTAATTAACGTCTTTGCAACGCTTGGACCTTTTTTATTTTGCTATAAATATTTGCAACTATTTATTGCATAAAAATAATATAATTTTAAGTTATAATACCCGAAATCACCATCACGTTTGATCTGATCCTCTCTGAAACACATCATTAGAAGAAGGTAGCCATTCTCCTTGAACGCACACCCCATAATTGGAAACATCAACGACAACGTCAAGGACAAGCAAAGAAAGTTTAACTTCATTTGAAGAATAAAAAACATCCCAAGAAATTAATGCTGTTTGTTCTGTAAGGATTAACTAACTAATTATTACTTACATCAATGTATGGTATGATCTTATAATTTTGTTTTTTTATTAACGTAAGTGTTTAGATTAGTTTACGAATATCTTAATTAATTTTACGAGTCCTGAAATTAATGATTATATAATTCTTTAATAATTATTATATTAACAACCACGTAATTCGAATATAAAACTAAAAAAAACATTTTAGTCCAAACTTTTATTGTTTTCCAACCAAAGTTTACAATTTCGGTTTTTTTAAGAATAGTGTGAAGGGTTTATTTTAAATCAACCAGCAGCTTTGGACTTTGAGATAATTAAATTCATTATAATCAATATATATATATATATATATATATATATATGTTAGGCATAATAAGGGGATGGGTGACCATGTCCACATGATATACCACGTAGCCCACAACCCATTCACCCGAATTTAAAACTCGATGACCAGATTCTAGTCCCACGTGGCCATGCCGATCAAGCCCTGCGGACCCCATCGCTCACATGGAGATGTTTCCTCATCCTTTCCTCTAAAGGACCAACGTTCCTGATTCCCCTCCCACAATCCCCAAGAACTAATCTTGACTCTCAAAAGTCTTCTATATGGGCGGCTGTGCTTGTCCCTCTATTGCCCCTTGATGCAAGGACAAGGGGCCTCAAAGATGCTGCTACTGCAACCGACAGGCTTGGCTTGCCTTTGTCCATAATTCATGCATTTGGAGAGAATAACAAGGCATTCTTCTCAACCTCTTCTTTTTATATAAAAAAAACCACGCTTGTTTCCATTCACACATCGCCTCGCATAGAAATTACTAGCCATCATCTCTCTCAAGAATCTACATATCGGAGGGACCAGCAAGAAGAACAATCTTCACGTCTCGAGTGCATCATCTCTTTACTGAACAAAGATCGTTGGAAAAGATGGAAGGTGGTGTTGCATATGAGCATGATCTGAACCTCAAGGAGACCGAGCTTAGACTGGGTTTGCCAGGGACGGGTTGTACCATTGAAAAAGGGGTTTCTGGTGCTAGAAATAACAAGCGACCATTGTCAGAGACCAGAGAGGAGGGCGGAGCGAATGGAAAACCTGATGCTCAACATGATGACCAAGAAAATGCCCCTGCTCCGAAGTAAATCAGAAAATTTCTATTCCCTCTTTCCTTTAATTTCCTTCAGGGTCTTTCGTTTCTAGTAGATCGATTCGCCCTCAATTTCCTATTTTGTATTGTAGTGCTTGTTCATTTAAAATACATGCGATATGCAGGGCACAGATAGTCGGCTGGCCACCAATCCGATCCTACCGGAAAAATAGCCTCCAGTCAAAGAAGGCTGAGGCCGAGGCTGCAGCCGGGATGTATGTTAAAGTAAGCATGGACGGAGCACCATACCTTAGAAAGATTGACCTTACGGTTTACAAGGGATACCCTGAACTCCTAAGGGCTTTGGAGAACATGTTCAAGCTCACCATAGGTAAGACTATTTTGATGAATATGCAATTGCTTTATGGTGTTCTTTTTATATAGTTCATTTTGTTTATCTATGTTTGATTAGCTTTACTGTGTTTCTGATGATGAAATTCGTAACTCTGCCAGGTGAGTACTCTGAGAGGGAAGGCTACAAAGGGTCAGAATACGCACCTACTTATGAGGACAAAGATGGTGACTGGATGCTAGTTGGAGATGTTCCCTGGGAGTAAGTTCTGCCAATATGCCTCCCTCCCCTCTCTCTAAGATCATTTGGATCTATTTTTATGCATTACGTAACAAATTCTAACAGTTCATTTTCATACGCAGTATGTTCCTGTCTTCCTGCAAGAAACTGAGAATCATTAAAGGATCGGAAGCAATAGGCCTGGGCTGTGGTGCATGAAAAATCACAAGCCATGTTAACCCAGAGGAGCGGGACGAAGAGAAGATTCATCCCTTGAGAGAGTCTTTCAGCTTGGGTTGTCCTAGAAGAAAACTCAAATCTGAATCCCTCTCACAGAGTTTTCCACAATTGGACCGGAAGTTTTGAGGAAAAATCAGAGTGAAGTTACAGTTTCTATCCTAGAGTGTGGCAGCGAGATATTTGGTGGTTTGGACACCTGTGGTGTCATTTTGTTGGTCCTTGTAATCTCATCAAACCAGAACTGCATAGAGGAAGATAATATTGCTCCAAGTTCAAGCAATTATGTAAATAAAAACAGAAAGAAACCTGCGGAAAGACAGGGTCGTCCATGTTTTGCCATGTAGTGTTCTCCATATACCACTATAACCTAAATATAAAAGCGTGTTTGCCAATTTAAAACAAATCCTATTATTGTTTCTGTCTCTATTTTCATTTTTTCTGATTTGAAACTGAAAGATCATTGATCTGGTTCTATGTTCTCTAGTCAGTGTGAAAAAGCAAAAGACTTTTTGATGCCGCGTGTGTCCATCTGTTCAGGGACCCACGAGAAATATGTCACCTTTCAGTCAGATTTGGATGTCCTGTAAATGTCTAGCATGATCTTTTACACTTTAAAGGGCATGTCTACCGTAGTTATTCCTTGTCTAGAACCTGACACCCTTGATCAAACCCCCGAGTACCGATCTACAATTAAGACACCCCAAAACCAAAATCCGGGTTTTGGTAATCCAAATTTTGTTTATTTGTAGGACAGCATAAGGATTCAATGCAATCAATAACAATATTTTGGTAAAAGAAAATGATGGTGGTTCATGGAATCTCGATTTACTAATAATGCAAGAGAGCCGGTGCTAATGAAAGATTTCACTTGAAAAATAAAGAACACAAGCAAATAATGCAAAGATTAAAGAAGAAACAGAGGAATCTCAACCTTAAGATGGCAGGTCCTACTTGGTTTTTTTTTTTCAAACTCTCTTTTAATCTTTTTGACCATTGATGTGAAGGACCAGATCAAGTTTGTTCAAGGCTGTGGCTGGCTTTCAAAGCAGGGAAAGAGAATAAAGCAAAACATTAGCAGTAAAAGTAGTATAACATGAAAGTAAAAGGAAAGAAACAGCATTCTTTCTCAATTTCCCTCAATATTTGGAGAAAGAAGATTTAAATTTCCAAACCAAGGGAATAATTCTTACTTCTTGGTATTTTTTGCCTTCAAATTTCTATGAAGAAAAACAGAATTCCATATATATATATATATATATAATCCTCCCCGGCTTCTTCCACATACCAAACAGGAGAAAAATGATCGCTAGTAATTCCTAACAGTTAAGCATCAAAATGGAAATTGACCGAAGATACATTTCATATAGCTTCAGTACCAGGAGAATTTGTTGAAATTCTTGAATAATTGTGTTTTTCGTGGAAAACAAGTACTGTTCAAATCAGTACTCAAAAACTGAGAAAAAAAAAACCTGAGAACCGCTACTGTAGCGATCAAGAACTGGGAATCGAAAATTTTCCAGAATTGAAGAACTTTTAATACTCTGTAATTCGAGCAGAAAGAAACGTAAACATGGGCAGAATTTTTCTTCTGGTTACTGCCATCCCATTATCTTTATTTATAGTAATCAAACACATTACAACGATTGAAATTCAAATTCGGTTACAATTGTACCTTATCCACTAATCTGACTTTTAACAGAATTTAACTAAAATTGTTGACTTATTGACTAATGGATGTTACTCATCCTGATTACAATGTGAATTTAACACAAGAAACAATAAACTTGATTCTTCAATCTTCAATTCTTCAGCTTCTTCATCCTGACAGCTTGGCAGTCCTGGAATCAATTCCAGAATTCAACACTCCTCCTTGATTCCTAGGCTGCGCATTCCTACCATTCTTCTTAGTTCTTCAAACCTTTCCTTAGCTAGAGACTTTGTGAATAAATCAGCCAATTGTTCCTTAGAACAGCAGTACTTCATCTCCAATTCACCTTCTTGCTGGAATTGCCGAATTGCATGAAACTTGATTTTCATGTGTTTCGTTCTATCATGAAACACAGAATTTTTGGAAATGGCAATTGCAGACATGTTGTCACAAAATAACTCAGTAGGTTCCACTTGATCACAGTTTAAATCCTTCAAAATTTTTCTCAACCAAACTAGTTGGTTTGCAGCCACAAATGCTGCAATATATTCAGCTTCAGCAGTTGAATGTGCAACTACTGATTGCTTCTTTGAATTCCAACAGAAGATGCATTCCCCCATTGAAAAACAATACCCTGAAGTGCTCATCATCTCTTCGTCACTCCCACCCCAATCACTGTCACAAAATCCTTTCAATTTGACAGTGTTCATCTTGCCAAAAAACATGCCAAATTCCAGTGTTCCTCTAAGGTATCTCAACACTCTTTTGGCTGCAATGTAGTGTATTTGACTGGGATTTTGCATGAATCTCGAGAGGTAGTTGACAGTGAACACAATGTCAGGTCGAGTGGAAGATAAATACAATAAACTTCCAATTAAACTTCTATAAATTCTTCCATCTGCAGAGGGGGCACCATCTGTTTTTGTGAGCTTCATTCCCAGCACCATTGGTGTGCTAACTGGTTTGCAATTTTCCATTGCAAACTTGTTTAGCATCTTTGTTGTGAATTGCTTTTGACATACAAAGCATCCTTCCTTTGATTGAGTTATTTCCATCCCAAGAAAGTATGCTAATAATCCAAGTTCATTCATCTCAAACTTGTTCTTCATGTTCATCTTGAATTCATCAACAAATTTCTCATTGTTACCCGTAATTAACAAATCATCCACATACACTGATATTATCAAAATGTGATCATCAACCTTCTTCACATATAGAGTGGCTTCATTTAAGCTTTTCTCAAACCCCAAGCTTGTCAAATAATCATCCAATTTGCTATACCAAGCTCTAGGAGCTTGTTTCAAACCATACAAGGCTTTCTTTAGAAGATAAACTTTGTTCAAATTGGACTCATTCTCAAATCCCTCAGGTTGTTCTACATATATTTCTTCACTCAGAGTTCCATTCAAAAATGCAGATTTGACATCCATTTGCCAAACCAACCATTCCTTTTGGGCAGCCAACATGAGCAGCAGCTTGATTGTGTCCATTCTTGAAACAGGGGCAAAGGTATCATGGTAATCAATCCCTTGCTCTTGTGAGCACCCTTTAACCACAAGTCTTGCTTTGTTCTTATTGATACTACCATCTGCATTTAGTTTTGTTTTATAGATCCACTTAACCCCAATGACTTTTCTATGTCTAGGTCTGTCAACAAGCTGCCATGTATCATTCTTTTCTATCATCATTAACTCCTCCTTCATTGCTGCCACCCAAGCTTGAGAATCCATGGCTTCTTCAATATTATTTGGTTCAATTTCGGTCAAGTTACATCTGTTATAGATGTCACTTAATAGCCTAGTTCCCCTCACAGGTAAGTCTTCATCCTCATATTCTAGTTCATCTTCAATCTCGGCTGCAATTTCATTACTTGTATCTTCTAACTTATCATCATCCCAATTCCACATTTGATTCTCAGCTACCTTAACATTCCTTGCAATTATTGCTTGGTTTGTTTTTACATCAAAAATCTTATAGCCCTTTGATTTTGAACTGTAACCAATCAAAATTCCAACCTCAGATTTTTGGTCCAGTTTTCTTCTCTTAAACTCAGGCTGCATCACATAGCATGGACTACCAAATACCTTCAAGTTTTCTAAGCTTGGTTTGTAGCCATACCACTCCTCATAAGGTGTTTTATCTCCTAATGATCTTGTCATCATTCTATTCAAGAGATAAGAGGCTGTGCTCACAGCCTCTGCCTAGAATTTCAAAGGCAATTTCTTCTCATAGAGAAGGCATCTTGCCATCTCCATTAAGGTCCTATTCTTTCTCTCACTCACACCATTTTGTTGTGGGGTGTAAGGGATTGTCAATTGATGCTTAATACCCTCTTTAACTAGGTATTCTTCAAATTTATGGGAGGTAAATTCCCCCCCATTATCAGACCTCAAAACCTTCAAGCTGCAGCTGGATTCCTTCTCAGCCGCAGCTTTAAACCTCAAAAATACCTCAAAAACTTCCCCCTTGGTTTTTAGGAAATACACCCAACAAAATCTACTAAAATCATCTATAAACAACACAAAATATCTTGCACCATTCAATGATTCATTGTGCATAGGACCACACACATCCGTGTGCACAATTTGCAACTTAGAAGTTGATCTAAGTGCATGTTTATTGAACTTAACCCTTGATTGTTTTCCTAATTGGCATGCTTCACATACTTCACTTTGCTCATGTATCAAAGGTAAGCCTTCTACCACTTTTAATTCTGCCATTTTCTTCAAAGTAGCATAATTAAAATGTCCTAATCTTTTATGCCATAATACTGAATTTTCAGTTGCATTGATATTCATGCTTATGTGTGCTAGTTTTTCTTCAATACTAAAGCACCTATTGATCATCTTAGCAGTGAATAAAGATGTTCCTTGATTATCTTTAATTATGCAAATACCATTTTTAAAAAGCAATGAATATCCTTCTTCAAGTAATTGACCAACACTAATCAAATTTTGATCAATTTCTGGCACATATAACACATGCTTAAAATTTCGTGTGCCAGACAGGGTTTCAATTTCAACTTCCCCTCTGCCCTCTACACTAACATACTGTCCATTAGCTACCTTAACCTTTGATTTGTAATTTAAATCAAGGTTCTTAATCATGCTCAATTCTGCAGACATATGATTTGAGCATCCACTATCAATTAACCAATTTTGCTTACTAACCTCTGAGTTGTTGCAGCTGTGGTTCACAATAGCAGTGAACAATTGTTCATCTTTGGGCTCCACAACCTCAGCTACAAGTGCTTGCTTTCCATTTGAGGTGTTGTTCTTGCAAAATTTCTGAATATGTCCAAATTGCTTGCATTTTCGACATTGAGCATTCTTGAGCCAACAAAATGACTCAAGATGGTTTGTCTTTTGACAGTACTTACAGGTGGGAAATTGTTCTCTTCTTTCCTTCCCTCTTGCATTGAAGTTGTTGGCATGAGATTGATTATTTTGCCAATTTTTGCTCTGCCATTGTTTTCCAGAAATTGTTCTTGATTCTGGGTTTTTGAAGAACATCTGGGATTTTGTTCTTCCCTTGAACCCTGCTGCAAAAGCCTCTTCACTTGAGTTTTCTTGCCTGAATGCTTGCCTTTGTTCCACGGCTTGCAAGGCATTGATCAGTTCTTGCAGACTTAGTTTACTGAAATCCTTAGAATCTTCCAAGGAACAGATTTTATTTTCGAATTTTTCAGGTAGGCTTACAAGTACCTTTTCAACCACCCTAGATTCTTGAACTTCTTCTCCCAGCATTGTCATCTGATTTACTATCTTGGATATGTTTGAAGAAAAATCCTTGACAGTGTCAGAATCCTTCATCTTTAGCCCTTCAAATTGCCTCTTCAAGTTCAGAATTTGCATCCTCTTTGACTTCTCATCACCTTGAAATTCGGATTTCAGCTTATCCCAAGCTTCCTTTGCAGTTTCACAGGTCATTATCCTTGTGAAAATGTCCTCACTCACTGCATTGTGAATGCATGTGAGTGCTTTGAATTTCTTTGCCTTCTCTTCATTAAAGAATTTGATTTGAGCCATTGTAGGATTGTTGTTTAAGGGAGTTGGATCCCTATTGTTTTCCACAACCTCCCACAGGTCAAATGCTATGAGATATGTTGCCATTTTTACTGCCCATACGCCATAATTCACTCCTGTGAAAACTGGTGATTTCGGGGAGAACGATGAATCCATTCTTCTAGTATAAACTTGCTTCTTGCAATCTTTTACCTTCCAAAGACTCCACAGAATAAAGAACAAGGATAACAATTGAGGAATTCTTTCAATTATTCATCCTTTAAAGACTAATTCAAGACTGATTTCTTGATTGACAAATTCTGGAATTTCGTAAAAATTGCAATCTTCCCTTTCAAGGTTTAATCAATCCTTGATTACTTTCAATTCCTCCTCAAAGACCTAATTCTGCTCTAATACCATGTAGAAATTCTTGAATAATTGTGATTTTCATGAAAAACAAGTACTGTTCAAATCAGTACTCAAAACCTGAGAAAAAAACGAGAACCGCTACTGTAGCGATCAAGAACCGGGAATCGAAAATTTTCCAGAATTGAAGAACTTTTAATACTCTGTAATTCGAGCAGAAAGAAACGTAAACATGGGCAGAATTTTTCTTCTGGTTACTGCCATCCCATTATCTTTATTTATAGTAATCAAACACATTACAACGATTGAAATTCAAATTCGGTTACAATTGTACCTTATCCACTAATCTGACTTTTAACAGAATTTAACTAAAATTGTTGACTTATTGACTAATGGATGTTACTCATCCTGATTACAATGTGAATTTAACACAAGAAACAATAAACTTGATTCTTCAATCTTCAATTCTTCAGCTTCTTCATCCTGACAGCTTGGCAGTCCTGGAATCAATTCCAGAATTCAACAGAATTAAGCTATCTTCCCAGTTTATTAACAATCCAAATAAACACAATCATAAACTTAACTACCAATGGTGAAGTCCAAAAAACATTCGATGTAATCCAGCTAATATCAAAAGCAAAGGTCTGCTCAATGTAGAAAAGACACGGGGAATGGAGTGCAGGGAAAACATCAGGAAACTTCACACTTCTGGATGTGTGTGAAAACTAAGAGGAACAAGGTGTCCCCACAATAAGAAAGTAAAAGAAAAACAAAGGGTGCTTCAGAAGTATGAACTTTCAACTGATAAAGATGCTCATCTTTAACCCTTATCAATGTTCTTCAGCATAGCACTCTGACAACGAAAGCAAGTCATGTTGGGAATAGTGAAGAACAGAAAAACGCACATGAAACATGATTAAAAACTCCATGTGCGCGACACACACGCACAGACTGCTCATGGTCAATAGTCAGAAGTAGCAGGAAACTGTAGCTTGTCTGGTAAATTAACCAGTTACTACTTAATTAGATTCCTATTCAAGATAGCTATCTTTTAAATTCAACGTGAACTAATTAATCCAGAGAATCAGCGCAAATCCTACAGAAGTGAAAATGCTGGTCTTGTAGGAACATCATTCTGTGTACACACAGAGGTATTCTGAATAATTGCTCGGAAGACAAGTTTTTGTGTAATTATTATCGATTTAATGTGCATTTCTGATAAATACTTTATAGGATACGACTGCCTAAAAAGCCTGAAATCACTATACAGGTTATAAAATGGGTGGTTGTGTTTATCACTAATATAGTTTGGTGAAGAAAATCTTATCGAGCAAAGAGAGGATTTTTGGAGCTTAGTTAAGATTATTTTGTCTAACATGCTTTAGGCAAAAGGTGATCAGTTGGGAACCACATGCCATAAAGCAACCGCGTCTTTAAAATTTTCTGGTTAAGAAATCAATGAATTCATCATATTTCTATGCCTTCCAGGCAATACATTTATGCTTTTAATTCTTTATTTTTTCCAACTAAATTCACTTTCCATTAAAAAAACTATAGTCACAGCATTCCAAAAGATTTAAAATGTACAGGTTCGTTGAACTTGTCTTGGAATATAAGATTTACAAGGCAACTTGTTGCAGCCAAAACTATTCCAACGTCAACTTCTTGCATATCTACACCATCCATTACTTTATATCAACACCATCATTTTAGCTATCCCTGTCTAGTGTAGACTAGATATATAAATACGGTACCCAAAAAACAAGACCTGACACAATTCTAGTGGCGCTATTTCATACAATTGTCCATATGTTGTTTAGAATCAATTGCATCGAACCAGAAAAACAGTCCCTGATGTTGCTGTCAAAGATCATGGAACATAACTTTATATTATGGTCCAGCTTGCACCCATTGTCCATCAAGATTCACATACTAGAGAAACAGTCCTCATCTTGGACACCGATCAGCATCATGGACAGTTACAAGTTCTTGGTACTGCTCCTAAGTGAACCTCAAGCAGGCAAAAATGACAGCTCCTATGTCCCGAAAAGAAAATGAAGGTCTGATTGACATGTTCTATAGTTGCTTGCGTTGCTCAAACAATTTTGAGCATAACAATATTGTTGATTTCCAACAAGCTACATTTCTCATTAGATACTCTAATGATGATGTTATTTTCACCAGCTGCAACACACACTGCCTATTTCAGGCCACTTTAAGGAATTGATAGCCAAACATTATCTTTCACTAAAAAAGCCTTTGGCAACAAAGCTAGTGGCACAAAAGAGGGAGTTTAAAAGTGCTATGGAACATAAATCCTGAGCCGCTACCACAGTACTAGGCTTGATCTCAGAACAAAGTAAAGACCATCAATAGGATTACAAGGGATCTTGTTATTATCTTAGAAAGCACAAGATCTACTACACTGCTTTAAAAGCACTGGTGGAAGTCATTATTGAACTATAATTTTGCTTCTCATTTAAAAACGATTCCTGATTTTTATCTCCTTTGTTCTCATTGAGCTTCTGTTTAGCTTTAAACAAACAAGTGCATGCTAGACAAATCACTTTGAAAAATAGCAAGGCTCCTCTAGGCCCAGTTGCACTTCAGGGGACGTAAGCATAGCCATCACCTAACCAGTCTTGGCTACTTCCAATGGAAAGATAGGAAGCCACATATGAATATCCATCTTGAAGTTTCCCTTTTTACATCAGTAATTTGTTCTATACTTAATAAGATATCGGGCCCCGGTGCTATCAGCTGGTGGCAAGTTCCTGAGTTTTTCGGCCAAGATGGAAATATCCGTTCCCGTTTACAGATCGTTACTCGGTTGATATCCTGGTGATGCTAACATCCGATCTGGATTAGACAACGCATTAAAAACAGTTCCTTTCACCCACCCAACTTCTAGCCATCACTTTCACCTACCTAACTTCAGAACCACGTTCCTCGAAAGGTATAAACTACAGTTCATGGAATAAAACAATTTCAACTACCTAAAACACTTCATTTTGAAACCAATTCTGGAGGATTCGTAGGATATATGTACTGAAACTGGTTCCTTTCACAAAAGAACTGCGAGCTTATTAGGAGAAGATCTCGGCACAAAGAGATCAGCACACATAACTGTCAAATATTGTGCTGATTCGGTCATAAATAGGCAAATCAAATTGTAAATCAAAGAGTATATTTAGGAAGCTAAATATGGAAACTGCACATGATGATTGTGCATACTCTTGTGTATATATGTATCAGCTTTTTCTGGAATAAAACACGATTGGAATTCCAATGTTATATTTTGTCATGGTATCAGAGCTAAAATTTTTTCAGTAAAATATACTTTTGATTCTTTGCAATGGCCAGTGAAGAAGATATTGTGGCCAGTGAAGAAGGCACCACCAGCAAGAGTAGTGAAGTGGTTGTTCTGAGGAAAACCATTTCCCCATATGATATAACTTCCAGTGACAATCCTGGAAGTCTGCTAACACAGGTGCAACTGAAGGGAGAAAACTATGATGAATGGGCCTGTGCTCTCCGAACTGCGTTGAGAGCAAGGAAGAAATTTGGATTCGTAGATGGATCCATCAAACGACCGAGTGAGGAATCATCAGACCTTGAAGACTGGTGGACCAACAACTCTTTACTGGTGTCTTGGATAATGAACACCATTGAACCCGGATTGAGATCAACTATGTCACATGTAGAGGTGGCTCAATATCTCTGGGAAGACATAAAGGAAAGATTTTCCATGATCAATGGACCACGCATACAGCAACTCAGGGCTGAGCTTGCTGATTGTAGACAGAGAGGATCAACAATTATTTCCTACTTTGGAAAACTCAAGAAAATCTGGGAAGAATTGGCAAACTTTGAACAAATGCCAATGTGCAAGTGTGGATTGTGCACCTGCAATCTTGGGGCAATTCTTGAAAGGAAGCGTGAGGAAGAGAAAGCCCATCAATTTCTCATGGGACTTGATGAAACAACATATGGGACTGTGAGATCAAATCTGCTGGCACAAGACCCACTGCCCAATTTGAACAGAATCTACTCAACACTGATTCAAGAAGAACGGGTAAGAATCATGTCGCGTGGAAAAGAAGAACACGGTGAAGTGATGAGTTTTGCAGTGCAAGCAGACTTCAAATCACGCAACAACAGAATTGAAAACAGAGACAAGCACGCGGTGTGCAGCCACTGCAAACGCACGGGACATGAACCCGAAAATTGTTTTCAATTAATTGGCTACCCAGAATGGTGGGGGGATCGTGATCGTGCTCGAGGGACTGGAAAAGGAATTGCAAGAGGAAAGGGAGGGCAGCGAGGTGTGTCTTCTTTTGGCAGAGGACGTGGAGGGCTAGTTAGAGCCAATGCAACTCAAATCTCCACGCCAGGAACAAGCACAAATCTTGGTGACATCAACGGTCTAAGCGGTGAACAATGGAAAACATTGTTGAACATTCTGAATAGCACAAAAATAGGGGCCACTGAGAAACTCACCGGTAAGTGCTCTTCAATACAATGGATCCTTGACACGGGAGCTTCCCATCACATGACAGGAAGGTTGGATTGCTTGTCTCATGTAGAAGACATGATGGAATGTCCTATTGGGCTTCCAAACGGGGAACAAACAGCTGCTACAAAAGAAGGAAAAGTGGTGCTAAGTGACAGGCTGAAATTAGCCAAAGTTTTATATGTGCCAAGTTTGCAGTGCAATTTAATTTCAATAACTCAATTAATTGATGAAATTGATTGTATTGTCTTGTTTACAAAGAGATTTTGTGCTATACAGGACCGCATTTCGAGGACGGTGATTGGTGCGGGTGAACGACGATAGGGGCTTTACTACTTGCGCGGAAGGGAATTTTTGCGAGGAAGAGGAACTGAATTTGCAGCAACTATACAGATTGGAAAAGAAAGAGTCTTCAACTTGTGGCACAAACGGCTAGGACATCCTTCATCTAAGGTTCTAGAACTGATTCCTAATGTTGGCACTGGAATAATTAGTACTTTGCGTAATCAAGTTTGTGATGTTTGTCTTAGAGCAAAACAAACAAGGGATAAATTTCCTGCTAGTGATAATAAAACTTTGGAGAGTTTTCAGTTAATTCATTGTGATTTATGGGCTCCATATCGAACTGTTGCTTTTTATGGTGCGCGATATTTTTTAACAGTTGTTGATGATTATTCGCGAGCAACATGGATATATTTGCTACTTGACAAGAAAGAGGTTTCAGTAACTTTGTGCAATTTTGTGGCCATGGTGGAAAGACAATTTAACAAACAAGTAAAAACAGTGCGCAGCGACAATGGAACTGAATTTACTTGTCTTGGGAACTATTTTCATCAACATGGTATTATGCATGAAACTTCTTGTATATACACGCCACAACAAAATGGACGCGTGGAACGAAAACACAAGCATATACTCAATGTGGCCCGTGCTTTACGATTCCAAGCGAGACTGCCGATTGAATTTTGGGGGGAATGCATTTTAACTGCCGGATACTTGATAAACAGGACTCCGTCACTAGTTTTGAAAGGGAAGACACCGTATGAAGCATTGTATGGAAAAACACCTCAATTAGGACACCTGCGTGCATTTGGGTGCTTGTGTTATGTTCATAATCAACATCATAAAGGGGACAAATTTGCTAGCCGTAGCCGAAAATGCATTTTCATTGGCTACCCTTACGGAAAGAAAGGATGGCGAGCATATGATCTTGAATCAAGAGAATTTCTTGTTTCCAGAGACGTGGTGTTTAATGAAGAAGTCTTTCCTTATGTTACTAATGATCAATGCAGTGTTGAAATTGCCTTAGACCCTATGACAAATTGGGCTGGCATGGAAGAAGATGAAGAAGCAACCACTGTTTCCCGTACATACATCCAAGAAGAAAATTCAACAATTGAGCAGAATACAATGCCAATTCAAATCAGTGAGAATGATGAAATGGCAAAACCCAACAGCTCAGAAACGGTAACACCCAATTGCCCAGAAAGAGACGAATCACTGGACACCGTAGCAATTCACGATAGTAATCGTGAGATTGAAAATGAAATCAGGGGTTCTGATGTCGTCAATGAGGAGAATTTTGGCAGAGGTCAAAGGGTCAAGCAACCTTCCACTCGCCTGCGTGACTTTGTGATCAACACCGCAAGTGTAGTAAGCCCCTCACCGACTTCATCCCACTCATCATCATCCTCAGGTACTCCTTACCCCTTAGCCAACTATATCAACTGCAACAATTTTTCTGCCAAATACAAATGTTTCTTGGCAGCCATTACTACAGGAATTGAACCTCACACATTTGCTGAGGCCATGAAAGATGAAAGGTGGAAACAAGCCATGCAATTGGAGATACAGGCTTTAGAAAGAAACGGCACTTGGACTGTGGAATCCCTTCCCCCCATCAAGAAAGCCATTGGATGCAAGTGGGTGTACCGCATTAAGTACAATTTCGATGGCTCAGTTGAAAGATTCAAAGCAAGACTTGTGATATTGGGAAATAATCAAGTTGAAGGGCTGGATTATAATGAAACGTTCGTTCCCGTAGCCAAAATGGTTACTGTGCGTACATTTCTTGCTGTTGCCGCGGCTCATAACTGGGAACTCCATCAAATGGACGTGCACAATGCTTTCTTGCATGGTGATCTCGCAGAAGAGGTATACATGAAGATGCCTCCGGGTTTTAAATCTTCAAATCCACACCAGGTCTGTCGACTCCATAAATCCCTTTACGGTTTAAAACAAGCTCCTAGATGCTGGTTTGCAAAATTGACAGGTGCTCTGCAAAAGTATGGATTTATGCAATCTTCGTCTGATCATTCACTATTTATATTGCACAAAGATACTCTCCGATTGCATGTACTGGTTTACGTGGATGATCTGATTATTTCAGGGAATAATAGCATTGCCATCCACACCTTCAAACAGTATCTCAACTCTTGTTTTCATATGAAGGATCTCGGCACTTTGAAGTATTTTTTGGGCATTGAGGTTGCTCGTAATTCTACTGGACTCTTTCTTTGCCAAAGAAAGTATGCTCTTGACATCATTTCTGAAGTTGGAATGTTGGGAGTTAAACCTGTTGGTTTTCCTCTTGATCAGAATCATCATCTTCCATTAGCAGATGGACCTCTCCTTACCAAACCAGAACAATATCGTCGCTTGGTAGGAAGGTTGATCTACTTGTCTGTTACTAGACCAGAACTTTCCTATTGTGTGCATACACTTGCACAATTCATGCAGCAACCACGTCAAGAACATTGGGATGCAGCTCTACGTGTTGTTCGATACTTGAAAGGTAATCCAGGACAAGGCATTCTACTTCGTGCTGACTGTGATCTTCAACTCTCTGCCTGGTGCGACTCTGACTGGGCAAGCTGCCCATTAACTAGACGTTCTGTTACAGGTTGGCTTGTCTTTCTAGGTAACTCACCTATCTCATGGAAAACCAAAAAGCAGCACACGGTCTCTCGCTCCTCAGCAGAAGCTGAATACCGTTCTATGGCCTCCACTACATGCGAAATTTTATGGCTAAAAGCATTGCTTCTATCTCTTAGAGTTGATCATCCAAATCCTGTGAAACTTCAATGTGACAACCAAGCAGCCCTTCATATTGCTGCTAATCCGGTCTTCCACGAACGCACCAAACACATCGAAATAGACTGCCATTTTATCCGTAATGCCATTATCCATGGTGACATTGCTACCAAGTATGTGCCAACTCATGCTCAATTAGCAGACATCTTCACCAAGGCACTGGGCAAGACACAGTTTGAATACTTTCTCAGCAAGCTGGGCATTCGAAATCCGTATGCTCCACCTTGAGGAGGGGTATTAGGAGAAGATCTCGGCACAAAGAGATCAGCACACATAACTGTCAAATATTGTGCTGATTCTGTCATAAATAGGCAAATCAAATTGTAAATCAAAGAGTATATTTAGGAAGCTAAATATGGAAACTGCACACGATGATTGTGCATACTCTTGTGTATATATGTATCAGCTTTTTCTGGAATAAAACACGATTGGAATTCCAATGTTATATTTTGTCAGAGCTTTCCCACAGTAGACAAATTTTTGAAATACAATTCTAAAAGGAAATATGTGTAAAACAACTTGAATTATCAAAGAAAAAAAAGGATGATTTCCCAAATAAATAATGAATCTTACTGTTAATTTGATGAAGTGAGATTTCTTGGGACTTAATCCTTGAATGGACTAAACCACCTAAGCAAGGGCAAAGGTGAAAGACTTAGTCTTACTCTGCTGGAAATTCTCTCGTCACGATACACTTCATTCTGATCATTCATCTTATAAAATGCTACATATTAGAGAGGCACGTGGTGTAGGGAGGAAACACTTCTCTTTTGAATTCCCATAATAGATCCAAAACCTTCATATCTTCGAGCGAGTCTAAGATATAATAAATGTTAAGAAGTATCTCCTATGAACCTTCATGGAGAGCACTTCCCAACTCAATCTGCTGGAACTTCTTTGCTTTCTAATTTGGTTCTCCCAGATCATTACTCTCAATTCAGCAACATGATCTGATCTTCCAGCAATTGCATGATATCAGACAAAAGAACAATATTGCCAGAATTATCAGGCTCAATCTTGAATAACGCAGCTCCTGAAATTTGAGCCAATTGAATCTTGTGATGAACCCAGCATGACTGCTTTGCTAATAACAAGGTTATATGCTTATTCAAGGCACCTGGCATGACTAAGAAGGTCATCAACAACACCGGCATAGTGCTTTTCCACTGATTGAATTCCATGATCATCGGTCATTTGCTTGATAAACCTCCTCCCTCGCTCACAATGCCCCGTGTAACAAGCAGTCAAAACCACCAGAAAACAACTATATCAAGTTTTATTTTCACTTTGGATCAACAAATAAAGAAATGCTATCTTGACTAGGTCCATGATTTGCAGACATTAATATTGTTCAGGGCAAATCTTTCTTATAGACCATTCTTAAAAGGTCTTTCTTTTCTTGCACTATTTGCATACACATCTATCATACTGGTAACCGCTTTCTATCATGTTGAAATCTTTCAACAAACCCATTATCAATGAGGTCCACAGTGATGAGTTTGATTCAGGAATTTCATCTAACAGTCCATGAGCATAAGAGGTGGCACTAAAACACCAAAGGATAGAGAGCAGCGAGGTCGGAGGTGATGGTGATAGAGCCTAAAATTACAAGAGTGAATCATCTCATGGCGCCAATCTACTAAAAAGGGGGTGCGAGGTCGATTTCAAGCCTGTATCCCGAATCGAAAAGGGTGGATGGACTATGGAGACATAGTAAAAAGGAAGAGCTATCCTAGAATTGACGAAGCTCAAGGCATCTCCCTTTGCCCATTTCATTTTTTTAATCCATCAGGATGCAGCGCAGCAGAGGGGAGCAGGCTCAGAACTAGATATTTTATAAATAATTATAAGAATTTTTTTTAATGTTTCAGTTGATCCAGTGGCCACTTGATAGTGCAACTATGACAAAAGCATTCCATTTTCCATAACTAAGAAAATAACTTGTAAATGAGAGCTGAGTTCAATCAAAGAACGCTAAAAACTAAACATTTGTCAGATTATATTGAATAATCAAGAGCTGCAGTGCCTGGCAAAGAGAGTAAATGGCTGCCATGTCGTGGCAACTTTTGTACTGGAGTCCAGGATCTCACTAGAAGTCTCAAATTACCAATAAAATCAATATTTAAGGCTCACTGTAAGTATAATGTACAGAAGGTCTGGCAAATCATGGTGAGTTACAAATGCATTGAGCTCGTATTCCCATCTCGTTATCCGGGAAATATGGAGTAAAATAAACATGTAGGATTAATGACTGTTTTCTTGCTTATATTTCTATCCCGAGCCACATACCCGTTTTGTCAACAATTGCCGAAATGCCCAATAGAGTCATCAGAAAACACTGGTGGTCTGGAGCCAAAAATATCAGTTAGTTCAGGGTTTGCACAGGGCCAAAGTCAGGTACCATTTCAAAAATTTCTTCCATTTTCAATCATAATTCCTGATTTTTTTTCCCCGGTGAAGCCAGCAGGATGTGAGCAGCTGATGCCTAGTGAATCCTTGGTTGCCCAAACAGTATGCTTCAGCACTTTGCATCAAGCAGATATTCCTATTATTCACTTGATTCCTGTACATTCCTGTCATGATCATTGTTCTTGTTGTTCGACAGAGAATTATCAGCACTTTGTTGGGAAACAACCAGCAGAGAATGGCTATCAGCCTCATTCTCTCTTTGGTGCGTGGAGTGATCCTCCTGAACTGTACTGGTTGCATCTAGGTATGATATTCCATATTTTTGTCCATGAGTTAATCCAGGGCAAAGTCCCTACAAAGAAAAACCGTCCATATTCCATGTCAAGATTATTAAGGCTGTTGCAAACAGCAGATAACATGAAGGTAGAGACTCCTCTTTTCCATTCATTTATTCTATAAATTCACTGCTGGATATTCACTGAAATTCAAAATGATACATCAGGGGATAACAACATTCGATTTGCATCAAATTTATTAACAGCATTCTTCCTCTTCTCAAAAAACATAAAATCAATCAATACATCTTTAACAAGGTATCATATAGGATTTAGTGCTTAATAGTAATAAAATGAAGATGCAGGCAGGGGATTTGGAAAAAAAGAAGGCAAACTAACCTTCATCAATCCTGATGTAGTAGTAGACTTAAGAAAAGAAGAATCTGATGGATAGCTGGAATGAACCCAGCTCCCAGAAAGCACACTGGCATTATTTTCTTGGGGATGGATTGAGATGTCTGACTTACGAGATTCCTGTTCATTGCTACCACCTTTACAGTAAGCACCTAAATATGAACAATGTTCACGTAAGAGAGATATTTGTGGGGTGGCAGGCAATAAGTGGCCCTCTGTGCTGAAGATGTACCTGTAAATGAATAAATATTTCCAACAAATGAGTGGAAATAAGAGATGGTGGAGAATTAACCTTCCAAGCACAATTAAAAGCATTAGCCTTACTTGTATGGCCCATTTTCTACAAGGTTATCTGGACCTGAAGCCAAATCAAATAGAAGCCAAAGGTACTTGACCTAACAGCAGTTTTAGCAAGCAATTAATCATATGCAATGGCATAATCAAGGCACATATGGATTAAAGCTCATGAAGCACATCAAATGGAAAGGCAAAGTCACTAATCTAACCTTCTGCATGACAGGACACACTCATTTACTAACAGAATATGAGCATCAATCCCTCTAATATCAAATATTAAAAAAATAACAAATAAACCCTCTGCCTTATTTCCATGACGACACTTTATCCTCGTTGTAACAGAAATTTTTATCTCTTATAATAAATCTATTCTTCTTTTTTCCTGAAAAACAGCAGCAAAGAAAAATGTGCCTAATTTATCCCAGAGGGAACAAGCTATCGTCAAAATATAAATCTCATATAAAGCATACAGTCAAATCCAAGGTTCTTGCACCTTGGCCAGAATGAGTGGTTTGGTTCGACCATGGAAAAAAAGTTTAGTTGCCAGGTTTGAATATAACATAAACCATTTAACCAGTCTGCATTTCAACCCCAATCCTAGTATCTGATTGAAATTCTTTAGCATAAACTTAACATGTAATGGCACACTTTTCTCAAGCAAAAAATATAAAATATTAGAGAACTCCTAACCATGATGAACAGACTGTCTTGATATTAACCAAATCAACAAAGATGAAATATTTCATCCCATTTGATGGTATGGTTCCTCTATAACACCAAGCAAAAAGGAAAATAAAATATCTGACTGGACATACCCATTAGTAATACTTACAGTTTCAGCCAGGAAAAAGCTCTCCATATGGTCCTCTTTCTTGTGAAATTCTACATCTACTATATGACAATAACCACAAGGGCATCGAGCCCCATACTGCAAGCTCACAACCATATCTCTTCCAACATCAAGATATCTGCAGAGGATAACTAGAGACATGGCTTCAATTGCAATTTCATGACAGTAAGATAGGTCAGATTAGGTGGAGCATGGGGGTTTAAACAAATAAGCTAGGAACCAAGAGAAAAGGCTACGCAATCTAGCAAAAAGACCCGAATCTACTTCATAGCAGCTCACATTCCAGAATATTTCTCAACTTTCTTTCCAGGTAATATTTTGCATCCAGGAAATTACAGTCTACCCCATGTTATCTGTTTGTAATTAAATCTGGTTAACCTTTTAATATTTTTTTATGCTAAATGTGAAGGTTAAGTAGAAGGAGCTAACAGCAGGTAAATCAGCAATACATATGAATGTATTATTTTCCTATTTTCTAATTGGGGTCTATTGCCTATGATAAACATATATAGAATTTCACGGTACTGGCATGTCAGTATGTGATCCTTTCCAGATCCACTGGTTTCTACTTGGTAGACATAAAGAAGCAATGATATTTATCAGTATAGAAAATTTAGAAATCCTCAATAATGGAAAATCAAAAGGCATTAGGCAAGTATAAAGTTGAAACAGATTTTATCTGACCTTGGATCTCGGGTAGCTTTGTAAAGCCAATATGTGCTCTCTATCAACTCTGGGCGCAGTGGATAACTCTTCTGCCCTTGCTATAAGATAGATGTATGGAAAAAGATAAAAACATATAACACACAAGACGTCTATTAGCATGCAAAAAAAATAACAAAGAATAGTGCAGGATGGTGGGAAAAGGCACGAGTTATGGTGATGTCAGGTCAACAGAACAGACATTTTCTGCACAGGTATTTGTAAGAAAAACCCATAAAATGGGCCTATCATCTGGAATACTTATGAATTATAACTTTCTCTGGCTTCCAATAACAATGATCTGGATACCTGAACAGTCAGAGTAGCAAGATTAAAGCCTTCTGGAGTAAAACCATATCTTTTCCAGACACTGAAGAATGCAGCATGAGTTCGAATTGCAGGATCAATATCTCCTGCTAAAACCTTTACTCATATCCAATCAACCAAATATAGATTCAGAAAAAGTCAGTCATAAAATCTACAGTCCAAAATCAAGAATAAAGAAAATGAAAATACCTGTAGGCCTGGCCAGAAGGCCTGCAAACTGTTAAACAATGGCCAGACAATAGCAGCAGAATCCATGTTTACTTCAACATACCTATAAAGACATCTAAAATTAAGATTCAATGGGTACATTATTGCCCCGTAAAAGAGGAATAACAAATGAAACCAAATATAAAAGAAATATTTATT
Source organism: Salix dunnii (assembly GCA_015731905.1). Classification (NCBI taxonomy): domain Eukaryota; kingdom Viridiplantae; phylum Streptophyta; class Magnoliopsida; order Malpighiales; family Salicaceae; genus Salix; species Salix dunnii. The sequence continues at coordinate 10,245,471 of CM027666.1, read as the reverse complement.
TAGAAGCACATAATAGCTACAAGATTTTACCAAGGATCATTGTAAAGATAGTGCATAGCAGCTGCATAGGCTTCTTGGAAAATAAACAAATACTCCTCATCACCAAATAACAAATAAGCCTGAAAAGATGGAGAGAAAAAAATGGCCCAAAGATTCTTGTGAAATGAACAAATACTCTTTGTATCAAGAGAATCTGATTTATCTGCTATAGCAAAGAAATCTCTACCATTATCTGTGAACAGGAAATAATCAAAACATTTTGATAGTGCTGGCTCTGCATAGATAATCATTTCTGAAGAGCTCTTTCTAAAATCCTTAAAAAATGGATCCCACCAGTTTGGAATTAAGGCTTGGTTGAGTGAGTATTTTTACCTCCCTCTTCCATGATATAAAGAGCACAAGTCAAAAAAATCTGGAGAGAAAAAAATGGTGACTCTGATAATCCAATAATTTTTTGATGGAATCTCAGTATGATCACATACCTTTAAGAGATATTCATAGAAAGAATCAATACTTGTTCCTATTCCAGCATCCTGCGGAGCAGCAAAGGAACTTGAGTATAGTCCCTTGGGGAAAAAAAGGAATTGAATTGCCCAAACATTGAGAAAACTCAACCATGAGGAAATATGTGACAAGAAGATTGATTGAGTTTTTCAAGTGAATGCCATCCCTAATTTTGAGGTCACAAAGAGTGCACAAGCATAGATCATTGTCTTCTCTGGAATTTAAAAAAGAAAGTGCTCTCAACCATCATTTCTGAGCAAGTTATGACAAAGTTGTCAAGTATCATCACACATGTACAATTTCAAGCCAAACATCAAGCAATATGACTTTGATTGACCCAAATTTTTATTTCAATCCAAATCATGTCATCAGCTAAATACTGAGATTTCAACCAAGTTCCCATATTAGATATTGATATGCTGCATTTTTCTTTGGGAAGAAGAAGGGTGTGGGTGGATGCAATATATTAAATAAAAACAGAAGTTGAGATAAAAAAATGCTAAGATGTGCCCATCCCCATATTTTTAAAATACATGATAACATCAGTTGACAAGGTCATTATAACTTCTTTAAGAAACTTCTGTTCTTTTTATAACAACTTTCTTTATGGATGAACTAGTCAGACAAAGCATATAGCAATATGTAATTTGCTCCCATGATTTAATTATTCCTCATTATTAAACTTAAAAGAAAATATCTATAGGAGATTGCCATGTGCTGTCAAATACAGGTAATTTTAAAACATGAGATCCTCTACACACTCTGAAATACTTCAAAACAAAAATGTTACCTTCTGTGTCCATTCACCTGTAAATACATTGATGTGAGCACCAACCAAATTCAACTTTGAACGGCGAGCCCATAATCCACGCACGGCATTCTTTGTTACTTGCTCAAAAACTGCATTTCCATGAAGACGAGATAAGAAAAGTAATCAGTGTCAATAAGTGGATCACAACCAACCTTTGCAATTCCCCACAGAAACTGAGAAGGAAAGGGATAATAAAAGAAACCAGTCAACACAGGAAGAGAAGCTACAAAGTGATATGGAGATACAAAAGGCAGTTTTAGTATAACATTCTGATAAAGTCCGAATTGACAATAGAAAGTTAGTCTTTTATCAAATAAAAGTCAGAATCCAGGAAAGGCATCGTAAGGTCAAGTTGATGGATGAGCACACAATAACCATAGTTGCTAGATGCAGTACCTCCACACAATGGAACAATTTAGCAGAAGGCGAAGATTGCTTCTGTTTTTATTTCTTGAGCATAGGTGGAAGGGGTTATTACCCTATTATGTTTGAATGAATTTATTGAAAGTTTATACAGTATCTATTAATTGAGACCGAGCCCCTGGTCAATATACAGAAGTTGTTTGATAATTAACTAAATATAAAGTAACTGAACACAGTTTCAAGTCACGTTGAGATGTGTTCAAAAGCTAGGGAATCAATGGACTGCCTCTTCTGCCCAAGTCTCTTATGCAGCAATGTTCATCCCAATGCAAGTGAAAAAAAGATTACCATGTAGGAGGGTTCATTTTTTTGTTTTTTCAATTTGAACAATCAGGAAAAAGCAAGAAATAGTCCTCAGCATCTTGTTTTGAATTTCTCAAATCACTATATCCTAGCGTATTCATGTGCATAAACTAAACGTTCATATGCTGTTGTAGCTGTCTACAGTATGACTAGAGAAAGTCTTGCTCATAATACTGTTGAAGTGATCACATAAATGCCTCAATATTTCCATAGTATAGCCAAATTAAATTTCTTCAGCCAAGCTGCCAAAAAGAGCAGACAGAGGTGCTGCCCATGCCAATCCTCATTGAAAAATCCCATTCAGAACTTGAAAACCTCAACATTGACCATGGAAAGCAAATGTAGAGATCACAAATCTGGCACCACTGGTTTGCATGGCTCTGGAGTTTCTTTTCAACATACAATATACAAAATATATATTCCATCTAAGAAATGACACATATGACAAGCTAAGAAGTTTGAGATATGCAAAATATGAAAGCTGGCAGTAAACCAGACACTGCTGGGCCATGATATAATAATGCATGCACAACCTAATTTGTGTGAAGATGCAATTTACAGCATTTTTATACATAGATTATGTATTAAAGGCTGAAAACAAAGAATTGTCTCAACTTGATTGTGACATCTCATTTCTCTAGGAGAAAATCAGGAACCTCAGATGCTAGATGGAAAACAACAATTCAATGGCCAGTCTGGAAAATGTATCATGCTATTAATACTTACTTGGATCATTGGTCAAGCGACTAAGAATCCCAAATTCCAAAGTCAAGGTTCCACCACCAGCAGTTGACGTTATCTAAATACATCAAAGATTGCATTTCACAAGCTACCCAGTCATTTTAGGATATTGAATTCATGGAGTCAATTCTACAATGAATAACATGTAGCAGCAAAAAAACATTAATTATAACTGTTTGAAAAAGAGGGATGCTATAAGGTGTGAGGAAAGCACTAGCAAGTATCTCAAGAAATTCACATAGGAGGGTGGATTTACCCTGCTTTCCTGTTCATCAACCCCGTACAAAAGATTGACAGACCCAAATGGAATTCCTGCAATGCATCATAGCTTAAGATAAAAATAATATAATATTCCAGCATTTATGAACTTGCAAGTCCAATATTAGAAATATGCAATTGCTTTCAGAAATTTCAAATTTTGAGACTGATGGTAAAACATACTCTATCCAACAAAAATACACCTCCCCTAAAGCTAAGCTTGAAGACAATAACTAAGAGGTCCTATTAATAAAAAAAATCAGAGGCTTAAGACAAATCAAAAATATAAATTCATAATGAATTTCCAGAAACATAAACTCATGAGTCATGATCACTCATAGAACTACAGGTGTAGTGCTAATTTTGTGTCCATGCCACAGATTTCACCAACCGCTCTAGGATGGAGTGCCAAAAACCAAAAGAAATGCAGCAAATGTCAGTATCTAGCAGTCATACCTGTGGGAGTGTCAAATGCAGGTAGCATTCTCCGAGCCAAATCCTCAGCTAAGTCAAACAATTGATTGTCATAGGATGGAATTCTCATACCCTGCAACCAGAAGATGGAAGTGGCATTCTCCCCAGATAGAATATTGAAGGGGTATCTAAGCATGTACTCATTATTGAGGTGCAATCAAGCACATTGAGTTTCAGATATAAGATAAATTAGCACCCAAGAACAAACCATCTTTAAGCTATAACCTACATGCAGCATGCATACACGTATGTGATGCACATTGCTTTCTTAATGCTTTATTTTGATATTTACTCAAAGTAATTATTAAATCTTTACCATTTATGCCTTATCCTTAACTAGAAAAATATTGCAAAGAAAAGAATGAAAAAGGTGATCATTGTATTTACCGTAGCATAATCACTAGCAATAAGATGAGCAGAGAGTAAACCTCCAAGGACTCGGATGGTAGTCTCAAAGACAGATACTGTTTTATTCTGGAAACACGATAACAGAATAAATAAAATAAAATTAGATAACATGTGTTCTAATTACTACAGACATAGGTTTTATTACTTCAAAAGGATAATCATTTGATTGCTCGACCAAAATGATAGGAGGGGTAACATGGCTTGAAATTTCTATGATGTAAATTTCAAAGTAAAAATGCATTGATTGCCTAAAAAGTTATTCCTATCAAAATTATCAAATATTGTGAGCTCAAATCATCTAAAGTAAATGCTTACTCACTATATCAAACCGAAGATTTTTACCAATCCAATCAACAGAGGAAGTGAACCGTTCTCGATCACCAAGCAAAGCCAGCATATCCAAGGAGTCAATCTGCGACAGCAGCAATATGTTCACCAAATCTTCATATAATAGCTTAGTGCCAAAGAACCAGAAACAAGGATATAACCAACCAGAGTCAAAGCATAACCACCAAGGCTGTCTTCTCCGCCACATGATAGAGGCTTTAATTCATCAAGAGGAAAAGCATGCTCCATGTATCCATTAAAAGCATGATAGAACATTTCACGAACCTATATCATACCATCAACAGAAACACATCACGCCCATACAGAAAAACCAGTTCTTTATTTCTTTTCTAAGATAATTGATACTATTCCCCAATCAGAGTTGTGCAATTCACCAAAATTCGTGAGGAAAAAAAATACAGAGAAGGATTTTGTCAATTGAGCAATGCTTAGATCTTCGATCAATGTGATTGCAAATGCATTCATCAAATAAATTAAATAATAAATGCGCAGGGTTAAATTTTCAAAACATGTAAAATTTATTTATAATCAATGTAAATAAGAGCAATTCTCGAAGTCCAGTACTTGCTGAAAAAATAGATGGGATGATGAAGCTAAGAGGTGAATGCTTTGGCAATGACAGATCCAATGTTAGAAGAAGAAGAGGGTTTTTCATTAATGATTTTTATCAAATTGAATCAAAAAGAAGAAGAGGCAAATTTATTTTAAGAAAAAAAAGGAAGGAGGGAGGGAATACTACCTCGTCTCGAAGATGTGTGGCTTCCTCGGGAGTGACACCATCAGCCGCAGTTCGTCGAAGGAAGATAATGTTGTTGTGGTTGGTGTCGGCAGATAAAATTGAGAGCAGCAACAACATGGGGAGGCATCGTTGCTTCCAAGTCTTTTCCATTCCTTGCTTTCTCTATCGGATCTCAGTCTCTCTGTTGTTTTGGTAGCAACAAACATATAATATATTACAAGAAATAAATAACCAGAATGAATGAATGAATGCTCGTGTTTGAGTTGTTGCCCTAACTGAGAATTGAGCTTCTGTTTGCTGTCCAGTTTTACTTTTACTAGGAAACCGCTTCCCTCCCGTCCCAACCGAGTTTGGTAATTGTGTAGTAAGGGAAAATTGAAAGAAAAAACCGACATTAAAATGATTTGAAAAGTATCTATGTGTATATATATAAACACATCAAAATAATCTAATAATAATAAAAAAAAAAAATATAATGCTCATTATAATTTTTTAAGATCAATAAATTCAATTTTATAATTTGAATTTAATTATGATATCAATACAGCCTTCTATATATTTAAAACAATTATTATTAGGGTGCTTTTATTTATTTTCTTTGTTTTAGTTTGTTTAAACAATTTTACTATTTTACTTTTATCACCATATTCAAATATTTAAACTTTCCATTGTGTAAAATAGTTTAGTTCTATAATCATTTTTTGTGATTTTTTATAATAAATTATTATTAGTTCCTCACTTACCATTCTTCTTTGTGAGCAAAAAACCCTCACACCATTCCAACAACCTTCGTGAATAATAATTAAAATAAAAGTTTCGGAACTTTTTATTTGTACAATGGCCGTTTTGGATGCTTGCTTGAGCATTTAGCCACGAGAAACCATTGAAAAAAGAAGGGATCGGAGCTCTAAGAAACCGCAGTAGAAGAATGGCATTGCATTTTAACACCTTTAACGTGGTGTTTTGGTAAAACAGTTATTGCAGACTCGAATGAGCTATGGCAAAGATAAGTATTGACCACGTAAAGGTTTTTCAAGCGAGACCTACATGAACTCTGTTTAGAAAGAAGGGGATTCAAGGGCGAGAAAGCCAAATTTTCAGCGCATCACAACACATTCAAATCCATGTTCAGATCCAACTGACTCTACCACAACAGCACCAAGGTTTGCCAATCTTTCATCTCATTTAATGGGAGAGAGAATTCTCAAATAACGCTAGCACTCCAGAGACATTGGACCAAGGTAACATTCAAAAACAAAAAACAACAGATTCCCAACTGCTCGTTTGTTGACAAAAAAATATGAAAAATATTTGGCGGTCGGCAAAAGAATTTCATAGATATGTGATGGTAGGCTAATTAAATGATTATAGTGAAGTTACATGCCAGCTGATTTCATCCACTTCAGGCCTGCAAAGGAGGAGGAAACAAATCATGCAGCGCAGAAGGTCAATTATTAAATATAACAGCAAATAGAAGCATGTTTACACAAATTGACTTGCACACGGAACAAACCAACTAATGAAATTATTTTGAGGATAATGAATATCTGTTTTAACGCTGAAGTCACAAAGAAACACCAGGAATGTCCGCGCAACTCAATACAGTGGTCTGGATGGTTGAAAGAAATAAAAAGAGAGTGCGAGATACACATAATAACAGCCAATAGTAACATACCTGTTGCTTTTTCTTCTTTGGCCTCCTCTTTCTTCGGGGTTTATGAGCATCAGAATTTGAACTTAGATTACTGCTGTGGCCTGTCCTTGTACCTGAAGAACCCCCTGCCCTAAAGGAAGATCCACTTATGCTACTTGATGTATTACTAGATGTAGAAATTTCAGCCCTCTGTTTCCATGAATTTTTGCTTGATGATGCTCCAAACCTTGATTGAGCATGCACTGGATTTGTATGCAAATTATTTGAAGGCCGAGGAGGAGGCATTAGAGCTCTGGCAGCTGTCTGTCTCCATGGGAAAAATTGATGTCAGAAACAAGGTTATTAATTCCATTCCGCCGCATGCATTGTTGGTAACCTACATGAGTACGGAATTAGATGGCGTGTCGTCAACGGCAATTCGGCAGAAAATATGATGATAAAATGATAAATTTCAGCTACATCCCTACAACCAACTCAAGAATTTTATCTTATATGGGGGTATTTACGTATTTGGCTATTTTAAAAAATATGCAATGACCATACTGGCCGAAACTCTCTGAAACCTAAACGTTCCATACCAATAGAAAAACCGGAACGGTATTAACAACCTTGGTCAAAAAATATGTTCATTTTCTTTTTTAAATAAAAAGAAAAGAAAAGAAAAATAAATAGCTGGTATATAATTTCATCAAGACAGAAAAATTTGGGTTTAAAAAGTGACCTGATTCCTTTCATCACTTGACATTCCAGATGCTGCTTTGCCAGAAGCACTAGAAGCTGGTTCCCTGAAAACAAATTATAATATGCGCCTTCTAAGGTATAAACCAGTTTACACCATATCCAAAACTATATTATGGCAATCTAAATATAGGACCAGATGGGTGTGCAGAGCTTCCAGTCAAATGCGACAGCATAATGCTAGCAGAATTAACCATTGCAAGTGCATATTTATTTTTTCTTTACTAGATTCAGTGGTAAATGTGACAGATAAAAATATGAAGGAAATATAAATCGAGCAGCAGATAAGATAAAATAGCTTGCCCAACTGCAAATGTAAATCTTGATACTAAAATCTTTCTTCACAGTTATGGTACAGACCTTGTACTTTTATCTGTCCATTCATCATCTGCATCAGCTTCATCACTCGAGGTTCCAGTTAAAAAGAAATCATCTTCACTCAGATCCAAAACACCATCATCCTCACTCCCTGTCTCTGTCAATGCAAGGGAAAAAAAACATTCATCACAATAATAAGATATCACAAGAAAACCACTATAATGAGAATGTATTAGCAGGTAAACAGCATGAAAAGGTGTATAATCTACAAAGCCTTTTTGTGATGTGGAAAGCATTATTTGGTGGGTGCTTGCTCACTCAGCTTATGACCTGAATCGTTTATCTTGAATCATAGTTCTCACTCTAGTGATCTGCCCACAACCCCATAAATGGGAACATATTTAAAGCTAAGTAATATCTACCAGGCATAGAGGCTGGGTTCCCACCATTGGCAAGGGCACAAACAAATACCTCATTTCTTCATCCTGGCTATGTACAAATTTACAAAGTAGTGTGGCGCACAGAATTTTAGGAGAGGGAAAAACATTCTTCCTATGACAACCGACAGTGTATTCTTTATTAATACAGATACACATCTAATTGTATATGAAAACTTCATTTCTTGAGGACAAAATGATTTGTCTATACACAAATGCCTGCAAAAAAATAACAGTCAATCCATGGAGCAGATCCACAAGCATGAAACGGTGATATTTCTACATCAAGATTTCAAGAACAAACCATATCCACCACTCACCGCTATATTCTATACAAGGGTGCTATGCCATTCTTTGGGTCTGGTAGCCAAACAAGAAAATTCACATCATTTTACTTAGAAAGTTGCGGGGTTAAGTAAAAGAAAGAAGATACCTTCCAAATCCTTGCCGCTTGCTGCAGCAGCAACTAAGTTGGCTTTAATCTGCTTGCGCAATTTAGTTCTCCTATCATCTATGTCGGAATCATCACCTCCAGTAAATAAGGATAAGTATTTCTCGGTCTTGGGGAAGAACTGCAATGCCAAGAGAGAATGGTAATGTAAAATAGAAAAAAGAAAACTTCAGCTTAACAGTTTCCCTTAGAAAGATTTCTTTTTTTTTTAAAGAAAAAAAAAAAAACAAGCGGAGCTCGTGTATTTGTTTAAAACACTTCTCCAAGAAGACTCGAGTGCAAACTAAATACAATACAGTCAACATTTCATCTCACGCTGTATGGTAGACTGTATCTTTAATTTCAATCAGGTTAGTGCAAAACAGCAGTAAATGCCCATTACATATTTACTCAACTAAAGGGCAAAATATAGCGTTGCAAAAAAAAAAAATAGAGCAGCAGCAGCCGCTTACCCTAACATATTCAAGATCTTCTTTCAATTTAGAAAGCTGGTCAGCAACATCAGCATGTTGGGGTAGCTGACCAGATGAAGCGCGCTGCAGTTTCTCAAGACGCCGTATTCTTCTTTCTATCTTTCTTCTCTCTAAACAAAACAAAGGACATGACTTTGAGGATTCAGCTTGAGACTAGAAAATGAAAAAATATATATTTCCCGTTAAGCTGTTACCAAAAAACTTAATCTTCCGATCACGCAAGAAAATCTTGCGTTCAAGAGCCAAACGAGTATGAATTTCTTGTTGCTTCTTCAATTCCTCTAGCCTCTTTTCTTGAGCTTCTCTTACTTGAGGTGGAAGTGCCTTGTATTAAGAAGAGAACTTGTTAATGGTAAGAAAAAAACTAATTAAAAGTAAGAGAGAGAAAAAAAGGGGAAGGAAGTAGCATTACCTTGCGGAGCATGCGCTCTACAGAGCGGATTTGGTTCTTGAGAGAGACGGATTTAGGCTTTTGTTTAGGCTTCTTGTCTACGCCTAAACCTTTGGAACGGCGACCTACAGGGGGTTTGCGCTCAGCCACTCTCCGTTTGCCATAGCCACCATGGGCCATGTTGCTGTTCGAAAGTTGATATGCCTCTCCTGCCCCCCTCCCCTCTTCTGCTTTGTTTATTCTCTCACTCGCTCGACATGATTCGGGATCCTTTCGCCAGATACGAACTTGTTATTCTTCATGCTTTTGTGATTAAAAAATTTGATTTTTATTCCTAATTATATTAAAATAATATTTTTTTTAGTTTTAAAAATTATTTTTAATATTAATATATGAAAATATTAAAAAATATTATTTAATATAAAAAATAAAAATAAAACTTTTTTATATTTTTTCAAAAAAAACTTTCGAAAAACAATTGCGATCAACTCTTTCTTTAGATATCCTTTATCTTCTTTTTTTTTCATGAAATAATTAAATACACTTTGCAATTGTTTATTATTTTACTATAATAAAATAATTTTTTTATTTTTAATATCATTACATTAACATAATAAAAATATTAATTTAATTTCCTTAAGAAAAACAATAAAATATATTCAACTACATCTCTGGTTTGTTTATTTTTGTATTTTGAAAACATTTATAAAAAAAAAATGAGATTTTTTTATATTTTTTATTTCAAATTATTTCTATTATATTTTAAGATTATTTTAATGTATTAATGTTAAAACTATTTAAAAAAATATATAATTTTAATATATTTTAAAAAAACAATCATCTACTTACCTCCAGATAATCCTTTCCCCTCACTTGGTGCTCACCGATCTCACATTTCTTATAGATTAAAGTACATATTAAATAATTCAATATATAATTGAAACAATTAAAAACATGTTCAATTATTTATAGATAGATTGAAGTACTCTTTCCTTCTCAGGTGTACTGAAAAAAAATTCAGGACTCAGCCTGTACGACTCAGCTCTGGGTAGCCATTCCTTCTGTCAAGCTACCATTAATCTTCTCTCTCGTCTTTTTTTTCTTTTATTTGGGATGATTTTGACACTGTTTCTGCTTGTTAGGCAGCATCCACATCAAAGACAGAAACAAAGATGCCATGCAACAATGGAATAAAAAAAAAATACAGGGAGCAAAGGCAGGTGATGGCTAAAGGCTCGCATTTACAAAACAGTGGGCTGCTCTCCTTCAAGCTCAGAAATAACGATTAATGCGTCTGTCAAAGACAGGGAAAGGGGTTCTGATTTTGCATTTGGATTGATAACCTGCAAAATTAAAGTCGATGAGATGTCTAGACCAAGTTGGTCAAAACCTAAACCAAATGCTAATATACTTTCTTAATCGTCCATACCTTCTTAGTATCCTTCACATAGCCTATAGCAACCTCTCGACGCAAATATGCCCTTTCAGTGAGCTCTGCGAATGAAGGATTCTCCCCCTCCTTCATGTAGAGGTTGATGTCCTGCCAAGAATAACGCAGCTAAAATGTGTTAAATGGGTTGGTACTGAATAAACTCCATACTAATTCTAGAATGTTTAGTCCATCACCAAGCAACTCAAGGGAAAAAAAAAAGTTTCGCGATCAAGTAATAGCAGTAGTGGCCAGCATGAGATCAGATTCCACGACCGAGTCACCTTTAGATGGAAAAACATGCTCAGCTCACCTAAGGAGGCTTGACACCAAAATACAATACAAGGAAGATGAATTTACCTTCACATATATTTCATCACCCTCTGCGTTCAAGATGTCTTTCCACACCTCATTCAATTCATTGTTCTCTGCAACTGTTATGCAAGCAAATAATTACTCTTCAAGTTGAAGATGGTAATAATGGAAGAGTGTAACAGCAGGAAGAGTACAATGATCAAGACCTTGAGCTGTCACAAGGCTCATTACTTCCTCTGCTGCTATATAAGTCAAGGATGGTTTGATTCTTGAAATCTGAAGAGATAGCATGAGCTTAATAAATACCAACACAAAACAACAGTGTTCTTGACATAAAACTGATCAGGGCTGTTATAGGATGTGTTACTTGTTTGCCTAATTTTGAGTCGACAATCTCTGCAACTAGATTTTGTACCTGCAGGCAGTTGTTTGTTATATTAACGAGAGTTGATTATTTCTCAAAAAGATTGATCAATTCATTAAGCATATTTTTTTTGGATTAAGAACTCTCAAACTAATCTTCAGAAATCAAAACCATGGACCCATATGATCAACTAACTTTAACAGGAATCATGTTCACCTTGACTCCAAGTTTGTTGCAGATATTTTCAGCAAGAAGCAGAGAGAAAGCAGATTGCTTGTCTGCCCTGGATGGATCTGAAGAAAAATAACAATTAGTGTGACGCCACATCAACGTAATAAAGCTTCTCATGCTGTTGTCTCCAAGGCACGTATTGTTACCTCCTAGAAGCCATTCTCTATCAGATATTACCACGATTGAAAAGGAAATATCCTCGTCTTTATTGAAAGAATTCTGAATATCCAATATGGTTTCCTGTAAGGCATCAAAATTCATGGGGTTTCCAACCTGCAATATTTGAAAGATCATAAAGCATTAGACTCAAAGTAAAGAAGATTTCCAAGAAAAATAAAATAAAGAAAATGGTGTAAAATGGCTGTCTTGGCTTGGATGAATTAGACAGTACCCTATGGGAAACCCGGATGTTTTTGAGTTTTCTTTGATTAACAACGCTGCTGATCCTCTTCCTCTCATCCAATGGCACATCTGACAATACCTCCTGCATATATTTGTGGAGGAAGTGAAACAAAACTATAGATCAACACGTTTGATCTAGAAGCTGAAAGCATGCCATGTGCAAACATTAAGTTCTGTTCTATCAAGTTCTAAGTCAAGTCATGGGGGACGCCAGACTTAAATTGTTCAATAGCTAAACAGATACTAAATTCGAGAGGAGACTTGGCGAGAAGAAGATAAGGAGGAGGAGAAGCAAAGCATTGAAAGTTATGTTTTGACTATGAGAAGTTTTCAATGAGACAGGAAACAAACAGGCAATTCAGTCTTTTCAGTAAGAAATGAAAATTGACAAAACACTATTGGTGAAATCCTTTGTGGGCTGAAAACTGGAAAAATGCAACAAAGAAACCCTCTAGGCGAGAATTTGGATACAATGACGCAAATAAAATGTCCATAAACACTTTCGCAGAGTTATAAGCTAAACAAAGGATACGATAACAGTACATTTCTACAGAAGCATTCTGCAAACACCAATTCTGAAACATTTAAATTCTCCAATACCGACTACAGTTGACTAAATCATCTCTTTATTGTGTGTATCCAATGCTACCTTCACCCGGTATTCCTCTATTCTCCAGAATAAATTTATCAATTAATTCATGGGTATGTATCCTGGATCATTGACTGCCCTAAGGCCAGCAATAATTTTTTATAGGCTGTTCATAAACCATTTCTGATAAGTTGCATGTCTACATCGTGCATGTTCTCATTATAATTGCTTGTGTGTAATATAATTTTAAATTTCTGGTAAGTAAAACCGAATTTGAGGAGCAATTATTATTTGAATTAAAAGGTATGAAGATGAACTGCAAAAAAATTAATGAGAAAAGCTATAATTTAAATAAACAAGTTAAAAGGTATAAATTATATAGCATCATACCAATACACTCCCAGGTCCAAGATAATTATCATACTCTTCTATCATTTCTACAACATCTGGGCGCCATCCAAGAAAAAGAATGCGTTCTTTTGGTCCTAGACTCCAGTCTGATGCCTGCATAGACAAGCAAAATAATCATACAAAGCAAAAAATATAATCCAAAAGTAAAATATTGATTGGGCAATCATCTCTAGGAAAATATACCTTTGACCCTGATCTGTTGGAACGTTTTACAGTATTTTCAACTCGTGTTTTTCTCAATTCTATAGCAGAATTCGAATTGCCAGTGTTATCTTCCGGCACTTCCAGATTTCGATAAAAGGAAGCTCCTTCTTTGAAGACACTAGAATATGCAATTTGTGGGCTCCTTTTACCATGAACTGGACCAATGAACAAGATCTATGTAGCAAAGCGAACAAATTAGAGAACAAATACATAAGATCAATCCAATAATCTGAGTGAAGCAGGCATATTTGAAACAATATTCTGTGAGCAAATGTATCTTTCCATGTAAAGTAGTGACCATCTAAATTTATATAATGAAGTTGACAAAGAGATAACATAAGACAGCACAATGGGATGAAATATAGGATATATACTGCATAACATAAAGCCATTGATATTCACAAAGTAAAACATGAAGAAACTGGTAAACTAGGCAACCATCAAAATTTTCCAGGTAGTTAATTGGATTTACCGGATTAAAAAATATTATAATTAGCTACCATGGGCAGCCTGTTATAAGACAGTGAAACAATAAAAACAACAATGCACACCTAGAAATTAATAAACCACAAGGCTGAAAAGGTAAAGCGGTTTCATGTGGCTAAATAGGTTAGCATTTCAGGTTCCATTCTTTGCTTTCATATAGAAATTAGAAGTTTCACTGGATTGCATCTTATGGTTAGGATCCTAAATGCGCAAAATAAAGGATCATGTACACAAGTTCAGAAATCCATAATATCCACATACTTTGTCAGTTTGCTGCACAACCTCATCATCATTTGGGTGGAAGAATATTTTCCCCTCCCGGTAGAGACCACAAACCACTACCTGAAGAAAATATCAAACTTAGTGGACTGCATGTCAGTTATCTTCTAGCTGAAACCATGTTCATCTGATGACATTACCTCTTGAAATCCCCTTCTTAGTTGCCTATATTTAATTCCAGCAAGAGCAGGAAAACTGCAAAGATTAAATACATTTTCTGCAATGAGTAAATACAATACTGATTAGTGTTTTCTGTACAAATACAGAAATTGGGCGATGGAAAAGATGTAAAAATTTAAAGAATTTCATACAATAGAAAAGGGAAAATGTTTTGCTATTGAAACTGGTTGACTTCTAGGGGTATTGTATACGGATAGGTTTTAGTAGGCCAAGAATTAACCCAACTAGCATAGAAATAATCTAGTTTAAACCAAAGCCAATGTGTTTAGGGTGGGATTTTCATTTTTGCTTCGAATAGTAGAGTTGGTAAGGTTCAAGTGGTATTTCGATGGTGGTGCTTTCTTTCAGTAGGAAATAGCATATTAACCCAAAACGAAACCTAAACTCTCTGTCTCTCTCTCATTGACAATACTGGTAGCCATATTTATGTAAGGGAAATTCACACGGTACTTTGATAATTAAGCAAGTGTCTGTAGATCTTTATAAGCCCCTTCTGTCGAGAACATTGAACAAATAATTTGGAAGCAACATTTTCCACGGGCTCTACTTTCACTCCTGAAATTGATTTTAGAAGCTCGCATGTATTGGTGTTTGAAACCTGTATATCAAAATGAACCCCATATTCAGTTAAATTTTGCGCAACAAACTTCATTGAGTGATCAGGAAAAACCTAACATGCCTCAACAATGGTGGGAACAGAATCCATCCTTGCAATAGGTTGAAGGGCCAACACAGACAGAAATGCATTGGTATCAATTTCATACCTAATCAATAGAAGATCTGAAATCAATACAATTCTAGTTTTTTCTAGTCTTGCTTTCGCAAGCAAATATGTTTACTAAGAAAAGAAGCAAGATTCAGATGCACAAAGTGAGACTAGTAACTGTCAGTTCCATCATTCTGAAAAAATCAGAGACCATTAGATCCAACACCCTTTTACCCCTCCCCATATTTCCGTAAACCCTGTAAGAGCTACAGTATTTCTTGGTCAAGCAGAGTCCTATTGACCAACACCTCAATAAATTCATCATGTTGATTATTTCAGATGCATGCAAATTAAAATCATTGGTATCGCTAGCAGGCTGACAAAGGCCAAAATTAGGATGAAAAGGCACAAATGGAGACAACAGGGAACACTTCAGGTTATGTCATGTACTTGATCTGGAAGCAGATGATCAATGGATTAAATTAGGACGGTAATGATAATGAAATGCAAAAGTGAAAACAATGATGAAGAAATTAGTAAAAAGGTATTGAATGCAATCAATTTAATGTAGCATCTTTGTAGTTTCTTAGTTGCTAATGAGCATATTCTTTGTAAGTTTCTCTGTGCATATTGACAAAATCCAGGGAAGTATCTTGGAAGGGACTAATATATTTCCTACAAATCTTGAGTTCATCCACTACTGATTGTAAACATTATTTGATACAAATTCAATGCTGTGGAGAAAAGTTTTTCCCGTATGGTAAGGGCCAATGACCACCATAGTGGACAAAAGACACTCAAGGGCCAATGACCACCATGGTGGACAAAAGACACTCAAGGATAGCTCTCCTTTCAATGTAATTAAGGTACAAACCTTCTCAGTCATTACAATAAAGCATCAATGAAACATGGCTCATCAATACAATTTGGACCGAGATCCAAATATGTTATCCACAATATTTACATGTTAACAGTTAAGCTTAAAAATGACATCTACCATGGTAAGAATATCTCTATCATTAACAAAGCAACTCTGGTGCTTGTCCTTGTACTACAAGATGATTTCCACAAAATGAAAGGGAATAAGTTTTGAATGACATCTTGCTAACATGTCAATTAATACGAGTAGATAGTCCTACAGATGTTGTTTGAATTTCTTACCTATCTCCTTTTGTTGGCAGTATAATTATGGCACGTGCCGTATCAGCTGCAGCTCTCGCAAATGATTTTGTTAAGCTAAGGCTGCAACTGTACAAAAAAGAAGCTCGACATGTGAAACAAAACACTCACAGATAGGTTGTCAAAATTCAAATGTAATGTTCATGTTCTGGTTGTTTGAATTTATAAAATAATTTTATTGATGGGTAATTCTTAAACAAGGAGGTTGTTGAGAGAAAAGTTTTGGATGCTTGGCGTGCCTTATAAAGAGAGAATTCCATACATAATGAAATATTTGCATCAAAATTAAATTATTGCCAAAATAAATAACAGTTATAGCCAAAGGATGTTGATCCGCATGAAGGAACTCTTGCAAAAGCCACAGGGAAAGAAAAGAACAAGGTTGAGTGATTTTGCAGAAGCCCAGCTGCAATCAGCAAACAGGATTTAGTTATACCATACCTTTTGGTGAGGACATCAATGTGGCTAAGATCTTTGGCGATATTGTCAGCTAGCTTATCCATCTGCTTCCTTGGGAGGTCAGACATGAGTAGAATTTTCTGCCTCCTGTAAAGACATGCAAAACATGATCAAAGGCACATATAGCACACGACACTGGAACAGAACAGTCCTGGCAGAAGAGAATTAATTACCTAGCTGTAGCAGTACCTAAACGGACAGCAAACTCATGGTACTTGTTTAGCTGCTTTAGTATGAAAGTAAGATGACTGTTTACTCCACAGATGATGATATGATCAGTCTCAAGAACTTGCATTTGTGCCCCATCCCTAAGTCTTTGCATGTTATTCTGTCCAGGTAACAGTTTTAAAATACAACTTAAATACAATTCAGCATCGGTAAGTAGTTCCAGTTCCAATAGCTTACCCTGAACTGTTCTGTCATTGTGCTCAGTAGCCGAGAGTAGAACAATATACCCCATATAGCAAGAACAAAGCCAATAACGCGTTCAACTCGTGTTCTTTGCTGCAGTTCCATATATAATGAAGCTCTTTAGATTCAACAAATGTAAGTAAACATTTCTGAAAATAGAGGAAATTTTTTCTAGTGAATGATCTTTAGAAATTCCGAAAGCCAGGTTCGCTTGGAGGTATATCCATGCAAAATAACATAGGCCACTATTAATCATGTATGGTGGCATTTGGAAGAGGTAAACAACCCCCCAGCAAAAAAAAAATCCACCAAAAAAAAAACATACATTTTCTTCTATAGTAAACATTCCCTCAAAAAAACACATTGAAATAGCTTTTAATCCTTACACCCGTAATAATCACTCCTGTAAGCATTCACCTCTTTAACGCACCCTTAAATGAGTAGAAGATGAACACAAACATGCCCAAGCTTCCCAGAAGCAGTCCTCCAGAGATTGGCCACCCCTGTATTGTTGAACATAGCACAAGCCCAGATTAGCAAACAAGTGAGAGCACTAGATGCAGCAAGAGTTAATTAAGAGAAGAACCAAATAAGCAACCGACCAGAGCTAGAGCAAGCTCCTTGATGAAGAAAGAATGGTTGGCATTGAAAAGGGGGAAATGATTTTACTAAAAAAGTTCACAAAGAAGATTTTCAGCTTATAGAATGGCAACTTTACATCTGGTTAACGGAGATGTGCTATAACCAGATCAAACCTGAAGAGATCATCTCCAATGTCTTTTTCAAATAGTTAAGAGACAAAATACAGGATGGAGGCATCAATAGATGGAACTTCTTTATGCAATGTTTGCACATTTCTCTCTATTGATGAACTTGAAAATAGAGCACATAAATGGAAAAACAAGAAGGCAATGAAAGTCCAACATCAACCAACTGTTTAAAAATTTCATCATAGATACAATATCCTCTTTTAAATACCCGTTACCTAGTGCTGAATTCAAGAATAAGTTATATGACAACTGTTACCCTTGTATTCTTAACTTTGTCGTGAACATCTTAATAAAAAAAATCCACCAAAAATTGTGACAGCATGGAGAGTGGAGGAAATGACTGCGACTAAAATAAGCCTGAGGAAAATGAAACTTTTGTTACAAAAGTGATAGCTTGCACGATAGGCATATAGATGACATGTAAATTAAAAAGTTTGTTGGTTTAAACTCTACAGCTTAATGCATGAAATGCACAAAAATCCTCAGATAATAATAAATGCATAAGCCAAAGATTTATCCATGTGATGCATTTTAATTTTCCACATGATCCCTCCAATCTGCATAAGCCAAAGGATTATGGCAAAATAAGTGCATTGCAATCTTGCAAAACTTCCAAACCAAGAAGGTATTAGAAACAAAAATATCAAGGGCATACATCAAGTTAACCAGTTCTATTTTCCATCAGAAATTAATAAAACTTTCTGTTACCATTGTATTCTCCAAAGGGAGCAATTGGAAGGTTACCTGAACTTGAAAAACAGGAAACCACCAATGACAACAAATGAGAAGCAAGCCACGAGTAGCACCACAAAGGACCTAGAACAAGTTTGGAAAAAAACCAATCAGTTGTCATGTGACATTCATGAAGCTAACAGCAAACAAAACATAGGGCCCACATAACTTTTCACATCTGAAATACATAATTTTCCCAATATAACCCAATCACTTATGCTAAGTTTTTTAGGTTCTTTATTTTTTATGGGAATTTAAACTATGGAAGAGATTTAACAGATACTTTGAGCAGACCGTATCCTTTTCCAGTGAAGGTTTCGATGAAATACTCTGTTGCTGAAATGTTAACCCTTGGAGATTTAACAAATACCAAAATGTGCAGACTACATAATTTTTTAGTCAAGGTTTCAATTTAGTACTTCGGTACCAAAATTCTAACCCTAAAGATCAAGTTGTGCACGTATTTACCAAAATTGCTAAATACTAATTTGGATATCCATCTCAAAAATCTAGTAACCCATTATACTATAAAAAGACTGCAATGCTTCCCAAGCAGCCAAGTTTACCACAAAACTCCTAACGCAGAATAACACGGTTAGATTTAAGAGCGCATAATTGACAGCTAGAACTATAAAAAACCTTCTTGGAATAATTGGTGATCAGTAGACCATTTAATTGTACAAGCATGCTTGGAATTTATGCCATTAGATCTCTACTTTCTTTTCTTTTTTTTTACAGGAGAACAAATCCATGGTTTGTTTTCCCTTAACTGCAGCTACATCAATTTTGTATCATGATGTCTTGATGACATATTATCTTCTAATCTCTCAGAACATAAGGGATTTCAGTTCAAAAGGAACTATCAAGATTTCAACTCAATAACGGACAAAACTTATTGTGATCTAGTTGGTAGAGAAATAAGCAGGCATGTGGATCAGAACATGGAAATTTATTAATTCCCTTACGTAGCAACATTTCTTTCAAGTTGCATGTTGAACAAATAAAGTAGACGCGATAAGCTCCACTTAATATCTTGAAATGAGGGCAAGGACACATCCAACTTCAGAGGTGTTGGTTTGTTCAAGGAATTAGATACACAAGCAAATGAGGAGTTTGTAGTTCCAAAAGTCCCAGCCCAGGAGGGAAACAAGTCTTGGACAATCTTAATTAATGATTTTGCAGAATTTAAGCGTGTCAACAAGCAACACATTGCAACTGATCCAATTGTAAGTTTAGCTTGGCGATCCTGCACATACAGTAGATCACATCAACATAAATATGACAAATTACAACAAACACATTTAGTTATCTACAACGAGATAAGCAGAAATCTTGTATATCAATTTAGATCACTTTTCTTTCAGTACCAGATATACAACAAAAGAAAAGGCTATGAGCCAAATATGTAAAATTGTACTCATGAAGTAGAGTAAGAATCAATGCAGCCAAACCATTCTTTTACTTCCTCGTTGTGGAAGCATCAAAAATGGAAAAGGAAGATCTCATTACTCTATTATAGTGTATCCAATTTTTACTTTTTCCATATTCAGGTTTTTTCACTTAATGCTTACCTCAGAGCTACTATTTGGCTTCAAACTCAAAAACTTGGGGTGTGGATTTTTTGGAATATCTGTATGCACCAATCTATCGAACTTACACCATGTGCTTTGATTAATGGCTTTACACTTCTCTGAAAAGGTATTTTTCAAGATAAAATGTTATCACAGTTCATTTAAAATTGATTATGTAGTATCAGCAAAGCACTAAAATAGGAAGGATTATGCTAACAATTGACACAGGAATTAATGTCAAAACAGATTGATGCAGCATTGTCTTTGATTTGAGGGGCTGAAATGGCTACAAACTTATTGCCTTGAGTAAAAAATTACATCCTTGTAAAATAAGTAGATGAACTTAATACTGCATTTAACTGGACAAAATCTAGCAACAGTTACGACCTTGGTCTCATACTTTAGCACTGAACGTGTGGTCAAGGTTTACTGCTTCAAACTCACCTCCAGTGCTGCACAATTCAAACTTACACGCACCAGAAGCTGGAGACTTTATCAACCAAATTTGGCATGGAAACGATTTCCTGTAGAAATCAACTGTCAGTGTGAAGTTATTGGTATCATCCTATAAAACAAGGTATCAACAGCACATGAACTTTGCACACTTTTCCATCTTTTCTGTAAGAAAAAAATGAGTGTGGCCATCTTAAATGCTCAGACTGGAAAAAAAATTGTTTGACAAGAGCAGCGGAGAACAAAGAAGATCTCTATCGGCTGATGCTAGAAAAAATTCTTAAAGAAACTCCCATCTTACAGAGTATTTTGCATCCAAGAAATCAAACAAAGCCAAACAATTGTCAACTATGTAGGAAATTAATTCCTCAGCATGTTTTTCAGTGAAAAATCTGTGTGTAAGCAACATTCACCATAAAAGGTACACAAACTGTCTTGGCTATCTCAACTAATGAAGCCCACTTCTTGTTATTGTCAATGCTGTCGCAGCGTCTTCACTTCAGATAATATGTTTAAAATGCTACATGCATCAAGTCAAAAGAAATGAAGAAGAAGAGGAATTGATAACCTTTTAGGTGAAGAAGGAGAAGCAGAGGTTTGATTCAGTCTGGGGATTCGAGGTGGTAAAATCCATGGGCGAGAGCTCTCCAAATGGCTGAGAAGCATCTCTCCTTTTCGATGTTTCTATACTGTTATATGCAGTGTTTGAAGGGAAAGTAGTGAGAGAGAGCAGGAAGAGACCGGTGAGATATGATGTACCAGCAGAAACTGATGTTCTTATTGCTGGAAGGGGGGAAAAGGGGAAGGGGGGGAAAAGAGAGTTCCCTTTCCAACCTAGGAGTGCCAGTGCTGCTGACTTTTGAGATGTGACTGTCTGGTAGTCACGAGCTTCAACTAATTTTTAAAATATTTTTTTATTTTTTAAAATTATTTTTTATATTAATATATAAAAAAAATTTAAAATAAAAAAATTAAATACGATTAGGGTTTTCAATTTTATTTTTTATAATAAAAAAAACAAATTAAGATAGATTTTATATGGTTTAAAATTTCAGTCTATTTTATAAATTTCAGCTACAATATGTTGGTTTTTTTTCTATCAAATAGATTTTCTTTTTAATAAAAAAATATAGTCTAGTTTTATAATATAAATTACATCTTCAAATCCAATCATTGAATTAGATTGGTGTACTATGCAAAGTCTATTGATATATTTTTATATCTCATGTTAAAATTTTAAGTAATTAGGCATTAAAAAAGTCTTGTAAGATTGTCAATGATATATTTTTATAATTTTGTTTGAATTTGTAATCTTATTTTCAAAGATTTTAATGCGATTATTAAGAATCGAGTTTTATAATTTATTTTGATATATTTTATTTAAGATTATATGATCTTATGCCACGGTTATAAATTTAGAAGATTAATTTAGGTTGATCTAGGTCAATCCAATTTATTATCGTCTAATTTTTTTAAAAAAAAAAAAACATGTCATGTTGAATTTTTTAAATCAAACTATATTTTTATTAGTTGTCCAGAATGTTTTTGAATTCATCGAATCAATCAACTCATATTGGTTTAATTCTCTTTTTTTTTCTTCTTATGTTTGAAATTTGAATTAAAATCAAGTTAGTTGAATTAATATTTTGAATTATATATGTTCATGTAAACAATATAATCCTGAAAATAATACGTTAGAACACTTTAAAACCAAAATATATATTCAAATTGAAAAAATAAAATATCAATCGGAACATAATTGATAATCTCATTTGAGATCACATAAATTAGACACGGTCAGAAACCCACTAAATATTACGCTTGTATCATATATCAATAGATTAACCGGTATTATCCAGTAAATATAAAAATTTAGAAAATAACATGGTGAAAAAAATAAAAAATAATTAGGTTCGATCAAATTAAGCAAGTCATATAATACCTATCAGGTTCTCTATGGCAAACCAATTTAACTTTATAGTTCACTTTTCTACGGATTTCAATAAAGATAAGAGGCTAGGTGGTAATATAGTGGGGAAATATACCGAGTTGAGTTGGGTAAAGTGACAAGGCCCACTCAGCATCTCTAAACCAAGCAAAGCATTTTCGAGACAGGAAGAGTGAGCCCGTGTTATAACCATGGTAATTAAAAACAACCCGTTTAAAATCGGTCTGACTCGTAAAATCGGACCGGATCGGTCCGATTTTACGAGTTAATGGTGTTTGGGCATCAGGCTTTCAATT
This sequence comes from Salix dunnii, assembly GCA_015731905.1. Classification (NCBI taxonomy): domain Eukaryota; kingdom Viridiplantae; phylum Streptophyta; class Magnoliopsida; order Malpighiales; family Salicaceae; genus Salix; species Salix dunnii. The sequence continues at coordinate 10,222,585 of CM027666.1, read as the reverse complement.
TCAATTTTTCATTCTCAATTCAATTACATTCGAAGCTCAACTGCTCAAAATCTTCTCTGCTCTTCTCACCCCCAAATCCCCCAAATCATCAGCTCTCAGCCTTCTCATGAAAAGGGTTCAAAGATCATCAGAAGCCGTGACGAATGCCACCAGAGATCTAAACTCGGAAACTTCTCCTAGGGTTTATCCCCTCCTTCTCTCTAATCTAGGGTTTTCCTCCTGTTTCTTTTTTAAAAATAAAGTTATTATCTTTATGTTACAACTCATGTAATTGAAACCATTGTTGTAATTGTAGATTTTACTTGTGCTTGATTAACGACTTATGGATAAGAAAATCTGAATAACTTGTTTTGTTGTTGTGCGGGACCTGAAAGATGCGAACTTTGGTAAGGGTCTGATTTGCATCAAGTTCATTTTTTATGCTTTTTTTCCGTTCCTGGAAACCCATGTCAAGAAACGCAATCTATGGTCTTTTGAGTGTCATTTTCGTTAGCAAAACAAATGGAAGTTATGTTGTTACTCCTGTGAGAAAACACTCCAATGTGCAAGTTTTCAGTCACTGATTGTTATACCATATTGAGGAGATGGTAGTGTTTTCTTTAGTATACACTTGATGATTATAAATTGTATCTAGAGAAAAAGGATGCAACTTGCAAGTAATGATATTTCCGGGATACTCTTAACTGTATATTTTGTTGTTCATTGATTATGGGATTTTTTCAGTATGAATTCTTTATATCTTTAAACAAACAAATAGAAAGGTATTTGACATTGGTGTGAGCGATCATTGTGTGAATTCATAACAAAATAATTTTACTTGTAGGAAATTTATTGAATGGTGATGAAATGAACGATGTTTGCATCTCTGTCCATCGTTATACAGCATTTATAGGAATTTCCATGATGTGCTGTACTCTTACGATCCTGTTCCTTGTGAGTGTTTAGTGGCTGTTTCTGGTTTGATGTTAAAAGATATAGTTTGCTTGTTAAAACTGCCAAGAATTGTTTTAATTAGGAATTTGCTTTTAATGTGCAGCAGCCTTATAAACTGTATGAAAATGGTTGCATGTATTGTTTACCTGTACATTTTCAGTCCATGTAACTAGTGATGGTGGTTTATACTTGCAAGTTATCGCTTGAAATTCATCCATATCTGGTGAATGGTTGGCGTGGCTAACTTTGGTCTGGTCATATTTATGCATAATGATGGTTTCAATTTCATTCTTTTTCTAATGTTTCTGACTTGTATGATTGTTTCTCTCTTCATAAACAAGTTGCAAAAAAGGATGTGTTTTAGTTGTTTGCTGAGAAGGTGAGAGATCACAAGGATTTGGTATCTCGTTGGGCCGTCTTACAGGAGACCCGTGTTGAATATTTTAGAGGAAAGGATTTTTTAGCTTTCTGAAAAATCATTCAGAGGTTAAAAATATATTAGAGTTAAATAATAATTTAGAGGTTGAAGAGATTCCCAATACTTTATTAAGCAAGAACCTCTTATAAAATCATTGTACGCCAGCTAAAGATTTGTTTTAAGTTTGTTAGTTTTTAACTTATAAAATTTTAGAGACATAATTATTTTGTAATGTGTTTTGAAGTTATTTTAAATCATGTATGAACCTAAACTAATTAAGTTTTATGTCCATAATTATACTATCTTGTATTCAGAAATATTTTACTTACGATTTTATGATTTTTCTACTCACACGATTTTAGCTGTGATTTTACGATTTTTGTACGGACAAATTCAGGTACGATCTTATGATTTTACGATTCGATCTTACGATCCGAGTTTCGAAAGGCCCTTCCGTGTCGTGTCAAAATCGCGATTTTGACAATCTTGGTTATAACACGACAACGTATTCATGGACCACCCACGTGGGATCAGGATTGGGATGCATAAGCCCTCGTTTCAGATTCTTCCATTGAGCCACCAACCTCTGCCAAACCCACCGCGGTTGCCGTTCGTTCCGCCGTCACTTGCCTGACGCCCAAACAGTGTGTTTGGAGTGAAATTAAAAGGAAAAGAAAGGGTAGTAACTGTACAAGAGAAGAGATGTTTTGATTTTCTATGACGTTCTCCTTTATTTGTTAAACTAAAGAAATTAAAAAAATAAACAGTATTGATTTAACTATCCATATTAATTATGTAATATATTATTTTAATTCTTTAAGCGTAAATTCCAAGTTTAAGTTACAGGCGTGACAATATTTGTAAAAAAAAAAAAACTATTTTTTGGACTTTTTGCTAGTTTTTATTTTATTTTTTAATATTACATTTTATCATTGAATAAAAAAAATATTATTTTTATTTTTATCATGTAATAAAATAAATAAATAAATAAAAACTAATTCAGCCCAATAAGAGTTTTACATGAGCAACTTTTCAAATGAGTAACTTTTGAGATCCCAAGCCATCCTCCAATGATAATGCCTCCAGAATTGCTCCCCCGATGCCACGTGCAACGAATCAAGTAGTATTGCGGCACAAAATGCTGGATGATATGCTTGGTCCCGAGCACTGACAGGTCGGGTCCAGTGCTTAAAAATTGATTGACGAGTCGCTCGATACGATCTCTGACTTTTTAGCTTGCCTTCTCTCTCTTTTAACTGCCACCTTGTCTTCCTGCTCTGGCACTAGTTGACATTACTCCCTGTATGAATCTAAATATCTGTTTAGGAGAACTTCTGGTAGTTTTTTAAAGTATTTTTTATGTTGAAATATATTAAAATGATGTTTTTTTATTTTTTAAAAATTATTTTTAACATCAACACATTAAAATGATCTAAAACAATAAAAAAAAATATTTTTTTATTAAAAAAAAAGTAATGCACCACAACAAACCTGCGGTACAAAAGCTGCCCCAAACAGCTTCTAAGACAACAATGCTTCAAGTGTATTTTTCTATCAACTTTATATATTGAAGTTGTCAGAACTGATTCCTAAAATTAAGGGAAAACAAGTTTTAATGAGATTTGTTTTGAACAAGTCAATAGCAGGTTGTTACAACATTATAAGTATCTAATAAGTCCCTTCAAGATGGAACTAGAGAGAGAAGTTCAATCTTAGATTTGAAATCAAGTTTGTGGAAAAGGTTTGGTTAGTACATCTGCGAGTTGATCCGAATAAAATAAAAATCAATCATAACACATTTTATTTTTGGGTGAAACACGATATTCAAATCAGCATCATCACAATGTATAACCGGACAACAAGAGGATTATATGTCAATATCAATCAGAAAATAATATAGCCAGTTGAGTTCTATTGTTGCAATAGCCACTAAGAGCAATGCCAACGATGAAGGCAAAGGCATCTGAGAAGGCAAACTGAAAAAGTTATTCTTTTAACTTTTGGGGGTGTTTGGGAGTGTCGTTGTTGTTACTTTTCAAAGTGCTTTTCGTGCCGAAATACATCAAAATTATGTTTTTTTATTTTTTAAAAATCATTTTTGACATCAGCACATCAAAATGATCTAAAAACACCAAAATATATTCATTTAAAATGAAAAAAAATAAAGCAAAAATAACCAAACACAAATTTGACCGCAGTGTCAAACAGTCACCTGTTCTTGGTTTTATCTACTCCAATGCATGAGCCATTTCAATTCTTAAAAATAGCTTTCGTATGCTGTTAATAGCAACTTCATCAGAAAAGCCAAAACATTAAAAAATTCAAAATATTCATACTAGAGAAGATCAATTAAAAAGAAATCAATTTACTAGTCCTTAAAAAAGTTATCACACAAAGATCGGAAAAGTGAAGCAAGAACACAAAGACCAAATTAACTTACTTGAACGACCAGTGAGTGCCCAGAGAAGCACTAAAATACTAAAATAGCCATCATTGATGTAAGTTTGTGGGGCTAAAATGAGAGAATTAGCTCTAGATGGCTTTATATATGGTGTTTAGAAGAGAAGAGTGATGGAGAATTGAGTTTTCTAGGTAATAATGAGTGGCGGTGGATGGTAGAGGTGCCTGTGTATATATTTATTTTTATTTTTTTCTCTCCCTTTCATACTAAGACCTGACTATTTTATTTAATACTCTATACAAATGAATAACCTGTTTGGCCATGCTTTGGGTTTTTAAAATTATTTTTGAAAAAAATATATTTTTTTATTTCTTTTATTTTAAATTAATTTTTTTAATATTTTAAATTATCAAAATAATAATTTACACCAGGAATGGCTAAATCGATTGAAGGAAGAAGAAATCAAAATCACAACGTATTCAAGCTTTACACAACTATATTTTAAATTCAATTTTTTTTAATTTAAATCCAATTTGTATTTTGATAATGATGTTATTTTCCTTGTATTAAATAAATATTTTTATAAGTTTATCAATACTGTAAGTTTAATAAAATTTGAGTTTATTAATATTGTATTTCAAATTTAAAATATTACTGGTATTTTATTTTAAATTTATTTTTTTATTTAAATATAATTAAAAATAATAGTAAATCTATTGTTGGAGAGTTTTTTAAAAGCAATTATTTAATTATATAAAGTACTCCTATTATTTGTATAATTAATTGCATAATTAAACTATATACAAAATAATTGCACTATATTTATAATAATATAAAAAAAGAACTCTTCAAAATGACTTTTACCATCAAAGTACATATTAATAAAAAAAAATCATATATATACTATTCAAAAATCTATTTTAGAAATTTAGTTCTCCAAAATAATTTTTACCATTAGAGTTTCTCTAACATGTATTCAACTTCAATGGATGGGCTAGCAATATTTTTATGTTTTTTAGAACTCCAGGAGATGACATTGCAACCAGATAAATGATATAGAACTAATGAAAGAAAATTTGTCCTTGTCTCATACAAAATAAATCCAAGATATATCTCCGTCAAGAAAGCAAGATGTCATGTTGATTTGGTACTAGCTCTATGCCCAAGAAACATGTTAACTTACCAAGAACTTTTATTGAAATCTCAATGAGCAAGAGCAATAACAAGTTTTAAAAAATTAAAAAAGTATTATTTTGATGTATTTTTTAACAAAAACTAATTTCAACTACACTCTCAAATAAATATATCAACGAAGAGATCGTTTACATACCATTATTATTATTATTATTATTATTATTATTATTATTAATTCTTTATACTCATCATTGAGGCCATCAAGAATTTTCGGTGATTTCTTTTTTATCCATTGGAGCTCAAGAAGAGCAAGATCATTTGCCTGGTTTTGATTGTTTGCATAGATTCAATGATGATATTCTTAAGCTGATTTTTGAATTGTTTGATGCGACCACAAGAGGGGTTGGCATAGGTATTGGCTAGGAAGATCGGGGCTTGTATAAAGGTCTTGACTTGAGCTATGAATGGAATGACGGTTAGGAGAGGGAGCCAATGAATGAATTAAGGATCAACTGACCCTGATGGACCCAAAGATCATAACTGGGGTTTGATCTGGTTGTATTAGATTGTGTAATGATGGCTGACGAGCATGAGCTGCAGTCATCAACATAGCCAAGCAAGTCGTAAACAATAAATAGAGTTTGGAACTAGAGTTCCCATTGCAGATAATTGGTTCGATTCATTGGTGTTGAGAATTGTTGGACTTGTGTTTTCGATGGCCATGAGGTGAAGAACATAAGGATAAGTTTATCAGGAAAAGAATTGATATGTTAAAGCTGGGATATCATAATAGAACAATGCTTCAAAGTGTATTTCTCTACTGACTTTCACACTAGTTAATACAAGAATGACTTAACAACTCTTGATTTGGATTAAAAAATGACGTTTATGATTTCACAGAAGAAAATGCTAATCAAAAGGAGTAAAAAATTCATTTTGGATGGTTTTTATTAATATATAAGCATGAATTACCACGGCATTGACAAAACAGGCCTTGTGCTGATGAGCATGGAGACAATTCTTATATTTTGTAAGATTTATCTATGAAAACGTAGAAAATATTATTATTCTATTTTGTATATATCAACATTCTGTGTTTCAACTCTGCTGATGGCAAAAGTTAAAAAGACATCTGAAGCTTATCATACGTCAAGGTAAAAGCATGCTGCAGTAACTGATGGGAGAGTTGAGAGTTTCAGGCCAATTTCCACTTTAATTTATTGAAGTACAAAGTGGCATCGCATGGTTCAATAATTACACATACATACATACATAGATACACACACACACACACATGTATATGTATATGTATATGTATATTACATCGTATCTTTGTTCTCAAATACACACACACATATATAGCCCATTACTTTAATTACTCCCAAAATGTTATCTCCAGCTCCCCAAAAACACAACTTATCTTGCCGTTACCTGAGGGTTTGACAATCCGTCTTCTGAGATGTCAAAAAACAAATCATCGCTCTTGCACAAGGCATAGACAATATCCACCATGCTAGGCCTCTTTGATGGATCTCTATGCAAGCAAGCAGTTGCGACAGCCATTGTATTCATTACACTCTCCATTGAGCATGATTCCTCTAAAAGAACTTTATCCATCCATGCTGTCAATCTCTTTACCTTCCTCTCTTCAACATTTCCTTCCAAAATTCCAATAGCTTCTGCCCACAAAACCTTGCCTTCTTCATCAATTGCTTCTTTTCCTGAGATTAGCTCAAGCAAAACCACACCAAAAGAGAAAACATCCATTCTCGTTGACACCACACCATCAGCTAAATATTCAGGCGCAATGTAGCCTTGAGTGCCAACAATGTGCATTGTTATGGCGTTGCAGCCTGATTTTGCTAGTCCGAAGTTGGCAATTTTGGCTCTCATGCTCGAGTCCAAGAGAATGTTGCTGCTTTTAATGTCTTTGTGTACAACCCTTGGCCTAGTGTGCTCATGGATGTATTGGAGACCATTTGCAACATCAATTGCAATGCGTAACCTTGTTTTCCAGCTTAGTTTTTCTTTCTCGTTGCCATGCAGCCACAAATGCAGGGAGCCATTGTCTACAAACTCATAGACCAGATAGCAATTTGCATCCTCGGGGTCTATGCAAAAGCCCTCTAGCTTCACCAAGTTGCCATGGTTTACCTTCAACAGGAACAGTGAGTTTGCCACACAGACATACAGAAGTGTATTTTCATCGATGATTAAAACGAAAATCACTAAGCTCTTAATCATAATTTGGCGGGTACTGGACAAGTTTTATCACAGTCCTGCATTGGCTAAAGCATTTTATTCTACATATTCAACGAAATGAGACTTTAAGAAAATGGTAAGAACAGAATAGTTTGTGATAAATGGGTCAATCCCAACTAGCAGAGTTGGCAAGGAAATTGTTTCATGCGCTGACATGGGGCCAATTCGTTTTCCTAGCTTTTACTCCGGGACAATCAACAGATTTGGAGCTGTTTAAGTTCATGCGAATTTAGTATTTAAGTTAAGCCTGCAGGTTCTTTTTGGCAAATCGCCCCATGCCAAACCAAACTGTCCAGCCAGTGGAGCTAAAAGAAATAGCTTAAAAATAAAATATATGCTAAGCTATTCCAGGAGTTTAATGACAATGAAGTCATTCACTCACTTATTTATATATTTATCAATATGTTTTTGATAAAAAAATTATTCACTTTTTTTTTATATATGTTGGCATTTGATTTCAAACATTTTGCAGTTAGGTATATTCATTCATCTGCAGAATTTAGTAAGGCAAGGATATCAAGAAAACAAAAAGGTAGACATTTCAGTTTATGTTCTGACATCATGGCTTCATTTAACGGGGAATCTACAGCCTTCATTGATTTTGTTCGAAAGAACGGTGAAAGAAGGCATTTGACTACTGCCTTAATTTGGTGAGGAATCCACATTACACAATTGCACACCCTCAAAGAAATGGCTCAAACTGGCATGACATCCTAATCCATTATGAAGCTGCGATGCGTCTACTTTTTAAAACCTTAAACTTGCTAAACAAACAGGTCACTTCACCTAACCAATATAAAAATTAGACACCTGCAAATTTTAATGGAGGTCAGACACTGGTGTCTTTGTCATGTCTCAATTTTCAATCCTATATTTTTCTGTATTCCTCATCATGCCCCCTCTGCATTTGGATTTGTGTTAGCAATCTCCTGTTGCTCAAAATATCCCAGGCTACAGAAATCAAACAGATGAGATTCATGAACTTAATCATCTATGTAACTACTTGGGAGTTCTGGTCAAGACTAGGGGTTTTAGATGCCGGGGATAAGGCTAGACCTCTGCTCTGCTAGAACTCTGATCACTGGTATGTATTGAAAGCTTGTGAAATATAAAATGTCAAATCGTCTTTAATTGGGTTATATGTGTTAAATTTCATGAACTGTAAAAGTATGGAAACAGCAAAGTTTTATGCAACTGGGTCCTGATCCTACAATCTCATGGGAAACCAAAACAAACTAAAGACTGGAGTATAAACTGTAATCAGTGAAAGAGAGAAAATTACCTTCTGCAATATCTTGAGCTCCTCACTAGCATTCCACTTCATCTTCTTGATGGCATAGATCTCTCCATTTATGGACCCTTTAAACACAGATCCTTCAATCAAACAATTTTCACTGAACCCATCGGTAGCTTCTTTCAGATCATCAATCTTAAAGACCTTGTACTTATCCAGGCAATCTGAAACATCCGCCATCAAATTCACTTCTATATCCTTCAACCCTTTCCTTCCCCCATTCAACTGCATCCTATGCTTCTCCTCATCTTTCTCAACATCTCTTCTCTTCTTCAACACAACCTCTCTATAAAACCACACCCCACTTACCAAGACCAATAAAAGCCCAGCAATTCCTAGCCCAACTGCTAATCCATTAATCACACCTTTCCTTTCTGTCTTCTCAGAAGGAGCCCCAGAAGGAGCAACTGTAGGCTGTGCTATCTGTGGAAGTTGACTGACTGGGACGAATATGGTATCAAAAGGCTGGATGTTATTGCTATTAACATCAACAATAGATTGTGTTTCAACTCCAAATGTTGAAGCAACTGAAGATAAGTTATCAGAAGGCTGAAACACATAAGATACCAGATAATTCACCTTGTTTTGCAATTGGGTTCGATTAGGACACTTGCAAAATATTGGAAAGATCACCTGTACTCCTATTTCGAGTTTTTCGGGGATAAGTGTAGGGTTAACAAGCTCAACAGACTGGTAGGTCGTAAGGTTTTGGAAGTATTCAGTTGAGACAATGTAGAAAGTGTTGCCTGCTTTTATGGTATATGTGATGTTTGCAAAGGAAATGCTAGTTCTATTGATGGTGTTGCAAGAACATGATAAAGGGACAAAGAGGGGTTGACTGGGGACGAGAGGCGAGGTTGGAGAGGAGATGTTACTTGGTTTTGATATCATAAGGCGGCTAACCGAGAAAAGGTCACCGACTGAGGCAAGGTCAAGGAAGTTAGGAGCTGAGGCTCGGTAGAAGGCATATGTTTGACATGGAAAGGAACTCTGGTTGCCTGTGCAGGTGAACCCTTGAGTGCTTGGCTGAGCTTGCAAATGGTGGAGGATATTACTGTAAGAGAGAAAGAAGAGGAGAGAAGAGACAAAATGGGATTTGGGTCTCATTTCCGGCCTTGATAGTTCTGCCTTTCTGCCTTGCAGTGTTTTGTTTGGAAGAAGGTGCGATGTTTATAGTCCGAAGATAGAGATGAAATTAGATTCTAGTCAACAATATGGTTATGTTTTTCTATTCTTCCATCGATGAACAGGGTCCAATCACCTGCTGGATCCCACCTTCGAGGACTTCTAGTCAGCTTCAATGGAGGGGCATGGGTGTCAGCTAATAAATTATCTATTATGAGGTAATTGTCATGCCTTTCGTCACAACTATGAATAATTTTTTAAAATTTTAACAAAAAACAATATCAAGAATATAAGTTTTTTCATAATAATAATATTAAAAAATTATTTATAAAATATTCTGTTACTTAAAATTAATGTTAAATAGTATAATTTTATAAAATAAGATTAAAAAATTAAAAATAACTGCACTCATAAGTTTGTAAGTTTATAAGCAGACAATCAATAAAATTCATTATATGTGAGTTATTTGTTTTATGCAGTAAATTGATTGATTGTTGAATAGCAAACTTTAACTGTTTTAACTTTAAAATAAGCAAACAAAAAATTTAAAACAATATTATGAGAATTTTTTTTATCTGATCTTGAAAACAAATTAAAATAACATAAAATATTAAAGAAAAAGATTAAAGAAAAACAAAAGAAATATCAATTTTAAAATGATTACCAACATAAAATTTGAATTTTAGGACTAAATTGAATAAAAAAAGAAAATCTTAAGAAAAAATAAAATAATCAAAACCAAAAACCAAAACTTAAGGCATAAATAAATAAATAAATATAGATAAAAAATAAAGATTGTCCTAGAAACCGAAAACATCAAAGTATTAAAACTAAACAAAAAATTTAAAAGAATAAGAGCATAAATGAAAAAAATATATATAGCTCATTTCAATTGAAAAGCAAAATTAAAACAAATTAGAACTTTAATACCAAAAAATTACAAGAATGAAAAAGAAAACAATTAGATAAAAAAAAGAAAAAAAAAACTCAACAAGAGAGAATCATAAAAATAAAAACTAAAACTAAAACTAAAACTAAAACTAAAAGTATAGTGACATAAACACGAATAAAAAATAAAAACTATAAAATTATCTTAAATAATAAAATAAAAAATAAGAAAACTTTAGCAAAAGAGAGAATAAAAAAATAACAAAATTAAAATAATATTATTAGAAAAAATCATTTGATTTGAACAACAAATAAAAATATTAAAAAAAAAAAATAAAGATGAAAAAAAAATATCAATTTTAGAAAGATTATTAACGTATATTAAAATTTTAGGATGAGATTAGATAAAAACAAAACCCCCAACAAAAGAAGGGGGAAAAAAACTAAGAGTAGAGTTATGTAAATATGAATAAAATAGTGACTACCTTAAAAGGAAAAAAAATTCAAAGAATAAGAAGCAAAATAAATAATATAATATATGATCAATTTTAATTGAATGATAAAATTAAAATCAATCAAAATCCTATAACCAAAAAAATTATAGTAATGAAAAACTAAACAAAAATAAAAAAAGTAGGAACCAAAATAAAAGCTAATATATATATATATATATATATATATATTTTCAATTAAAGTTCTAAATTGCATCAAATAAACACCTAGGGAACAGGAAAATAGCATGAATTCAAAACACATAAAAAATAAAAATAATAAAGGATAAAATAAAAAACAAAATATATAATTAATTTCAATAGAAAAACAAATTTAACCTAATATTTCTACTCAATTTCATTTGAAGGATATAACTTAAAGAAACAAAAATATTTATAATAGAAATCAGGATAAAAACAACAATAAAATAAAAAAAATAAATGACTGAAATGAATACATCATAAATTAAATAAAAAAACTAAATGACTGAAATGAATACATCATAAATTAAGAGGACTGATCTGTATTTTCAGCTGAAAAAAAGAAGAAGAGGGAAATGATTAACTGATCACCAGTGAATTTCTTGTCGCATGGTGACGCTACACGCACCATCATACATAGCAGCGCACCCAGCAAAATAGCGAATGAGTATTTTTATACAGACACCGTCTAAACGTCACGGGCGGAGAAAGGTCGTCGGAGTGCGCCAGCAGTGTTTTATTTTTAAATACAAGTAGAAAATTAGACAGTTACTATAACACCCTCCATCACTGACCTTCAATTTTGTCATTTACAATGACATATCAATAGTTTTACTGGTAGACCATGCTGTAAGGGAAGCGTTCAAAGGAGACATGACATTCTTACAAGGCTGCTGACGTTCAAGGTATCGAAAGGACTAGGATGACGTGGTTGCTACTTGGTTGGCATAAACTAACTGGTGAGTCTTAAATTCCGAGATGACGCCGTCTTCTACTGGAAACGTTGAAGTTATAACTCTTGCCGTGTGGGAGAGGTTGGCAGCACAGGGTAGCAAGCACCAGCAGGCCAGCATCGTAATAACTTTCCCCTCGTAAGAAAGTTGCAGTGGTTCAAGCATTTCAAACAGCATAATTACTATTCTGATTTTCAAACAGCATAATTTTTCAAGAACTCATAATCTGAACTTGAACGCAGAAGATAGAAGCATTTCAGGACCGGCGTTGAGTTGTAGACTGCGGTGGGAATGATGTGAAGGCATTTCCACGGACTGATAAATAAGCCTAGTATCCTTTTCAGACATGAAACAGGACAGCATTCAAGGAGATTCCACTGAGAGCTGATAAGGGTTGAATAATAGCTTTTTTTTAATATTTTTAAATATAAATTACTTTTGAAAAAATCACTCCAATAGTATCAAATATCATTTTCTTTTTTTATCGGTCACAGGCAGCATGAGCGGATGACAGAGATGCCATTCCATGGGTGACGTTAATGCTGCTCCACGAAAGGCGAAAGAACCAAATTATCCGTGATTGGCGAGTTGGAAAAGAAGAGCCATGAAAATAATAATTAAAGATCACATAAAAACTCCTAGTTAACAGCCTTCCAGAGAAAGTGGTGGTGGGATCTGAATCTTGAGACGTTGAAGTCACTCTTCTTTGACTTCCTCCTCTTCTACTGCTCAAAATGCAGAAGACCATCGTGACCCCTTAAGAACTCTGCCTAGTTGCCATGGTTATTCTTGTTTTTAATTGGAAACCAGTGAATTCCAACTTATATAGGCTGTGGAAAATTGTCCTGAAGCCAGTCAGCAGTGGGTTTAATAATCAAATCCTGTATGGAAAAATCAGAATTAGATACTTCCGAAACACTGAAATACATCCCTGCGGCAACTACTGGAAGGAAGATCCATGGATGCACCCTGCAAAATATCAGCTAAGAATCAAACCCAGTGCACCCTGACAGTTCATCACTCTAAATTTCGATCTACATGACCATGTTACGCAGAAGTTTGTGGCATTTATTACACCTTGGAAACCTGTTGGGGGTTCTGCTGCTGTATATTTTCTTTCAGTATTTCCCAGTGTGATCCTGAGCGAACATCCCAGTAAATAATCAGGTTCTCGTAATATGAGATTGCTTACATGCCTGTGTAATTGAAACAGAAGATGCTTGATTCGTTTCCTGAACCACCACATTTAATTCTTGAGGGTTCTCTGTTTTAAGCGCCTAACCCTACAGCTGATTTTGGGTACTGGATTTGCCCAGAGAATTGAGAGCTATGAACTCGCTACCATCAGTATTGTTTTTTTTCTTTCCTGCCTTATCCGGTTCTATAAGTGTAGCCATTATCTGTAGCCTGGAGCTAAGCTAACTAGTCGAGCTTGGAGCCTTCAGAAAAATGTTTGGGTTAGTACCCAGCCTCGTAGGAGTTTGATTGTACAACCTTTGATTCTTTGCAACACGTGTTCCTGGGGTTTCTTTGTGTGAACGTGTCACTTTATTATTGGAAAACTTCAGCAGTCAACCTGCACTTTTATTATTGATTTAGTTAGCATGAAATTATAAATAATTTATCAAGAAAATAAAAATAAATATTTAATATATTTAAATTATTAATTATATTTTATTATTATAATTATTAACATATAATATTTAAAAAAGTATACACACACACACAAACACACATACATATGTGTATATTTGCTTTAAATTAATTTTATAAATTGATAATAATATGAAAAATATGATAATTAAATATACAAAATTACTTTACATTAAATCTCAAACTCATCCACTATTTTAATCAAATACTTTAATTTCAATTATAAATCATAATTAAAATACTTGTTATAATTTTTTTTTTCCAATCTTAATCATTACAGTAAAAGCAATGCAAGAAGTTCTTGAAGTTTAAACAGTTTTCGGTCTTGTTCACTATATATGTTAAGTATTATGTTTTTTTTTATAATAAATAACAGTGGTTAATAATTATTTATTAAATACTCGAAATTTAATGAATAATATATCCATATTATATTATTATAAATCTACAGTCGGGCTTCAGACAAATAATATATCATTAACGTTGTAATATACCAAGAATATGTTAACAAAGAAATTCGTTTCTGTATTAAATGATTATTAATTTTTACTAAATAATAGATTAATAAAAAAACTCCTGATATACAAAAAAAAAAAGAAAAATACCCGAATATTATAATTGGTGAAAAATATACAATACATTTTTAATTTTAATATTATCAAGCATAATATTCTATTATTATTAGTGCAAACGCATTTTCATAATGGAGGCAAACGGAACAGAATCGGAATCCGAATATGGGAAGAGCATACTTGGTGAAGGTTAATTGGTTGTCTTGAATCCCAACCCTCCTTCCCAACTTCTGTCTTTATCAGCATCTCTTCACTCTCCCACTCTGCTTCGCATCTCCTTTTCCACTCCTCGTTCGCTCTCTACGTAAGCATCCCTTCTCTCTCTTTCTAGTCTCCTCGTAATGTTTAGTTTATTTCATTAACGTTATAATTCCATTTCTCATCCACCTTTGAAAAGTGTGGATTCTTCGTTGCTTACTCTCCTCAATTTGCCTGTTTTGTTTGATCATAATAAGGCTAAATTAATGATTGATCTTGTTTGATATTTGATGGGTTTGAACCCGATTGGCCGAATTTGATTTCTTTCTTGATGCTACTTGCCTGTTGTTGCCCGCTGTTGCCTTGTTTTCCCTTTGATGATTTTTGTTTTCCCTTCCATCTTTAGTAAACGATCTTCTGCCATTCGAGCATTCATGGACGCCTCTGTAGCTTCCTCGCCAAAGGATCTGCCTGTTGGGTTAGATGCTAAAACTGAGGAAGATTATGCTTCCCTGTCCAAGTTACTTCAAGAATTCACTAGCATCCCTAACATTGACAAAGCATGGACTTTTAAGTCTAACACTGGTAAGTCTAGTTATTTATGCGACTTTTACTTTCTTTTTTTCCCTTCTGTTTGTGTTTCTTGAAACAATTTATGGTGCAGGAACTGGTTCCCAGGCAATGTTTTCGATTAGTCAAGCAAATCTTCTGGCTAATAAGAGGAGGAAGTATGCTCTATCTGCTAACATCTCGAAAGGGAGTGGAAATTCTGTTAGCTTTCAATGGTCTCCATTTCCTGTTGAGATGACCGGTGTGTCTACGATTGTTCCATCACCATCAGGTTTGAAGCTTCTTGTTGTTCGGAATCCGGAAAATGAATCTCCCACCCGTTTTGAGATTTGGAATCAAGGCCAGGTGGAAAAGGAATTCAACATCCCCCAATCTGTACACGGTTCAGTGTATTGTGATGGATGGTCAGTGACTACATAAATCTAGCCTTTTTCGCTGCGGGCGACATCTTTTTAATATTTATGATTTGCTAGGCCTGGCTCGCATATTTTCGAATTCGTAAATTCATGTCTTTTAGTAGTAGATTGTTTGTTTACAAGTATAACTGCTCACTGCCATCCTCAAGCATCCTGAAATGTGAAAGTTTTTTGATGTCATAGGTTTGAGGGGATCTCATGGAACTCAAATGAAACTCTTGTTGCTTATGTTGCCGAGGAAGCCTCACCCTCCAAGCCTACATTTAATGATTCAGGCTATAAAAAAGGCGGTTCAGGAGATAATGACTGTCGTAGTTGGAAAGGTCAGGGGGAATGGGAGGAGGACTGGGGAGAAACTTATGCAGGGAAAAGGCAGCCTGCACTTTTTTTGATTGACACTAACAGGTTTTTGTTGTCATTGATTCAGCTAAACATGATTTTTTATCGGACATTAAAGCCTCAATGTGAACTTTACCCTGTTGTGCAGCGGACAAGTACACCCTGTCAAAGGAATTTCAAAGTCCTTGAGCATTGGCCAAGTCATTTGGGCTCCATCAACCCATGGCTTGCATCAGTATTTGGTGTTTGTGGGCTGGTCATCAAATCCAAGAAAGCTTGGCATAAAATACTGCTACAACAGGCCATGTGCATTATATGCAGTTAGAGCACCAATTTATGCATCAGAAGCCAATGATTTAGAGGTCAAGTAGGTTACTTGTTCTCATAAAGCTCTTGTTGGTTTTCCCGTCCCTCTCAGTTGTAAATTAGCTGCTGTCAGTTGTAAATTAGTTGCTATTGGAGATTGAATATGCTAACTCTAGTTTATGTAATTTGAATTTCATTGTTATATTCCAGAGAGAGTCCAAACGAAGATTCACCTGTTCTTAACCTGACTCAGAGCATAAGTAGTGCCTTCTTTCCATCATTCAGGTATGCTATTTGTACAACCACCTGGGTCATGAGCCTTCACATTGACCTAAAAACTTTATTCCTCTCCTTTTCTGTGTGATAAGTGATAACTTTTGTGGTGTGATTTCTCGAGTTTTGAATGCATTTTCAAGACAATCAAGTTGAGGAAGAGTTTATTTCAGTGGAAATGAATTTATCTTGAAGCCCTAGCCCAAAAGAGACACGATGGCTTTTTAGCTAACATTACTTGTCTCTTTTCCACTTTCCAATTTTACATGTCTCTTTTCCATTTTCCAATTTTACATGTCCATTTTTCTTTTTGTGTAAAATGATATTACAAGATAAAGGTGACCACTTAATTTTTGTTAGTTTCCAACCTCCAGGTCCTCTTCACGTCCATGACTTGTACAGGTTATGCAATGGTATTCTAAACTTGTTCCTTCTTTTCTCAACACTATATTCCCTCTTTCTATTCTAAGTTAATGGATTCCCTCTTTCCGCTCTAATTTAATGGATTCCCCTGAGACTATGTGTTGATATTAAAATTTGGAAATTCATTGCCGAGATTTCCTTTTAGGTGTCATAGACACATCGGGTTTAATTTGTGCATCATTTCTTCTCATTTTAAGTGTGTGAATGTTTCCATGCATGTGCTTATGCACTATTGTTTGTTATTTAACAGGTGGTTGCATGCTTAAAAGTTATTTATGATCTGCCTCACCTTCCCTTTACAGGAATACCTATTTATCAATGTTTTCCTATCATCCTTAGAGTGATCAACAATCCTTCAGTTGACTGGAAACCATTGAATATATTAAGTTGTATAACTTGAAAAAAATCCTTTACACGATAGTATTGATGTATTTAAAGCTGATTGCATGTGAAACATTATCCAGCCCAGATGGAAGGTTCCTTGTGTTTCTATCTGGAAGTTGTTCTGTAGATTCGGGTGCTCATTCTGCAACAGATTCACTTCACAGAATTGATTGGCCAGTGAATGGACAATTGTCCTCTTCAAAAATTATTGATGTGGTGAGGAGTTCTTCATGTCTATCTGTATAATTTATATTTGGTGAATTCATAGAATTTCCGATTTTGTTTGCTATTGCTTAATTCATTTACAAGAAATTATGATGAACTTTGCCTTGTTCATCAACAACCTTTATATAAGACCTTGTTTTACTAGAATGTGAATGTAATGATTTAATGTAATATGGTTTGCGTTATGTGCTAGGAATAAATTTTGCTTTTAAAATAGCCACACTTTTATTTAGAAACCATCTCACCTAAAAAATCAAGCTATTAGATGATACCTCAAAATATAATTTATATTATTTTCTAACACACTCTCAAGTGAAAGCCCATTGGGTTTGAAACTTGCACACATGCCCATACTATCTTGTGCTTGATTTTTATCAAATAGAATGAGGGTAGTGAAAGAATAGAATGAGGCTAGATGACTGCCAATCCCCTTTCCTAAGGCTATCCCTGGCAATTTCCTTTATGTATATTTCCCTATGAATGATGCATTTATTAGTATCCACAAATTTGGAAGATTTTCTTTGATGTGTATAATCTATAACTAACATTTTTTTCCGATAAATCATTGCAGATTCCTATTGTGCAGAGCGCAGAGGATGGTTGCTTCCCAGGGCTTTACTGTTCTAATTTTATTTCTAACCCATGGCTTTCAGATGGATGCACTATGATTGTATCTTCAGCATGGGGCAGCAGTCAAGTTATACTTTCTGTGAATGTGTTGAGGTAACTTTAAAAGTCATATCCATACAACTTTTCATATGTGTGCACAAGTTCAGAATTTGTTTGTATAGTTGATTCATGGTATGATCATCGAATTACAGTGGCGTTGTATCGCGTATTAGTCCCACAGACTCCAATTTTTCTTGGAATCTTCTTGCTCTAGATGGAGACAACATTATAGCCGGTAAAGCCAAATACTAAAAGCTATCTATAACAAATCATGTTAAAGTGAAGAAAATGGAAAATATAATTTTTTTTCTTCCCCTATTCTAGTGTCTAGTAGTCCGGTAGATGTACCTCAAATCAAGTATGGTTATCTTATTAACAAGGCTGCATGGGATTGGTCAGATGTATCGAGCCCAATATTCAGATGCTCTACAGAGGTTTGTATTGGTGTCATTTTTAGAACATGAATTTTGCATCATTCATCTGTTAAGTTCTAGTTTTGTGATGATGGTTTCTTCTTGGTACAGGTGAATTCCTTGCTCTCTTCTCGTCAATTCACAATATTGAAGATTCCAGTCAAGGATGTTTCTGATTGCCTTACAAAAGGTATTATATAAGATGTTGTTGTATCAAAATTCAGAACAATTTGAAGCATTGACATGTGTCCTACTATCATATTTTAGATGCATCACAAAAACAATGTGATTTCTACAGTTTAGGCTGCTCTACAACCAGTTTCTTGTATGTGTTTTTTTTTTTTTTTTGGGGGGGGGGGGTATTGTATTCTAATGTTTATACATTGATTTACATGCAATAGCTCATGCAATGGAAATTTTGCTGGAATTTGACTGGTAAGAAAAGAAAGTAAGATATGGAGTATTATTTCATGGAGTTTCCAGCATCAAACTTTTATAGGGGCTTTGTACGTTAAGAATGGGATGATAAATGATGTTCACAAACTTCAATTATCTCTGAATTTTGATTATGGTACTATCGGAAAGTCTTTACCATTTCATGAATGCGTTGAATCATGATCACAGTAATGAATTTTGCTCGCATGTACATCTGTTTCTTGCAGGTGCTAGCAAACCTTTCGAAGCTATTTTTGTGTCTCGCCAGTCTAAAATGAATGATGTTAGTGATCCACTAATAGTTGTACTTCATGGAGGCCCCCATTCTGTCTCATTGTCAGCTTTTGCAAAATCCTATGCGTTTCTGTCTTCACTAGGTTACAGCTTGTTGATTGTAAATTACAGGTGTGTTAAAGTTTTTCCTTTCTCTTTTCTGTTTAAGTTTAATTAGAAACTCAAATTAATGCACATTCTCAATGCTACACTAGAGTGTTGTAACCATGAAAATACAATCTCTCTCACAAAAAAATCTATCCAAGCTGATATTTGATATATTTTTACATGGCATTGTAATGGGGAGTGAAGATAGAACAATGGGAAGTATTGTTTGATTATTTTGGAATTTCAAAATTGGAATATAGTTTACTTTAGTTTTGTTATTGGATTAGAATTGTTTAGTAGGTTCTCTAATTTTATTTTGTTACCGTCTGTAAATAAGGACCCCATGTAGACATTCAAAAGAACATTGAATTTTGATTATCAACAAAATACAGGTTTCCCTCAGAGAATTAGTACTTTTGTATTTTTGTTGGTGGTTCTACACCACTTTAAAATTCGCATAACATTAACATAAAATTCATATGGGCCCTTGATGATTTTCATCTTTGCACACTCAAAAAGTTTGGCGTTGTCGTAAAAATTGCACTAGGTGTGTTTGGGAGTGTTGTCGTTTTTGGATGCTTTTCAAAAGTGTTTTTTTGGTTGAAAGAACATTAAGTAGATTTTTTTAGTATTTTCTGATGATTTTGTTGTGTTGGTGTAAAAGAAAAATTCTTAAAAAAAAAAAAAACCGATGTTTTTTCAAGCAGAAAGCTATTTTGGAAGGCACCATGCATCACAATCCCAAACAAACCATTAAATTGTCAGCATATGACACCCTTGTTTTGTTGTTTGCCAGATTTTCTAATTGAGTCTTTGATCACAGAGGTTCGCTAGGGTTTGGTGAGGAAGCTTTGCAATCTCTTCCAGGGAAAGTTGGTTCACAGGTACATTCTTATTAAAGTATCTAGGGAGAGAACAAATTTACTCCCAAAGTGTTATGTCTATCCCAATAGAACACCCCTCCCCCCATATATGGAATCTCAAACGAGTCCCCATCCTTTGAGAAAATTCTAAATGAGCCCCTGCAGGTGCAAGACTCTTTTAACCTGATTTTGTGAGCCTAAAATATTTTGGAGTTAAAAAAAACACTCACATGTGCAAGACTCTTTTACACAAAAAATAGGCTATAATTTTTTTTTATACTTGAGCTTTCACATGCATCATGTAGAGTGAATTTTAGTGTCATGATCTTTGTTAATGAATATTCAACACCAAAATGTCCTATGGAGCATCAATTTTGTGCTAATACCTTGCCTAAATTATTGGCTTAAATTTATGGAATGAGAGTCATGTTAAAAATGAACATACCTTTTAATTGTAGATAACTTTGGAGATGATTAAACCAATAGTCAATAAATGGGGACTTAATTGGGACAATTGATCGGTGAAGGATTCAATTGGGATGTACATAATAATTTGAGGGCAAATATGTCCTTTCCCATGAATTTTGTATGGCATGCTTTTGTAAAAATCAAGGCTTTATGCAT
Source organism: Salix dunnii (assembly GCA_015731905.1). Lineage (NCBI taxonomy): Eukaryota > Viridiplantae > Streptophyta > Magnoliopsida > Malpighiales > Salicaceae > Salix > Salix dunnii. The sequence goes on along the minus strand of CM027666.1, from coordinate 10,201,960 downwards.
CACGTTGGATTGTTTTTCTGATTCTTTCTATGAAGGGATTCTCTAATGTAGTTTAGGAACAAGAAAGTTACCCAAACTCGATAAGAAATAAATATCCTAATAAAATATTACAAAATAACAACATAAACAAATCCTAGAAAGTTATCAAAATAATATTTAAATTCTAAGTGTACATTACTACAAACAAGCAAGTCAACTTTCTTGTTCCTATATTGCATATTTCTCTCTTACTTTCTCCACTTCCCATTGCTCCCACTGTGTTGATTGTTCATTGTTAATAATCTTTTATGAGTAGTATCATGACACTTTACCCGTATTACCTGGTTTCTTGTTCTTTTTCCTTGTTTTGGAAAAAATCTATCTTCCCCAAGAAGACATACAAATACCAACTCAAGTGTCTCCAACATTTGGGAGTTTGTACAAATTCTAACCTGGTAGCTTACTACATGCAGGATGTCAATGATGTAATGACAACAATAGATCATGTGGAGTTTGTGAAAATTCTAACCTTATAACTTACTATTCACAGGATGTTAATGATGTAATTACAGCAATAGATCATGTTATTGACACGGGTGTTGCTAGCCCCTCCAAAATAGCCGTGATTGGTGGTTCCCATGGTGGCTTTCTCACAACTCATTTAATTGGCCAGGTTCCGCATTTCCAGCTCTCCTTGTGATAGTCAAATGTTATCTGTAGACTGTATTTTTGTTATTACAGAGACCTCTTTCATCATGAACATATCTGCATAACTCTTTCTGCAGGCACCAGATAAATTTGTTGCTGCAGCTGCGAGAAATCCTGTATGTAACCTTGCATCAATGGTTGGCATAACAGACATCCCTGATTGGTGCTATGTGGAAACCTATGGAGTTGAAGGAAAAACTAAATTTACGGAAGCACCCTCAGTTGAAGACCTAACTCTCTTTCACAACAAATCTCCCATATCACACATCTCAAAGGTACAGAGACCCGTTTTCTATTAGGTGATATGTGATGGTGTCCATTGTCTAATGGATAGGACAGAGGTTTTCAAAACCTTTGATATTGTGTCCATTGTCTAATGGATAGGAAAGAGGTTTTCAAAACCTTTGATATTGGTTCAAATTCTATTAAACACAATATTTTTCCAGATTCCAATATATATATATATATATATATATATATATATATATATTATTTCCTAGTAATTATTTTTATTTTGACTGGGGCTTAAGACAGAAGCACTAGGTATAGGAATATAATGGTTTGAACCAAATAAAACTTACTGCAAAAAAATCTTTATGAACACCATTTTATATTGCTTTTACAATACTGGATGCTATCAACTTCAAAGCAATGAAAAAAATCTATTATAGCTAGTTTTAGAAAACATAACGCATTTCCGTGCAACTTGCCATGGACAATTGTACTAGATTGAAAATTGCACCTGCATGGATTGCATTGACACTAGCAAGTTGCATGGAATGCTATACAACAATAGCCAAGCTCTGCTTTTGAAAGTTGTGCAATGCAAAAGAAAACAATATGTTGAGAATGAAGAACATGAGCTTTATGGTAAAAAGACATTCGTTACATCAACTATATGTAGGCGAAGGTTGAGGAAATAGGAAACTTGCAACATTTTCCCCCTTTTTAGTCATGGTGGTCGGGTAGAGTAGTGAATATCATTTCTTTTGGATTTTTTTATCTATGCTGGGTACTGAAACCCTCAAGTTATAATATTGATAACATTTGCAGGTCAAAACACCAGTCATTTTTGTTCTAGGTGCTCAGGATCTTCGTGTTCCATTGTCTAATGGCTTGCAAGTAAGTTTTTGTGCCCTCTTCAAGTACAATTTGGCTATTTAAAATTTTATTCTAGTGTATGTTTTGAAAAAAAAAAAAAGCAGCTGGAAGAGTGATACACAAGATAAAAAATCATAACCCGTTTTTTTTTTTATTAATGACTTGCATAATGTGATGGCATTAATGGTTTGATACTTGAAAAAATTGCAGTATGCACGAGCATTAAAAGAGAGAGGCGTTGAGGTCAAAATCCTCATGTTTCCCAATGATGTGCATGCGATTGAAAGGTGAAATGTTTATAGGGGCTCATTCTAGTGTAAACAACAACTAAGCTCAAATTTGATTCACTTTCACATAAAGCCTGATCCACACTTCTTTTTTTCCTGCAGACCCCAATCCGACTACGAAGGCTACCTTAACATTGCAGTTTGGTTCAACAAGTATTGTAAATAAGCATGCATGATTTGCCACATGTTACAACAAATAATAGTTACTAGAGATCTTATTTGACAATGTGTTTTAAAAGAATTTTTAGAAAAAAATATTATTATTTTAAATTAATTTTTTTCTAGTGATTTTAGATCATTTTATATCAAAAATAATTTTTAAAAATAAAAAAATATTTTAATGTGCTGGTGTTTTTTGTTTTATTGGAGGATATCATTGTTATTTTACTATGCACAAAAAATTTGAAATTCTAGTAACACTTCTGACGGTAACTCTTGGTTTGTGTTTTATTTGAGAGAATTATAATTATTTTATTGTGTATAAAATATAAAAAATCAAAATTACCTCTAAATCTAAGATTAAAATTGAGGTATATTGAGGGGTAAAATAATAATTTTATTGTTATAGTAGTTTTACTATAATATTTTCGTGATTTAATATAGCTTAATTAGAAACAAAACTCAACTCCGAGAATCAATTTTTTTTGTCTGCGCGCACTAACATTAACGTTTTTAGAGCAAGTTTAATGGTAAAAGCTATTTTTGAGAGCTAAATTTCAAAAATTATTTTTTGAATAGTATAAATATAGTTTTTTTTTGTCTATGTCTATTTTATTGGTAAAAATCATTTAAAAGTGTTATTTTTTTAATATATCATCCTCATAACTGCAGAGAGTATCTGATTAAAATCATAAGTACTAGGTCGAGGATCTTTACTAAGCATGTCATTGAAAAAAACTAAGGAATCATCAATGCTACTGAAGGATACCTTATCAGTGTTGCTCCTACTGCAAGTAGAAGAGAAGGGAAATGAAGAAAAGAAGGGAATACCTATTTGTTGTTGAAGATGAAATATTGGATTTTTAGTAAGCAAACTAGTTGCTTGAGACATAGCCATCATCTTTCTTCACTTGACAGAATCTCTTAAGTCTTTCTTTCATGAAATTTCTTGAAATGCCAGCTGAAGGGTTTGTATTTTGTCAAAGAAGGAAGAGGCTGTTGGTTGAATGGAGCTTCAGTCTGTGAGGAAGGAGGAGAGGTGGATTGCTGAAAGGGGTAAGGGGAAGGCTGCTGAGGTGGAAGGCAGTGCAGCTTACTAACGAATATATATATTTAAATGTTTGGTGTTTTTGTTGTTGTAGAAGTTGCCATTAATAGCATCTAAAGATGAGAAGAATCATTTTAGCATTTGAAATGGCTCATGCGATGGAAATGATAAAAATAAAAACCAAACGAATAACTTTTTAAATTTATCTTCTCAGATGCTTTAACAGCCGGACTTGCTCTTGCTCTTATACAAAAAATCTTGAGCTTTATAGAGTTAGAGTAGTATTTGATGCTGGCAATTGCACAGGTCCCAAATTTAACAGACTCCAACTTGTTCCCTGTTCTGGGCCAGAACGCTACCCTAGGTTCATTACAGTCAAGGTCCATGTTAGACTAAAGAGGGGGCGGATTTTCTCATGTATTTTCCCGGTAAAATCTGGAGTAAAAAATATAAAGACTTCAAGTTAATGTTCATGTACATAAAATAAATTTGTAAAGAGTGAGACATTCACATTGTTTGAAAGCCATATGCCCTCTCAAATTTCACGGTATCCAGGCCAAGAAGCAAGAGGTACCTTTCTTTTTTAGCTTTCAGTCTCCTGGTTTTCTAGCCTGCAATAAAAAGATAGGCTGTAAGATAAAAGTAATGCAAGGGGGGTCTCACATTGTTTGATCTCTCGTCTTGTCATCTAATTTACAAAAAAACAGAAGAGCAGAGGATTTGTCAATAACCTTTCATTTCCTCTGTGTTTTTTTTTGTTTTGTTTTCTCTATTTCGAATCTAAATGATGTGAATCTCAGTTATTCCATTTCAAGAAATTCATGCTGGTTAGTAAGTTATGAGAAAAATATTTGGAGTGCAAAAGATTGGCTTCACAGGGCAGCTTTTTCGAATTTTACCTTTTGAGTAAAACCTTATCCTAACCAACTCAATACCTGTTGAAATCATTTTTATACTTTTTTAGAGCATAGATTAAATGATTTTTTTTGTTTATAATCTTGACTTAGATGTGCTCGGCGTAGTTAAGAATCTGGATGAATTTATCCAAACTAAGACCTGAAATAAAAGCCATACCCTCTCATCGAGAGAATCATTAATCAAGAAGTCCCATGCCCACCAGACTGGTACTTGCGTGCATGCAGGGTGATAAATACGCTAGAAAGGTGTTCATATCATAGTTTGGTGGTGGGTACTGTTTGGTTGGAAGTACGATCTCTTAAAGCAGAAGTTTTGCGGGGAAAATGCGTCAATCCCGGGCACGCAATTTCAAGAGAGAATCACAGGCGGCTACTTGGTCAACGGGCAGGTGTGTGAACCCGACTACTCATATTCAATGCCGACCTAGACCTTGTTTCGCACGGTGATTTAATTCTCTTTTTTGTTTTAAATGAGTAATTTTTTAGTATTTTAGACAATGTATAAAGTGTTGCCTGCTTTGATTGTATACGTAATGTTTGCATAGGAAATGCTTGTTCTATTGATGGTGTTGCAAGAACATGATAAAGGGACAAAGAGGGGTTGATCGGGGACGAGAGGCGAGGTTGGAGAGGAGATGTTACTTGGTTTTGATATCATAAGGCGGCTAACCGAGAAAAGGACACCGATTGAGGCAAGGTCAAGGAAGTTAGGAGCTGGGGCTCGGTAGAAGGCATCTGTTTGACATGGAAAGGAACTCTGGCTGGCTGTGCAGGTGACCCCTTGAGTGCTTGGCTGAGCTTGCATGGTGGAGGATATTACTGTAAGAGAGAAAGAAGTGGAAAGAAGAGACTAAATGGGATTTGGGTCTCATTTTTGGCCTTGATAGTTCTGCTTTTCTGCCTTGCAATGTTTTGTTTGAAAGAAGGTAACGATGTGCATTTTTTTCAAGACTGAGATGAAATTCGATTCTAGTCATTAATACGGTTATGTTTTTCTCTTCTTCCATCAATGAAAAGGGTCCAACCACCCGATTCATCCCACCTTCGAGGATTTTTAGTCAGCTTTCATGGATGGACATGGGTATATCAAGCTAATATTATATCTTATTATTTAAAATTATATGAATAATAGATACTTGGTCAAATTTAAAAGAAATATAATCAACTAACCTCTATTCTTCTCCCCTATTTTGATTTCGAATAGAACCTGGGAAGAAGGAAGCGCATAAGGAACTAAAGCATCCGATTCTTTGCAAACTGCAAGGTGCCTGGACGTGGGCATAAAATGGCCGAACTGTTAGACCTTACTGTAAAGGAAGCGTTCAAACGAGAGATGACGTTTTTACGAGGCTGCTGATGTTAAAGGTATCGAAAGGACTAGGATCACGTGGTTGCTTCTTGGTTAGCAGCAACTAACTGGTGAGTCTTAAATTCTGAGATGAAGCCGGCTTCTACTGGAAATGTTGAAATTATAACTCTCGCCGTGTGGGAGAGGTAGGCAGCACAGGGTAGCAACCACCAGCAGGCCAACATCGTAATAACTTTCCCCGCGTAAGAAAGTTGCAGTGGTTCAAGCATTGTCCGGAACCTGATTTTCAAACAGCATAATTTTTCAAGAACTCGTAATCTGAACTGGAAAGCAAAAGATAGAATCATTTCAGGACCCGTGTTGAGTTGTAGACTGCGGCTGGGAATGATGTGTAGGCATTTCCACGGACTGATAAATAAGCTAAGTATCCTTTTCAGTCATGAAACAGGAAAGCATTCAAGGAGAGTCCATTGCAAGCTGCTGAGTAGAGTGTTGGGATTCTATGATCTAAACAGTAAGTGTTCTAAACATTTACTGTTTAGATCGAAATCTGGAAATTGAAGAATATAACAAGAAATCGGCAGAATTCTTGAAGAACACTAAATGCTTAAACTGGGATCAAAATCACATGCTTCTATTGAATTCAAATTGCCTTTATATAGGCTTATAATGATAATGAACTAAAGCCATAAAGCTCTAACAATTTGAGAGATTATTGGATAAGGATAGGATTTATCTTAGGAATAGTAATGTAAACTAATTAGAATTCTATAGCTAAAAAAAAGAGCTAATCTCTTTAGAATTCTAACAACTCTCCTTGAGATTTGCTTTGAGCAATCCCAACTTCATCTCCAGGAATTCCAGTCTTGCTAGTGGAATGCCTTGGTCATCAAATCATGGTGGACTAGATTTTTATCAACTCTGTTTTGTCCCAAATCACTATCAGGATTTCCTTCAAATGTTGCTCCTCCTGTCTTCATGTACCATTTTCTAACATACCATTCCTCACCATCAATTTCTTTGTCATTAAAAGTCTTAACAACTTCAGCAACATCCTCAACTTTTTCAAAGTTCACAAATTCAAAACATTTTGATTTTTCATCAGCATCCCTCATCATCACAGCACTAGTAATTGCTCCATGTTCAGTAAAAACATCTTTCAAGCCTTCATTTGTTGTGGATTTAGCCGAATTTTTCACATAAACATTGTTGAATTTCATACTATACAGAGCACCATCTCTGTTCTTCTCATTCTTATCACATATTTGCAGCTTTTCGCAAATTTATTCACCATCATTAATCATACCACTATTATCCATAACCATTAAAGAATTAAGGTTACCGTGGTTAAACCTTTTATACCAAATACTACTCTCATCAGATTTGGCACTTAAGACTTGTCCTTTTACAGCATTTATATTCAAATAAAAACTATTACCCTCCATCTTAATTTTTGCTATTGTTGAATCATATGAATCAGTAATGAAGCAAAAACTTCCTTTAAATGATACTTCATATCCATGTTTCAGCATTTGTGCAACACTCATGATGTTTTGATCCAATTCTAGAATGTAAAGAACATTTGAAATGACTTTCATACCTTTGGTTGTGTTGACAATAACACTGCCTTTACCCTTGGCCTGCACAATATCTTCATTCCCCAACTTGATCTTTGGCTTAATTGATTGATCAATTAAAAAAAAATTGATAAATACTTTGTCATATGCCTGGTACAGCCACTGTCAAGTAGCCAAATATTTTCCTTGGAAGTGTTGCCAGTTTGAAGTGCCATGAATAAATGCTCCTCATCATCATTGCCTTCCTCAGTAACATTTGCATGTTGTTGTAGTTCTTCCTGGGGTTACCTCCTTTTTATTCTGCAAAATTGCTCACTATGACCATGATTATTACAAAAAATATAATGGAGAATAGTTTTCCCCTTAAACCAACAATCTTTCTCAGCATGATTTGTTCTTTTGCAATAAGAACAAGGTGAGAGATTATGTTTTATCTGAGACATAACATCCCTATTCTTAGGAGATGTCTTTGATTTCTAGTTGTTGAAGTTTTTCTTAGGTTGAAAAATATTGTTTGCTTGAAAAGCACCTTCAACGGATTCATCATCCCTCATTTCCATCCTTTGCTCCTGTATATGCAATTTGCTAATTAATTCTGCAATAGAAAGGTTTTGCAAATCGCAAGACTCTTCTATGGCAGAAATCTTAGCCTCAAATTTTCGAGGGATGGACATCATAAGTTTTTCTACTACCTTATGATCCTCAAATATCTCCCCAAGGAGTCTCATTTGGTTTACAATGTTCATCAATTTCCCAGCATAAATCTTGATGGATTCATTGTCTTTCATCTTCAACAATTCAAATTCTCTTTTAAATGCAAGTAGTTTAACAACCTTGACTCTGCTACTACCTTCATATTCGACTTGAAACTTGTCCCATACAAGCTTTGATTTTTCTAGATCCATGATCTTGGTGAAGATATGATCTGCAAGTCCCGAGTATAGATAGGTGATGGCTTTGTCCTTCTTCAATTTCTCTTCTTCGTGTGCTCGCATTTGAGCAAGAGTAGGATTTGTTGGTAAGGCTGGCGGATCAGCATTAGACATTACTACATTCCATAACCCTTAAGCACTTAAATGGAACCTCATCTTAACAGTCCAGATATGGTAGTGTTCCCTAGAAAACACTGGAATTGCAGCACCATTATTGCTAGAGGTAGACATGATTTAATAAGCTATCTCACTTTGTTTTTGCACACAATTCACTCTGTGTTTTAGCACTCACCCTCTCTGTGTTTCACTAAAAAAAATACCCCACAATCCCGTAAGAATATTGCTCTGATACCACTGTTGGAATTCTATGATCTAAATAGTAAGTGTTCTAAACATTTACTGTTTAGATTGAAATCTGGAAATTGAAGAATAGAACAAGAAATAGGCAAAATTCCTGAAGAACACTAAATGCTTAAACTGGGATCAAAATAACATGGTTTTATTGAATTCAAATTGCCTTTATATAGGCTTATAATGATAATGAACTAAAGCCATAAAGCTCTCACAATTTGAGAGATTATTGGATAAGGATAGGATTTATCTTAGGAATAGTAATGTAAACTAATTAGAACTCTATAGCTAAAAAAGAAAGCTAATCTCTTTAGAACCTACAGCTAAAACAAAGCTAATATCATTAGAATTCTAACATAGAATAGTAACAGGTAATAAAATTCAAAACAAAAACTACAGCCGCAGCTCTCAGTTTTGCGGCACCGCAGGTGCTGTCTTGTCATCATTTTCAATAAAACACTTTTATAGCTGATACAGCCACAATACCAAGATGTGATGGGCATTTTACAGCATCTAAGATTAACTTAAGTAATCAGGATTTGGTAACTTTGTGCCAACTAAGTTAATTAAATTAAACCAAGGGAAAGGAATAAAGCATAATGAACAAAAAGGGCATCTGCCACCCCTGCCATCTCTCACTTTGGCATCCTTCGTCTCATGCTCCACAAATAACTGATAAGGAGAGGGCTGAAGCATTAACAAGAATCTCATTAAAGATGGTCTGAATCTTGAGATGCTGAAGTCAGTCTTCTTTGGCTTCCTCCTTTTCTACTGCTCAAAATGCAGAAAATCGTGACCCCTATCGAACTCTGCCTAGTCACCATGGTTTCACACAAAAAACATCTTGAGCAACAACAAGAATCTAAAACCAATTATCAAGCATCGTTTTCTATTATTATTGGTGCAAACGCGTTTTCATTACGGAGGCAAACGAAACAGAATCGCAATCCCAATATGGGAAGAGCATACTTCGTAAAGCTTCATATTATACTCCTCTTTCCCATCTTCTTCTTTATCAACATCTCTTCACTCTTACACTCCCACTCTGCTTCGCTCCTCCTTTTCCACTCCTCGTTCGCTCTCTAGTAAAAGATCTTTTTCCATTCGAGCATTCATGGATGCCTTTGTAGCTTCCTCGCCACAGGAATTGCCTGTTAGGTTAGATGCTAAAACCGAGGAAGATTATGCTTCCCTTTCCAAGTTACTTCAAGAATTCACTAGCATCCCTAACATTGACAAGGCATGGACTTTTAAGTCTAACACTGGTAAGTCTAGTTATTTATGCTACTTTTACTTCTTCTTTTTTCCCTTTTGTTTGTGTTTCTTGAAACAATTTATGGTGCAGGAACTGGTTCCCAGGCAATGTTTTCGATTAGTCAAGCAAATCTTCTGGCTAATAAGAGGAGGAAGTATGTTGTATCTGCTAACATCTCGAAAGGGAGTGGCAATTCTGTTAGCTTTCAATGGTCTCCATTTCCTGTTGAGATGACCGGTGTGTCTACGATAGTTCCATCACCATCAGGTTTGAAGCTTCTTGTTGTTCGGAATCCGGAAAATGAATCTCCCTGTGCGATTTGGAATCGAAGGCCGTGAAAGGAAAACATTCCATCTTTCCACAATTCAAGTATTGTGAATGATGAATCAGTCTTGACTTTGTTGTCTTTAAAAAACAAATATGAAAAAAAAAATGAATCGGTGCATTTTCAAGCAAAAAGCTATTTTAAAAAACATCATGCACTAGAATCCCGAACACTATTAAACTACCAGCATATTACAGTCTTTTTTGTTGTGCTAGATTTTCTAACCTAGTCTTTGATCACAGAGGTTCGACAGGGTTTGGTGAGGAAGCTTTTCAATCTCTTCTAGGGAATGTTGGTTCACAGGTACTCATTCTTATTAAAGTTTATAGGGAGAGAACAAATTTACTCTCGAAGTGTTATGTCTATCTCAATGGAGCATCACGTTGGATTGTTTTATTATTTTTTTCTATGAAGGGATTCTATGATGTAGTTCAGGAACAAGAAAGTTACATGAACTCAATAAAAAATAAATATCCTAATAAAATATTACCAAATAACAACAACAAAAACAAATCCTAGACAATTATCAAAATAATATTTAAATTCTAAGCGTACTTCACTACAAACAAGCAAGTCAACTTTCTTGTTCCTATATTGCATATTTCTCTCTTACTTTCTCCATTTCCCATTGCTCCTACTGTGTTGATTGTTCATTGTAAATAATCTTTTGCGAGTAGTATTAGAGCACTTTACCTGTATTCCTTGGTTTTTTGTTCTTTTTCCTCGTTTTGGAAAAATCTATCTTCTCCAAGAAAAAATGCTAATACCTACTCAAGTATCTCAAACATTTGGGGAGTTTGTGCAAATTCTAACCTCATAGCTGACTACGCACGTGATGTCAATGATGTAATAACAATAATAGATCATGTGGAGTTTGTGAAAATTCTAACCTTATAGCGTACTATTCACAGGATGTTAATGATGTAATTAAAGCAATAGATCATGTTATTGACACGGGTGTTGCTAGCCCCTTCAAAATAGTAGTGATTGGTGGTCCCCATGGTGGCTTTCTCACAACTCATTTAATTGGTCAGGTTTCGCATTTCCAGCTCTCCTTTTGATAGTCAAATGTTAGTTGTAGACTGTATTTTAAGATTTTTGTTATTACATAGACCTCTTTTATAGTGAACATATTTGTATAACTTTCTATAGGCACCAGATAAATTTGTTGCAGCAGCTGCGAGAAATCCTGCCTGTAACCTTGCATCAATGGTTGGCATAACAGACATCCCTGATTGGTGCTATGTGGAAACTTATGGAGTTGAAGGAAAAACTAAATTTACGGAAGCACCCTCGGTTGAAGACCTGTCTCTCTTTCATAACAAATCTCCCATATCACACATCTCAAAGGTACTTTCTAGAGAGACTCGTTTTCTATTGGGTGATATGTGATGGTGTCCATTGTCTAATGGATAGGACAGAGGTCTTCAAAACCTTTGATATTGGTTCAAATTCTATTGGATGCAATATTTTTCCAGATTCTAATATATATATATATATATATATATATATATATATATATATATATATATATATATATATATATATATATATAATTATTTCTATTTTTTAGGACTTAAGACAGAAGAACTAGGAATAGGAATAAAATGATCTAAACCAAATAAAATTTATTGCAAAAAAAATTCTTATGAACACTATTTTATATTGCTTTTAAAATGTTGGATGCTATCAACTTTAAAGCAACGGAAAAATCTATTATAGCTAGTTTCAAAAAACAAAACACGTTTCTATGCAACTTGCCATGGACAACTGTACTGGATTAGAAAATGTACCTGCATGGATTGCGTTAGCACTAGCAAGTTGCATGGAATGCTGTACAACAACAGCCAAGCTCTGCTTTTGGAAGTTGTGTAATGCTACAGCAAATGATATGTTGAAAATGAAGAATCTGAACTTCATGGTAAAAAAAAATTCCTTACATCACCTATATGTAGGCGCTTGATAAAAGCAAAGGTTGAGGAAACAGAAAACCTGAAACTTGCAACTTTTTCCTTCTTTCTTAAAAGTCATATTAGTGAGTTAGAGTAGTGAATAACATTTGTTATGGATTTTTTTATGCTAGGCATTGAAACCCTCAAGTTATAATTTTGAATTTCTTAGTTTGATAACATTTGCAGGTTAAAACACAAATCATTTTTGCTCTAAGTGGTAAGGATCTTCATGTTCCATTGTCTAATGGCTTGCAAGTAAGTTTCTGTGCCCTCTTCAAGTACAATTTGACTGTTTAAAATTTTATTCCAGTGTATGTTTTGGAAAAAAAAAGCAAGAAGAATGATAGACAAGAAGAAAAAAAAACACAACTAGTTTTATATATATATGACTTGCATAATATGATGGCATTAATGGTTTGATACTTGAAAAAATTGCAGTATGCATGAGCATTAAAAGAGAGAGGCATTGAGGTCAAAATCCTCATGTTTCCCAATGATGAGCATCCGACTGAAAGGTGGAACATTTACAAGGGCACATTCTAGTGTAAACAACAACAATTAACCTCAAATCTGATTCACTTTCACATAAAGCCCCATCTACTCTTTTTTTTTTTGCAGACCCCAATCCGACTATGAAAGCAACCTTAACATTGCAGTATGGTTCAACAAGTATTGTAAATAAACATGCATGGCTTGCCACATGTTGCTAATGCAGTACAAAGTCAAAATACACAAATAAACTAGTCAGGGACTGAGGAAATCCACTGGTAAATTAATTGATAAAGAGTGGATCATAACCCACCATGTAAAACAATCATTCTAAATGGTAGGAAATGATTCATTGTCTTGTATTAGAAAGTTTATGAGCCCTTTAAGCATTGTTGTGCACAAGCAATATGCTATCAAGTTGAGTCGCTACTCTATCCTCTGTTTTGACTAAAATTCTGGTGTTGGGAATGTGATAGTCAAAGCTGTGAAATCCGTTCCGTTCCGGCTGGAATGGCCAGAATGTGCCGTTCCATTCATAAAACCGGGATAAAACGGCGACGTTTTTGTCCCGGTTTTAATTCCGGTGAGATCCGAAAATTCCGGTCAAATTCCGGCCGGAACGCCTTGGTTCCGTTCCAGGCGTTCCGTTCCGGGTTCATCAAAACGACGCCGTTTCATGTCCCCTTACAAAACACACATAAACGACCCCCGATTCCACAATTCCCAAATCAATTTCGTTTCTTAAACCTCAACTTTGCAGAGAGAGTTAACAAAATTCTCACTCGAAGATGGAGAAGGGCCAAGCTTTCCAAGGCTAAAAAGACAAAGACCCTCTCCTCCTCCTCCTCCTCCTCCTCCTGATTTTACCATGGAAGAAATTGTCCTTGAGGATGAAGAATCTGATGAAGATGAGGAAGAAGACGATGTGGACACAAGTGATGAAAGTGAAGAGGAAAATGAGGACGAGGAAGAGGAAGATGAGGACGAAGAAGAAAGGATGGGTAGGGTTTGGCGGCGGCTAGAGAAGAAGAAAGGATGGGTAGGGTTGGATGGGTAGGGTTTTATACTTTTATTATGTATTGAAATGAAGGGGACAAAGTACAAACGGGGTGGGCTGGATTTTAATATTTTATACTAATTATTGGTTTTTATACTGATTATTATTTAATAATAGTTAACATAAAAAATAGGGGTATTAATTTATAATTAATTTGATTGAATTATTTGTAATGGAATGTATTTTAATTAATTATATTTGAACTTATTGATTATTTCTTAATGTGTTCATTTTGTTTTTTTTAAGTTTTTCTAACATTAAAAACAATAAGTAACATTAATTAATTTTAAAATTCAAATTCAAATACAACAACCATAAAAAAACATAGAATTACTTGAAAAACATATAATAAGTAGCTTAAATTTCAAATATTCTGGATCTTTTAATTATAATTAAATTCATTTTTTATTTTTTATTTTTAAAAAAATAATTTTATTGTTGGAATTTTAGAGATGTTTCTAATTTTGAGATTATGTTTGTTTGATTTTGTGTTTGTATTGTATAATTTAAAGTTAATTTATCTTGAATTTTAATTATATTTGTTAAATTAATATTTTTTTCATATATATTTATATATATATATATATGAACAGTATAAAACCGGAACGGAACGCCGGAACGTACCGAAACCGGAACGTTCCGTTCCAAACAAAAAATCAAAACGGTACCCGGAATGGATTTTACAACTATGGTGATAGTTGTTATTTTGGAAGCATGACAATTAACGAGACCCGGTATAAGAAATTAAAAAGCCCTCTCAAATGCAAAGGTTGATTAAGGTCAAACTATCTAAAAATTACTAACATAATCTAACTATGGTGCCATCAATGAAAAGAAACCACCCACAAACACAGGAGTACTACTTTCTCCGCTGGAAAAGATTGAAACTGTCGAAACACAAACAACAAGACCTCCCTGAAACCTTCAACGGAAGAATTCTCAAGACAGTCCCATTAAAAGAATCGTAATAAACCTAGCTTCTATAAAAACCCAGATGGAGAACTAAGAAATATCTCAAGGAATAGTACTAGAACTGATACTAACAAGAGTTTTGGGTTTGATTTGAAGAGGTTTAGTAGAAATGATCATGTCTTGTTTGGTATTGCATTGAAAAAAAAATATTGAAAAAATAAATTTTTTATTTTAAAATAATTTTTTTGGTATTTTAAAATTATTTTCTTGTAATGATGTAAAAAATAAAAAATAAAAAAAAAATTATTTTGATATATTTTTAAATGAAAAATATTTTAAAAAACAATTTCAGTCACACTCCCAAATAGATTCAGTGGACAGATTATAGAGGTTGCATTCCATCGATTTTGGAAGGTCTAGATACGATTAAAGACTTGGATGGGGCATTCAATCCATGAGAGGATACACTTAGTAACAAAGAGAGGAACATAATTTTGAAGGTGCAGTCTAATTGGGAAAGAGCTTTGGAGATTTTTGAGTGGTTTAAAGGGAAGGGTTCGTGTGAGTTATATGTGATTCATATAACATTATGCTCAGGGTTCTTGGGCGAGCTCGAAAATGGAGCCATGTTGAATGTTTGTGCAATGATATGAGAATGGATTTTGCTGGTCAATTCTACATATGATACTTTGATTGATGTTTACAGCAAAGGTGGCCTTTATAAAGAGGCGCTTCACTGGCTTAGAAGATGAATGAACGAGGAATGGTCCGGACGTGACTATGGGAACTGTTGTGCAAATGTACAAGAAAGTTGGAGAGTTCCAAAGGGGGAAGATTCTTTTAAGAATTGGACATTGGGTAAATCTATAAAGCATGAATAGAGCTGAAAAGCTAGTGCTAGGGTGCAGAATGGTGTGCAGGTCAGTGTTTCTTTGAGCTCACTCAAATACACTACGTTGAGAAACTTATGGAAAGGTAGGGCAACTTGAAAGAAGCATCTGAGACTTTTGCAAAGATACTTAGTGAATGTATTGTGCCAACAACTGTAACTTTTAATACCATTATCCACATCTATGGTAACCATGGCCAGCTTGAAGAAATTGGATCGCTTATGCAGAAGATGGAGGAGTTCCGATGCCCACCTGACACAAGGACATACAATATTCTCAGTTACCACACTCTCGTATGCATTCTCAACAACGCATATGGTCAGTGATGCAGAAGCCCTGGTGCTTGAGATGGGTACACTCAGTCTGCTCTGACTAGGATGTATATTGAAGCTGGAATGAGTGAGTTTTCATGGCTATGTTTCAAGAGATTTAATCCCACAGGGAATGTGAGTTTTGGGTGCTATTCTTCCAGCATTGATGCATACGGGAAGCATTGCCATATTTTGGAAGCTGATGAAGTTTTAGTGAGCTGCCAAGAGGGGTAGATGTTGGTTGTCCTCGTGTTTAATGTGATGATTAAAGGATACACGTTAGCGCAGAATTTTTGGTAAAGAATGCCACTTGTTTGATAGCATGGAGAGTCGTGGCGTAGTTTCAGATAAATGTACCTATAGTTCTGTCATACAGATTTTGGCTAGTGCTGATTTGCCAGACTATTTACTGATTGTATCTCCTATTGTGATTTGACCTCAAGCATTATGAAAATTGGTAAACTAGATATGGCCGAGGAGCTTTATAACGAGATGATAGGTTTTGATGCGAAGCCAGATGTTGTTTATGGTGTACTGATAAATGCTTTTGCTGATGATGAAAGTGTTAGAGAAGCTCTTGGTTATGTCGATGCAATGAAAAGAGCAGGCTTGCCCGGAAATTGTTAGAATTTTAATGAGATTGGATTTGTTTTAGCTTTAGGATTATAAAGAGATTAGCTATCTTTTTAGCTATCTTTTTAGCTATAGAGTTCTAATTAGTTACAACTCCTTTATACCTACATTTGGTACTTGATTAAAAGAAGCAGAAGAAGCATACAAACTGCTACAGTCATCAGATTGTGATCCTTACGCATATTCTTCATATTGTATGATAGATCTTTGCAGCGAAAAATCCATGGTCAAACAAGCAGAAATATTTTTTAATAGCTTGAAAAGATAAGGGAAAGCAAATGATTACTATTGCAATGATGTTGTGCCTGTAGAGAATACTGGGGAGGTTTGAGAAAGCCATTCAGATTGCAAAACAGACGGGAGAGTTGGTGCTTTTAAATGACTTGTTAGGCTATCATAATGTGCTTCGGTTGGATGCATTGAATGGAAAATTGATAGAGGCTTCAGGAACGTTCAAGGAAATGGTAGAAGCTTCCATTCAACCTGACAATTATATGTTCAAATCTCTTGGAATTGCTCTGGTAAAATGTGGAATATCAAAGAAGGTTGTTGGCAAGCTTGAAGCAACTAAAAAAAATGATTATCAGAATGGTTTGCAGGCATGAATGTTAGGTCTCTTCACTGTATCTGACTTAGATGATGATTATGATGAGTAAACTTATGTCGTAGTTAAGGTCTGTAGTCCTATTTCTCCTGCTTTTAGGGAAGTAGAAGTAGCATGTCGTTGTAATTTGTAATGGATAGGATCGACAGAAATGCAGAGTCAAATGTTCAACGTTCAATTTGAGTTCAGTGGCACCTCAATGGAGCGAATTTCTTCTAGTCAGTGCCTGTGACCTCATCTGGTTCTCTACTCAACTGACCCCTCTTCCTTTCTACTCGTATCACTGGATCACGTACTTGATAGTTTATAAATTGTCATTGTTGAGCTCATCTGAGTTGGGTCCTTTGGTTCCCAGCTTCCAACTGCTCACTTAACTCTCTCCATTAAAAATGCATTACATGTGGTGAGAAGGAAAAGAGAATCTGCAAGATGAGTCCATCATTTCCAGAGAAAAATAAAACAAAGCCGTTTTATTTACTCTCTTTCTTTCTCAAATGGTAAGCAATTTCGGATACAATTCTCTCTCGTTTCTGGAGCTGGATAAAATTCTAAAATCTGGATATTATTAAAATCAAACAAATCCAAAATACGAGCTCATACAAAATAAATTTTAAAAGTGAATTCTAAAGCACTCCCATATCTCTGAAAAATATTCTTTTTTACAAAACCGTTTGATCATTCAGTTTTACTAACTTGCTCTTGACAGAACTCTCCAGAACGCTATAACTTTATACTTCGGCAGGTGTGAAGCAACCGAGGAGATGATAGCTCTCTCTATTCTAGCTGGGGTAGATGATAATTGATGAGTAATTAACATCTCTGAAAATTTTCGGTGGAAATATTACGCTGCAGTCATAGGCTGTACCCTTCCTTCCTTCTGATATTGCATGTTAATGTATCGTGAATTGGATTAACTTGTTAACCTCTTAGAGTTTTAGATCATGACTTCACAGGGGTTTCATCTGTGCTTTTTTTTTTCTTCTATGCATATTTCTTCACAAGTGGCCGCGTGTGACCTTACCTGGCTTCCAATTCAATGGATTAATGACTAGCCAACAATCAGTGGCATCTACAGCCAGAAATCTCCAGTCTCATCAAACCAAAACCAAAAGCTGACAATGACCGCAAAGAAACTTAGAACTGAAATTAGAGGTGACGCAATGCGATCATTGATGAAATATCAGGCAGATTCTAAATAGTTTCTGAATATAAAAAATCTTTCACTTGCTTATTTTCCAAATCTTGATGTG
This sequence comes from Salix dunnii, assembly GCA_015731905.1. NCBI lineage: Eukaryota > Viridiplantae > Streptophyta > Magnoliopsida > Malpighiales > Salicaceae > Salix > Salix dunnii. Next base: position 10,183,914 of record CM027666.1, on the reverse strand, counting down.
AAAGTTTTGAGTCGTGCCAAATCGAAGACCAAAAATTTAGATCAGAAAGTAACAAGGCAAACAAAGAGATTTTAATTATTCCATCTTAATTGAAATCACCACATTTACAAGTTAACTAGCTTAAACTGAGAGCTTAAGATCACAAACCAAGCTAACACTAGTAAATCGTGAAAAATATACTACAACCGAACACATTCTTTCATGAACAAAGATCAGCTCAGGTTTTCCATCCCCGATTAGAGCAGTAACTAAATATGCATCCATCCGAGAAGTAATCAGGCTAACTTTGTTACGGACATTCTTGAACCTCCTCAAACTGATCCATTGAAGGACAACACGAACCTCTCTTCACGTGACATCATTATGCCATTGAAGCACAACATCCTCAAGCCCATCTTTCAGTTCTCCCCAATGAACCTCCTCGAATTCCACCCCACCACCCTCCACCACCTTAACTTCCACCACCAGCAGCTTCTCCGCTATTTCGAACACCTCAAACAACACTCCCACCCTCCCTTTCCCCAACCCGATAGCACTCCCACCCTTTCCTTCCTCTGCTCTATACCCCAATCTCCCTCCAACCTCTCTAACTCTCTCTATAACTCTTTCCACCGTTTCACTTGATGTAAATCTTCTCTCTTTCCGATTCTTAACCTCAAATAACCGTGACAGATCCAACCCTGAAGATAGAGATATTATATCAAACGCTGTAATGCTAGAAACCGCACTCTTTTGATCAAATTTACAATATTTTTTATAATCCAGCTCAAACACACTACTTTGAGTTGGCAATTCAAACTTCTTCAGAAACCAAGAATGCTTCATTAAAGCTTCTATGCTCATTCTTGTATTAGGATTTGGGTCTAGAAGCTGGTTTATAATCGATTTAACCGGCTTTGGTATACAAGAAGGCACTTGATATTCTCCTTTATGAGCTCTCTTATACATGAATGCAAGATTACTGTCATCAAAAGGCAAATAAGCCGACAAGAAAAAGAACAAAATGACTCCACAAGACCAAGCATCTGCTTTAGCTCCGTCGTAACCCTGCCGCGACATAACTTCGGGTGCCGTGAAAGCTGGAGTCCCACAAGCCGTGTGAAGCAAAAAACCACCACCACCACTCTTCAAAGCCGAGAGTCCAAAATCAGATATTTTTAAATTACCTTTGCCGTCAAGGAGTAAATTATGAGGCTTGATATCGCGGTGAGAGACACCATTTTGGTGGCAGAAGTGGAGGGCAGACACGAGTTGTTGAAAGTAACGACGTGCTGCTGATTCTTTGAGTTTCCCAAACTTACGGATCTTAGAGTAAAGATCACCTCCCGAGGCAAGTTCCATGACGAGGTAGATTTTGGTTTTTGTTGCCATAACTTCGTGGATTTTGAGAATGGTTGGGTGGCGTTGAAGGCGGTGCATGGCTAAAATCTCGGAGATGATGCGAGGTTCCATGGAAGCATCGGTTTTGGTTTTGTCTATGATTTTGATCGCAACCAGTTGTGTCTTGTCGGATAAAGAGCGGGCTTCATAGACTTTTGCAAAGGTACCACGGCCTAGTAATCGGCCTAATTCGTATTTGTTGAGAAGCGTGGTCGGGATCGAGGTGGTCCTTTGTAGTACTGTTGATGTTGGCGGGGTTTGTGGTGGCTCCATGGCTCATGTATGGATTGTGGAGGGTAGGAGGTGGTGGGGAGGAGGTTAGCAAGCAACCCAAGAGAGCCTGCAGGGGATAGGTTTATAATGTGGGGAAGAGCTGGTTTTATAAGTGGGTGTGCGGGTGCCGGTTGGAGTTGTCGGTTTCCTTTACAACTCAGGTGTCTTCCAAATTTTTGTTATTTTTAATTTCCCTTATTTTTGTTGCTTTCCATATCTCGACTACTTGCCTCTTTTTTTTTAATGTTAATATAGCCCGGAAGAAAACAAAAACACTTGGAGGCATGGTACAATGGGGTAATTTATAGCTATTTCTATAGAGTAATTCATCGATTAATAGCCTTTTAATCGGCAAGCCGGTGGTGGTGGTGGAAAGACTACAGAAAGAAAAAGAAAAAGAAGCTCGAGAATAATCTTCTTTTGTTATGCAAGCTATCTAGCTGTGATGTCCAATTATCATCGTAAAGAGTTTATAATCTCCATAATAAATTTTAAATTTAAATTAAGATATAAGTTTTTTATAAAAAAAAATAAAACAATCAAATAAGTTTTATTTATTTACATAAATCTATAAAATATATTGTACGAAGATAAAATTTCCTCGTATAAAACAAATGTAGGTGGTGATGTAACCCACAATTCATTCACAGTGTGAATTTCTTAATATGAAATGCATATATAATAATAATATTTACCTTTTAATATATACTATAAATATCTAAAATCATGAATGATAAGTAGACACTGATATATATAAGAACATGCATATTATATTATAAAAGCTAAAGGGCACTGCAACTGAAAGGGACCTCGCCACTATGATCAATTAATGAAATATGAGACGCTAAGAGTTAAGTGCCGACGCTTATCATGCTTAAAATAACCTGTCATCTCACTGTAGGAGAAGACGAGTCCAGCTAGCCGACGCTCAGCTTCTCACCGATGGAGTATATTAAAATTTCTCGAGGCCCTCCCCCCCTGTCCTTTTTTTGTCTCCGAATCGTGTGAATGTTCAGAGCATCCAATCACCAGCAAGAGTTTATGTGGCCGTCGCTAACAGATCCGAAGAAACCATCGATCTGGCGATATTTTTCAATGGAGAAGAGTTCCCTTTCGTGCAACTTGCCTTTAGTCTAGGTTATAATAATTAGCAAATATATTATCTGATTTCACGAGCCATACAGGGTAGCCCTTTCGGAAGCATGCAGGTGGGTTCGCCGTGTTTGGTGGCGTGGGCTAGGAGGTCACCCTCCAACTATGTTATTTTGGAAGCTGCTGGCACCATTTCATGTTGAGCTGGACGGTTATTAACGTGCCACATGGCAAAACTCATGACCTGTGTGGTTTGGGGTCGAGGTCGGGGGACCGTCAGTCAAAAATACGAGCCCACACAAGCGAGTTATAAACTAATTTATATAATTGATTGTGCGTAACAAGTTGTTTTTAAGTATTTTTTGTTAAAAAATAAATTAAAATAATTTTTTTTATTTTTTTAATAATTTTTTTTTTATATAAGTACATGAAAATAATTTAAAAATAATAATTTTTTATTTTAAAAAAATTAGATAAAAATGAATTAAAAAAAATCATTTTGGAAACGCGGTATTAAACAAATCTTAAACAAGTTAATGATAATATCAATAATTAACCTAAACAAACCAAGCACGCGTGCTCTTGACAAAACGAAAATAATTCTCAATGATTAATATCTTGTTACAGTTTATATCTTATTCATGGAGCCAGTATGGACCGAGTATAAGGTATGTCTTTAATTTATCACGACTAAAATAATACGGGAAAATGATAATTGAAAGGCGGGATTATAATTGTATACACATAAAAGCTAGAATGAGCCGCCGCCGCCACCACCCTTGATTATATTGGTGTTCTGATTTCAAGTATTCATTTATAAGTCGTTTTAAATATAATAATTATTTTTTAAAATATTTTTAATTAAAATAATATTTTTATTTTTAAAATTTATATACTGTTTGTTTGTATGTATTTATTTGGTGATGTTTCCATATTACATTTTAAGAGTTGTTTTTTCAAAAAATAATTATTTATTTTTATAATATTTTTAGATCATTCTTATAAAATAATATCAAAAATAATTTATAAAAAATAACTTTTTATTTTATTAAGCTGTTTTTTCTTTCAAATCAACAATAAATAAATAAAAGAATTGTCTGCATTCGTACACAGATCCATCGACCTCGAGGGTTGTTAGCCCAGAAAAATATCCTAATTGGAATGTACGGGGTATCTTTTAGTTGATTCTCTTGTTATATTATTATGATATTTTACACCGTTTGATGCGTCCATTTATTAATTATTTTTTTATTAATAAAGAATTCTACCTTTGAAAAAAGATGCTAATTTGCTGCTCTAACTGACATGGCGATGATTTTATTATATTTTCGAACCTTCTATAAGGGAAGTTTCTGTGCAAGAAAACATTATATTATTATCAGGCTATATTTTTGCAGAAAATAATTACGGAATATAATTATTTTATTCAAAAACTAGTTATTTTATATTTTTAAAAGTTATGTTCTGTTTGTTTATGTGTATTTACTTGGTGATTGTTTTACGTTGTATTTTAAAAAATTAATTATTTTTAGTTTTTAAATATTAATTTTTATAGTGTTTTCAGATATTTAAATAGACTATTATCAAAAATAATTTATAAAAAAATATATTGGGATTGATATTGTATTATAGTTTTTTTTAAAATATTTTTTATTTAAAAATATATTGGGATGATTTTTTTATATATTAAAAAATGAAGATTATTAAAAAAACTAACTTGACACTGGATCAAGATAAATATATTTTTAAAACATATCTAAGCATGTAAACCAACAATAATTATGGTTTTTTTAATTGTTTTTGCAGCCATGACAACTGTTTATCCAAATCAAGCTATTTAAATCTTGTTCGACAAAATCTTTTAAAAAACATTTAAAAAATATATTTATTTTTTATTTTAAATTATTTTTTATATATTTTAAACTATTTTCATGTACCGATTTCAAAAATAATTTAAAAAAAATATTATTTTTAATATATCTTTAAATAAAAAATATTTTTAAAAATAAATATAATCATATTTTTAAATAATTAATTAATAACGACTATCCAAAAACATTTATTAGCTTGTGATAATTAGAAAAAGAAAAAAACATGGAAGCATGTATACATATGAGTCTCCGATAGCCATGACGTGAAAATAAAAAGTTTAAGATCTATATAGCAAATTAAATTTAAATTAAACGTGTTTTTTTATAAGAATTTAAAGCAATTAAAATTTTATTCATTCACTTAAACTTTTAAATTATAATTTTTAGAAAATAGAGTTTACTCATATAATAAAATATATACTTAAGGAAACTAACGTCACCATATCGCCGTGGCACTATAATAGGATATACCAATTATTATAAATATTTAAATCGAATCAACAAATTTACTGGTTTTTTACAGTGAGTGAATCTGAGAGCTAATTAATGATTCCATCAAGGGTCAATTAGCTAGCGTAAGAAAAATCAATTGATGATTAGAGGTGTTAAATTATTGGTGGGTGGGGAACAGATGTGACTGGACGTACCGGTTCCCTTGTGATCGCCGCCTCTTTTAAGTGTTTTTTAATCGGATATTTTTCTTAGAAATAAATTGATAAAAGATTATTTTATATCTTGATATTTTATAATTTGTTTTTATTTTAGCCATTTTCAAAGCATGGGATGACTTGGATCCATTGTCCACGTGGACCAACAGTAACCCGGCATTAGATGCTAACGAGCCTCGCTGAACAATTATGGAAGAGTATTAGATCTGCATGTCAGTATCCTTTTTAAGGAAAGGTGATATGGACATAAAAACACCGTGGAATAATGGGGTTTAAAATAGGGGTGAGCAAAAAAACCGGTCAACCGATTAAACCGAGAAAACCGAGAAAAAAATAACCGAGAAAACCGAACCGATAAAAAAAACCGATTAAACCGATTAAATTTTTTTAAAAGATATCCGGTTCGGTTCGGTTCCGATTTTGTAAGGTAAAAACCGAATAAACCAAACCAAACCGAACCGGTTCACAAATAAGCATTGTACTATAAATTGAAAGTTTCTAACTTTCAAGTCTCTACTAAACCTAGCCGCCGCCCCTCTCCTTTCCTCTGCACTCTGTAAACTGTATAGCATCGGTTTATAGTTATACCACTCATCCCTTTACCTCTACAAGCCACTAGCTTCTCTTCTTTCTACTCATCGGTCATCACCTCCCTCTACAATTCACTAGCCTTTCTTTTTAGTGGTTTTTTCTGGTTTTATCTTTTAAATTTTCTTCTCTTAACTTGTCTTCCCAATCTAATGTTTCTAGGGTTGCCACACCATTTGAGTTCGACTCTGCTTTTGTTGTTCATGAAATTCCTCTCCTAACCTATGGTGAAGAGGTAAATTTGATTATTCTGATTCCACTTTTCAATTTGTATCTTCTGTATGTTAAAACTGTAATCTTAACTTATATGGTGTTTTCATGGCGAGACTGGGTTTTTGGTGTAGGATATTGGAATCTCTTTTGATAAGCATGCTCTTATTATACCCCCATTTTGTGGAAAACAGGTTCACCCAATGCTATTTCTTGATTCTTCCATGTCCTGTAAGTTCATGAAATTGAAGATTTACAACTTTTTTGAAATACATTATGACTTAAATGGTTGGTTGTTTTGATTTTTGCCTGATCTTAGCTTGGCGTGTATGGGTATGGATCTCTAGACTCTATCCTAGTAAGTGCGAAGCAAGATTTAGTTGTCTTTGTATCTGTGATAGATATGCAACAAGTAATTTTTTTTTGTAGTGTGGGATGATTCACGAAACAATGCTCCCAAGATGCTTAAGGAGGTTTGGAGGTAGAGTGATAAGCTGTCAACAATAATGCTCAATTGTTCCTTGATTTTATTTTTTTCTTTTTCTTGCTTGATATGTTCACGTTATATTGAAGCAGTTGATAACAAATTATAGAGCTCTCAAAGATAATGAAGTGTATATTCTAGTAAAAGCATTCTACTTGCTTGATCAATCCAACAATAAACCAATAACAATATGATGTTTTTGCCTCTTCACTTTATGCCTTTCACTCGGCTAATGAGATAAATGATTGTAGGTCACATATGGAGCTCCACTGTATCGCTTACAATTACTAAAATTCTAATGTTCGTGGATGTTCTTGGAGGATAAAGCTCCATGTTATAGGTTTATTAACCCATATCTGATGTTTCAAATATTTTTGCTTATTATCCTTATCATAATATTGCATGAAACAATGCATTCAATGCGTTAATTTTTCTGGAAACTAGTTGATAGTGACTTCTCCTATTTCAATTTTTGTATCTGGGAACTGGTTGATAGTGACTTCTCCTATTTCAATTTTTGTATCTTTGAATTCCTAGACAATAATATTGAAAATATTCTTGTGTTCATTGATCAGGCAGTGTATGGGTATGGAAAGGTTGCATGGAAGAAAAGAATGGAGGAGTGGAAGAAAAAGCACAGTGATAGACTTCTGGTGGTCAAGCACAAAGCTTAAAGCAGAGTGATAAGCCTTGAACATTTTGTAATTTAAATTTTAAATTGTTAATGTGTGTAATTGTAATTATTGTGAATCATGCCCAATTAAAAAAAATAAAAGAATACTATTAGAAAGGTAATAAAATAATAAAAACCAATATTAACACTGACAATTTAATACAACTAATTATTTAGTCGAAAAAAGCCCATCAGGAAAGCCCAGCCCATCAGGAAAGCCCAAAAAATTCGGCCCAAAAACCAATTCGGTTTAACTGATTTTTTTAATTAAAAAACCGAACCGGACCGAACCGAAAGTGGTCGGTTTTTAATAGGTCCGGTTCGGTTTCGGTTTATTTTTTAAAAAAAATATAATTTTCGGTTTGGTTACTTTTTTTGATAAAAACCGAACCGAACCGAAAATGCTCACCCCTAGTTTAAAACCAGAGGTCAGGAGCTCTGGTCTGGATCGCATAGATCCGCAGTTTTCTGGCGCCGGTAGTTTTAGAATAATGATTAATTGAATATCTTCGAGTATAATTGTAATTATTTTTTAAAATATTTTTTATTTAAAAATATATTGAAATAATATTTTTTTTATTTTTTAAATATTATTTTTTATATCAATATATTAAAATAATTTAAAAATATCAAAAAAATAATTTAAAATAAAAAAATAAAAATCTTTCTAATTTTTTCATAAACACTCTCAAACAACCCCTAAAATACGTTGTGATTGATATTGTTAACAGACATTTTCTTGTGGTTCCTTGCATATTTTTATTTTCTTGTGGTTCCTTGCAGATTTTTATTGTTTTAATATATATAATTTTTCTGTTTTGTATTTTAATATTTATTTTTTAATTTAGTTTTAATCTTTTTATTTTTTTTGTTCTTTTAGGATAGTTTTTAATTTTTCATTTATATTTATGTATATATATATTATTAGTTTTGATATTTAATTTGTATTGTTATTTATTTTTATATTAAATACAATTTGCATTGGAGAAAAAAAATTAGTTCTGGTAACATGAAATGAGAGTGAAACTCTCTCTTATACATATATGATGATAAATCTTTTGTTATTAGTGATTTGTTATCTTTGTGTTTTTTATTTTATTTTGTCTATGTGTAGCTTGATATACTTGTAGTTTAAGATAATCTTTATTTAAAAAAAATATTTCAAAACATTGAGATTTCAAAAAAAATTAGTTCATTTTTTAATATATATATATATATATATATATATATATATATATAAAGAGTTAATATTAAACAAATATCAAAATATAATTAGTCTCATATATTTTAAACAAAATATCTTTAAAATATTCATTATCATTATCTTAAACATCTTATCTATAATAAAATAAATATATAAAAAGCTAAATAATAAAAAAAAATTATAAGTTGATTATTTAGCTCAAATGTATAATATCATACAAAACATTTAGGACATTAACATTCTTTTATATGTTAAAAAAATTGGTTCTAAATTTTTTATAATTGGTTAGTATACTTTTTCATTGTATATAATTTGACCCAACTTTTTTATCCGTTTTTTCTGCATATGATTTTGTATTTTTGTTACGTGATATTATATTTAAATATCATACATACAAAAAGCCACAAAAATTAAGTTTTAACAAAAACAACCTGGATTAATGAATTATTTCAATTATTATCTCGTTGTTATTATCATGATTATTAAATTATCACAATTATTATAATGGTTAAAATAAATATTATTTTAAATAATCAATATTCTGATTATTATTGACAATATTATCTTTACCACCATTATTATTGTTATAATTGTGTCATTATTACAACAATAATCATTCCGATAATCAATATTATTATTTTTATTAATATAATTGAAAATATAATTAGTATTATTATCATTATTATAATTATTTTTTTCATTATTGATATTGTTTATATTATTTTATGAGTTATTGTTATTATTACCATCAAAACCATTATTATTAATATCATAATCTCTATAACCATTAAAATAAATTTCTATTTCTATTTCTATTATCATTATAATTAATAATATTTCTATTATTATCATGATTATAACAATTAAAACTGTTACTATTATTACTGCTAAAATAATAAAAAAAATATTAAATTAACCCAAGGAATAAAAAAACTCAAAAACTTTAACAAAAGAGCAAGCAATAAAAAAACTAAAATTATTATTTTTATTGAGTAAATAATGAAACAACAAAATTACCTCGAAGAATAAAAAAAAAACTAAATATTTTAACAAAAGAAAAAATAATAAATAAAATAAATTACAAAACAAAAATAAATATTATTAGCTTAAAACAATTATTTGACTTGAAGAGTAAATTAAAAAAAACAAAGGAAAAAAATATCAATTTTTAAATGATTATCAACACAAATTAAAATTCAATGACTAAATTAAAAAAATGAAACCTCAACAAAAGAGAAAATAATAAAAATAATAAAATAAAAAATAAAGAGCATATATATATAACCATAAACAAAAATAAGAACAATTTCATATATATAAAAGGCTTAAAATAAAATAAAAAAATTAAAGTTATAAGGGTCGAAATGAAAACAATATATATGATCAATTTTAATTGAATAAAAAATTGAAAAATCTAAACTTCTATACTGAAAATATTAAGGGATTTAAAACAAATCTCAAAATTAAAAGAATAAGGATTGGAATATATAATTAATTTCAATTGGAAAATAAAATTGAAACAAATTAAAACTCATATCACATAAATTAGGACCATACAAAACTATCAAAAGATAAGGGACTGAAATGAAAACACCATAAACAAAGGGGATTTCCGTGTGATTTAGCCTTTATGAGAGAGAAAATAGAAAAAATCAATAAGAGAATATGACGGCGCATCTAATAAGATACCAAATAAATATGTTTAACAATCGTAAGACATTGCATACGCTACCTGAAGAGAGTGCGAGACATAAAACTTTTTTTTTTAGAGTATATCTGTATTTATACTATTTAAAAATGTGAAATTTCAGAACTACCACCGTTGATAGCGCTTGATTTTGATCTTATTTTAAGGGTAATATAATTATTTTACTGTGTATATAATTATAAAAAATCAAAAATACCCTCAGGAAAATAAGTGTTTGTTGTCTATTGACAAATGTAAAATAGTATTTTTACTATGAAAAAAAAAAAACCCAAATATTTTGGTAATGCCAATTGACTATTAAAAAGTTAAAAATACCCTTGAGTTAAAGACTAAAATTAGCACCTGAGAGGTAAAATAATGATTATACTATTATAACCCATGGCAATATATGTGATAAAATAATTTTGCGATATGATTTTCTTATTTCTTAATTTAGGTGAGGATCCTCTACCGAATCGCCTCTATAATCTGCCTCCGCACTGGGCATCCAGGAAGCCATACATGAGAGCTATTTAGAGCCTGTTTGGCACGCGGCAGCGGCTGCGTTTTGCAGCTTTTCAATTTTATTTTATTTTTTTTTGTATTTTAAAAACCCACAGTATGATGTTTTAGATCATTTTGATGTGTTGATATCAAAAATGATTTTTAAAAAATAAAAAAAATATCATTTTAATGTATTTCGGCATGAAACACACTTTGAAAAGCTACAGCAACAGCTCTCTCAAACACCCTCTTAGTCATCTCTATAATCCCCTTTGACGTCCTCAACGACGACGTTTTTCTTTTCTTTCAATGATGATCCATCGGAATCATTGACATGACAAAAAGGTTGGGTCTATGGGATGGGATGGGATGGGGGAGGGTAGAGAAAGGGTTTAGGGATAATAGATGAATGAAAGAAATAACAGAGGGGATACGTGAAAGGGTTAGAGAGTGCAAGTGGCTAGGCTGGCTCATTTCATGTGAAATTGGGCCAAGTATGGGCTGGACATGGAAGATACCCAAGTCTCGATTCTATGTAATGTCTCAAAGGACAGCCCACCAAATGAAATTATCTGGGCCAGTTTCGACCAGCTAACATATCTAATAGAGAGATTAAGAAATTTGTAGAGATAGAGAGGGAGTAACTTCAGTTTCAATTTTAGCTTTTAGAGCTCAATTATGAGTTGGTTAACTGGTTGCATCTCCTAATCAGGATTGTTAGACAGTTTAAATATTGGCCGGAGTGTGAAATGAAGGTGCCGGCGGCCTACTTTTTCAGATGAAAAATGAACGCCCCTCGTGTACCCGACCTCCTCTGGAGTTCATACAGGTTAGCAGATTTTTTTCCTTATAAAATAATTATATATACAGGTTTTTAATGTACTTTTGTACATAAAAAAAAGTTTTGAAATTAAATTAATAAGTTTCCAGCTAAATAAATCAGAGTTATGTGTCTTAATAAATAGAAAAAATTATAAATGATATTTAAAAGTGAAAAGTAAAAAAAATAATCAAGGTTCATGTATAAAACAAGACATTTAACCTTGCAACACAGTATATTCACACAGTTATATTTATTGAATTTATTTATTAAAAATATGTTTTAATAAATCTAGCAATATTTAAAATAAATACACATGTTAAATTAATTAAATAACATTAAAATAAAAAATAGCATGCACTGCTGAATTTTAGAAATATTATCAGAAAATAAATATTCTTAATTTGAAAAATAAAATTCTTCCATGCAAGAAATACATAAAAAATATGAGATGATTCAAAATATTTTTTCTTAAATCAAAGCGCACAATACCATTAAATAACAATCTCTATGAAGAAAAAAAAAACTCAATAAGAGAACCATAGGTGAGGGGTAATAATTTAAAAATAAATTAAAAAATATACAAATTATATACTCAATAAATTTAATAACTTATTTTTTTAATCTTGAAACTGACTTTTTTTTTAATAAAAAAGGCCTAAACTCGTAGTCCTAGGCGCACTCGAGTCACTGTATTGTAATTAAGCGTGTGTTTAATATTGCTTTTGCTTTTGTAGTTGAGATTTAAAAAAAACTGTTTCATGAAAAGCATTTTAGCTGCGATTCCAAATAATTTTTAATGTATTTGATTAAAACTGTGGTTGAGTTTATAGTTAATGAAAAACAGTTTTAAGTGTTTGATTACTAAGCTTTTCATATTGCTTTCAACTTGTGAAATTACTTTGATGTGTGTGTGTGTGTGTGTGTGTGTGTGTGTGTGTGTCTTGTTTTTGAAATATTTAATAATAATAATAATAATAATAATAATAATTAATAATTCAAGTAACTAGACACTTATTTTTATTCTCTCATCAAAATAAAATGTCATTTCATCACAAATTATAAATCAATACATGAAGGCCTCTACAATCCTGAAACTATATCTAGTAAAATATATCTGAAATAAAATTAGAATTACGAGACAAAAATTATATTATGATATCTTTTAATATATTTATTTATATTTTAATTAAGCTTTTAGATTTTAATTATTATATTATGGTTGAGTTTGATTATGTTTTTTATATTACTTTCAACTTGTGAAATTAATATATATATATATATATATATATATATATATATATATATATATATATATATATATATATAAGAAAAAGAAAACAGTGAGTTAATTAACAACATTCCAGCCACTGTTTTTTATTTTAATTAGCATTAAAAAAAAAAACCATCCCTCATTTCTCTTCTCAAATGTCCTCGACCTCATTTATATTTTTTTTTTGCCTCAAATATCGAATTTGGGAGATTTGTAATAGTGTAGTGGTTGCTGCTATCTTCAACCATCATGCCATCTTCTTCATCCACTATTGCTATTATCTTCTTCATTTGGTTATAAAGATCAACTTCAATCACTTCCGAGTTCATGAGATTTGGTAACAAGTCAAGGGAGAGCAGATTCTTCATACTTGGATATGCAACTATTCTCAACCTTTCAAGACATGAAAAGGTACCGTTAAATTACGATGGTAGTGGAGCAGCACCTTCTCTTGCAATGAAAGTGCGTGTTGTGTGATCAAAGATTTTGTTGTGGTAGTGTGGGTTTTGTAACAATAAGAAGAGAGTATCCCTCCTCAGTAATGACTGGATCATTATGGGCATAAATGGAGGAGACAAGGCTATCATATTCATGCCCTAATCCAACAAGAACATAGAAAATGATGTCATCGCATCCAAGGGGTTGGTTAGCCATAGCAAGTTCATTAGCTAATTTTTTGATGAATAAGAAATAATCATTGACAGATTGGTTGCCCTTCTTTGCATAAGCAAGCTGAGTGCGAACCTGAATGGTGCAAACTCGAGATTGGGAGGAAAAGTTTGTTTCAAGTGCTTGCCACACCCGATGAGAAGTTGAATAAAAGACTGTCTAAGCCAAAACATTCTAAGTCATGGAAGACATAAGGGTACTGAGGATTAGATTGTCTTGTCGCAACCATTGATAATGCGCAAGATTTTGAATTTGTGTAATTGTACCTGTAACATGATGTGAAAAATCAATAACTTTTAGAGACATAAAAGTGCCATCAAGGTAGCCAAACAAATCTTTCCCATAAAAATAGTGTAGTAACTGTGCTTTCCATATAGGATAGTTATTGGGTGTCAATTTTAGTGAAACGGAATTAAAGGCTAGAATTATTATTGGAAATACAGGGGAGCAGCTGGGAGTTGTAGAAGAAGAAGGAGAAAAGGACATGATGAGACGTTAGTTTTTCTAGGGCTCTGATACCATATGAAAATTAAAAAAACAGTGAATCAAACACGATTTTATTTCTCTACACAATAATTACAAGTACATAGTTTACGTATTTATAGAGTTGAATATAGAAGAGTCCTTGTCAACCATCAACTATCATCTTAATCTACTTTATCAACTTATCAACAACCATCCTAATCCTTATTAACTTATCAACAATCATCCTAATTCCCTTCCGGATCTTCCTCTTGTTGATGACTGCAAATGCTTGATCTTCTGGGTAGTTTCACGTCTTCTTTTACACTGTGCAAGAAAACTTTATATTATTATCAAGGTTATATTTTTGCAGAAAATAATTGCTAGATATAATTGTCTTAAAAAACATTTTATTCAAAAACTATTTGTTTTATATTGTTTGTAATTTGTATATATGTTAAGAAAAATATCTTTCTTAAAGATTGTTTCAAAGGCCATGACCGTAAGAACTTAGGTAGTGTCGGTTATTATGGAAATAATTATTATTTTAAAATATTTTTTATTTTAAAATATTTCATAATAATATATATTTTATTATTTTTAAAAAAATTTATTAGAAAATAATTCTACTAGCTAAATTTGCCAAAAAAATTTTACGATAACATTTTTATGAAAAATGTTTGATGTAAAACGTGCAAAAACACTTCAAGTAATATAATTCGATAATCTTGGAGGGGGAAAAAAGTTGGAGGGTCGGGAGGAGGAGGTTATAAGTAATATAACTAGGAAGATTTTTTTATATATTGAAAAATGAAGATTATTAATAATTAATAAAAAAAATTAATTTGACACTAGATCAGGATAAATATATTTTTAAAACATATTTAAGCACTTAAACCAACAATAATTATGGATTTTTTAATTGTTTTTGCAGCCATGAAAGTTGTTTATTCATCTCGAGCTATTTAAATCTTGTTTGATAATATATTTTAAAATTATTTTAAAAAATTAAGTGTGTGTGTGTGTGTATTATTTTAAATAAAATTCAAAAAAAAATGATATTCTTAAATTATTTTTATACAATGAAGTCAAAAATAATTTTAAAAAAATAAATAAAATTTATTATTTTAATATATTTAAAAAAAACATTTTTAAAAATAAATTGGCTTGTGGTCATGAACAGATGTGACTGGATGTACCGGTTCCCTTGTGATCGCCGTCTCTTTTAAGTGTTTTTTAATCGGATATTTTTCTTAGAAATAAATTGATAAAAGATTATTTTATATCTTGATATTTTATAATTTGTTTTTATTTCAGCCCTTTTCAAAGCATGGGATGACTTGGATCCATTGTCCACGTGGACCAATAGTAACCCGGCATTAGATGCTAACGAGCCTCGCTGAACAATTATGGAAGAGTATTAGATCTGCATGTCACAGCATAGAAAAGGAAAGGTGATATTGACATAAAAACACCGTGGAATAATGACTTGGTGGCAGGAGCTCGGGTTTGGATTGGGTAAAGAGTAGATCCGCTGTTTTCTGGAGCCAGTAGTTTTAGATTAGATGATTGATGTGATCATGGTTGTTAAAATCAAGATTTTAATAAGATATGAAAAAGATTTTGAAAAATTAAATCATAAAATTAGATTATAAAATTGTATTTGAATTTTTTCATATAAAAATTATAAAATTATAGCTAAAATTATATAGGTAGAAAAATTATAAAATCGTAAATTTAATTTAAAGTAAAAAATAAAAAAAATATTTGTTTTAAAAATTTTAAAGTTAATATTATTAATTTTCAATAATAATTTCATAATATATATAAGAGAGATAAAGAGAAAAATATTGATAATATTATATATATATATATAATTATATGCAGAGAGGGGGGTATATATATATAAAAAGACAGTGAGAGAGAGATAGTATATATATAGATATTATCTTATATATATATATATATATAGATAGATAGATATAATTATATGCAGAGAGAGATAGTATATATATAGATATTATCTCTCTCACTGTCTCTTTATATATATACCCCCCTCTTTGCATATATATATATATATATATATATATATATATA
Organism: Salix dunnii; assembly: GCA_015731905.1. Classification (NCBI taxonomy): domain Eukaryota; kingdom Viridiplantae; phylum Streptophyta; class Magnoliopsida; order Malpighiales; family Salicaceae; genus Salix; species Salix dunnii. The sequence continues at coordinate 10,167,959 of CM027666.1, read as the reverse complement.
TATATAGATAATATCCATCTATATATATATATATATATATATATATATATATGCAGATTGCAGAGGGAGGGGGCGTGTGAAATGTAATTTTTAACATAATCGTAAAATTGGATCGGATTTTATAATTTTGATCGAGTTTGATAAAAATTAATTTTTTTATTCAAGTTGACAAGATTTGATGAGTTAATTCGTAAAATTATATGATTTTGCGAGTTAACTTGAGATTTTAATAACAATGGCTGTGATTGATATTGCTAATACACATTCTCTTATTTTTCGCCGCAGTCAGAAATGCAGTCGATTTTTTTTTAAAAATATGATTTATTGTCAGAATTACACGCACCATTATTAAAAAAAAAAAAAAAACATGACAATGCATATTGGATAGATATTTTTTACCATTATAAGACATCACAAGTGTCATTTGAAGGGAGCGTGAGATAGAAAACTATTAAATGCATTGATAATATTCTGATTAAAAAATATTAAGATAGCATAGAAATTACCTATACAATCCCACAACCACCTTTTTAATTTTATCTTTTATGAGGGAATGTCCGTGTTTATATTATTTCAAAAACTGTGAAATTCTAGAACCATCCCTACCGATAACTCTTGATTTTTATCTTATTTAAAAATAATATGATTATTTTACTATTCATAAAATTGTAAAAAAACAAAAATACCCTCAGGTAGGCAAGTGTTTATTGTCTTATGATATGGATAAAATAATATTTTTACTATGCAGTAGATTTAAAAACATCCCCAAATATTTTGGTAATGTCAAGTGGCCCATTGAAAAATTCATAAATATCCTCGGATCCAAGACTAAAGTCAAGGCGCAATTAACAGTAAAATAATAATTATATTATTACACTCCACAATAATTTGTATCTAATACTACAGTAATTTCTTGATCTAATTTACTTGTTTCTTAATATCAGTTGCATGTTAAATATTTTTTTACTTGTAAATCTATAAAAATAATATTTTTTAAATTTATTTTTAATATCAATATATTAAAATATTATAAAAAAAAAACAAGAAAAACTTGAAAAAAAAGCCAAATCAAACAGTTCATTTGTCTTTTACACTTTACAGGGTGGCATGGATTCCTCGCTGTAGATCGGTTTTTAGATGAAACATGATATTCATCCACAATCAATTCCTGGAGAAATTAAAAAGAAAATGAAATCCTTGTTTCAAAAAATAATCTCAAACATAAAATTCAATCCTTGTTACTGTCTCTCTATCTCTACAAATTTCTTAATCTCTCTTTTTGATATGTTAGCTGGTCGAAACTGGCCCAAATAATTTCATTTGGTGGCTGTCCTTTGAGACATTACAGAGAATCGAGACCTGGGTATCGTCCAAGTCCAGCCCATACTTGGCCCATTTCACAAGAAATTAGCGAGCCTAGCCGCTTGCACTCTCCAACCCTTTCACGTATCCCCGCTGCTCAGTCTTTCATTCGTCTATTATCTCTAAACCCTTCATCTACCCTCCCCCATCTCATCTCATCGCATCCCAGAGACCCAACTTTCTGTTATGTCAATGATTCAGGGCAATGACAAGTTTACATTATCTCAATTGAGCTGTACGATTATGCAATATGCACTTCATGCGTCGCGCCTAAATTTTGCGTTTTTATTCTGAAACTGTTTGTTTTCTTTATCTGTCTTAAGTATTTGTCTAAAATGCGGGCTCTGTTTTTTTCTGAAATGTAATTTTGATCGATTCTTTTAATCGTCATATTTTGTTTTTCTTTTATGTGAAGCGTTCATACATAGCGTTCCCATCAAATACAGCAAGACCTCCATCACCAGAAGAAAAGAGCGAAAGGGCTCGAGAACTGGGTTGCATCCATTGATGCTAACTGTAAGTCACCATCGTAGCCTCATTTGTGTTTATTTTTGTTTTGTACGGACAACATATCCGTAATTTACAGCTGCGTGCTTTGTGGATTTTGTTTCAGAAACTAAATAATCTAAGTGTTCGTTGAATACTGCCGATGATGTTACGAAGACCCAAATGTTGATTTGATGAAGGAAGAATTTCCTTACAGGAGCCTGCTCTGTCTTTCTTTTTCCTTAGTGTTTTATTTCATCTATACTTCGTAATGTCGGACACCAATATCCACATACATGGAGGCACTCCTATATGCTGCGTGGTCCCTTTGTTTATTATCTCAAATTTTAAGTTAGTAGTGGAGGGAATTCATCCTCTACGTCTAAACAAAATCTTGAAGAACCAATTATGTGTGTCAGGGACGTAACTTGCAAGCATCTTATTTTGATGGAGAAGTTAAAGAATCTTAATTCTCAGAAAGAATTTTGGGCAATTGCAGAGACTTGATGGTATTCTGTGAATTAATTAGCAGATACAGACAACAGCTTCAACATCAAGTTATCAGCATACCAGAAAACTTCAGATTCAATTTTAGCCTGGTTATGGGGGGTTCTTTTAGAGCTCAATTATGAGTTGGTTAACTGGTTGCCTCTCCTTATCAGGATTGTTAGACAGTTTAAATATTGGCCGGAGTGTGAAATGAAGGTGCAAGCGGCCGACATGAGACCGATCAATGCTGAGAAAACGATAGGGTAAGCTACCCTGCTTTTTCAGATGAAAAATGAATGCCCCTTGTGTACCCGATCTCCTCTGGAGTTCATACAGGTTAGCAGATTTTTTTCCTTATAAAATAATTATATATACAGGTTTTTAATGTATTTTTGTACATAAAAAAAAGTTTTGAAATTAAATTAATAAGTTTCCAGCTAAATAAATCAGAGTTATGTGTCTTAATAAATGGAAAAAAATATAAATGATATTTAAAAGTACAAAGTAAAAAAAAATCACTAGCATCCCTAACATTGACAAGGCATGGACTTGTAAGTCCAAGTGTCTAACACTGGTAAGTCTAGTTATTTTTAATTAGAAAAATAAGCAATCCCCACAAAACAAAATTAAAAAAATAATTCTGACTATTATTGCATAAATAATAAAAGAAAATGAACTTTGAAGAATAAAAAAATTCAAAATTATAATAAAATAAAAAATAAACAAATAAATAAATGACAAAATAAAAATAAATATTGTTAGCCTTGAAAAAACATTTGTTTTTTTAAAAGAAAAGAAAAATAAATTTTCAAATGATCGCTAATATAAATTCAAATTCAAAGACTAAATAAAACAAAATACAACTCCAACAAAAGATAAAATAAAAAAGGATTCAAAAGTAAAACAAAACGCATATACACATAAACATATACGATAATAGGGATTAATGCATAACTATATAAATAATAAAAAAATAAATTTGAAAATAATAATTAAAAGTCTAAGGGCTGATATAAAAATAAAATATATAATTGATTTTAATTGAAAGATTCATTTGACAATAATTCGAATTTTTATATCACACATGTTAAGGGATTTATAACCAAAATCAAAATTAAAAGAATAGAGACCGAAATTGTTTCAGAGTTCAACGCAGCGGAAATATCAAAGTAAACTTTATAACATAATTCAACTGTCTTTATACAATAGTGGATTACATACTGTTATAATTGTGGAGCACTAACTAGACATATGAACAAAATGTCAATTACAACCAAAATAGCAGGTTCCAAGAGTAGGACAAAAATGACCTGCTAGCAAGCTACGAGCCTGAAAATAATAAATAATGAGGGGGTGAGTTCAACAACTCAGTGAGTGGATAATATTTATAGTTGTTAAGGTAATGTGTATGTTTTAATATGTGTAAATATAGTTATTAGTTATGATTTTTGCTTGGATTGATTGTTAGGGTTTGAGGATTTTATTTGGGTTTGATTGATGAATTAAGAGAGATGTTAAGGGTTGAATATGTTGGGTAATGGTTTAATTAGTTTGATTGTAGATGATTTTGAAGTTATTGATGTGTTTTGTTTAAGAAAATATTGAGAAAAAATGGTGAAAACCCTTGCTGGAAATTCAGGTCTGGAGGTTGAAGATGACGAAAATTCATTTTGGTCCTTTTGGTGAAAATTTCAGTTTAGTCCCCGAACTTTGGAAAATTAGGTCCCTGGAGTAAAATTGGAGATTCTGGACAGAATTGAGGTTGAATTATGGACAATATTTTAGTATAATTATGAATTTATGAAGTGTTCAATTTAGTCCTTCAATTTGATAAAAATTACAATTTGACCCTAAAAATATAAGAAAATTTCAGAATGACCCTTAGATGAAATATAAGTATTTCATATTGGTTTGATGGATAATTGAGGCTTATTGGATGAATTATTATCAATTTTATGAATTGTGAAATTTGAATTAGACATCGGAAGAAACCATTGTTTAAGTTTTTGCGGAAAAATGGATGGTTGATTCAAAAACATATAGGATTATGAGATGAACTCTTAGATATGTTATTAAAGGTATTTTACTTCTTTTGAGTCATTTTTTAGTATATTTTCTTATATATATATTCAGATAATCCTGATATTCTGCCCGCGGTATACGTTCTTGATATAAGCCAATACCTGTTTGTGAACTGATAGCTCCTCATTTGATTAATGCCATGAGTTGAGCCTTGAGTTATGAATCTGTTTGTTTGATTATGATATATATACCCGCGGTATGCCAGTCAGAATACCCATGCTAACAGGGAAATGTTAGAGCTTTACCTTATATATATTCTTGTTATGACCTATTTAAGAAACCTTTTTGTAAAATCATAAAGCCGATTCGATAATGTATTACTCTTTGCTATATTATCTCGTATGGGTATATTGGATATTATCTACTCACTGAGTTGTTGAACTCACCCCCTCATTATTTATTATTTTAAGGCTTGTAGCTTGCTAGCAGGTCAAACCTGCTATTTTGGTTGTAATTGATACTTTTGTTCATATGTCTAGTTAGTGCTCCACAATTATAACAGTATGTAATCGACTATTGTATAAAGACAGTTGAATTATAATATAAGGTTAACTTTGATATTTCCGTTGCGTTGGACTCTGATTATGAATGATAAGTTTATGCCGGGAATCGGGTCGTGACAGAAATGAAAATATCATGTATAATTAATTTCATTTGAATGATAAAATTAAAAATAATACAACTTGTTAAACAACAAAAAAAAGGATTTAATACAAAACAGAAAATTAAAAGAATAAGAACCAAAACGCAAAAGAAATATATCATGAAATTCAATTAAAGGACTGAATTGAAAGCAATCGAAACTTCTATTACAGAAATTAAGACCATACATAGCAATCAGAAGAGGAGAGACGGAAATGAATCTACCATAAGTCCAGGGGTTGTAGTGTAAAATGGCTTTGAAGAAAGAGAGAAGGGTGCAAAAATGTTCAACTGGCCATCGTCGGCTCACCGATGATTATTTCATGCCACACGCCACTTCACTAGGTAGAGGACATGGAGGCGGAGCCTGAGAGACACCGGTAATGCATTTTCAAACAATATATGACGCGTTATGCGCCAAAAGAGAGCGGACCGAGAGAAGATGGAGATGACATTCCAATAGTGCACAACAGTGCATCGAAATGAGAACAGTAAAAGGCACGAACAACTACCAAAGTACTCCCACAGTCATTTCCAAGCTTTTGTCTTTTCCAGTGCTAAAGTAGTATTTACACAATTTTCAGAAATGTGCAATGTTCGAAGGATCCCCTGATGGCAGTGCAAGTTTTTGTCTTATTTGTGGGTGTTGCCGTTATTATACTGTTCATATACGGGTAAAAGAACAATATTACCCCCAGCCCGGTTACTATTCACAAGTTGAAGGAAGTGTTAAGACAGTAATTTGTCTGTTTAAAAATACATGAAAAATACAAAAATATCCCCAAACAATCAGGTATTGTCAACTAGTCCCGTGAAAAAATAAAAAATACTCTTAATACAAAGACAATAGCCGAGGTGCACTGAGGAGTAAAATCGATAATATACTATTGTAATCGACAATGTTTTATGAGTGTGTGCACAGTGAATTACCGAGTTGTAACTGGTCCCATGAAAACATCAAAAATATCCCTGATACAAAGATAATAACCGAGATACACTGAGAGATAAAAATAATAATACACTATTATAATCTATAGTATTTTGTATCTATATGCACAGTGAATTACGGAGCTGAAATATCTTTTCTCTTGATTGGAATAAACACCATACCCTCTCATCGAGAAAATCATTAATCAAGAAGATTCGCAATCAACGGTAGGACAGAATATGAACGTTCGCCACCGAATGAAAATAAAAAAGATGTGGGGGGGGTTTCGTGCATGTAATGTTTCTTGCCTCCCGTGCCCACCAGACTGGTACTTGCGTGCATGCATGGTGATAAATACACTAGAAAGGTATTAATATCATAGGTTGGTGGTGGTTACTGTTTGGTTGGAAGTTAAATCTTTTAAAGCAGAGGTTTGCTGGAAAACTGCCTCGATCCTGGACACGCAATTTCAATAGAAACACTGGCGGCTACTTGGTCAAAGGGCAGCTGTGTGAACCCGAGTACTCCTATTCAATGTCGACCTTGACCTTGTTTCGCACGGTGATTTGATTTTTTTTTAAAAAAAAAGAGTAATTTTTAATATATTTTTAAATAAAAATACTTTAGAAAATAAATCAAATCAAACTTAAAAACCTCGCTTAATTGAATAACTTCCACGTTTGTTCTACCAAATGAAGCCACTTTGTAAGTTATTGACTTTAAAAAGTGTTTTAAAAAAATTAATTTTTTTATTTTTATTTTAAATTAAAAATTTTAGTGTTTTTAGAATTGATATCAAAATATAATTTTTTTAAAATATTTTGATATATTTATAAACAAAAAACATTTTAAAAAACAATATCAACTCCCACAAATTACATTTACTCTCATGTTTGGGAAGCTTTTGAAAAGGTTTTTTTTCTAAATATTTTCTTTAAATTAATATATTTATAGTTTTTATTATTATTTTGATATATTAATATAAAAAATAATTTTTTAAAATAAAAAAAATATTTCAATATATTTATATAAAAAAAAACACTTCAAAAAATCATCACAACAAAACTCTCTCATCAAGAAACACATCCTAAAACCTTTCATTCCGAAACCTATATCGCAAGACTATAGCTCAATATTGTCCTTTTTAATCAAGGTAGTCGGTTGAATCTATGTTTTGATTGGACTAGAAATACAAATAAAATTAAAATTAAAATAGAGGGTAAATAAGAAAATAATTGAGTTCTAGAAAAGTGTAACTAAGATTTTCAAGGCTTAAGAAATAAAATATAAATTGAATTCACTAATGTAATAAAAAAAAAACAATACTTTAAATCATGTGTGGAGATCCCACAATTATTTCTCAAAAGACAAAAGCAAACTTTAGTCTCATAAATTTCATTTTAAGGCATGTTCCAGGTAGCGTGTGTGGTTGGGCTGGACCCAGGCCGAATAAAGAAGAGCCTTTAATATATAGGGTAAGCGCCATATCTGAAGCTTCTGATATGGTCGCTTCTGGCTGGGAGATGGGGAATTGAAGTCCATGTTCTTCGGACAACAAATTCAACGCTCAACTTTCACGCGCTAGCTAGCCTGCCAGGCAAGGTTCGTCACTTCCTACTGCAGCTATTTATGACTCCCCACTCGGGCTTCGTGTCGGGACCCACTATGCTCATCAGTGTGCTAGAAATAGACTGGACATCTGTGAAAAAGACAAAACTCCCAGGCGAGTTAATACGGCGAGAAAACCTTACAGCCTATCCATCACTCTGAGTTTTGTTTCGTGTTTAAGTGCACATTTTGTCTTTGAAATTGTTTTTTTAAAATAATATTTTTTATTTAAAAAAAATATTTTTAATATTAGAACATCAAAATAATATCAAAATATCAAAATTTAATTTAAATTAAAAAATTTAAATTTACTCAAAAATACCTTTGAAATACAATGTCAAATATCCTGAATCCTCAACTACTAGTCATTGATATTTACTTTCAATTGAACGTGTAATTTATTTGATATTATATTTGAAAAATATTTTTTATTTTAAATTAATTTTTTAATAATTTTATATTATTTTTATATGTTGATATTAAAAATAATTTTTTTAAAATATTTTAAAAACAATATTCATCTCCAACTTATTTTAAAAAAAGAGTGAGATTAGTAGCAGGTGATAGGTGGGGTCTTGCTCTAATAATTGAAGGGATTTGTTTTATTCCTTTGCACCAGTGTTCAATCTCATTATGCACGCATGTCATCATATGATGTCTTACTTGTTTACAGGATATTCAATGAATTCTAAAATTAATTATAGAATATATAAGCTGATCCGGATATTTCAATTATAAAAACTAAAAAGAATGAGATTAGTGACATAATTTTTATATAGTGTAACTATAGTTTATTTATAAATCAGTCATTTGTAATAGAAAATTGTATTTTAATACATTTAGGATGTAATAATTTTAAATTTTATACGCTTAAAATTAACTTTAATAATTTTTAATTAATTTAATATCAAATCATAAAATAAAAAATAAAATCTTCATTGACTATTAAAACATAAAATAACCACATGTACCTAGTTTTTAAATAATTATTTCAGATGACCAGCAGTCTCCCTGTGTCACTGACACTCTGATTCTTTACTCTAGATCATTTAGTATTGTGATTGAAAAATAATGTTTGAAAAATTTTTAATTTTTTTTTAATTTTTTTATTTTAAATTAATTTTTTAAATTAATTTGAAGTACCGATGTCAAAAATATTTTTTTTTAAATAAATAATATTATTTAATATATTTCTTAACAACAATCACTTTAAAAAATAAATTGCACCGCACTAATAAGCAGTGAAATAATAAAAACAGTAAAATGACAACGAAATTCTATTTTGAATTTATAAGACAGAGAAATAGAAAATGGGAAAAAGTTAATTAAACATGGAATATATGTTCGTTGATCTGACCATGGTCCATAAATATAATTTAAATATAATTGGACCTATTATATATTTCATTTTTTATAAGAAAATAAATATATAGTGATGTTGTTCACCAACAATTAACCAGAACTAATACTCCTTGAAAAACAATACAATAATGATCTTGTCATTCACGCATAAAATTATTTAGTTTGCTAATGGGACACTCATATTTTTTTTATATGCTTACTAAACATTATTAGATTGTTTGGACATAAATAAATTATTAATTTTTAAAAATTACAATGAAGTAATTAAAATATTTTAAAATAAAAATTCATAAAAAAATGGCATCTATGGTTTTTCTTCTATTTTCATAATGTTTTTATTATCATTAAACTGAGGGGAGAATAATTTGATATTTTAATAAATATAATTAAAAAAAAAAGTTATTAACATGGACCAAACATCAATTTTTTTATCGTATCATTAAAATTATCGTGACATCCTCTTTTTTTATAAAATGACGCAAGACATTGTTGAAGTGACAATCCAATAACAATGATTTATTTTATTTTTATTTTTCGCTCTCATGCCCTTAAAAATAACGTTGACTATTTAAAATTTAAAGGCTCTCATTTTATTTATTAAGATGTCAAATTTGACCCTTATTTTTTCTATTTCTAATTTTTTGCTTTTGGCTCTTTTATAAATTTTTTATTTTATTTTATTATTCAATCAGAATTTATAATATGTTATTTTTTCAATTTGACCCTTATTTTTCTGTTTATTGTCCTTTTGTTATTTATTTTAATTTTAACTTTTAATAAAAATTAAAATTTATTTCAACTTCGATTCTTGTTATTTTAACTGTTTTTTTTATTTGTATTTTTCAACGTATGATTGACTAACAATTGAATTTTATGATTTTTTTCCTATAAGATATTTTTGATCTAATAATTAAGGTCATAATTTTAAAAGATTAGCGTGGATTGATATTTGTTTTACGTGTTTTTTTCAACTTACATTAACAAATGTTTTTTTTTTTGTTTTTTTATCGAGTTATTCTAATTTTATAACTTAGTTCATAAGTTAACTCATCTCTTACCATCTAAGTTAGAGATTTATTGTGTTAATCCAGGATGACCCAATTGTTTTTCATTTTTTAACCCAGTTACTTCTTTTTTTTTTTTAATTTAATAAATTGAGAATCAAGCTAGGGCAATAAACATTAAAAACAGCCAAAATAGGAGTGGCAAAGTTCGAAATTAGACCGTACAACTGGACCTAGTTGTATAAACAAAAAAAAAGGAGGGAAAAATATCCATGCAGAAAAGCGAATAATGTATTCTCCAGGCTGGTAAATTGAATGCCGTGGCGGGCTAACAATTAATAGTTCGCTGGGGTGGTTGTATCCTCCCGAGTCCCACTCTCCCTTTCTTTATCTAAACCCACACTCTTTAAATACAAACTCATCTCTTCCCTCCTCGCCAGCCATTTTTCTTTCTTCTCAACAGTCAAATCACCAAGCAAGCAAGCACACCTTCGACTGTTTTTTTTTCACTGCTCATTTCACAGAATCCGGCCCTTTTGGACCGGAGATCTTTCTATTCCTTCTCCATAGCTTTGAGGGTTCACTTCTTTTTTGTTCATTCACATAAAAAGACTAAGAACACCAATTTCATTTTCTAGGCTATATATTGAAGCTCCAGTAAAATGGCAGAGGATCAGAGAAAACAAAAACTGAAGCCGGAATCAGTCACAGTTGATGCTGAAACGAAGAGAAACAGTCTCCCAGACTTTCTCTTATCAGTTAGACTCAAATATGTTAAACTTGGTTATCATTATTTAATCTCCAACGCCTTGTACCTCTTGCTTGTTCCACTCCTATTCATTGCATCAGCTCATCTTTCAACACTCACTATCCAAGATTTTGTCCAGCTATGGGACAGCCTGAAGTTCAATTTTGTCTCGGTAACTCTGTGCTCGGGTCTTATAGTTTTCTTGGCTACTCTTTACTTTATGAGCCGCCCTAGAAAGATATACTTGGTGGATTTTTCATGTTACAAGCCTGAACCTGCTCGGATGTGCACCAGAGAAACTTTCATTGAGAAATCAGCACTAGAAGGCAGCTTCAGTAAAGAGAACCTGGCTTTTCAAAAGAAGATCCTTGAGAGGTCTGGTTTAGGACAAAACACTTACTTCCCCGAGGCTGTGATGCAGGTCACACCAAGGCCGTGCATGGAGGACGCAAGGAAGGAAGCCGAGATGGTGATGTTTGGAGCCATTGATGAGCTCTTGGCCAAAACTGGGGTCAAAGCCAAGGATATAGGTATTCTTGTAGTGAACTGCAGTTTGTTCAATCCAACCCCTTCTCTCTCTGCTATGGTAATCAACAAGTACAAGCTTAGAGGGAACATACTGAGCTACAATCTTGGTGGTATGGGTTGCAGTGCTGGGCTTATTTCCATCGATCTTGCCAAGCAGCTATTGCAGGTATGAAAAATTTAGTATCGTCCCTTGGTTTTTGACAAGAAGGAATACTAGGGTGATGCAAATAAATGAAACGGTTCAATAATTAATTTGATGTCCAGCATAAGCTGATGTCCAGAAGTTATAAGGTGATGGACCCATTTCTGAGTTTCACTGAATTTCGAATCAAAGACAGGAAGCGGTGTTCGAACAATAAATTTGAGGTCCCATGAAAACAATACCTTAGGTTAGTAAATAGTTTCGCTTTCAAACGTTCTCTTCTCGTTCACAATGCTACATTTATAGCTGTGGAAACTGTTCATGCGTCCTTAATAAATACGAGAAAATAAAGTGGTAACAAAGATTAGTCCAATCCTGCAATAAATCAGCCTCCAAATAATCGCTGGCTGAGTTGGGTAGAGGTTTCATTGATGATCCAGCTATATTCTATACTCTTTTTCGGTAATTGAAGCGCGCAGGTTGGGCTCTGCACATATCCAGTATTCCTGTGTATAGGTTGGCTGATGATTTATTTTTATTTTTTGCAATTGCAGGTTCACCCCAATTCCTATGCCCTGGTGATCAGTATGGAGAACATCACTCTTAATTGGTATTTCGGCAATGACCGCTCCATGCTTGTCTCCAACTGCTTATTCCGTATGGGTGGTGCCGCAATCCTTCTCTCCAACCGATCATCCGATCGCCGCCGTTCAAAGTATCAACTAATCCACACTGTTCGCACACACAAAGGTGCCGATGACAAGTGTTACAATTGTGTCTTCCAAAAGGAGGACGACACCAAAAGAATTGGAGTCTCACTTTCAAAAGATCTCATGGCGGTTGCGGGGGAAGCTCTGAAAACCAATATTACTACACTAGGCCCATTGGTCCTTCCCATGTCAGAGCAGCTCCTATTTTTTGCAACTTTAGTAGGAAGAAAGATCTTTAAAATGAACATAAAACCATACATTCCTGATTTCAAGCTGGCTTTTGAGCACTTCTGCATTCATGCTGGAGGGAGAGCAGTGTTAGATGAACTAGAGAAAAATCTTGAGCTCTCTGAATGGCATATGGAGCCTTCAAGAATGACTCTTTATAGGTTCGGTAACACCTCTAGCAGTTCACTGTGGTATGAATTGGCTTACACCGAGGCCAAAGGAAGAATTAGGAAGGGTGATAGAACTTGGCAGATTGCTTTCGGTTCAGGATTCAAGTGTAACAGTGCGGTGTGGCATGCACTGAGGAGAATCAATCCGGCAAAAGAGAAGAATCCCTGGATTGATGAAATTGACGAATTCCCTGTTCATGTGCCTAAAGTGGCGCCCATTGCTTCTTGAAGCTCGACAATTTCCCCTTTTCGGAGGGAGGTAATTATAATGTCAATGTCAATTGCTTACAAATCTCCCCTTTTGATTTTTCTTTTTTGGGAACGGATTATCAACTGTTTTACCTATGTGCAATTATGTGTAAGTGAAGACCATCCATTGTTTACGGCTGTATTCTAGTTTTCTTCGCAACTTTACTGTGTTATTAATCTACGAACGTCATTTATGTGCAAGATGGCTGAAAAGTTTTCCTTTTTTTCTCTCTCGAAATATTATCAAGCGTCTCTCTCACCCTCTGTGATCTTAACATCAAACCAGGAAGATGACAAGATTTACTCGCATTAAAAAGGAAAATGATTCCATTTTCAGAGATCCATTTGAGCTTTCTCACGATCGAGCCATCCACTTAATCTTATCCATACTTTTTAATTCCCAAATGCAGTCTCGCAAGCATCAATTAGGCCATCAATTGGACAGTCATCAGCGTCCAGCTTAGGGGTGCTCACTATTACGGTTGGTGAAAAGAGTTAAGAAAATCTTTCATTGAGCCGTGCTGTCATTTTAAACTTGGACAAATCCGATCAATTAAACCCAACAAGGCATTAATCTTATTTTATGAATCAAGAGCATGTATTATTTATATTATTTTAATTAGATATCTATATTGACTTTACCGAAATGCTATTTAAATTTAAATAATTTTTATTGCAGTCACAGCGTGACTATAAATAGTCATCATTTGCACAAGAAGAAAAGAAACCACGTTGCCAGAGGTTATCTATCATTCTTAATTTCCCAAAATAAATGAGTTTTGATAAATTTCTATTAGCAGAAGCCATCGGTTGAAAATTGATGGTCAAGTAGTCGTCGTTATTCGTGGATTCTAATTCTGCACTCTCTTTCCCATGTGAGCCAGGAGAGAATAAAGAAACAAGACTAAGGTTCAAACTCCGGGCCTTCGGTCCAAGATGTAATATAATTGGGCTGGACTGTGTAGAGAACAAAACCAAAGCTGGATCGGTCTTGGCCCAAGAGCTCAAGTATATAAGTGTATAATTTAATCGAGATGCATCGTATTTTCTTTCTTCTTTATGGAACCGAAACAAGGATAGGGGAAAAAAATATTCTTGCATAGGGAAAAACTATGGGGATAAAAAAATGTTTGATTGATTTTAATCATTTTGACACGTCCAAACATAATTGAGGACCAAATTTTTAATTACTATAAAATACAAAGACAAGGATTTCTTTGCCAAAAAAATAAAATATATAGACCGAAGTAAAATTTATATAGGAATTTTAGAGACAAAATGATATATCTACAAAATAATAATAATAATAATAATAATAATAATAACGCATGGGTATATGCAACGTGCAAGTTGATATACTGAAACAAAATAGCAGAAATACTTTTTTTAAATACAAAATAAAGACTATAAAGTGACACCTAAAGGCAAGTAGGCAAATCTAAGGCTTAACCATGTTTTAGTACATTGTCCAAAGCTGAAAAAAGTTTCAACACGGCATTCTGGCAGCTAAGAGTCGGGTCAGCTATAAAATGACACGGGTTTCCAATCACATGCCCCAAACACCTCGAGCTGCTGTGAATTTGTTGCTTGGTCTGGATGTCAGTTCATACAATATTCTGGCAAATGTATCAGAATATCTTGTATCTGAGAAGAGAATCTCAGCAAATGCGTTCTCGTAAGCTAGTAGCAAGGCCTTGTTTTGTGGCTCAGAGACCAGACTCTCCAATATCATTGCTGCTTTCCGACAAACTTCTGGTACAGGATGTGGCGTCCTAATCACTCTGAGCAATCGATCAACTGCCCTGAAATTTATAAAATGTACACACCAAAAATGTCATGTCACCCGTTGACAATAAAGTTTCTGGCCACAGCCTTCTTTCTACGTATCATTCCAATTTATGAAACCAAAAGAAAAAAGAAAAGAAAAATTACCATCGCTCACTTGCAAGCTTCAATCTGCAGTCCATGTTAACTTCTGCAAGGTTATAAAGAGCGCCAACAGCAGCAGCCTGGGCGTCAATTGCAGGTGAGCTCATAAGATCTACTAAACGCTTGTGTATCTGCAATGCTCATGTGGTCCATCGTTATAGAGTCATGCAAAGATATTATATAATATGCGCCATCAACAGAGAAATATCAACCTGTGGGAAAAAGGGAAGAAGGAAAGGTTCATTGTCAGGATTTATAATCAAACGCCCTAGTAATTCAGCAGCTGCACAATGCCAGGCTTTAATTGCAGATCCCAGCATCCCCATGATTGCTTGCACTGCACGTTTTTCTCTGCTCGACAAAGCAATTAACAAACTTATCAAGCATAAGTTAGGGATAAAAAATTTAACCTATGAGGCAACAATAAATAAGATTTCTCACGTTATTTTGATGTAAGATGGCTTTGAGGAGCTAAAAATTCGGAGGTCAAGCAATGGGGCCAAATTTACAATTGTCTCGAGGGCATTTGTAACAAGTTCCTCATCCTCTGTCAATGTCAAGAACTTTTAGCAGCATCTAAGACAACATGTGAAATATATATATCTACTTTCTGCATCAGCATTGTATGGTGAGTAAAAGAAGGCTAGAATGTCGCAAGTCCTCAAATTATTGAAAGCCTCATTACACATGAGTGGAGAGAGAACTACAAACTCCCAATTACACAGTCAATAAGGAAACAAGCAAGCAAAGAGAAGCTACAAACTTAAATTACTTGCACTTTAGCTAAAAATTATTCAAAAAGCAAAAAGAGAGACAAAATGGGAGTGGCAGGTTAATGAAATAATGCAAGGGAGCTGCTAGAAGGGAAGAACAAGGTTATAGATAATTTGCAATTTGACAAGAATATCCACACTGATCCTCTCCTTTAACATAATGCAACCTTACGGAGTTTCGAAGGGATAAAATAATGAAAGTGGTACTATAGTCAACTATGATGCTAAATGAGTAAAAAAGCACCTTTCTTTCTGAAATCAGATCCTAAACTAGTAATGGTGAAGCTAGAGTCTAATGTCATCACAATAATGGTGAAACTAGAGTCTAATATCATCACATTAATGGCAACTAGAGCCTTTGAAGTATTAGGATAAAGACTATTCAAACAAATCAGAGGTCCAAGCTCGTCTCATATCTTATTGGATTCAACAGATTATACAAGGCAATTATGAGAATAATGAAAGTGATAGCCTTTGTGCTGCTTCGAGATTCAGCTTTTCTTAATACTGTTTAGACTTATATGATAATTATTTGATGGAACAATAAGTGCAAAGGGAGAATTGCAATTCTACCAAAGCACCTCAAAAATAACCTATCCATGATTTACAAATTTCAAGGAGGAACCTAATATCATTAAATTTAGAGAGGCTGGTCCTAAATCTGTCCCAACTTCCCAAAGCCACAAAATGATGATTGTTAAGGACCTTTAGTCATGGAGAACATTCTAGATCACTCCATAACTCGGTCCCCTCCACATTCCCAACTAATAATGTTGTATCAACCCTCTTCCTTCTAAATGCTATAGCAACACAGGATCCTTTGGAGACCAAATAAAACTTTCCCTCATTAAGTGGCGATATCCTATATACACTCTATCTGTCTCTAAACTTTCACAGACAATATCAAAGAAATAAGGGACAGGACAAACATTTTATATACTCAAGCTGCAATGTCAGGAATATAATTTCAGTGACTTAACCCCTGCCTTGAAGGTCAACATTTAGCTGCAACAATAACTTTTCTGCCCTCAGGAAATGTCTAGTCACAGCTACATCAAAATCCAAAATTCTTTAAGAATATTAAGCTATGTAGGAGGCAACGGCATTCTATCAACATGAAAAATAAGAGCAACACAAGAATAGTGAAATCGCAACTGATTTTGCACAACCTCAAACAAAGAACAAATGTAAGTCAACCCCTTAATAATCATAAGATAGAATCTACAAGCTCAGCATCATCTCTAGAGTCTTCAAAAGCATGACAGGTGGAATTACTTTCTAAAAATCTTCCTATTTACATCACCAAAAATAAGTTCAATTTCACAGGCTATACTTGTGTATTTGAGAAGCACTTTGTCAAAACAACCTTTTTATTCTCTAGCTGTGGACAAAGGACAGGGAAATGGCAAATCAAAGCTGCATCAAAATCCAAATTTCTCTACCAATATTTAACTCTGTAGGAGACAATGGCATTCTAACAACAAGCAAATAAGAGCAGCACAAGAATAGTGAAAACACAAATGACCTTGCACCACCTCATACAACAAACAAATGTAGTTCTACCGTTCAAAAATCATAAGACAGAATCTACAAGCTCAGGATACTCTCTCAAGACTTCAGAAGCATAACATGTACCTTTCTAAAAGTCTTCCTACTTCCTTCATCAAAAATAAGTTTGATTTCTTAGGCTACACTTGTGTATTTATGAAGCATTTCAGCAAAACAATTTCTTTTGCTGTGAGCAAGGGACAGATGGCAGACAGAAAAGGAAAAAGATTTAGTTTAGCATGACAATAATCAGCAATTGTGAGACCACCTTTGACGATTCAATGTGAACCAATATGCTAAAATTCCAGCACGTGCAGTATTTGCATTGTTTCTCTATCCCAATCCAGTTTATTAGGCTTTGATGATATCTTAAACTCATAAAAGAACTTTTCCTCTGATGGGTGAGCTCACATCAGAAAATCCACTCCATTGGAATCAACAAGAGAAACCAAAAAGAATACCCAGCCCTAATATCATAAAATAGAAATAAGAGAAGTAAGCAAACTTAAAAAAAAAAAAATCATTCTTTCCTTTTGTTATGTAAAGGTAAATATGTAAGTAGAGTTCTCTGATTCTATTCTCCAAGGACACTTGCAAACTCAGCAAGCGCAATTGATATCTCTATATCTCTCAACCAAATTCTAACATCACGAACTCAAGGCTAAATCACATATTAATACGCTCCCAACCCCTGCAACCTCCAATATACCGAAGCATGAGCACATTCGTGGCACTAAGAGAAGAACATGGGTGTTTCACTTTTCATTCAGGGATCATGAACCTAAAATTTCATGTATATACCTTAGCAGCAGTGGCCCTTATCATTATAGTACATTTTGGTAGAAGGTAAGATATGTCATTATAGTACATTTTGGTAGAAGGTAAGATATATCATTAAAGTACATTTTGGTAGAAGGTAAGATCAAGGAAGAAATGTCAAACTAATAAAAAAGAAACAAAATGGAAACAGGAAAAATAATTCACGTCAATATCAACTCCTGAATTATAGGCCATACAACACAATCTTCACTTTCCACATTTGAATGAGCAACTACATGTCTGTCAAGTTTTGCGCCCTCGAAGTTAGCTCTAAAGCACAAGGATGTCCCATGAGGCTTCTCATCAATCTGAGCATCAGCTTAATGACGCTAAATGACCTAAATTTGAGTGTCTTGGTCTACCATATATTACAGTGTTTTGCTAGATATTGTCCACTCAATCTTTATTTGCAACTGGCCATGTGAAATCTCAAATTATCCCGAGATTGCTTCAGAGAAACAATTGTAAATTTTCCAAAAAAATTGAAGAGGATGATGGTATTTAGCTTTAGATGATAAATAACAGAAATAGCATTTTGCTTTATTAAGCCCTCACCAGTTGTGTGATCCTCTATGCACTGGAACACTGTTTCCAAGCAATGTCGATTTGCAGCCATAATAACTTCATTCTCTGGCATGAAAGAGAAATTGCGTATGATATTTGAAGCAGCCACAGCACACTGCTGCTTCTCTGCCCTCCCTTCATCATCCAAATTAAACAAACCATCCTCGTCGTACCACCACTCTGAAGGACGAAATTTGGCTCCATTCTTCTGCACTGAAGCATCCGTCAATCTGCCATTAAGACATCACCCCACATTCACATCCCACTTTTACAAAAGACCAAATTTGATCAAAACCCTACTTACCCAGATTGCTTGACACCGTCATTTGATCCCAATGCCTCGTACTCGTTACCAAATCCTGTAACGACCGAGTTAGAACCTAATGTTCTAGCTCTGTGCGTCTTCTGGAGTTCTCTAGGGAGGGCAATATCACGCCAATCATCTATCTGTTTTGTTTCAACAAATCATCATTAGCACCAAATTGCTAAATATAAAGAAATCATACACCTAATCAAGTTTTGTTAAAATATAAACAAAATAAGTCAACAAACCCTGGTATTTTAAGAGAGCGAGAGAGAGAGAGAGATGCATACGACTTGAAGAAGGGCATCAAGCAAGCCAGATATTTTAGCGAGAGAGTCTTTGCGCATGTCTTCTTTTTCTTTGAAAGAGAGCAACGTGAGAGTGTTGAGTGCCCATGTTAACTCGCTCTTCAATCCACTTTGAAGTGCCAGTACTATTCTTTTATTATTCTGATCTGAAGCTAACAAAATAATTAAAGATCTGTTAACTTTAACACTAAAAGTTAGGGTTTCTTTTCTTTGTTTTGGTAAACTGACCGGCGAATGAGGTGTGAACTTGAAGTGAAGGACCGAGGAGAGTTGACGGTGCTACAGAATCTGCAGCAAATGAGGCGGCGGCGCTGCCACTTGTGCTGCCGAAGGGGCGCCCTCTCTTAGGTGCTGGGGCTGCCGAGCCGCCCCCTGAGCCACCGGACTTGTTCAGGTCCCGCTTCTGCATTGTTTTGTGTGTATTAGTCTTGTTTGGCTATCGCGATTAGGTTCGCGACCACGGGATCTATGTTTCAGGCGCAGTCGGGCAGGGAGTGTTTTGACCCGAATTCGATTCGATGAGGATGGTTTTGGGTTATGCTTATGAGCTTTTTTTTTATATTAGGATTGTTTTCTAAAATATTTTTTTATTTTTAAAATTAATTTATCAAAATAATTTTAACTCTTAAGAATTAAAACAAATAAAAATATATTTTTCCAAGCTCCTTGCTATATCATAAACATATACAAATGGATTTTAAAGATTTCCACGTGATAATTATGTTAAATCTCAATAATTGTAAAAAAATAAAATAATTATCAAAATCCTTCCATAATAATATTTTACCCGGATAAAAAATAAATAAAAAAATTCATATCCATAAAAATGTAACTCTTATTAAAATCGTTAATCCATTTGAATTTTTAATCACTGAGAATTTTACTTTAAGGCTTTTTTAGATATAAAAATAAATCAATGCATAACAATCTTTTAAATATTATATTTCACAATATAAAATATGTCATATAAAAAAAATATAAATTATATATTTTATACACTTGTGTGGCTTTTTTGGATAAAAGATTTTTAATTTTTTTTTATAAGTGTTATAAAATTTATTTTTGAAACGTGTAATAAAATTTATTCATAATCTCAAGAAGAAATACATATATAATATCCACACAATATTTCTCAATCATATTTTTTTATAGAAAAAAAGTATATACGCCTTAAATAATTTATTTTTGATTAAAATTAACAGGCAAGATAAGCATGCGAATAATTTCAACTAGTTTCAACCTAAATATACATTTAGGTTTGCTTGTCATTGCTTTCCAATCATGTTTTAACATATTTTTTTATTTTTTTAATAATTTTAATATATTAATTTTAAAAAACATAAAATTTTAATAAATAAATTTAGCTTTTTTTCGTTTTATATATGTTTTTAAAGATTTAAAAAAAAAATGTAAATATATATATATATATATAAAAACAAAAAAACCTCGACCACGTTTGCCCTCGGTCTAAAATAACATAGTTCATAGGTGACAAGGTGGTGTTTGGAAGTGCTTGTCCCAAAACTTTAATCTTTTTATATATTTTAATATGTTGATATTAAAATTAATTTTTAAAAAATAAAAATATATATAAATTTAATATATCTATAGACAAAAAAAAAAAAAAATTCTAAAAACAACTGTAACCGACGGCAGTCACCGAAAGGCAAAGATGTCCAGTGAGGTAGATCCGATAATCCAATCGATGCATGGTTGATTGATCCATGGAGGATTGTCATTCTTTACTTGCTGGTCATTTCTTACCGACAATGTTCAGGAACTGTTTTACTTTATTTTTGAAATTATTTTTTTATTTAAAAATATGCTAGAATAATATTTTTAATTTTCTTAAAAATATTTTTGACACAGTACATTAAAATAATATAAAACCTTAATTAATTTTAATTTTAAATAAAAAAAATTAAAAGTATTTTTAAAAATCATTGCATTCTTCTCTGCGCGTGATGGGGCCGGGAGGTCGCTTATTTTGGGAGTAGGCCCAAAATAGGCGCAGCTTTAGGACTTCTAAAAGGGAACATAATACTTCTGACTTCTGAGAGCAGGATGTCTCGGCCTTCCGCTGGCGAGGCGTTTGTATGTTTCTCGGGTCGTTTACTGCGTGTTTAAAAAATGAATTGTTTTTTAAAGTATTTTTTATTTAAATATTTATTAAAATTATATTTAAAAAAATATTTTTGATATTATATATTGAAAATGATATAAAAACTATAAAAAAAATAACTTAAAATAAATAAAATATTTTTAAAACACAGTTTAAAATACTTAGCTCTGGAAAAGGTGGTCAGGTGGCGAAGCATGGGAGCGGGAGGGTACTGTTTGATTTTGGAGTTTAGTAAGCACCTCTTTAGGATGGGCTTGATTCGGTACTGGACTACAAACCAAGAAAAGCAGTTCGATATCATTTCACAGGCCTGGCTTTATAAAAGGTCTGACAGCCCACATGCTGAAAACGTTAAAATTTTACATGAAATCAACCCTTCTTCCCATCACACCTGCCTGCTTTGCAGCTTTGCTGGTATCACGGGAACATTCAGGGATGCGTTGTTGGTTGTAGCTGGATTCTTTTTTATCCTGTCACTGCCAGATAGAATTAATTCGGAGAGAAATACCGAAATATACACTATCTGCAATGAAGATTTGCCCTGCTTATAACTATCAGGAATTCATCTCGAGCGAATAATATACACTATCAGGTGCAGCATTTAGCATTGCACATTAGAAATTCCTGCTATGCAAAATGGATCGGGGTCTCATTTCTTTTCTGTTTGTGTTCATTAAAGGTGATTATGCCCTCTTCTTCTTCTTCTTCTTCTTCTTTGGCTTCGAACTTTCATTTTTCTCGACTTTTTCCTCCACGGAGAAGGCATGAAAATGGTGATTTAGACCGCAATGAGAAGAGGCTGTTCGTGGATCTATTAATTCTAAGATATATTTAATAAATGAATCAACCATTTATATAATCTTTTCATATCAGTGATGATTTACTTGCAGCCAAAGATAAAAGATTTTTTCATATCGCTAATGACAATTTCCAACCCACGTTAGCTTGTGGATTTGTGACTTTTCTTGGAGTGTGTTCTTGCAGACAATATATAAATATTAAAAGGTTCTTGCTTGATTCTTCCTGATCTTGAGCTATATTGTAATAGCCTCTCTGGAATCTAGCTAGCCGTTTTATTTTATGTTTCAAAATTATCATCCAATCCCTCATCTTTTTTAATAAATAAAACAATCCATCTCAAGCTCCTAGTTTTCCCATCACTCCATGACTTTTATGCGGATTAAAAAAGAGGATCGTTGCGTGGGCTGGGAAGAAGAGTGTGGCTAATCATATAAGCTATTTTGATACCAAGCAAGCCAACGGAATCAACACGGTTGGTTCGGAAACTAATACAGTACGCAACAGTTCGATCATATTTCTGCTCCAGTTCGGTAGATAGGGTCAACCAATTGATGATTCCATTGCCTGGTTTATTTCTCAAATCCTCTTCTGATTCCATCTGTCTGCAAAGTCATTGGTTAACAGTCGCTCCAACTCCTTGAAACCAGTTTACATTGAAATTCATACGTTAGAAAGTTGCTACCATCTACACTAGCTTTATACTATAATTTTCTTTTTTAAATCCTAGAGAAGAACTTCATCGTATCTCAAAACCAACCCTTGAAAATTGTCATACCACCTTTACCACATATGTGATGAACGGTTAAGATTTAGGTGTTCTTTCCTGCATATACGCAAGGTACTGAAGTCTTCGATCTCAGGTTAGGAATGGTCCATCATGTTTATACGATTCATACTATTTCAGTTGCGTATTAATGTCTTTCTACGTCTCATTCCTTCTTGATTGCTATCTTATCCTTTCCTCGTCATCTTTGCAACAGAACACTGAGAGCTTAGAAACTCCAACTGGGATCTCATGCACATGTATTTGCAAGAGCAATTATACAGTTTAAATAACTATTCTATATTACTTAGCCGTGAAACAAGGATCCTCTGACATCATTTACATCGACAGGTGATCTGCTTTGATTCTGAAGTTTAGAGCAAATTTGTCATAAATCTCAAGGTCAAAAATTCTTATTAACAAATAAGTTGATAATTGCAAATGATTGCATGACTCGGTACAGTGATGCTACCTTTCTGATTTTCTTCGGGGGGGAAAAAGGATGTCTAATCATACTGTTCGATTAAATTAAACTGTAAAAAGTCTCCATGAGGCTTACTTGAGATTTTTTAATACAGCTTATCAATTCAATGCTCAAAAGTTTATTCCGAATCTTACGCTCAATCTCTAATATTTGCCTAGCTTTGCACGGGAGTGTAAAAATATAGCTTAATGATCAGTAAATTTAAACAGTTGATGCCTTGCTGACAAGTCACGTTTAGCCAAACGCGTATCAATCTTCTTGTGTTGTGTGTTGTGTGATGTTTGTTTCTTGGCACCTGGTGTCATCGCAAATATTAGAGAAATCAAAGGACCTCCTTGTCAATCCCAAAGCTGGCCCCAACTGGAAATCCACTTGCATGACTGCCATAGCTAGCTAGCTCTGCTTTTGGCATATTCTACTGGGATAATGAACATTCCTCGATCTTCATGAACTACATTATTGGAAAAAGCATTCTAGATGTCAATGGTTGAGTCCATTCAAATTTATAACTGGAGAAATTACAGTAAATGCTTGCCAGTTGTGGGATTTGTAAGGGGGGGAAATGAAAGGGGAAATGAAAGGGAAAAGAACAGAGATGAATAAGACAACGAAGCGATTATGTGCCATATAGCGTTGTCTAAGTACTCATAATGGGAATGCTATTCGCTCATGCTTTATATGCACTAACTTCGTGGTTACCGATACATATATCGAAGTTCTCTTGCATTTAATTGCTGTTTCTGCTATTAATATTTCGCTAGCTGGGCCATTTTCTGTGAGCCGTCCTCTTTTCTTTTTTATGCATAAAGATTCAATTGGATACTGCGAAATCATTTATTTTGGTGCCCTCTGCAACCCCAGCCATATACAGTTGCTGGAACTCAAGGCTGGTAAATGCAGCAGCAGCGGCATCTCATACATATTAATTGACACCTGGTGTGGATTTTATTTCCTGTTTCTATTGCTGGTTCCCAAACTGTCCATATATGGTGTCTTTAATTAGGATCCTGGCTTTTTTGTTCATAGTAACATTAACTAACTGGATCAAATATAAAAAGCACTGCTGGATAGCAACCAGCAAGTACGTTGTAAAGACTTCCATAACAGAACATCGACTAAATGCACATCTACAGAGGAAATTGCTCGTTCAAAGAACTGAAATTTATTCCATGAACCAAACCCCCAAGGTTGCTTTACCACCTTTTACTTCGATGGTCTGTGTATCCTTTCATTATTTTTTGGTTTGTAGCCTATAGCTGGATAAACTACCAAATCTCGGGAGTTCTGTCAACTTCTTCCTGAACAACAATTTTTACTCCTGGGTTGAGGTTTCAGTTTAGCTTTTACTCTATCAATTTCCAAGACTAGAATACTTAAATTTATTTTCTTTGTGTGATAAATTGAAAAGGGTTCACAAATTTTGTTGCGCTTCATGACCCAAAAACATGAAAACAATGAAGAAATCGAAAACGTACAGGAGAGAGTGAGAGTGAAATTCGAGGGAAGCAATAAAAAAAAAGTTATCAGTGTAAAGGGAAAAGCGACGGAACCCCCAAAGATCAAAGAAGGTTAATGTTGACCCCAGAAACTTTAAACCTGCTCTATAGATTCGATGAGGGTGAGCTATAACAGAGCAAGTCAGAGGCATAAACTAGATGAACACAAATGAAACCTTCTAGATGGTCCGACGCTTCTCGAGATATAAGCTTGGTAAATCGAGGTAACAATATCGATCACAGGTATGGCCGCCTTATAGTATAATCACATGGCTGTTCTGTGCTTTTTTGAGTTTTAGTGCATTCAAGATTTGATTTAAAGAAAATAGTGCAAGAGTCCGATTGAAAAAAAAAAAACAGTGGCATGTGAGGAAAGGCAATCAAGGGAGAGAAAATGCGAAAAGAGGGAGAAGAATAGGCTGAAACACACGCTCAAGGACCACATGCCACCTAATATCGAGTCCATGTCGTAACGGATAAATGCCTTTGAATAAAGGAGGGACTGTAGGCTCTGCAGGCAACAAGTTAAACCTTGATTGGATGGAGGAGACGCCAAGGTGTCTAGCCTTTCCATGAGCTCTCGCCCTGTTTCGGATTGGGACACCTCTAAACGTTTGTGATTAAAGTGAAGCACCAAATCGTGTACTACTATCCAAAGAATATTTACCCACTTTTATATATATATATATATATATATAAAAGTGCATAAAAGGAGGAAGTATCTCTCACTCTCTTGTATTGGATTCCAATTCCATGTGGTAGCAGGTTAAAAATGCCACCTTGATTTGCTTCAGCCATTGCCAGCAATTTGCCTAGCATGGGAGCCCGGCGTTCTTGCCATGAGCAACTGCGCTTCCAAGTTCTTTTGCCGCTGTGCATTTTGATTTCGTGAAGCCTCGGTAAACTCAGTTGATAAAAGGTACACCCCGCAAGCAATCTCCATACCATGCATCTATCGAGAGGAGGCGAGTAGGTGAAGCGTTGCTTTCGCAGAGGCATTATTATTGTCAAACTTTGGGCAAATTTGCTTTTATTATTTTGCTTTGTATAGGAAGATGAGACCCCACCCCACCATCAATCCTATCATCCAAAAAATTAAGAAAAGGAAACAGGCCCCACACCCCCTCATTAGCTCTGGAGCCGACCCTACCCACTTCGTGAATAAGATAATACTTATTGTGGAAGTATTTTCTCCTAATAATGAAGATAAGCAGCAGATTATTACAAATAGGGCCACCCAACAACAATGATTGTCGAAGTATTTTCCCCAAATAAAATTCCCACAAAGTAATAATTAATACAGCAAAGCGAGCCAAAGGAAAAGGGAGTTCTGTGCTCAAATATGCTGGCAGACCGAAACTAAAACCGGGTCTCTTGCGATCCTTGAGAGTTTAAGTTTAACTAAACCTGCTCCCGCTCGTCCCAAGACACAGCAGTTAATGACTGCTCGCTTCTGCCTGTCTTTAAACCTTCTGGTATTAAAAATGTGTATCCAAATCCACACATTCAATTGGCGATGTCCTTTTAAATTCATCCAACTTGCTGTTAAACATGCCAGGTTTTCAAGTTGTGTTAAATAATGCAACGGTTCAGCCATCCATGGAAAGGGAAAAGGCACAAGGGACAGATGAATTCACCCTCAACATGTTGAGGGGATTTAAATATTACGAGTAGCTTCAAGAAGCTGGGTTCTTTAAGGAGTGGTTGGTTACAGATGAAAAACCAAAAATTTCAAATTATGACACGGTAAGTTGGCCCCCTTATCCTCCACAATAAAATATAGATGGAGCCTAGATTCAATCCCATGAGCTTCAGGTCCATTATGACCCAGATGTCTCTCAGATAGGAAGGAACAGGACGGGATTAGTTTTCAATTTTGCAGATTGGTCCACTGATCACCCACCTGAAGTTAAAATATCAGAGTGTATGCACTCAAAACCTGTTAATCAATTATCAAGTCAAGAATTTGAAGCACTCCCCAAGAGGGTCAAAGCACCTCCCTCTTTAATCCCTCCCAGTGCTTATCTTGCAGCAGGTGTGACAGCATCTTCCTAGATTATATACACCCCTATTTCCACAGCCCAAAACTCGCAAATTTTAACCCCCGGTGAAATGAAAGGAGGGATTTCCCTGGAGACTGGGAAAACCATTGAAATGAATTGATTCACGAGCTGCGTTGAAGTAAAAGAGGCGTTTTTTAGGTCTCCCAGGAAAAAGAAGACGACTTAATAAAAACAAAAAAACCCAAGTGGAGGAGTGCTCAACTAATAAAAAAGCTTCAAACAAGGAAAGCTAGAGAGAATATCACGCCACTCCAGTGAAGTTTTTATTTGCCTCCTCCCTCACGGAGTCCGAGACTCCACGAGCCACTGCCGTCATCGTCATCGACAACAATAGCAACGCCCACACCCCACCCCAAGCACCGCCACCCCTGCAATATTCCTTGGAGAAATTTGATAAAACAAATACATTTCAAAAAGTAATTTGCCTAGAACGATGAATTAAAAGAAAAACTAAAGGAGAGCTTCATCCTCCTTTGTTCCCTTTATGGAAACAATATTCTAAAGGAAACGGATATGACACCCCCGATTTGTAATCAATGGCATCTGACATTTAGAGTAACGAGGTTCCTCAGGTGCTTTAATATTTTTAGTATTTTTCTTCTAATTTCTAATATTTACATAATTGATTTTTTTATTACACCGACGGTAGATTCTCCTGCCTCAGATATTACAACCCTTCACCTCGCAAAAAAAAAAGAAAAAAGAAAAGAAAAGATATATTCATATTTATATATAGCACTAATACTTTTTTTCCTATTTTTTATGCCTCGGAAAAATAAAAAAATCCAAAATTTTTTATGGTTTCTCCTTCAGGAGAGAAGCTAATCCAGTCACCATCCTGGCTCCTCTCTCGGCACCTTTAGGTTTCACCGCCGGTGGCTGCCACGTCACTGTCTCCACCTTTTTTTCATCCTCGTCCGAAATTTTTTTCGGCGAAGAAATTGACGACTCGGAATCTAACGTCGGAGTGTCCTCTCCAAAAATCAGCTCAAACTCTCCGCAGCAGTCATTACTGATCTCCAAACACTTCTCGTTTTGCCCTTCAGTTGTGTTGGCGCTGTTGTTCAAAAGGTTTTCGTTTAGTATGGTATAAGGCGAGAGCCATTTGGCACGCATGTACTCGGCTTTTCTCCAAGGAGGGAAATGCATGCCTTTCTTCTTCAAGCTCTGTTTGGCTGCCTCCGATACGATCGACACGATCTGTCCAAGCCGATCTGATTTTCCGACGAAGATATACGGCAACGATTGCAGGATAGCCTTGTAGGCCCAAGTCGATCTCGCTATTTCAAATTCCGATTTGAAATCAATATCGATTATCAATCTCTCTCCTTCAATTATCACATCAACGTACTTGTATTCACCTGATCAAAGAACAAAATTTAAATAAAATCAGCAATTTTCCTTTTGGGTTTTAGAGACTAAGAAATCAAAAACAGAGAGGGAATTGTACCGGCAGGGAAAGAAGGTGATTTGTCCCATTTAGACTTGCAAATTGAGGAATGGTAGCCGAGAGATGTTAATCCATCGGCTACCATCTTCCACAAAAAATCATCCTTCTGTTTGTGATTCTTGTTCTTCTCCAAAATCATTGCTGTGTCTGCTAGTAGATTTCTCTCAGCAACGCTCGCACAAGGAATCAAACTCTGCCATTTTTAAACACCAAGCGAACAAATTCATTTCAGAAACCATTTTAGCTCTCTCTGATAATTTATTTCAGAAAATTAAAAGAAAGTCTTATTATTTTATTTACTTACCTTAAGAAAATCACAGGCGTCTCCAGAAGGAGCTATGCCCATTGATTCTCCGAAACCACAACCAAATACATCAAATTCATCATCGGAGCTGTCGTTGCCATTTCCGTTGAAGCAATTGCAGCGGTGGCGGCCACGAAACGGCTTGTCGTTAGATTCCTCCATGTAACTCTGCACCATTTTAGCCAAACAAACCGAGCTCGGCTCGAACTGCTCATCTTTACTGTTAGCCCCGCACTGGGCTTCAATACTGCAAGGTGGTTTGTCCACAGAGGAAATCCTCAGCACGCTTGGTAACTGCCGATCAAAGAGTCTCTTCAGACGCGATTTCAGAACCGGTTTAGCCGCTTCAGCTCGAACGGGTGCCTGAGAATCGATATCAATAGGTTGGATCTTCATAGGGAAAGGCATAGCAGAGATTGAAGGTTAACAAGTATTGATTGCTATGGAGTCTTAAACACTTGCTGATTGTTAGTTCTGCTGCTGCTCCATATTAAGAGCTAGCTAGCCGCTCTCATAGATTTTGCTTCCTTAGAAAGTGACCGGCTAATCATCAATGATTCATTCTGATCCTGATAAATCTTGCTTTGTACATTTTCATGAAAAATCAAAGCGTACTGGTTAAAATTAAAGCCCCTCTACCAAGCTACCAGTATTATCTCCCTCTTCCCAGAAAAAAAGCACTATACCCACTCAAATCCCTATGCAAATGAGTTAATCTACCAATTTTGATCAAAAGAAAAATCTAGTACCTTTCTTGCATGATTAGAAGAATAAAAATAAAACTTGGAGATTATGCAAGAGAGCACAAAGGGTTTTAGCTTTGGGTCTTTTCGTGGAAGACATGACGGCGATGGTCGGAAACACGGACATTGCGTATAGAGTTAGAGTAAGTCATCGCCGGAATATTCATTTCTCCGGCGATATACAAATCGAGTGCGATGGTAAGAAATTCGAAGGGGATTTAAGGTGACTTGAAGAGAAAGTTCTTTCGAGGAGTGGGGAGACTGATGATAGCTTGCTCGAAAGGATGGGAATCGGGCGTTTTATAGAGGAAAATGGTTTTTGCTGACGTGGACTTGATATCCCATGTACACTCTGAAATGGCAGGTTTCCTCCTGATTTTGCAGGTAGTTTTTTTATGTGGACCTGGTTCGATAATTCCACGTGCAACTGTTTAAACAAAAAAAAAATCAAACAGGCTCGTGATTGGCTAGTTATTTTTGTAATTACTAGATTAACCTCCCATGGTGCTGGGGTTGCGGGGATAGTGGAATGGTGGTGCTTGATGATTAGTGGGGTAAAGTTGAAATTTGAATAGTAGTTGGAGATCGATGCCTGTAATTGTGTGACACGTAGGAGCATCAGCTGTTTGTACAATTGTTTTTTTAGTTAAAAGTTAAAACTAGCGTTTCACTACAAGCCCGGTAAAAAATTTCTGACATTAATAAAAATGTATTTGTAATAGTGTTTTCACACTTTAAAAAAATATTCTAGTCGATATCAACAACTTTATGCTTGAATTTAATAAAATAATTTAAAAATTATGGTTGTTATTATGTTTGAGATTGTTTTTAAAAATATTTTTTTATTTAAAAATATATTAAAATAATATTTTTTTTTATTTTTGACATCAACATATTAAAATGATCTAAAAAATAAAAAAAATATCAATTTAAAGTAAAAAAATAAAAATAAAAAAATAAAATACTTTAAAAAATAAAAAAATATTTTAAAATACAGTGTCAAATATTCTTTGAGTCTCCCTCCATCATCTGTGTAAATGGACATCTTTTGTATAGCTGAGATTGTTTTTAAAAGTATTTTTTATTTAAAAATATATTAAAATAATATTTATTTTTTATTTTTTAAATTTATTTTTTAAAATCAACACATAAAAATAATCTAAACACATAAAAAATAATTTAATATAAAAAATCATAATAAAATATTTTCAATTTTTTTCAAAAATATTTTTTGAATGACAATGTCAAATAAAATCATAGGCACACAACAAGCCACATTTTAAAAAAATGTATAATGGTTGATAACGTGTTTTTTTACATGTATGATAAATCATAATCTCTAATTGATAACTTTATGCATGAATTTAAAAAAAGAAATTAAAAATCACCTCTAACAATTTCTAGACCATTGGTTCCGATTGCATAGCAGGTCGCATTATTTTCTATAAAAATGCACAAAAAAAAAAACCGCAAATGTTCTGTAATTTTGAAATCTTAAGATTTAGTGATAAAAAATTTATTATAAAAAATATTAAAATAATAATATAATAAATTGACATAAATAAACCTGAGAAATAGATTAAATTTATTAATTGAATAGTGAGAGCATGTTAAACCCAAAGTATGGTTATCAAATCTCAATCAAATTAACATTAAATGATAAAATAAAAAATAAGATGTTGAATTAATTAAATTAAAATAATAACTTTAGTTAATTTAGCCCTGGACTAATTATTTTTTTACATTAAACGTCGACCAAGCACCGAATTGTCTTTATACAACACGATAAAGAAAATATTTTATCCAGAAAAAACACATGTATGGCTCATGAAACTAAAAACGACATGTCTGAACTTTTAAAAGTTTGATGAGTATTTCGTGTGGGTCAAATAATTTCTTCGAGAAAAATAAATAAATATAGAAGTTTTCAGATGTTTATTTTGAGTTTTAATTATAAATCAAAATGTTTATCCATGCATTTAATTAAATACATAGAGAATTATATTTGATAATAAAAAAAAACAATAAAATGTTAACGTGTCTATTCAACTAGATGTTAAATATTATTCTGTTAAAATAAAAGAGTTAATACGCAGGTATTATTGTCATGCTTTTTGTTATCGAGTAAAAAATATAATCATGTATAAAAATTGATGTCTACATATAATAAAAAAAACAATAAAGATTATATACATAAATAAAACATGTAGTATTTCAAGCTATTTTTTAACATAATATAAGAATGAAATAATATTGCAATTGCTACAATAAAAAAAAAAAACTATTTTTCTTATTTTTCGGGCAATAATTCTATAAAACAAAATGTAAAGAACAAAAAAAATTACAAAAGAATAAAATCAAGAGCACAAATAATAGTATAAACAGGCTGGTAAACATTCAAAGTAATATATTTTTCTCAGAGAAAAGTGTAAAGAAAAAAAGGATAAACTACAAGAAATAATAAAGATAAGAAAAAAATATGCTAATAAATAGGTCAGGAAAAAAAAAAAAAAAACCTCTTTATAATTTTGCCACCACTATAATAAATGATTGTTAAGAATTTCTTTTTTGTAGTGACCAGCCTCTTTAGCAAGTGTGTGATTGGTTGTTTTCAAGAGATTCAGTGTGATGATAAATAGTTTACGAGGTTTTGAGTTTGAATTAAGATCTATATTGTTTATAAAAATCTAGGACAATTGAGATTTTACTCGTTTATCTGAATTTATAAAATATACTTTATAGAAATGAGTTTCCTCATATCTAAAAAAAAAAATATGTTATTATATTATGGATGGAAAAAGGTGTGTCGATTAAAATACATTTTGATGGATTTAATTAACTATGTTTTTAAGGATTTGAAGTCACTTAATGAGCCCTTTTATGTTATTATACTTATTTTTTTGAATTTGAAAAAACCCTATTTTTTATATATTCTTTACGGGCTCAAGTTAAATAAATAAAATTATTTAAATTCTTATAAAATAAACATGTTATAATTTAAATTTGAGACCTGCGATTTAATTTTCAAGTTTTTTATTACTTCATCGTCACACTCTTTGATTACCTTATCAACCTCATAAGTTGATGGATATAAATCAACTTTGTTGTTCAAATAAAAAGGATAGGCTGCGGTAGCAAATTCTGACCATAGTAAAAAAGGTCTCGAACGAGCAGTTTCAATGGAAGAAATCCCACGTCCATTGAGTTCGAGACCAGTTAGTGGATCACATTTTGAAAAGATCCATGGTCAACATCATTGCTATAAAATGCAGTTGACTTGCAAGAAGGGAAGAAGTCACTGGAAAAGGTTAGAATTGCAGCATACATTATTTTTTTTAAAATGAATTTAATTTAGAAACACATTAAAATTATATTTTTTTTAAAAAAAATATTTTTAGAAACTTAAAAGGATTTAATCTCGATCGGACGGTTTGATGGTGCTTTGTCAGCTAAAGATTTACGATCATGATGCCTTGTCAGCGATGAAGAGAAAATGACGTGTATGCTTATATAAATCGATGCTAAATGCAATTCGAGGTCGGAAATGCAATGGAATATATTGGTTGCGTCCAATGAGAAAATCGGTTTTTGCTTTGATGGTTAGCCATGTTAGGTACCGCCGATCCACTGTATTTTTTTTTTTAATTTTTAATTTTTATTTTTTAATTATTTTTACGTATCAAGATTAGAAATATTTTCTTAGTGTATTTTAAAATAAAAAATATATAACACCGTAAATTTTTTGTATAAAAAGTGAAGAGAAAAGGAAGGCGAGAGAAATTACGGATTAAAATCGATGAAGTCATAGATAGCTTCACAAAAATAAGCGTCAAGAATTGTCAAAGTAAAACTTAAGTTGAATTTGTT
Source organism: Salix dunnii (assembly GCA_015731905.1). Classification (NCBI taxonomy): domain Eukaryota; kingdom Viridiplantae; phylum Streptophyta; class Magnoliopsida; order Malpighiales; family Salicaceae; genus Salix; species Salix dunnii. The sequence goes on along the minus strand of CM027666.1, from coordinate 10,134,883 downwards.
GAAAAGTAAAGAAACAGTTTTCCTAATTTAGGAACGAAGGTGCTTTTTTTCCTGCTTAGTTTTAGTTTGTGCCCACCAACCTCTTACACACGCCACACCCAATTAAATTTCGACAAAATAATATATATATATATATATATATATATATATTATAAAGAGTGAGTTTATAATAAAATATATAAATTTTGAATTATTATAAAATTATTTGTTTGATGGATTTAAATGAAAGTTGAATGAAAACTAATGTGAATGAATACAATTTCAAGAAGATAAAAATGGCATTGAGCCATAAAAATTTTCAAAATCATTAAATTGGGATATTAGATTTGAAAAGTTATGCATGAAGAAGTTGCAAAACTCGATTCTTAATAAATATAATATCGAATAATGAATTATTTTAATTATCATTTTCATTGTTGTTATAATGATTATTACATTGTCGTAATCATTATAATCACCATTATTAATATTTTAATTACCTTTGGTATTGCTATTATTGTCGCCACCATTATTGTTGTTACTGTCATCGTCTTCATCACAATAACTATCACCGATTAAATTATTGTTACAATTATTATCATTATAACTATAACCAGTATCATAATTATTTTATTTTATTAGTGGTGCAATTATTTTATTATTAGTAGTATTAGTATTAGTATCAATGTCGCCTCCACTATTGTCATCGTGATTATAACCACTATATGATTAATAACACAAATATTGCCATTAATATCATTAAAATCATTATTAGTGCTATTATCATTATTAATATTATGGTAATTGTTTTTGTTAATATTAATATTTTTAATATTATTTTATGAGTTACCATTATTATTTTCATCATCACAAACATAATTATTAATACCATAAACACCACAGCCAGTACAATAAAATATTGCTCTTATCATCATTATCACAGTAAAGTAACTATTATTATCATGACCATAACAACTAAAATTATTATTACTATTACTGCTCAAATAATAAAAAATATTAAATTATTCTGAAGAATAAAATAAAACCCCAGAGATATTAATAAAAGAGCAGGCAAGAAAATTATAAAAAAACAACTAAAACTACTACTATTATTACTACTATTACTGTATAAACAATGAAAATCATAAAATTATCCCGAAAAATAAAATAAAAAATCCAAAAACTTTGACAAAAAAATAAAAATAACAACAAAACCAAAATAAATATTATTAGCAATGAATCAGATTGGAATATGAGATGCCCTAGTTCCAGAAATCAAAATACTCAGGATTGGAATGCATGAATCATAGTCAAGAGGACCTATGCTGACAAATTTTTGGTCCCTGAAGAAAGAAAAGGAAATAAAATCAATACCGTTCCAATCAAAAATGAATTGTTTCTAGAACTACAGTGAACAATCCATGCGATTTAGCTTCTTTTTTTTTTTTTTAATGTAAACGACATAAAATGGATGCTGTAATAAGGTCGCAGCCATTGTTCTTGCTCAAGCATTTTTTGCCTAATATTTGTGTCAGTTGACAAGAAAATATTTAATGCAGGCTGGTTCTAGATATCGAGACATTTGTATACATGCTTGAATGATGGCTGTAATATTTATTTATTTATTGTAAATATCTTCACGGAATACATTTTCCCAAATCATATGAATTTTTTATTTAATTTAATAATTTGATTTGCGTGCTCTTTACACCACACATACAGATCTTAAGAAAAAAAAAAAGATTTTTTTGCAGCTAGATCAAACCAAATTATTGGGTTTTTTCAGGAGCGTTTGAAATTGTATTTAAAAAATATTTTTAATTTTTTTTAAAATAAAATATATTATTGTAATATATTTTAAATAAAAAATATTTTTAAAAACAATTTATATATCTTCCCAAGCAAACAGTTCATCTACGCAGGAGCTAGCAGAGTACTGGAAACATTACCGGTAAGAATTTAAAAGCAAAGTGGTAACACGTCACCCGGTAAGTACAGTGAGAAACAATAATTTTCTCCCTGGTGGGGTTTTTATATTATTTTATTTAGATCGAAGGCTCCACGCCACATGTATGATGACACTGACCACTTAATTTTAATCGTGAAAGGATACTTGCCACGTGGACAAAAGAAACCCGAATTAGAAGAATAACTCATAATCACTGCACAATATTAATAAGGTCATCCTCGGTGCACAGATAATCATGCAGTGTCGATTGCGGGATTAAAAAAAAATCTGACTTTAATCATACCCTTTTCTTTCTTCTGAGACCTGGATTTCATTTTCATAATTTGTTATATAAAAAATGAATTTATATTATTTTGAGGGGTTAATAATATGAATATTATTTTAATATAATCTAAAAAAAATACTTTAGAAAATAATTATCACTATAATGTTATGCAAGTTATTCTTCATCTAGCTTGACTCTTGAAATATATGACGTGGGCTAGAACCTTCTCTTTTCACTCTAGAACCTTCTGATATATTTTAATATTAACTTATTTGTCAACTTTTTATATTTCAACTTAATTTTGTTGTAATCAAACAAATTAATCATGCATTCAAATTAGTATGGAGATAATAATTCTATTATTTACTGCTCCCCTTGGATTCAAAAGTATCATCAATCCGAAATACCATTAGTTTGGACTCGAGGTTCAGTGTGTGTTGCTAACAAAATATACTTTTCAAAATACTTTATATATATATATATATATATATATATATATATATATATAGATAGATAGATAGATAGATAGATTATTTTAACACGTTTCGTACTGGAATTACTTTTAAAAGTATTAATTTAATGATTTTTATATATATTTTTTTAAAAAAAAGATATGAAACAAACACCTTAAATGCAATGTTTTTTTTTTTTTATATTAGGGAACTTCATATCTAGAAAGCATATTCTGAGTCTAAGTAAGTAGTAAAATTCTAGTTGTTCTAGACTCTTACAGGGGACATACATCCTAACTCGAACTCGAGATTTACTATGAAGATCACAAGCCATCTACTACACTTTGTAGATATAGGTAAACGAGTAAAGTCCTGATTGTCTCAAACTCTTATAAAAAATATATATTTTGACTCGAACTCAGGATCTACTACGCAGGTTACAAACCATTTACTATCCTGTTATGCTCCTCGGTAACCTTAAATGTAATGCCAAACATTACATTAGTAATCTATTATTTGATCAGAGAAGCTATACGCATCCATGTTCTCCACAAATTTTCACCGTGCCAACACCTTTTTTAGGCAAATGTACTATTATTCATAAAACATGCTAGGATTTTGGTTCTGTGAAAAGAGCAATAACATTTTTCTCTTTTTTCTCTCTCAAGGAATTAAAAGAAAGATCACCTGAATTGATACAGGGGCGACATGAGCCATATAAAATAAAAGAAAAGAGGATGGCAATGATAGCCAAAACCGATGGCCAACCCACCGGAATCAAATCAAATGATTAAAAAATAGCAATACTTTAGCTATAGTTAATGATTGAACGGGCTCTGATCATGTTTATTATTTTTATAATAATCGAATCGGAAGATAAGCACTGAAATTTCTCACCAGTAATGCGAAGAGAATAATTTGAAAAATAAGGTGAACTGTGAGCATGAGTCTTCATCTGTAAGCATGTCTCGGCCATTCTAAACACAGTCAAAGCTACAAGAACACCGAGATAATGATTTTGTGCACATCTCCTCAGAAAGGAGTAATCGTGTATCAGGGTGAGAGCTGGGGGGAAATAAACAGAGAGCTAAAATCAATGGCTGTGGGGGCGGGGTCCATTAATTTCCTGGCCGTGGATGATGGGAAATATTTTAGAAAGCAGTAGCCTAGATGAGATTGATTCATGGCACTGATCTTGAATCAACTAGAGAGAATCCATAATTAGGTTAAAAGTATATCAAACTGTCCTTGTTCATTGTAAATCTGGGACACAGCGATTTCCCATAAAGTTTGTGCACAATCATTATGTTATATAAGGAATTCTGGGTTTCGGACATTTACATATGACACTGTAAGATTTGGCTCTTTTTTTTTTTTTTTTACCAAACTGGGATTTTTTCTCTTTAGATAATTGATTTAATTAATAAATCTCATATTTCCAGATCATCATCTAAAAATGTTAGTTTTAAAAATTAAAACCGTCTAAAAACAGTTTTTACAAATGTATTAATTCCAGTTCCAGCGATCAGCATGAGGATTATGTCGGAGAGAAATGTATTCTCGGCGTCCGAAAGTGATCGAAAAAACAACTCTATCCTTTCAAAAAAATCATTCTGAAAATTAAAAAATTATTTTTGATATCAAAATATTTAAAAAAATATTATTTTTTTTAATTTAAAATAAAAAAATATTTTTTTTTCAAAAATAATTTTAAAATAAAATGACAAGCAATCTCTTGATCTACCAACACCCTTTATTCTTGTGCAGGTAAAGGGATACCGAAGTTTTTAAATAACGAATATTATGTGTCAACTTTCTCCAAACACCAAGTGGGGCCCCGCCACGCCCATTTAAAAACGCCACCTTGTCGATCACTGTTTGTATCTTTCTCTTGTTTAATGAAAAGACAAAGCTTAACAATCCGAGTAAAAAAAACCAGGCTCCATGGACCGGAGATCGGTCACTGATATCCGTTGGGTTTACAGCCTGAATGTGTTACGACTTTAACGTGTTGATGCCACTTTACTGAACTTCTTTTCATGATGCCTGTAGATATAATTGAATCTCTTTTAAAAACCTAATGATTTTCTCTTTAATTAAAACCCCTTTTCATTTCCTTTTCCTTTTCCTTTTCCTTTATTTATTTATTTGTTTTTTTGGAGCATGGCCTTGTTCTGTTGTTACTAGCTTTCGGAGACTCGGATGCTTTTTACTTGCAATGGATTGCTTTGGGTGACTTGAGAAAAAGTTGCAGACTTTAGGAATTTTTCTGTTCAGTGAAGAGCTTTAGACAATGGTGTTAGGAGAAGGCCCTACTTCCATAATTTCGAAATACCCATTTTTAGCGCCTCGAAACCCTAATCTACCCCTTCCCTTTTCTTTTCTTTTTTTAAAAAAAGTTTAATTGCCTTGAAATTCCCAGGCCTGCCCATAGCCTTGCCTTCGATTAACCGGTAGCGTGATCTTCTGTCGGCACTTGAAAGTATCCCTTGGATTTAGTGCAATTACATTCATCGGAACTGATATAATATTTGACAAAAGCTCAAGTGCTGAGAGAATTCCAATAACGCAAGGACATGGTACACCCATGATGTCCCCGGACCCCTGACATAAGTACACTTCTTTTTCTTTTTTCTTTACGATTAGCTGTAGAGTGAGTATAACAGTAAATCCATCGTAGGGGTGTTTAGAGAACAATTTAAAAAAAAATTGAATTTTTTTTTATTTTAAATTAATTTTTTTATGTTTTTATATTATTTTGATGTTATGGTATTAAGAACAATTTTTTCAAAATTAAAAAAATATTATTTTAATATATTTATAATTAAAAAATATTTTCAAAAATAATCTTAATCATATTTTCAAACAGTTACGTAAAGATTTTATTTTTTTGCTTACAATGGAATATTAGATTATGTTAAGAAATCAAAGAGTGCTCATCAAGATTTGTTAAGGAATCAATTTATCTATAAATTTAATCTGTTAATTGAGGTCCTAAAATATAATTTATATTATTTTCTAATATACCCCCTCAATTGAAAGTTTTTTGGGTTTGAAACTTGCACAGACCTACATTATCTTGTACTTAATTTTTATTAAATAGAATGAGGATGGTGAGATTTGAACTCGTAACTGCTGAATCAATAGTACTCTAATACCATATTAAAAAATCAACTCATTTAAAAATTAAAATTATTGAATATAATTTATATTATTATCAATAAATATTTCTCTCTCTCTCGCATGGAGCACTGAGGAGCTCAGTTAGAGCTTTTTTACACAGAGAAGATGATTAGGAACAATAGCTTTATTTTGGCATAAAGGAAAAAAAATCAAACAAAGAGGAAAAGAGTGGAGCATTGATCCAGAGCCAATGAGCGTCCTCCTTCTCCATCAAGCCTTTGGCATTTTACAGATGGAAGAGATAAATAAAAACAAGTGATGATGATGATGAAGTAGGGCCTTCCTCCCTTTATATTCACCGGCAGATGAGGGGTCCAATCTAAGCGGTGAGACCACACGAAAACGACACTGCTTTCAAATACATTAGCCCCACCCTCCACTGGAGCTGCTGGTATTCACAAACTCTTGACCGGGAAAGTCCAGTATTGCAGAGGTGGTGTGGCGGTGACCACTTCCCGCCCCTGATTTGGATAACAGTAATTTCTCTACGCTGCTAGTTACACAGACTCTGTTATTCAATCCTATCTTGACCATTAGATTCCACGTAACAGGAGGTTGCGCGATCACCTAGCTGGTAGAGTACTCTGATGTATGGCACAAGGGTCCCCCAGAAAATTATTGAGGCGTCAACACAAATAGTTGGCATGTAATCATGCACAGAGCTTCACAAATGATGCAGTCTTTCGGAATTATTACTATAAATTATTCCGTGTTGAACAAGTTTGGTCCTGTACTAGGCTAGGGTATGGTCCGAATCTGAAAACAGTACTTGAACCTTGCCTTTGATTACCAGGCTTGCTGTCCAAAAACATCATGATAATTGTCCCTTAAAAAGTTTATGAACTTTTAGTCCTTCATTTTATTAATTTTCGTAGTGCCCTTGTGTTATTAACATTGCCACAAATATTATATAAAAATCTAAGAGTTGTGTTCACATATTGTGCACACATTATTGTTCACCTCTCATCTCTCTCTCTCTCTCTCTACACACACATAGCTTTTTGATGTATACTTATGATTTGTTTTTTATGCAAATACATGCCATTAAAACTGCATATATAGTTTTTTTTTATATAAAAACAATATATTTGACCCGCACTGTGTAGAAGAAAATATATAAAATAATGGTCATATTCGTCTATACAAAAACTGTACAGCGCCTGTCAAATAGCTATTTCAAGCGAATTTAATCCTTGGCACCTTGATACTGTATAAAAGAAGCACATTTTCCATTCATACTCGTTTACCCCCGGTCCTTACAGACCAGCTCCACCGGACAGGAGGTCAGATTCAACGTAATTTTTGACCTTTCAACAAGATATTCCCAGCCCACGCAATTGCTAGTAAAGTCTCTGTACAATTTGCTGAAATGTGAACAAATTTTGCAAGCAAAACTTCAGGAAAATTAATCGCAATGATAACTGATTGAGCTCTAAATCAAATTAAGTAGCGTGTAAAAGTGCTGAACAACGAACTAAACCCTCGAAAACAAGAACGAGAAGGGGCAGCACAGGTGAGCTAGAGATGGAATAATTTGATCATTAGTCACGAGAGATATACATAGGTTTCAATGTTTTGTTGAGATAGGGCAATTGGACTAAGCTATGTACGTACCCTAGTACTAGAACAAAAAATGCTATCTATCTACTCGAACTAATATAGGAGCAGAAGTCACAGCTCAAGTACTCATATCGATGCCTTGCCATTCTCCAGACGACCCCATTTGTTGGCCTACCAAATTCTATAATCTCACATGAAACCTAGCCTAGCTAGTCAATCCATCTCTACCTTACCTAAAAAATATAGACTAACATTATTAAGTATTGGGACCCGCATGGGGATTAACAATGTTTGCTTGCATCAGAGCACAAATGCTTTGTTTATTTTCCGCATAGATTATTCATTCTCTGCTTAGCTTGTTCATGTCTACTTTTCTCGAGCTCGGATAATGTCTCGAAGATAATCTTCTTATATATAATTCGTGCTGCTGCCCTGTAGATTTAAATTAATGGTACGCAAGCGGGTAAGCCGCATGAGATTCCATTGCTGTTCATGAAATTCAACCCACTTCACACTCAACTACAATACCATAAATCAATTTATTTCTAGTCAAACATCAACGTCTATCAGAGTGAACAAAGTTTTACTTGGAGGTTCTGTAGTATGATAGCTCACTGTGCAGGTTTAATCCACACACACACACACACATATCACCGAGTGAGATTTTTTTTCTCTCCAATAATGTTTCCCATCTTCACGTCATCGTAGATGGGTCCAGCACTCGAAGACCTTAGATTTCTCGTCCATGCTAAAGACCTACTTCATCGGGTTTTCATATATTAAGAAACCCAACAAAACCTTTGTTATTCTCAGAAAATAGCAATAATAATAGTTACCCCCTTGTTTGTATCAGTCAAAACAAATTAAGTTGGAACCAAGCTAGCCAAGAGGTTTTGTTCTATCTAGTTTTAAATTTGAATTATATAATTATTAGTATATTGATTATAAAAAAATTATATAATAACTAATTTTATAATCTATAAAATTAATCAGATTACACGTAAAATATTTGAAAATATACATCACTAGCAAAACAAATCAAGTTGTAGCCACACATAAAATATAGGCTCATAATTACAGCAGGAGATGATGACTGATGAAGACATAAAGGTATTTGATAGGGAAAGGTGAATATGAAATGATGGGTATTTCTTTGTCCTCCAACGTCAAAACCACTTTCTCTCTCCTCTGGAGCTTCTGTGGTTGGATTCTTGTAAGTTCAGGTTTTCTTCTTTTTCTCAGACGGCCAAATCCGGTTTCGTTCCGCCATTGTTCCCTTAATTTGTTCCTTAGCACCCATTACAACAGGGTTTAGGTCACTGAGCAGAAATAATTTGCCCGCTTCCAACTGTTTCGTGATACTGCTCTCACATCTTGTGGACCGAACGAGTCTCGACTAGACAGGGAGTTGGGCCACAGGAGGGGTCTTGGAGTGTTGGGCCCATCTACGATGACGTGGAGATGTCTTTCCTGGTGATATGAATATACGTGAATAAGGTTTTTTTTTTATCCCTATTTCTGAGCTTGCTTAAGAGAGCACCCATTTATCTGTCATCATCGTTGATGGAAGCCATTGAAGAGTGGGGTTGGATGTTTGTTCGATAAATCAACGGTGAAATAGTGAAAGTCAATCCCTAGTCTATGATCTCAGGTGAAGCCGGTGATGCCCAGTAGCCTCACAAGTCACCTCTACAACTTTTATTTCACCTTCATTTGGATAGAGAGTGGAGCATCATAAAGTGGGCCCGGTAAATTATCTAGTTTTTGTGATAGCAGGAGGCTGGAGCCCACACTGTGGACAAAACTATGTCGTTTTCGATTAGATATTAACCTTCTCCTCTTTTCGCCCCTGGCCAGGCGGCTATGTTGAACTGCATCGGTATCCAACGTCTCCCTCTCTTTTTTGAAAATCATTTGATTTTGATTTTTTTATAAGAGGATGAGATTGAAAGAAGAGGGACCTCGATCAAAAAATATTAATCATGGATGAGATGCTATAAGTTTTAAGAAATATGCATTTTGGTTCTCGAACTTGAGAACTAACACATGCTATACAATTTTGATATCTTAATATTTTTTAAAATCTAATTTTGATATAAAAAAATATTTTTGTTAGTTTTTATTCCTTAGTTAAGAAAGAAGAGGGGGAGGTCGTTAGATTTTGATTTTGGAGAGAGAAGCATATTATTGATTTTGGAGAGAGAAGCATATTATTGACATCGATTTAGAGTACCAAAATAGATCATATCGATATTAAATTATTATTTTTGATGAGAAGAGTTCATATTGGATGTTTTTTTTTAAGTTCATGAAAAAAACAAATTTAAACTCGGTTGATTTAGTTTTTGGGATGACTTTTTGTTTTTTATTTGAGATCTTGAATAAATTTATCATGATTTTAAAGGTGTTTTAGGTCAAAATAGGTTAAAACTTGGCTTTTTATCCATCTATCTATATTTTTTTTTAATCTTTTGTATAGATGAACTATATTTTTTAAAATAAAAAATATTTTTTTCCAAGGAATATCTATAATACATGTAGTCTTGCATAATATATATATTTTTTATTCTATTCAATTAGTTTAACGTGTTTGCTTATTTCTATTATTGTTTGATTGAATAAAAAAACACATTGTAATAAAAAGAATAACAAATATAACAAGATTATAATCTTGCTTTACAAGAATAAATATCTTAATCTATACTTGTCTTTTAACATTTTAATTCTTATCTATAAATAGCATTACGATTTTTTTTAATTGTCTAATCTCACAAATAAGTCTCGATTTATTTAACAATATAGATACATAAACCTATTGATTTACACTTAATTTTTTTAAAATCATTGAAATACTTTAAGAAAAACTATATATATGATTTTTTTTAAAACAAATTTAAAAAATATTAAATCACACAACTACAGAGAAACAGAAAAATATATGATAGGAGTTCAATTTTATATCTCCAAGAGATGTAATATGATGATAAAAATTTTGAAATTTATATAATAAATCTCTAATTTAAATAAAAGTATATATTTTTTATAAAAATCTAATATAATTGAGATATTATTTTTTTACATGAACACATAAAAAAACATTTATTTTCATCAAATAAAGATAAAGGAGTTCAATCTTGTAGCGTTGGACCATTTATGATGACGTGAAGTCAGGAACAAATAAAATCTCACACACAGACAGATGCAAGTGAAGTGGTCCCCTCGAACCAGACCAACTTGGATCCATCATAAAATCACTCCGAAAACAATTGTGAAAATAATTCTCGGTAGATAAAAAAAAAAAAATTAATTTCCTTTTCTTTTATTGAATTATTATTTTTTTTTACCAACCACAAATTATATTAACCAATATCCGGAAAGCAAAATATAATTCGATTCGTCTGGAAAATGTGAAATGTTTTGTTCTTGCTTTCAGGTGACTAGAATGTGGCCACTAAACTAAACGACACATTTCCACTTCACTCCAAGCATAAGATCCCGTCGTCCATTAATTAAATAAAACCAGTCGTTCTCAGTTCCATCACACACCCGTCTTCCTGTCGGTCGGTTAAATTTCCTGTCACACAGATTTACAGATGAAGCTCTCTGCTAAAACAACAGACAAGCTCTAGACATGATTCCCTCTTATTTTTATCTCCTTTCTTATCGCCAAGATGTTTCAAACCCAGAAGGAAATAGGAATTATTGCTCAGTGAATCGAGAGGTAGCTGCGCGTTCAGTTTCTAGCGAGAGGGCGACTTTCTCTACTGTATTATTTCATAAATAGTAAACACTCTCAGATTCCAGCAGTTACATAAAACATAAGCACAGGGCTGCTAACATTTGTTTTCGGTTGTTGTCGTTCCTGCTGCAGCAACCTGACAAAATTTCTGAAATGCCTGCCCACGTATAACACAGCTGGTGATCATATGTAGCAAAAACTAGAACATGAAATGTATGTATGGATATATACAAGCAATAATTGAATAACTTTAACAAATTTGCTAATACCTCGTGCTGTGATGCAGAACAGCGAACAAACAAAGTCAAAGCATGAAAGAGAGAACTTTTAGAGAAAGAAGCTAAGAATTTAAAGGCAAAGAAAAAGCCAGAAAGGAGAAGAATATAGGTTGGAAAAGTCTGCAACCTTTGCAATTTCTGTTCAATTCATCAAAAAACCCATGAAACATCAAGAAAATTACATATAAATAATAAAATGCTAATCACAGTCAAATTTGAGCTCAAAACCAACTATCTAATAAAAGCTTAACAAAATAATATAAATTGAAGTCCAAAAATAAAGATAAATAAAACTAATAGATTAGTTTTTTTATGAGTCTCGTCTTCCAATCCAATGACACAAGGGTTTGATTTATTATCATCCACCATAGGTCATAGTCTCGAGTCTGATGTCATCATCAACTCTTTTAGGCTTTGAAGAACTTTACCCTATCAAGAATGGCTCAAGATGGCTCCAATAATGCTACTAAAGATCTTGATCAAGTTATTATGATATTTCTTTTATAATCCAAATATAATTTGAATATGGTTGTCTAACTTATGGATCGATATTCGATGCAATTCATCTTTTTTGGTAAAACAACTTGTGCATTCAAAGTAGCATTAATATATACTTTTTATATCAATGATAAGGATGACGAGGCAAGGATACCAAAAGAAACGTCAGGGATAAGTTATTGTATTTTATATATAACAAGGTTTTTCATGTTAAAAGTTTATTGACATAACTATTTGATTCAATCATTTGCAGCATTTTGAATGATCTAGCACTACTCCTTTGCATTTTATTATTAGTCTCCAAATAACATTGTTCAAGTCTAGTCTGTATCATGAATTAATCTCCAATATTATACACATCATGATACTTGGATAAATCAACTTGAATTTTGTATTATTAAGTATTTGCTTAAATTTGTTTTTTTTTAATTATTATTATCTCAACATATAAATCATAAACTTTTTATGCAAATGACTTAGCTAAATCAAACATTTAAAAGTAAAGAGACAAAAAGAAAATTTATAGACTCCATAGGCTGGTAGCTATGAATAATATATATGACCGAGGATGTGGACTGACATAAACACTACTTGAGGCCTCTCTCTCTATATATATATATTAAGGGCTCAAGTAATGTTTATTTCACTCCACATCCTTGGTCACACACACACACACACACACACACACACACACATATATTTCTCTAAATCTTTGATTTGTTGGACGCCAAGCATGGTGGATAAGGAACTAGGTAATTTAAGATGAATAATATCATGAGACCTTTCTTAGATTATATTTATTTCTTTGGAAAATCCCAATAAAGATTTTTCTAAAACTTATTCTTGTACCACCAAAACATAATTATTGTGTTATTTATTAACCTCATTTGGATTTATAGTTTCAAGTCTTTTTTCCTGCATATTCTTTTCATCTAGATCACTGAATTCTTCATGACTGGGTTCATACACCTACACATAATAAAAAAAGAAAAAAATCACTTATACGCTTAGGTTTTTAAATGACAAAGGCTTTAGAGGTGGATTTGAAGAGCATATGATCAAAACCTTGATATTTAGCACCCTAGTCCTCTCAACTTAGATATTTCATTAATAACTTGTTGATCCTATCTTTTTTTATATATAAATTTTAGAACTACTAAGATTAAGTATATAGAGTAGAGCACTTAATAAATAATTATTATTTCTAAATTGAGACCTAAAAGAGGTCTTCAGATGGTCTTGTTGTTTTGTCCATTGTTTTTTACAAGCAATTTATAATTTCACACTTATATATACGCTTGGTCAAGAGTGAAAACACCTATTTTCTAAAATCATCATTTAGACCTTTACAAAATCTACGAAAAAATCATGACTTTATTTTTTATCATGAAACATCTCATCCTGTAATCACTAAATTGTGTTTAATACTCATGAACAAATTTATTCTCTTGCTTATTATTTAATTTATCGAAAAATAATTCTTTATAAGATTGAGGGAGGTAGTTTTTTTATAGTTTTTTTTTTTCATTTTAGTCCAACATTTCTCTAAACAATTCTTAATATCTCTGAAATAAAGTTGGGCTTCACCCATAAATATCATCCTAAAAATTCAATTCTCTTAATAGTAGACAAGTTTAGTCATTCAAATTAATAATCCAATAAAATTAGGCTTCATTGGTAAGTATCATATTAGAAAATTTGATTTTTCTAATATTACACAAGTTGTGTTACTTAAATAATTAATCATGTCATAAATCCATGTATCAAACATCCAAAGGTCATGATGACCAGAAAAAATAAATGCTTTTATTTTGTTAGATCTATAACTCAAAAGAGTTTAGAGCAATCTAAATGACAGTTATAGTGGTGGCACTCATTGTGAAATTGTTTATGATGATTTGTCATGTGATGTTTATTAGTCTTTGAATGCTTTAATAAAAAAACTCTCTTGAGATTCAATCTTTTAAACATGCTGATTACATGAGTTTTTCATTTAAATTGTAATTCTCTAAGTGTATCATTGACTTAAAGTTAGACAATAGACTACTATGATGAAAATGCATGTAATGCTAATAGAGGAATAAAATTGATATCACAAATGGATCTTGCAAGAAAAGTCAATACAAAAATAAAGCTAAAACTATCTTTTTTTTCTAATATTGAGATCAATAAAAAACAAAGTATAACAAGAAAATTATAAAAATATAATGCTAAACCTTATTAGTATAAACAATTAACCAAACCTAAGGTCATAATTTCCCACTACTTTTGGCAAGTTTTATAATTACCAAAGAGGATATGCTCACAATAAATGAAGAAAGAGGTTAATAAGCATAAATAACAGGTATAAAATGCAAAATGAGATTTTTTTTTCCTATTATAAATAGAAAGATGAATGATTATTTTTTTCCAAATCAACCTATAATTATTGATGAATGATTATTTTTTCCTGTTATAAATAGAAAGATGAATGGTTGTTTTTTCCAAACCAACCTACAATTTTTCACAATCCCTAATAATTTGTTTAATCATAAGAAGAATTAAAAAATCACAATCTGATATCAAATTTGATGTGAAACAATAAGCAGATGGAGTTAAAAAAGAAAGAAAGAAGCTTTTAGAGAAAGAAAATATATATTAAGAAGCAAAGAAAGAAGAAAAATGCCAGAAAAGAGAAGAATAAGAGTTGAAAAATCTGCAATTCTGCATTTTTTTATTAAATTCATTAACTCTAATAATATAAAGAAAATTACATATAAATAATAAAACTCTAATCATAATCAACTTCGAGCTTAAAACTCACTAACTAATAAACATCTAAAAAAATAATATAAATTAAAATCCAATAATAAAGATAAATAAAATCTAATAGCTTGTGTTGAAAAAATCTGCAACTCTGCAATTTTTATTAAATTTATTAACTGTTATAATATCAAGAAAATTATATATAAATAATAAAACCTTAATTTTGCAGATGCCTAATTTTGTCAATCCAATAACACAATGGTTACACTATCTTTTATCATTATAAATCTTTCATAAATATAAGCCATACCTAGAGTTTGATATCTCCATCATATTGATTTTGCATTCTGTAAGGAACTAAAACAATCTCGATTAAGCAATAACGGAAAGTACCACTTAAAACAATCTGGAATACGCTGGTTATATAAAACCACACAAAAATATATAAGAAAACACAGAGTTCTGCCTTCCGTTGGTACCTTTAGCAACATGTCAAAACAAAGTCACTTGGGTAAAATTGTGATCACCCGCCAAAAAAATTATAGCTGCTCAAGTGGAATGATCAGTCAAACCTTATGGTTGAATGGGTGGATTTCCTTGAAGTATCAAGCACGAAGCCCAGTGAAAGAAGGTTAAACTCAAGACCACCCTAACGATGAACTCCCTTTATAGCAATTAAAATTTTCTAGCAGCAACCAAATTGTCGAACCGGTAACAATGGACATCGAAAAGAAGGTTCCAAGCAGCGATCTAACCCAAAATCTAAGGAACATTCATCACTTGGATGGACTGTAACAAGTCCGACACAGCAATGACAAGGTCACCTGATTTGACCATTCCCCTAGCCTTGAGCAATGAGAAGGTTTTATTGAGGTTGCTTTCCATGTCATCAGAGAAGTTCACCCGGAAAGGTATCAGGCCCCACTGTAGGTTCAGGCGTCTCCTTACAGATTTTGTGCTTGTAAAGGCAAAGATTGGGCAATCAGGTCTGCAACGGGACAAGAGAGAAGCCATGTGGCCTGTCTTTGTGTAGACAAAAATTGCATCTACTCCCAAATTGTTTGCTGCAGAATCACAAATTATAACTTACAATCCAAGTAAAATTTAATGAACACACACATCATGCAGGTTCACAAAAAAGAGAGTGGTATATCAAAGATGGACGAGAAGGGGTGATCTAGAATCCAAGCACCAGAAAGGCTTGAGCACTCTGATAGCCACCAACAATAAAGTAAGCAAGTCATGAGAGCTAGAGCAGGGGGGGACACGAGGAAGGTGCTTAGTTGAACCAGCATAATATATTTAGACAACTCGAAACAATTTACAATGGTGTCGTGACAACGTTCAGAAAAAAAGGCAACCACAAACAAAAAGGCAACCAGGTTTGTGGCAATAAACGAGAGAGGAAAAGAAAAGAAAAAAGGAAACATTAACAATTGATGATAATGCAGTAAAACACAGAAAAAAGATTTAAACAATGTTGAAAACATAATTACCCAAATTATATATATCAATGCATTTATACCCTTAAATTTGGAGTTTGGACCACTTCTGGAGTGGCACCCAGCAATTAAGTACAACAGCATGTTCTAAACTGCTGGAGTAATTTTGAAATCAAAACATAATGTAGTTTTGCATTTTCTTCATTTTCCACTTCTCTTTACCTTTGGCATGTTCCCTGAAAATGGTTTCAATGAGTTTTTTTGTTTTCAGAATTGAAAAACTGAAAATGTGTTGACCAACTATATTTTCCACTTATACATGAGTTGATAAGTGGAAAACCAGCTTTTCAAACTTGAAAGAGAAGAAAAGAGATGCCCTTGAAAGTATTTTAAAACATGGTTTCTATTAAATGCCTCATTTTTCAAATAGCTGAATCAGCAAATTTAGGTTAAGCAAGCCTCTGATTCTAAAAATAGCACAATTAATCGTAAAAGGTCCATAAATTCATTAGCAGATATCTAGAAGATAGAAATAACATGTGCACATACCCATCTTGGCAGCAGAACTGCAGATCTCTTCTGAAATATTGTCAGAAAACGAGGATCCCACAGCAGGGAGTTCCATAGCTTCATAGCGTTTCTCTTCTCTCCACCACTTCTCAATTCTTACACTGACACTTCTCAGAACAGCCAGTGCCTTGTCTGGGTATTGACCCATGGCTGACTCACCAGATAGCATCAAAGCATCTGCCCTTTGCCTAACTGCTTCAGAGACATCAGCTACCTCTGCCCTGGTAGGTGTAGGGTATTCAATCATAGATTCAAGCAACTGGGAGGCAACAATAACTGGCTTATTTAGCTGCCTACAAATCTGAACAATCTTTTGTTGGGCTGACGGGACCTGTTCTAATGGTATCTGAGCACCTAGATCTCCTCTGGCGACCATTGCTCCATCTGATGCTAGAATGATCTCTTCCAAGTTCTTCAACGAGTCAATACTCTCTATTTTTGCAATAACAGCTATGTCACTACATCAAAATTAAAAATCAGTACCGGTCTAAAAAAGTGACACCTATGTTGACGTGATGTACACATACACTGCTAGCAAAAGTACATTCAATACGACAGTAACTCAGTTTCCTTTTGCAACTGACAATGGTAAGATTAACAGATCTAATTTTTGAGATCTAAAGCTACTAGACAAGATGAAGAAATCAAGACAAGCTCAGTCCAACAAGCACTCAGATAAATTAAATTTTGGATTCCTAGATAATGACATAAAAAATGAACTTCTAAATATTTCAGCAAGTAACAAAGGGTCTAGCCTTGTTCAGAATGGGGTCTGGTCAAGATGAGATTCAATCATGGCAGTTGATATATATCAATTCAATATGCTTACCTATCACGAGACCGGGCAGCTATGTAGCTTTTTAGATGATTGATCACTTCAGCAGACTTGACAAATGATATTGCAATGAAGTCAACACCCTCTGCAATCCCAAAATCAATGTCCAACCAATCCTGGAAAAAAAAAAAAATTATGCAAACATAATTTTTGCTACACATGCTAGTCGCATTTGCATGCAACAGCTACAGTTGATTTTTTTACATTCATGGGACCTTCAGCTGGTTTATCAGAATGAACTCGACAACCCCTGTTTTTGAGGGAACTTTCAACTCCAAGTTCAAAAAATTGACCAAACTGCAGTTCTTCCAGGTTTAAGGTCAAAAAAGACTTCTGGAATGAGTTGACCTAGATATGAATGCAGCTCCCAATCCAAGGTTTTGCTTAGATTATATATTAATTTTTTGTTAAGCAATTTATTTCAATAATACATGTGTAACATTTATTTTTGGAAGATGGTGGTATCCCCACCAACAAAGAAAGTACCAGTATATAAAATGGATGGTGGGGGTATGACAGAAAAGGATATTTCAGTATGAAAGTTCATTCACACAGTTTTTACTCGATGCATCATATAATGGAGACCATGAGAGTTATGTACAAAGCAAAAACATAAACACTGATGATTGACCATTTCCATTCAAACTTTAATTATCAAGAAATTACTTGCAGCTTGAGGAAATAAACTAGCCATTTGACAGGGAGAACCAGTAAGCACATGGTGTGCGAGAGTGAGAGTAAAAATGAAAGAAACAAATTAATAATGGCAACAGTGGAATTAATTCAAGTTAATAAAAGCATATCTAGAATTCTAGTTCATAATTCAGCTAGAGAGATAAGCGATTGATCATTTAAGTCAACTAACTATGAAAGAAATTGAACTCTTATGAAAATACTCAGCTCCTCTTTTTAGAATCTTCTTGTTAACATTTTTAGGAAATTGAGTGAATTTAACGTTCAGAATAGAAAAAAGAACACCTTTGAATCCCAAAAATTTGATCCGGGTAAGCACCCATACACCTTTTAATCCCCAAAAAATGACCTGGATAGCTAGTTAAGCACCCAGAAACCTTTGAGTCTCGAAAACCTGATCTGGATAACTACTTATGCACCTAAACACCATCGAATCCCTGAAACTTGATATGGATAACTAGTTAAGCGCCCCGCCCCGCCCCCAGAAAAAAGAAAAAACAAACCGCAAGATTGAAACACTATAGAACTTGGTAATCTGACGTACAGATCCAACCGTAACTAAAGTCAAACTCGCAAAGGAAGTGAAAGGCAACTTTTGCGCTTTAAAAAAAAAGAGATATTATACTATATACTAAAAGAGATCATGGTTCAGTTACTATAGTTTGTGAAATAAATCACTGTGAATTACAATAATATTGCTAAGTTTTCAGGTCTGTTTGGTTCGTTTGTTTTGCCGGTTTACTGATTTTTTTATATTCTTATACAACAAAATAACCATTTTGTCCTTTGAAAAAGACAAAAAACAAGCGCTGGCTGGAGGGGTTTCATAGTAATTGCATATTTTTGGTTTGGTTCGAGTCATTGGTTTTTCTAATTTTTTTATATTTCTTTACACAGTAAAATAATTTTTTTGTCCTTCAAAAAAGACAAAAATCAGCTCTGGCCGGAAGGGGTGCCATAGGAATTTCATATTTTTTTAAAATGGCTAAATACAGATATACCCCCTGATAAAACAAAATTGAAGAGTTGGTTATCCCGTTGTAAGGTTATCCCGGTAATTAACCACATTTCTTTATTATTTCTCTTCGGTTATTGTGAGTGTGTGTGGCTCACGTGACCGACGGTAATCGACCTCATGCCCTCTTCGGGAGACACGTGCTGCCTGTTAAGATGGAGGAAAATGTCATTCCGGCGTCTCGGTTGATGCGTCGTCAAGTCCTTTTTCTCATGGAGTGGTGCGTGTCCTAACACAGTGTCCGGGGATTAGCCAGTGGACGGTTGAACTTTTTTCCCTCTTTTTCTCTCTCCTGCAACCTAAACTACACGTCAACCCCCTGGTTTTATGCCCTTTTCATTTCAATTCCTGCTCTTTTAATTGTGCTGTGTAGTCCTTATGTTTGTTATGTAAGTTTTGATTTGTTTCAATCGTGTCCTTTGATTGAAATTCATTATATATTACATTTTCATTTCAGTCTTTATTTTTTTAATTTCCGGATTACTTTTAAATCCCTTAATATTTTCAGTACAAAATATTTGATTTTTTCAATTTTGTCCTTGAATTTAAATTGATAATATATTTGGTTTTCATTTTAGCCCTTGTATTTTTAAAATTTTTATTTTAATTCCTTTATTTTTTTATATTTCTTAAATAATCCTTGCTTTTGTCCATGTTTATATATATGTGCTCTTAGTTTTTGTTTTTAATTTTTATTATTTTCTCTTTTGTTGAGATAGGATTTTTTTCCAGAAAATTTGTTATTAAATTTTAATTTGTGTTTATAATCATTTGAAAATTGATATTTTTTTTTTTTACTTTGTTCTTTCTTTTGGTTTTTTTATTAGCTTTTTTTATGAGTATATTCACGTCAAATGATTTTTTTAGCTAATAATTTTTCATTTTTATTTTTTGTTTGCTCTTTTGTTAAATTTTTTGGGCTTTTTTTATTCTTTTATTGAATTTATTTTTCCATTATTCACTTAATAATAATAATAATAATTTTAGTTTTTTTTCTTGCTTCCTCTGTTGTTAATGTTTTCGAGTTTTTTTTTCTTATGGTAATTTAATAATTTTTATTGTTTTAGCAATGATAGTAATAATACAATTGATATTTCTTTTTTTTTTCTTTTTGTTTTTTCTATTAGCTTTTTTTCATTATTTTCAATTCAAATAATTTTTTTTAGCCAATATATTTTTTTTATCATTTTTGTTTTTGCTCTTTTGTTAAGGGTTTTTGAACTTTTTATTATTATTTTATTGAATTTATTTTCCCATTATTCACACACAAATAATAATAATTTTATTTTTTCTTACTTTCTCTTTTGTTGATGTTTTCGAGTTTTCATCAGGGTAATTTAATAATTTTTATTGTTTTAGCAAAATAGTAATAATATTTTTAGATGTTAAGCCTTCAATGTTGTTGTTATGATAGAATGTGTTGATGTGTTTGATCATATCAAACCTTGCATGTATAGATGTTATATTTTATTTTTAAACTAGCAAAATCTATTAATTATTTTAATTTCAACAATTATAAAAAATGTTAGCTCAACCCGCAACATAGTGCGGGGAATTTAACTAGTTAATTTCTACAACAGAGAAAAGATTGGAAGCGCCAACCTTTGAGGAAATTGTTGGGAGCATGGCATTGCGTTCTCGTACTAAACTTCCATCCCTCCAAAAAGTCAAGTTAGCACGTGGGAGCATCAGTCCAGGATCAGTACACCTACACTTGACATCTGGACCGATTTTCTCTATCACCTCAAACCTCACCATTCCACCATCAACAAGAAGTTCGTCCCCAACTTTCACATCTGTATCAAATCAATTGCAGGTTTGAATTAGGCAAAAGATTTATAGTTTCTTGCAAAACAGAGCAGGACTAGTATTTTCCATTGAATAAGGATAGCATTACCCTCAGCAAAACCATCATAATTCACATTGATGGTGCGTTCTGGTCGGGGTAAATCGAACGCTCGCACACTAAAAGTCCATATTTCACCATCCTGCACACACACATCCCACGACTCAACGAATAGCTACCAAATTTTGATCTCAGTACACATTTAGATAAATCTAATAAGCAAATCATTTTGCAAAATATATAATAATTTCATGAAGTAATGCTTCAGTTGAATTCACAAGACATCGACAACAGCAGCATAATGTTAGTGAATTAGCCAAAATTGCAATGTTACCTCAGCTTTAGCAGAGGAAGCACCACCAAGATCGCCCATATGAATCTCACTGCCTTCAGTGTCCATCATAATAGCGACAGCAAAACCTTTCTCTTCATTCAATCTCCTCACTCGCTCAATTACTCTCTTATGCCACTCACGCGTCCCATGGCACATGTTAATTCGTGCAACATTCATGCCTCCAACAGCCAACGCCTCCAATTCCTCAAATCCACACGTCGCTGGTCCGATCGTGCACACCATTTTCGTCCTCCTTGTGCTCCTGAACCCATTCTCCTTCAATTCCACCTCCGTCACCGCATCAACATCGATCGAGCTCGAGTCGGACAGAATTGATTGCGACGGTGGCGTGTCGTATTCCTGTGGTGTAAAAGATAATATCTCGCCTGGTCCGGTTCCGTTGTCGGAGATTAGGACTTGAGGAGGGGTCGTGGAGGAGTTGGGATCTGCTGACGTGGAGGCTTTGATTGAGATAAGTTTCGGAGAAAGCAAGGTCACCGGGAACCAGCGATTATAGGAGGGCTTGGGGAGAGAATGTTTGGGGGCAGTGAGGTGTGAGGGAGTGAAGAGGTGTAATGAGTGAGCCATAGTTACCGGGAAAATGTGAAGCCTGGCGATAACAAGGAGGGAAGGCGTGTATGGGGGTTGGATAACGAGGAAGGAAAGGGGTTTTTAAAGAGAGGGGGAAAGGCGGATGTAACAAAGCGAGTGAAGTGGGAAAGAGCTTTGTAGATGTCGCCGAGGCTGGATGGAGACAAGCAAGCTTTGTAGATGCTGCCAAGCAAGATTTGTACTGCCTTCTGTTTCCAGTGCTAAGGAGAAAATGTTATGATATTCTGGCCAGGGGTTTGGTTACGTGGTTGCATTTGATTGGCTGGCTGGCTGGGGTGTATTTTGTCACAACACGTGGAAAAGGAATTTTTATATTTCTTTTTTTATATCAGGGTTTGAGCGATCTTTGAAAATACCATTCAGAACTTAATTTTTATTATAAAAAAAAATTATTGATAAGATATTAATTATTTTTATTATATTTGGTAAAGTAATAAAATAATATATCAAAACTTTTAATTTATAGAACATTGTAGTCAAGATAATAGAAGCAATTAATATCTTAAGGATATAATTTTCTTCTTTAAAAATTTGTTTGTTGTACTTATTAATATTATAATTCTATCATTATTAAATTTCATCCATTCCAAATCTTACTTAAAATTTGTAGACGATTTAACTTCTTTTTGTCGGATGATTCTAGCTAGAATTCTTATGACGAAATCAAAATAGTTTGATGGTAAAAATAATGCAAAATAGTTTAAATAAGAATTAATAATAGTATAATAGCTTAGATATATATTTAAAATCTATCTAAAAAAAACTATTAATGTTTTGATTATTTATTGTCTCTTTTTTATTTATATTCTTATGGTATTTCTGTCTTTAAAAAAAATATCTTAACAAATTCATCCAGTTTTGCAAGGAAAATATATGATTTAAGTTACGTTATAATTTAATAACTCATTAATAAATAATTTGATATATTTATACATACACGCGCACACACTAACTATTTGCTCGTGTTTCGCCGCAGTTAGAATCATATTTTTTTTAATGCATAAAAATATTAAGAATGTGAGATTTTTTTTATAATACTATAAATTTGGACAAAATAATAAATTTGTATAGAAGACTTGTGAAGCGTCAGTTTCTAATGAAATATATAAATTTTAAGTCGATATAAATTTACTTGTTGACAAGTTTCAACAAAATCACCATCATAAAATTATCACCATCATTAAAAAAGTAAGAAGATTTGGATACTTGAATCATCAAATTCACTGTATTAGAATTATTCATCTCATAATCTAATTTAAATTAAATATAATAATAAAATATAAATTTATGGAAACACATACAATAACTAAACAACAAAAATAAATCGTTATTTTTTTTGTACCTATAAACAGAAGAAAACATCATTGAAAATTTATTGTCACGTTACCATCATTATCATAATTATGACAATTAAAATTATCATCATCGTTACTTTCTAAATAATAAAAATTATTAAATTATCTTGAAAAATAAAAATAAAAAAAGCAAGAAAGAAAAAAAATGTCACTAGAATTATCATTATTATTACTTAAACAATGAAAATAAAAATCTTGAAGAATAAATATTTTTTTAACAAAACAGCAAACAAGAAAAAAATTAAAATAAATATTATGAATAAAAAAAAGTCACCTGGCAATAACAAATAAAAATAATAGAAAACATTGGAAAAAAAAACAAAGAAAAAAAAAGAAGAAATATTAATTTTAAAATAATCACCAATATAAATTAAAATTTTAGGACTAAATCAAATAAAAATAAAACCCCGACTAAAAAAAATTAACAAAAATTAAAAACTAAAACTAAAAGTATATATGTATGAATACAGACAAAAAATAAACATTGTCCAAGAATAACCGAAAAAAACCAAATAAATCAATATCAAATAAAAATTAAAAGAATAAGGACCAATATGGAAAAAAAAAACTTCAATCAAAGAACAAAAGTGCAATAAATCAAAATCCGAGACTAAAAAAATTACAGGTGTTTAAACAAATAAAAAAAATAAGGATATAAATTAAATACTTTTAATTTCACTTAGAGAACAAAATTGAAAGAATTAAAACATGCAAACCAAGAAGATTAAAGGAACCAAAATTCAAAAACATAAGGGTTGAAATGCAAAAATTAACATATATGATTTAAAAAAAAATCAAAACTTACATAGAACAAATCAGGAAGAAAAAATAATTTAGAAGCCCAAAGAATGAAATGAAACACTTATAAACGTAAAGGACCATCATGCATTTTGCTGCTACATAAGAGAGAAAGGAGGGGGAAAAAAGAAAAAAAAAAACCATTGGCAATACTCAGCCTGCCAGGCAAAGACTTGTGCACCACTATGAGGGAGAGGAATGATGATGAACCCGAAAATATGATGATCAAACATTTGCAACCACTGCCCCCACCAAGTGAAAGTCGTACGTGAAAGAAAACTTAAAGTGTGTTCAGAAGACGCGTTTGCAATAACCATGCATGTTTTTTTAAAAAAATATAGAATTACCTAAACACCTTTATAACCAATGATAACAAAAAAAAAATAGACATGAAAGTATCATCATACCACAGCATCAGACCTCTATTTTTTTTTTCATTTCTAGGGGTATTTAAGTAGTCTCACGATGCATAAAACATGAAAAAACTAAAAAAAAAAAAAAACTCGCTTCAGCTATCCTTTTTGTGTCTCATCCGAAAGCAAAGTCGTTATTTTGTTACTGAAAACTAAACAAAAAACTAAAAATATCTCTAATCAGCCTTCGTTTTTTATCAGCACACATGAGTAAATATGTAATTTTTTTATGCAAATAAAAATAAAAAAGAAGAAGCAAAACACCCCAAATAATCTGCAAATGACACACATATCACTTGAAAATGTCCAAAATACTTGATACTGAGGGTTAAATTTTGTTGTTTAAAGGGTAAAAACATAATTTCATTATTGAAAATTATAGTAATTTGTATCTAGAAACATAGCGAAAACATCTATGTATTTTGTTTTTCGTGTTATATATATAACAAAATAAACACAGCACAACAACATGTGCAATAAAAGCCTATCATAGGAGTACCGCGTGTTCTCAAGTGCTCTGCCCATTACACGTCAAGACAAAGTTCACCTTTGGAAGTCATTGATGCCCCGTACTAACACGTGTCTAGTAATAAAGATTGTTACGGCTGCTTGTTTTTTAGAAAGATTTTAAAAACAATATCAATTAAAATATATTTTAGATTGTTTTAATATATTAATATTAAAAATTATTTTAAAAAATATTTTCATATATTTCTAAAAAAAATACTAATACTCTAAACCGTAGCTTGCATGGTAATTTTTTCAATTATCCTCTCATATATTGAGATATATCTATTTGATAGTGTTATTGAAATTATTTTTGAAAGTGTTTTTATTTAGAAATATATTAAAATAATATTTTTTTATTTATTTTTAAAAAATATTAATTAATATCAACGCATAAAAATATTTGAAAAATAAAGAAAAATTTATTTAAAACACAATATAAAAACAAAAATATTATTACAACAGAATGAAAAACAATAGCTAATTAGAAGATGTTTGGTATTGTGATCCAAACCGCGATTCCAATAATAAGCAGGTTTGTAGTGTTCGATAATGGAAAAAACACAGATTAATTCACCATGAGACCCATAAAAAAACCATGGAAACCATGGTTGACGAGAAGCAGAAAAATGATGCTTTTACCTGCGATCATGTTGCGTGCGTTTCATGGATTTTAGGTGTGTTTAATATTTCTTTTGCTTTTGTGGTCGAGGTTTTAAAAAAATAGTTTTATAAAAAATATTTTAGTTACGATTCATAATAATTTTTGATGTGTTTGGTTAAAATTATGATTGAGTTTGGGATTAATGAAAAACAGTTTCATGTGTTTGGTCATCAAGCTTTTTATATTGCTTTCAACTTGTGAAACTACTTTAAAGGGTATAAACACACACACACACACACACACACACACTGTATTAATAATCATAATTTCATAATGTAATGAATAATTTAAGTAAACTGGACACTTGTTTTTATTCTCCCATCAAACTACTTGTAATTCCATCACGAATTAAATCCATACGTGAAGGTCTTTGTGATCCTATATCTGATAAAATATTATATGAAATAAATTAAGATAGCGAGGTAAAAGTTATATTGTGATATCTTTTAATATATTTATTTGTATTTTAATTAATTTTTTAGATTTTTATATTATTTTAATATGAAAAAAATATAATAAGTAATAAACCCTACTCTCTCTCTCTCCAAAACCCCCCCAACCCCTCTCGATTTATTATATTATTAAACCAATAGAATATTGATCTCTAGACCCCCCCCATTGGTATTACAGTCTAAGAAATGTGAAAAACATGAAAAATAGGGTATAATTTCATGGGGAGAAGCATGAAAAATAGCTCCTAGCTGCTTCTCCTTAACTTGCAGTTTGAGGATAAAATTTGTGGGCCCCATGTAACTATTTCAACTCTTCCATACATTACCAAACACCTATCTTACCTGCTTTTATTTCAACCTCCAGTCAGATCTTACTCCCAGACATTTTCTTTGCCTTATTGCCTGCGTTTCAAATAATAACCTTTCAGTGTGCCAATAATTGGTTTTCCTTAACACTGCTTTAGAGCAATGGTAATGGAGGAAGTTGCTTTAATCAACAATAATGTGAAGCAACCCACGACAACTTCTCTCTCCCTCTCGAAGGCGATAACTTTCTCTCTCTCCACACGTCAACTCTCTCTCTCCATAACGGTGGCTCTCTTTCTCTCCACAATCGGGGGTAACTCCCGAAGACACCACCACCACCCCCCTTATCACCAGGAGTTCCTCCTCCACTTAAGAAGCTCCTCTGTGACCACTTCCAGCGAGAGCAAGAAGCCCTGACATCGAAGCAATAGGGACGACAACAAGCTTTCAATACTCCTACCAACTACCATAGACCACCGTTTAGAACACTACCACCACAGGAAGAATCACCTCGCCCTTCTCTACCCATCGTCATCGCCCATTCAACCTCTCATCATCGTCGGTCGGATGACACTGTTCATGTTTTAAGAAAACATGAACAATGCGGCGCACCATTTTACTTTTATGCATGTTAGAGCTGGACTTGGGCTTTGGGCCAATTTGGTTGGGCAGACCCATTTAGTTGGGTCGGGTCCAACCTAATTTTTTTAAAAAATATATTTAAAAAGCATATATATTTTTTTTAAAAAAAATTATAGATAAAAATTAGTCCTGATGAAAGGGAAAGGCGCGTGACTTTGTTTCACTTCACACCCCTTGTTGTTTTTCAATTGATTATGAATAAGTTTTTCAATTGATTATGAATAAGAAATTTGTAACTGGAATTAAATCTCTACAACTAGATCACAAATGTTGTTATTAATGATATTGTTACCAGATATTATGCCTCATTCAAATAACAAGAGATCATAAAAGGCATGTGTGCGCTTTAAATTAATTCTATAAGTTGGTAGCAATATGAAAAGCATGATAACCAAACACACGAAACTGTTTTTTATCAACCTCAAACTCAACCATAGTTTTAATTAGTTTGATTGGAAAATAAAAACAAGTTTCTAATTTACTTAAATTATTAATTATATTTTATTATTATAATTATTAAATGTTTAAAACACACACACACTATAAAGTAATTTCACAAGTTGACAACAATATGAAAAACATGATAACCAAACACACGAAATTGCTTTTATCAACCTCGAATTCAACCACAATTTTAATCAAACACTAGCATAATTATTTTGAACCGTAGCTAAAAGTACTTTTCATGAAACTACTTTTCATTAAACTATTTTTTAAAAACCTCAACACAAAAATAATATCAAATAACCCTTAATCTGCTAGGTAAAAATGTTGCCCACTTTCTCTGCAAACCTCATGAACCCAATTATCCTCTTACTTTGTCATCAAATCATCCCGCTCTACCGACCTCGCTGGATCGCTAAAATAGAAGCCCTATCTTCTCTATTTTTTTTAATTAATGTAGATGTCTGTAGTAGTCTGCGTATATTTTAACTAATTTTATAAATTCTAAAATTAATAATTATACAAGTCTCCAATAACCATTATATTAGTATATTAAACTCAAACCTTAAACCTTACACTATAATAAGAATAAATCTTTAAATTTCAAATTTTTACTATTAGATAATCCATATGGTTATCTTTCCTCCTTTCCACTAGCAGATATGGCAATGGTAAATCAAACCCTGAATCTCACCTTCTAGCCCAACTATATTAGCCCGTGTACAACTGTACATGGCCGATCGAGTTCTTACTAACCTGCCAAACTTCAATCTTGCTAAGAGGTGTCTGGGTATACTTCAGAATAATTTAAAATAGTTAAATTATTAATATAATTTTTTAAACAATATGTTTTTTATTTTATTTCATGGATCCCAGTGAAAAAAAACTATTTTAACAGTACATCTGTATTATAATATATTTAACATTAAAAATTTAATTAATGATATAATGAGTTTTTAAATAATATTTTATAATTTTACTTTTAATAAATATGTAAATGATTGATTTTTTATAAAAAAAAATTATTTTAACTCTTTATTTATATATTAACATGATTGATTTCAAGCAAAGAGAGCATGGAAGCAGAAGGAGACGATCACAGACGGACAAAGTAGAAGACAAAAAGAAAGCGTGTCTTGAAAGAGAGCATGGAAGTGTCGGCTGGTGAGTTAACTAGGAAGAATCTTATAAACTCAGTCTTATTTTATCGATTTTAGTCGGATTTATTTTGATTTTATTTATTTTTAAATTTTTAGTTTGATTTTTAATGACTGTGACTGCTAGAAAATCAATTGAAGGAGTTGGAGAATTTGCTTTTGAAGACAAGAACTCAAGTGCTATGGGGTTTGATGTCTGTGGTCGGAGAAAGAGGAACAGATAATACAGATCACGGGAAGTACCCGTGAATTTGATTTTTAAAATTCAGGAATTTTTATTCTTCCTTTTCTATAATAAATCCAAATAAAAAACTTATGATGGTTGAGCTTTAAGTGAATGTAGTTTTGTTTTTTTCACCAGTTTAAGCTTTTATTTAAATAAATAATGGACCTGGCTGTATATTTTTCCTTTTTATTAAAATATAAAAAATATTTTTTTTAATTAATCTAGGTGTCCGGACCAGCTTATGTACACCTCAATTAAGAGCAACTCCATTGAAAAAAGTCATTTTGGAGAGCAAAATTTCTAAGATAATTTTTTGAATAGTTTATATGTGTATTCTAATGGTAAAAAAGATTTTGGAGAGCTATTTTTATATTATATTTTAAATATAGTGTAATTATTTTATATATAGTTTAATTATGCAATTAATTATACAATTAATAGGAGTAAGTTATATAATTAAATAATTACTTTTAAAAAACCCTCTAACAATATAATAATTATTTTTTAATTATATTTAAATTAAAAAACTAAATTAAAAATTAAAAACCCTGCAATAATTTAAATTTAAAATTTTAAAATATTAAAAAATTCTATTAAAATTTTATTTGCCACCAACTTTTGAACAATATCTATGAATTATGTGGCACATCATATTCTAGCAAGAAAAAAATATATGGTTTTTTAGTTCTAAATAACAACTTGTATAGAAAAAGCTATTTTTGACTATCAAATAGTTTCCCCATTAAAATGAAAAAAGTTAGTACAAAATACTAAAAATATATTTTTTTATTCTTACCTCCCCTCATAGCAACTCCCGTCAGAGATGTTTTAGTTCCATGAGGCTTTAATTAACAACCATATAAATTTTCAGTTGCCATCGTATTAACATTTATATGGTTCAAATATGAAACCACATAAGAATAAATCCTTTAATTCCAAGTTATTAATATATTTTTGTGTATTGACTTTTAAACTTATATATTTTTTAAAGTGAATAAAGTTGTCAAGGAGTTAATTGATAAGTGGTCATACCTTCAGGGAGTAAATTGAAGTTCGCACACGTATGGGGATTATTTTTCCCCAAAAGAATTATAAATTAGTGAATTAACGAAACGTCGAGCAAGTACTTTTAGAAAAAAAGTAATTTTTTATTTTTTATTTTTTATTTTAAATTATCATTTTTGATATTTTTAAATTATTTTTACATATTGATATAAAAAATATTTTTAAAAATAAAAAATATTATTTTAATATAATTCTAATTTTTTTTTTAAAAAAACAACTTTAATTGTACTCCAAATAATTATAAGTCGAACCACACTCCGAACAATCACCAAGTCGGCAAGGAGCCATTCTTTCCATTCTCTTGCTTGCTTGTTTTTATTTTTTTTCCCGTACATACAATCTTTTTTTTAACGCTGTACATGGCGAAGAAAGAAAAAGTAAAAGAAAGCAAAGTGCTTTAAACATGAGCATCGATTAGCAAAAGAATTTATACGATTTGCGTTCTAAAAATATTTTTTTATTTAAATTGAAAAATTATAGTATTTTAAGATTATTTTTATACTGATATAAAAAATTATTTTTTAATATATTTTTTTTAAAAAAATATTTTAAAAAACTAACAGGCTACAAAGAGATTGATGGGAGGTTTTCAAATAATAATAATAAACTAGCCAGCGAAATGAGCGCCATTCATCTGGTTTGTAATGGATTTGTGTTAGTTTGATAGTTTGTAATAATAATATTTTTTTAAAATTCATTATTAATACTAGTATATTAAAATAATTTAAAAATATTAAAAAAATTAATTTAAAACATAATATTTTTTTTTTAAAAAAAGCAAAATCTCAGAAGCGCGGTTTGATTGTCAAAAGTAATAACTTAGAATGTGTTTGATGGTGTAATCTGTGATGCATTGTATTTTTTTTTTTTAAATATATTAAATTTATTTTTTTTCTATATCTTTTTAATAATAAAATATTTTAAAACACCAAGAGTAGGAAGACGTTAATTACCTCACGGAAAAAGTGAAAGGAGTGTTCGACACTACTTTGTTAGAATTTTATTTTATTTTTTTAAAAGAATATGTTTAGTTTTTTTAAAATCTTCTTAAATAGCTTTACCATAAACTACGGTCTATCCAAGTAATGAAAAAAATCCCTTTGAATATGTGAGTATGCAATTCATTACTCGTTTTTATTTTTTAAAAAATTATTCATTTACTATCTCTTTAATTAATTATTTTGTATTTATCTAATTATTTTAATGTTATAATATTGAATTTTTTTTTCAAAAATAATAGAATAATATCTTAATAAATATTCAAATAAAAAACACAATCTGTATTTATTTTAATCACGACCACAACTACTTAAATTTTTATTTGATATTATATTTTAAAAATATTTAAAAAATTATAAATATTTTATTTAATTAATTTTCATATTTTTAAATTATTTAATGTGCTGATATAAAAATAATTTTTAAAAAATAAAAATTATTATTTTAATATATATTTAAAAAAAACATTAATAAAAAATAAACATAACCCCAATAAATAAATATAAAAAGAAAAACTAAAAAGCGAGAAGGAACACAAGCAACCGGCCACATGCAATCGTACACTTGGAACTTCCATCTCCGTTGGCATCTTAGTCAGTTGTCACTTGTCACGTTTCCGTAAAAAGCAGATCCCCAAATCTATCTCCTATCCAATCAAGCGTCGTTTAACATTGATTTATTCTAGCCGTTCAAAATAAATAAATTAATGAAATAAACCTGGAGCAATAATAAACCAACAAAAAGGCATCACCCCTTTCCTCTAATCACACGCAAATCACCTCCCTCTCCATCTTCTCATTAAATAACAGACGACGTCCACCTCACTCCATCACGCGCTAACTTCAAAAAATTAAATCCACCGCCACATTTCTTTCTTCTCTTCTCTTCAATCTTCACCTGTCTCCTCCCTCACAAAACACACTCCCAACAACTAAAAAATGGCGGCCAATGTCGGCGCCACGCCACGCGCCACGCCACGCGCCTCCATCTTCTCCAATACCAGAACTTCCTTTGTTTCACAGCCCCCGACATTCTTCAGCAAAACAAGAACCACCAAAATCATTAGAATTAGGGTTTCAAATGATGACAATAACTCCTACCTGGACATGTGGAAAACGGCTGTTGATCGCGAGAGGAAGACCGTCGAGTTCCAACAAATCGCTGGAAATTTAGCTCAAACCGATAATGAAAGTGATGGTGATGATGATGGTACTGTTGATTTGGAGAAGAAGAGCGAGGAATTCGAGAAGATTCTGGAAATTTCTAAGGAGGAGAGGGACCGCATTCAGCGTGTCCAAGTCATTGATCGTGCCGCAGCGGCCATTGCGGCAGCTCGCGATATTGTCCGGGAAAAAAAGTCTGCTGATAAGGATATTAACAGTCACAAAAGCACGGGTGGGGAAATGGAAGCTCAGCAAGGAGGTAAATTTTGGTCTTCTGTTTATATTTTCATTCAAGTTCAGTAAGTTTAGTTTAAGTTAATTTTGGGAATAAATAGGATTTAAGTTTTACGCTTTATATATATGTCTATCACGAGAGTGCGATGCAGGTAGTTTTGTGTTTGCTAATGAACAGTAGATTAGATATTGTTAATTTAAAGCTTTTATGTCTTGACTCTTGAATAGAAATAAATGAAAAAGGAGAAGGAAGTATTTTGTATGATCTCGAACTTGGAGCTAAGATGGTGAGTGACAGTGGTTTTTCAAATTGGAATTTTTTTTTGAGAAAAGACTTAACTTTAGTATTTTGAAGCCAGCCGGTGCTCAGCTCTGAAAATGCCTGAACATAATCTTAGGAATGATGCATCAGAAACAATCAGCGCACATTTCTTGCTTATGATTTTTTTTTTTTCATATTACAAGCTGTTGTCACGAGAAATAATTGCTGTCCTTTTTTATTTCCCAATTTGAAGATCAGTTCAGTTCTTGCAATTAATACACCGGACTTTGCTGCCGAAACAAAACAAAATAAAGCCGGATCTCTTCTCTTATGCAGCAGGAACACAAAGTAGGAGCATCTTGGTGTCTCCATCCGAGCCTTCTGCGAAGGGAGTTCCTGGTCCAGATTTTTGGTCCTGGACTCCGCCTCCCAGCATTGATGGGAATTCAGATAATTCCAGCGATGTGCAGAAAGTTAGGAAATCTTCAGATACTCCTTTGACCATCCCAGTGGCAATGAAAGAGCGATCTGTGGATTTTCTATCAATTCCATTTGAGAGTAAACTTCTAGATACGAACAACAGTTCTCCTATACCTCCACTGCAGTCATTAGCCGAGGTTGAAGGAGTACAGGTCTCTGAATCCATTCTAGAAATGCCTTATAAACAGGAGGAAGAACGTGAACTTGGAGTCCAGTTTTCAGCATATGCAGCAGAAGCAGCACATGCTCTCGAGAAAGATGATGAGTTGTCATCCTATGGAGTAACTGCAGGTGGATCAAGGTGTTGGAGGGAGACTGGAATTGAGCAAAGGCCTGATGGTGTAATTTGCAGGTGGACGATGATCAGGGGGGTCAGTGCTGATCAAGAGGTCGAGTGGCAAGAAAAGTTCTGGGAAGCTGCTGATGATTTTGGCTACAAGGAACTTGGTTCAGAGAAATCAGGGCGTGATGCAACCGGAAACGTGTGGCGTGAGTTTTGGAGGGAATCAATGCGGCAGGTCATAAGAAGTGTTCCTCTAAATTGCAATCACTAAATGTTCTTTCCTTTCGTATTTTAGGCTTTGCGGTGAAGATGATTCAAGTTATCTTGCCTATTGAAATCTAGAGTCTGATGTATGCAGGAATCTGGGCTTTTGCATCTTGAAAAAACTGCAGACAAGTGGGGGAAGAATGGAAAAGGTGACGAGTGGCAAGAGAAATGGTGGGAACATTATGGTGCATCTGGTCAAGCAGAGAAATGGGCTCATAAGTGGTGCAGTATTGATCCAACCACAAGCCTTGAAGCTGGTCATGCTCATGTTTGGCATGAAAGGTGATGGAAAAAATTCTGCTCATCGTAGCAATCTTAAACTCGTCATCATTTTTTTTTATTACTGAAACGTCATTTTTGACATGACTTCTAGTCAAGACGATCCTCTTTGAACATGTTAAATTGTGCTGCAAATCTGTGATGACATTCGGAGATCTTAAATGTCATCGTTGCCTTTGAAGAGAGATTTTTTATTTCCTATACACTATAAATTGTGGTTTGGGCTTGATTGAAACGAAGAGTAGATACTTTAATCGACTTAGACTGGTAATTTATTTTTCATACATCACAGGCTGGGTTACACCACTCTTCTCCTAGGCATGCGTGCAGTCACATTTGTCTGCTCTTCTGACAATTTTTTAGGCAGTGATAAAATATCACCAAATTCATAGTTCTTTCCAAGCAATTACAATTTTTTCGAAGTTGGTGCTACAGCTTTTACCTTCATGAAATCTTCAACTCTACTGATGCTCAATGATTGCAGTTGTGTTTTTATTGTTTATAAAAATGTTGACATGTTGCTGGCAATAGGTGGGGCGAGAAGTACGATGGACATGGAGGCAGCACAAAATATACCGATAAATGGGCTGAGCGCTGTGAGGGTGATGGTTGGGCGAAGTGGGGTGACAAGTGGGATGAAAATTTTGATCTAAATGGCCATGGTGTCAAGCAGGGGGAGGCATGGTGGGAGGGAAAGCATGGAGAGCAGTGGAACCGCACTTGGGGTGAGCGCCACAATGGTTCTGGATGGGTTCACAAGTACGGGAAGAGCAGCAGTGGGGAGCACTGGGACACACACGTCCAGCAAGATACATGGTATGAAAGGTTCCCGCACTATGGTTTCTATCACTGCTTTGAAAACTCAGTCCAGCTTCGGGAAGTTCAGAAGCCATCTGAGAGAGATGAACAATGAGCTCCCAATTTCCCCTTTGATTTCTCATCTATGCCTTTGATGTTGCCTAGGAAAGTCGTGTATAATTACTGGTTGATCGTTTGCAAGGGAACATGTTCTCCACTGAAATCGCAATATCTTTTTTATTGGATATGATTTTTAATACCATCTCATGAACTGCAAGCATTCCGTTTAACTTTATACTGCGAAAGACCGTGTACTTGTTCGATATCATATCGATCATAGAGGAAAGTGGTCGAGTGCCTGTTCACCGAAATACTATTTTGCTGGGAAAGCGTTGTAATGGATGTAGATTTTCTGCATCGATTGAATTTCGCACTGCCTTACAATATTATTATCTATGCTGGTTAGGACTTGAATCTGTTGTGGTCGCTCACTGATTATGACTTCTCCCAGTCCGCTTAAGGGGTCCGTTTAAGGGGGTGTTTGGGAATGTGGTTGCTGTTGCTTTTCAAAGTGTTTTTCGTGCTGAAATGTATTAAAATGATGTTTTTTTATTTTTAAAAAATTATTTTTGACATCAACACATCAAAATAATCTAAAAACACTAAACTGCCGGTTTTTTTTTTTAAAAAAAAACAATGAAAAATAACAAAAAACAGATTGCATCACAATGCCAAACGGGGCTAAGTAGTGTCTGGCCGCTTGACACTAAACATTTGTGTCAAAAAGCTATCTTCTTTTATTATTAATTGTGTTGGCATTGCCCGTGATTCTTGTCTTCGTTCTCAGTTTCCAGAAATACAGCACGCAGATTATCAATAACTTGAACAGGTCCTATTTCTACATGGCAAATCCAAGATGATCTGAATTCTCATGTGTTATCAGAAAATAATGCATCCCATCTCTCTTTCGAAGAGAAATCTTATGGAGAAGGCCACTTCTCTGACGCGGCTAACAGTGCCCATATATGGTGGCAAACGTGGTTCTGTAACGAGTTTTTACTTCTGAAATGCGGTCACAGAACACGTGACCCTTTTTTTCAAAATAATCTAAAAATATTAATAAAATTTTATTTAGATCAAAAAACATTTTTTCTTTTTTAAAAACATTAATTAAGTTTTTTCGAAAAAACCCTTTTAAAGTGCTTCCCAATTGTAAATACTGTTTTAGTTAGTACATCTTTTTTTCAATTGGAATAAATATTTTGGTTTCTAAGTATTTTGGTACGTCGTTTCAAGGTTACACTGTTTTTATATATATATATATATATATATATATATATATATATATATATTCAAAAAAATTCAAAAATAAAATAAAATTATTTAGAATTGTGCAATTTAATAAAAAAACATAATAAAATAATTTTTTTGAACAAAATTATAAACATAATATTATTACGAGAATGTCATCATCAATCTCGCAAAATCATTACATTCTCTTATTGCTTTAAAATTTTAACATAATATATATAAATATATCAAAAGACACCTTATAAAATTTCATTTCAATATAATAGTTGGATTAAGAGATATGATTGATATTGTAAAATTATTCATTATTTAAAAAACACTATTTGGCTGAAACAGAACAGGCGAAACAAAACTAGAACATTTCTGATGGTATTTGATCAAAAAATTCAGAACGAGCTAGAATATTAACCAAAATAAGAACGACATGATTTTATCTTTTTTTTAATTGACACAAAATATTTTAGCCATTTCAACCAAAACAAAATGAAATACACAACCTTGTTCCAAACACCTCTAACAAGAACAACCCTAGTGTTTAGGGCTTACTTGGAAGTGCTTTTGAGATTACTTTTTATAGTACTTTTCGTTTAGAAAAGTATAAGAATGATTGTTTTTTATTTATTTTTGATATTAATACATTAAAATATATAAAAATGTTAAAAAAATTAAAATATTTTTTTTTATAATAGACTGTCGGTGATAAGTAAAAGAAAGGTGAGAAGTCATCATGCCCCTTGACAATCGGCATAAACAATTCCACTTTAGCTATAGTAATTTCAAAGTTTCAAATCATTTTTTTATATATTTAGTTAATTCTTTCAGTATTGTTTTAATTTTTTTTTGTAGTGAATAAATTGCAATAACTTTTTGAGGTATCATGGAAGATCATTCCAAAATTTGACTAAAAAATCAATCATTATTTGTTTATTTATCTATTTATAAAACACAACTTTCACCCACCTAATTAAATCGTCCTTAGCTACTATTAGAAAAATATAATTAAATTTTAAAAAAACTCAAAGGAAGTATATATTAAAAAAATGATTATTTTTTAAGTAAATAAAAAATATTAACTTTACTATTTAATTTCAATCAATTCTGGTTTGATTATTTAAAAATATTCTCTCTATTTTTTAATTTAATTTATTTATCTATATACTTTTAAAAATACTAATTGGGGTTATTTTTATGTATAAGGGAGTTTCTTTTGATCTTTGTAATTCTATATTATCACAAGGGTTATTGTAATTAAAATTTTTGTTTTCTTAATTGAAAACGAGTAATATACGTTGCCGTTTCATAAGTTTAATATTTTTTTGTTTTTTGCTTTCAATAACAAACAAAATGGTTTTCAAATAAGAAAGAAAATGAGAACAGTAATGTACGTCGCCGTTTCACATGGTTGAGGTGAGAGTGGAGAGCTGACAAATGAAAACAACATCTCATCCATTATTAGCCAGTAGTCGGCACAGAAGTATGGTTTGTGGTGCCGAATGAACACAAGCAAAGGGAACTCTGATATTCCTATGAAATAATTTTCTTCTCTTCGATTTTCTTCTGATTATCTGTCTCCAATCCAATCCGATTTTCTCTCTGTGTTGTAACTTTGGCTAGTCATTTCCCTGTAGAATCGCAATACCTCACCCTTCTACTGAACTGCCATAAACCAAAGTGATCAAACATTGAATTTTTGTCCTTCACAGTGGTTTCAAGCTCTTTTGAAACTTGTAAGTTTTCCACATTTTTGACATCTGGGAAATATCTTTGCTCCTTGGTTTTTCTTTTATTTGCCATTTCATGGCTTCTTTATTGCTCAATGGACCTCAAAATGTGAACTTCACTGGTGGCATAACCCCATCTGGGCTAGGTTTTTTAGGTTCAAATCTTCATGTTAGTTGTTTTTCGTCAAAAAATATATTACCATGCAATAATAGGAATCAAAATTCAAGAATCTTAGCACCCAGATGTTCTTTATCATCTTCAAGGCCTGCTTCTCAGCCTAGGTTCATACAACACAAGAAAGAGGCATTTTGGTTCTATAGGTTCCTGTCTATAGTGTATGATCATATCATAAACCCTGGTCATTGGACTGAGGATATGAGGGAAGAGGCACTTGAGCCTGCTGACCTCTATGATAGGAGGATGAAAGTGGTAGATGTCGGAGGTGGTACTGGGTTCACTACTTTGGGTATTGTTAAACATGTGGATGCCAAGAATGTTACAATTCTAGACCAGTCACCTCACCAGCTTGCCAAGGCTAAGCAGAAGGAGCCCTTGAAGGAATGCAAGATAGTTGAAGGAGATGCTGAGGATCTTCCCTTCCCTACTGATTATGCAGATCGTTATGTATCTGCTGGAAGGTAACATTGCCAAAACACCTGGATTTATTATTTCTTTTGTTTAATTTGAGGCTATAATAGCTTTTACCGTATCCTTTCTCTGTTATTTTACTGAAGGGATATGAAATATTGTCTGTTTTTCCTGAATGGAAGACTCCAGTTTTGTGCACAATGGCTATTTCAACCTAATTTTCTAAATACATTGTATCTCAAATTATGCTGTGGTTGTGAATCCCAGTATTGAGTACTGGCCGGATCCCCAACGTGGCATCAAAGAAGCGTACAGAGTGCTGAAAATAGGAGGGAAAGCATGTCTTATAGGTCCCGTCTACCCAACCTTTTGGCTGTCTAGATTTTTTGCTGATGCGTGGATGCTCTTCCCAAAAGAGGAAGAGTACATTGAATGGTTTAAAAAGGCTGGATTTAAAGATGTTAAATTGAAAAGAATTGGTCCAAAATGGTATCGTGGTGTCCGTCGACATGGTTTGATAATGGGTTGCTCTGTGACTGGTGTTAAGCCATTATCAGGAGACTCTCCGCTGCAGGTGACGTACTGTATCTTTTAATATAGTGATATGAAATTTTGCTGAGACAAACCCTGGTTATGGTTCCTTGATTTGCTATCTATGGTAACTACCTTAATTGCTATGCAACTCACAAACTTTCAAGAGATCTGTAGTTACTGGTGTGCATTCGATTTAGAATTCCTCATAATGATTATCATGTATTCTGATTGTTGTCCAAGAAATTCTTGTTTTTGTTAGACTTGAAGATTTATGTGGCGCGGGGTCTTAATGGCAAACGAGCTTTGAAATTTAGCTTGTGATGTTAGCATTTCCTAATGCAGTTCTGGCAGCTTGCATTGGTATTCCACTGTCGTGGACTGAGAGGCATAATATGTTACCTATTTTCTGAAGTGCCCATAAAATGGTTGCTGGATATTGGCTGGTTTTTCTGCTTTCTACCAGCATCAAATAAAGAGTACAAAATGGCGCATCTGTTAATAAGACTGGTGTAACATAGCTTGCCATTTATGAACACATATTCACTAACAGAGTCAAACAGAGTTTGGACTGACTTATAAATGGATCATCCCCCCCTGCAATGCTCTGAAGCATCAAAATTTAAGCAGGGGAGGATGTAGCAAAACCAATTGGGGAAAACAAAGTGAAATAGTAATTCGCTCAGAGTTTTCTTCTTCCTTGAAGTGATTACGAGGATGATTTTTTCCTTGTCGCTTGTATTAAATTTTTCAGAAAGTATGACATCATCTTATGTTCTGTTACTCCGATCCTGCTGATAATTAGAAAAGGGAGGCCATTTCATCAGAGGGTCAGATTTATGTTAAGTGCGATGCAGTAAGGCTATATGGGTGTTGCATTGAACCAAATTGCTCTACTTTCTTTGAATTTTTTATTACCCGGGAGATTTCTCTATTTCTTTGTTTGATAAAGCTCTAATAGATACCAACCCATGAGGATCATTCTTAGTGTGGGTGGTGCTTCACTCTTTTGACAAGACAGCACTGATTAAACTGAAGTACTTGTAGACAAGGAAAGGGTAATCAGCAAGCATAAAGCTTTGTTCTTGATGCATTGCATTGATTATTTCCCATTTACCATTTTGAAACTACGTTCGGTTGAAGGTTTTTCCTGGATTCATCTCTCCATAAGATCAATATACACTTCCAGATTTATGACTCATAAATGTGTATATATTGATACATCCTGGTTTCTTTTCCGTGTAAGATTTATGACCCATGAATGTGTATCTTGATACAGCTTGGTCCAAAGGCAGAGGCGATTGAGAAGCCAGTGAATCCACTGGTGTTCCTTATGCGATTCATTCTCGGGACTTTGGCAGCAACATACTATGTTCTGGTTCCAATTTACATGTGGCTCAAAGATCAAATTGTCCCAAAGGGTATGCCTATATGAAATGGTGGAGGAAGTTGGGAAATATTGTACGCCATTTTCTGTTCTAAGTGGCTGCTTGTTTGTCACAGTGATTAGCCTGCTCTCTTTTGTCCTTTGTATTACTGTCTAATCAAGATAGTTGAGACATCGACGATCCTGCCTCCAGCTTTGTAACCTTAAGGCCTTAGCGATTGGTTTGTTGTTGCAACAGTAATGTAGAACATCACCCAACTTGATTTGTAACTGAACCGTGGTTTCTTTGTTCCTTGTACAATTCAACCAGGCTTGTAATAATTGTTTACAAAGCAAAAAAGGTGCCTACTGGTTCGTGTCATTGTAGAAGGATGTATTGTCGCAGAGAAACAGGAAAGGATGTAAGTAGACGCATCTAGGAGACAATTGGGGGGGGTGGAGCAACACATCCCATTATAAATTTACAATATGAAAAAGTATCAATACTAGAAAAGAGGGTTCTAAGAGATTCTATTGTTATTAGAAGATACAAGGCAATGA
This sequence comes from Salix dunnii, assembly GCA_015731905.1. Taxonomy (NCBI): domain Eukaryota; kingdom Viridiplantae; phylum Streptophyta; class Magnoliopsida; order Malpighiales; family Salicaceae; genus Salix; species Salix dunnii. The sequence continues at coordinate 10,093,995 of CM027666.1, read as the reverse complement.
GAAAGAGTAAAAGAGAAATATTATTTAAGACGAAAAACAAAGTTAGAGAAAAAAAAAATAAGAAAAAGGTTGAAGGTAGTGAGTGTTTAAGATGAATGAATTAAGAAAATCTGGCCAAAAATAAAAGAAAATCGCAACTCCTAAGAAAGCAGGTAAGTAGGAAATTGTTTTCCATTCTAATTAGATGAATCCCAGGAGTTACATTCTGATAGGTCCTGTATATAAAATTATCGTGAATGGATTAACAGTGAAGTGGGCTAGCAAATCTTCCCAATTGACATCCTTTCCATTTCCATCTATCAGTGGTTTTGCAGGTGGAAGACTTGCCTTGACCAACCACCATCCCGATTCATCAATTCTTGTTCAAACTTTGAACGTTATTTTTTTATAATCTATTTCATTTCGTGTTCTGGGAGTTGAAAGCTTTTCGTCCTTGGAGAGGCATACTCGTCAGGACTCGGTTTTAGGTCAACATTCTTCCCTACAGATACTATATGTCTTTGAAGGTTCTAACAAAAAGTCCAAGATTTGGACCAGGATTCACGTGAGTGCTGGACCCTGTACAGTTCTTTGAAACGTACTTACCGTACTGTGCAATACAGTGCAGCCTGCGTCCAGCACCGTCGTGATTGGCCTGGACAGCTGAGCTTAATAAAAAGAAAGCGCGTCGACGGGCGGTTGCATGAGGATGCATCTAACTTCATTTATGGGTCGAAGCTGGCAGTAATCAATATAGACCACTTAAACAAATTAACCACTGGGCTATATTCTCCAGTCATATTATATTATCCTCTTAATTTGGCCGAACATCCTAACTTTTTCTAACCATAGAGGATACATTCCTGAAGGGGAATATGATATAAGCTCATGTTGGCAACAGTTTTTCTCCATCCTCTTCTCGAACCAGTAACATATGTGAATAATAAATGGAATACTTTCTGTATTATGCATGCTTGACAAAGTAAACTATAATTAGTTTTGATGAACAACATTATATATACAAATAATATAATAATTAGATGTGCTTGTATATACAATCTACGAGGCAAAAGCCAACAACATTTCAAAGGCATTGCTTAGAACGAAAGACATTAGGAGGTCAACAAAACGCGTAGATTTCGATTTCGATTTATTTCCGGGTGGACAAGTGTGAGAAAATTCTCATCTCATCATCTCATCATCTCGTGCAAGCTAAGCACCGTGGTCTCCGGGTAGAAAGTTAAATTGGGGGAACCAAACTACACACATCCCCATAAGTTCCCCGTCTACTCTTTGAATGCTCTGTCTCCTCAACTTCGAGCCCTTACAGCTGTACAAAATTTCAAGTCAAATTTAAAATTCATGTACACATCTGTAGCGATGTATAAACCTTATGCTATCAATCAGAATCTTAATCTAGTCTTACTAACCCTAGCTACACGTAGATGGTTCTAAAATATAGACCAGGGAAGAGAAAGAAAGGTCATTGGTCCAAAAGAGAGAGAGCAGTTGGCCCTTTTGATTCTTTCTTAGACAAAGAACACAACAACCAATCTAGTCATAAGCTTGATTTGACTCGTGATTTATTAATTTTAAGAGGAAGAAAATGAAAATCCGACATGGACCGCATGGGAGCTCTACATAAACCCTGCCAAGGTCGAGCTATTTCAACATACTCTCCCTCTCTCATTAAAAAACACAACGCCCTCTCTCTTCTCTCCCTCTCTCATTAAAAAACACAACGCCCTCTCTCTTCTCTCCCTCTCTTGTAGCCTATAGTGCTCAACATTCTCTCTCTCTCTCTCCCTCTCTCTCTCCCCCCTTCCCTCTATCCCATAATCAGCAGGTTTTAATTTGTGGGTGTTTTTGAAAGCAAAATGGCAGAGATACTCACCGAAGAACAGATTGTTGAGTTCAGAGAAGCTTTTGGTCTGTTTGACAAGGATGGAGATGGTGAGTTTGTATTCAACTTACGAATTATATCATTTACTTGGAGTGTTTACAAGTATTAATTAATCAGATAAATGCTTGCAGGTTGCATTACCATTGAAGAATTGGCTACGGTCATTAGGTCATTGGATCAAAATCCAACCGAAGAAGAGCTTCACGATATGATTAGCGAAGTTGATTCGGATGGAAATGGGACCATAGAGTTTTCGGAGTTTTTAACTTTGATGGCCAAAAAAACGAAGGTATACCATACAAACACACACACACCCACCCACCCACACAGAGGTAACGCGTTAGTAACACACACATATATTAAGGCTGTAATTTGAAATATATTTATGAATTTATCAGGAGACTGATGCGGAGGAGGAGCTTAAAGAGGCTTTCAAAGTGTTTGACAAGGATCAGAATGGGTATATATCAGCTAATGAGGTAATACTCTAATCAATTTGGCCTCCCTTTTCCTTTTTTATTTTTATTTTCATATATATATATATATATATTAATCAACATCTTCATAAGAGATACGGTGAAAACTTAATTCAAGATCTTAAAAAAACCACTTGTGAACCCGGCTGTGACTTTTCTCATAATTGAAAAAAACTACAAATTCTGAAATTTAAAATGTTAGTGCTGTTCATGTCATGGAAGAATCGTCATCAATGTCACTTGCTTTTGTATTTAATGAGAGTTGACGTTGACGAAAACTTGGAAATTTCGTGAATCCAGTAATATAAATAAACAGGTGGATGATGTTGACAAACGAGCTTTACAAATTATAATATATGCACACATATTGCTTTCTTCTTACACCATCCCTGCTTTTGTTTTTAGTTTTTATATGTTTTGAAAAAATATTTTTGATTTAAAAAGATATTTAATATGTGTTTTAGTATTTTCGAATATTTTTAAAATATATTAAAATATTTTTTTAATTATTGTTTACATCAACACATGATTTATAAACACTAAAAAAATCTAAAATAAAAATTTATTTTTTTATTTTTTTTAAATTATTTTTAAAACGCATTAACAAATAAAAAATAAACCCTTTGATATTGATATTCGTGTAAAAAATAATTAAATATTGCTCCTGCTATTTCAAAGTTTAAATCCTTCTATTCAAGGTGGATCAGATGATTTAAGCAAAAAGCATTTTTATAGCTGTCCCAACCACCTTTTTAATTTGCACATCAATCGGTATAAGCTGCGAGATTCAGCATGCAATGAACATAAACCATTTTTCATGGGACAATGCATTTGGATCATAGCATTTTACTTATTCAATTGGCAAGAGATCTCTACTAAATAATACTCTCGCTCTCCTTGTTCATGTTCAGTTGAGGCATGTTATGATCAATCTAGGCGAGAAGCTTACTGATGAGGAGGTGGATCAGATGATCAATGAGGCTGATCTGGACGGTGACGGTCAAGTTAATTACGACGAATTTGTTAAGATGATGATGAACGTAGGGTGAAAACAGAATCCAGCCGATCACATCGAAGATGCCGACCTCAAAATTCATTGAATTACATCTTAACTCCAAAAAAAAATTGTATTATTTTTTAGTATTGTTGTTGCTGTGGGTGAAACCTGTCGCCAGCCAATGATCATGACCAAAAATCAGAATGACCTGAAAAATCACAATTTAATTTGTCTAAACCTGAACTGTATTCTTTGTTTTCTAGTCCAGAAGCTGTCTGAACTCTGAACTATGTTTTCTAAATGGAAATAGATTTGGCTATATTATTTCAATGTTGACTTTCTAGTACGTGTTGTATGGGATTAAAGCTTCGGCGAAAGCAAACCCTCCGGTTCTTTCTGTCGATCTCTCTCTCTCTCTCCCTCTCTCCCCCCCTGCTGTAAGAACTACTGGTAGAAAAATACTACATATCAGTCCTGATTCTCGAAATGAATTCAATTGAACCCTTGGAGAAAATTAATCTAAGCAATGCCACCCAAGTTTCACAAGAAAATCCATGGAATCCACCCATCATGCATTCTTCTAACTGATCCAGCACCTGCAAGTGCCTAGCAACACTTGATTTCAGTAACAGAATCTAACATTAAAGGGCTACTGATGATAAATGAAATCAATTGGGTCCCATTTGATACACTTGTGTCACAATTTGGGATGCAGAAAAATCATGACTTACCCGAAGATCCATCTCTAGTGATGGCAATGTTGATACTCAAATTGGTAGGCACGTGGAATGAATTTGTTGATGGTTGCATGGTAGTTTGATACGCTGAGTACATGGGATAATACCCTTTAATTATTTGTGCTTGAAAAGAAAAGAAGAAGTTGTTCGTGCTCAAGACCTAGCAACAGGCTACATTACGCACAAACATGTATAGTCACCGAGGACGATGAAGTAAATTACTCAAGGTTGTCAGTCGCGTTGTTTTTTTAGGAGTTTTATAATAATGACGTGTTTATATATATATATATATATAGTTTACAAAGTGTGAATCATCATGCCAAGAAATTTGTTTGATTTATATCAACTGAGATTTGTGTTATTTCTTTGAATGTATTTGGTTTTTAGTATACCACTCTCTTGATGCATACATATTTTATTTTATTATAGAGAGTAGCTAGTTAAGTATAATGATTTTTAATGGTGTTACTCAGCTGGTTAGGTTATGAGTTTGCTTTCTAGAAATTATCAATTCAAGTTCTATATTAGGCCCCGTTTGGCATTGCTTGCCAACTTGTTTTTTGCTGCTTTTCGATGTTTTTTTTTGTCATTTTAAAAACCGGCGGTTAGTGTTTTTAGATCATTTTGATGTGCTGATGTCAAAAATAATTTTTAAAAAATAAAAAAATATCATTTTGATGTATTTCGGCACGAAAAGCACTTTGAAAATCAGCAGAAATCACACTCCCAAACACCCCCTTAGTCAGAGTTATTACAGATTTTAACTAGTTTTTAGTTTTAAAACTCGTGGGATTAGTCGATGTGCTCAGATTATAACCTAAACACTCATGTTAAAAAAATAAATAATTAAAAAGTATCTTTGCAATTACTCCATAACATTTTTATTACTGAAAAATTATATAAAAAAAATGCATGTGTTTAATCTCTCAATCAAAGTTCTCTTGATTAAATGATAATAACAAAGATCACTGATTACTTATCCTCGCTAATTTTTTTTTAGTTTTTTAAGTGTGTTGTAGATATAAAAGCTGAAAAATTATGGTGACTATATGTAACTCTTCAATAAAACATGTCTTGTGTAAAAAGCAAAGTTATTGATACCGTTTTGTTTCGGTCAAAATGGCCTAAACATTTCATACCAGGCAAAAAAATGAGACAAAACGGCATAGTTTTTATCTCATTTTAAATACCGGTCCGTACTAAAAATGCCAGTCAAATACCGGCCGAAACACCCCGGGTGTTTTGTTTTGGCTGACGCAAAAATATGTCGCTCCCGCCCACCCATATATATATATATATATTCGGTTCACACTATTATATACACTACTATTTATGAGATGTACTGAAAATGCAAAAAAAATAAATAAATAAAAAATATATATTATAAAAAATGAAACTGTGTCAATTTTGATTTTATAAAAAATAAAAATTATATATAGTTTTTTTGCTTTTTAAGTTTTTTCACATATATAATTAATTAATTATATATAAACAATACAATCTCGAAACGGCACGTCGAAACGCTTTGAAATCAAAACGTTTCATACTAATAGAAAAAACAAAACGAGAACCGAAACAGTATTGACAACCTTGGTAAACAGTAATGGTTTGATACCACATTTCAAAAATATTTTTTAAAAAAATATTTTTTTTTATTTTTAAATCAATATTTCCTGATATTTTTATATTATTTTAATATATCAATATTAAAAATATTTTTTTTAAAATATTAAACATACTAGTACCATATTCTATGCATGTAGCCCAGATTTTTAAATTCTTATATTCTCCATGACTCCAACTCAGAAGGACGTGTGTAGATGTGAAATTTCTCCAACTTTTGGTTGTCCTTGCAACCCTTGGATCCTTGACTTTTGACCGAGGACCGATGGTCGGCCATGTAAATTACCAATCTTTTCCGAGAATTCGAGCAAGAAATTTCTCCGGTTTTTCTTTTCCGAGAATTCGAGCAAGAAATTTCTCCGGTTTTTCTTTTTGAAAGCTGGAGAGGAAAGCTGTCGGTTTCCCACTTGGCTGCTCTTTATTTCTTCGGTAAGAAAATATTATACAGTGCCGACGTTAAAAGACAGCAGGCTCGTCCAGACGCCACGTGGTACGGAAGTGTGCACGCGGTGTTTTGCGCGTACGGGGATAGGATGTTTGTCATGGTTAAGATCACACGAGTATGAATGGTTTTTAAAATAGTTTTTTTTTGTTTGAAATTATATTCAAAGTTTTTTTTTATTTTTATATTAGTAGAAGGCCAAATAAATATTCATTTAATTTTTAATCAATAATATTTCCAGAAAACATTGAAATAAAATAAAATTATACTAAACATTGAATCCTAAAAATTCATTAATATTTAACGTCATTTCTCCTCTTAATAATTATTTAATTGAAATTATTTTTAAAAATATTTTTCATTTATAAATATATTAATATGATATTTTTTTTTTTAAATATTTTTAAAAATAATCTAAAAATATAATTTATTTAATTTGAATAAAAAATAAAAATAAAAATTTCTAAATTTTTATAAAACAAACACCTCGTTGGACGAATTCAATTGACAATAACATTAGAATTTTTTATTAAAATAGAGATCCTCGGCGTTCAACGACATTGTAAAGTATTATATAATATTTTTTTTTCCACAGAAAAGGGACATTTCCTATTTGTTTCATGATGATAAATCAGATTTGGCGGTTGATTCCGATGGGAATCTTATGTTAGAGAAACACAAAATTCCAGGTATGCTGTCGTCCTAATGCAATGTTTTATTTGCCTTTCTCTCTTTTAATTCAAAGTTAGAATTGTATTTTCAAAACAGTTTACCTATTAAAATCCTAAAATTCAAATTCAAATTCAATAAATCATGATATATATATATATATATATATATATATATATATATATATATATATATATATATATATATATATATCACCAAGCTAACCTATTAATATTACAAACATGCTATGTAATATAAAAACAACACTAAGAACTTAATGTTTTATATTCCTAACTTTGCCTGTGTTGAGGTTTTCTTGGTCCGGAAAAAGACTAAAGGTGCATTCGGTATTGCAATTGTTATTTTGATTAACGTTGAAAAAAATTAATTTCATAAAAAATATTTTTACTGCGGTTCAAAATAAACAGTGAAGTGTTTAGTTAAAACTGTGGTTGGGTTGGAGATTGAAAAAAAGTAATTTTATATGTTTAGTTATTATACTTTTCATATTGCCGTCAACGTGTGAAATAACTTTAAAGGATACACCCACACACAATATAAATTGTTTTTTAAATTTTATAGATTAATAATCATAAAAATAAAATATAATTAATAATTCATGAAATAAAATTGATATTTGGTGTTATTCTTTCATCAAACTACTTGCAATCTCATCACGAACTAAATCGATACATGAATGTCTCTGTGATCCCTTACTATTTGATCGATGAACAACATCTGGTAATAATTTCATTAGTAACAACATTTGCGATTCAGTAGATATAATTTTAATGTCAAATCCAGTTGCAAGTTTGTAATTCATAATCAATTAAAAAACAACAGGGTTGTGGAGTGCAACGAAGTCACACGTCTTTCCCTTTTATCAGGACAAATCTTTATCTACATATTTTTTATAAAAAAAACAGACTGGACCTGACCCAGCTAAATGGGTCGGCCATCCAAATTGGGCCAAGGCCTAACTCTGTTGGACTCAGGCTAGGTCTAGAGTAGGCTCAGCCCCAATCCAGCTAAAGAGGCAGCCAAGTGAAACGGTGCGCTGCACTGCTCACGTCTTTTTCAGATATGAATAGAAGCGTCTGACCGACCACGATGACAACTTCAACGTCGATGCCGATGGGTAGAGGATGCCAAGGTGGTTCTTCCTATGGTGGTGGTGTCGGAAATGGTGACTTGTGGTGGCTAGAGGCAGCGTTGGAAGGTTGCAATACTGTTCACCAATAACAACGAGAGCTTTAACGACCGATGCTGATGGGTAGAGAAGACCGAGGTGGTTCTTCCTGTGGTGGTGGCGTCAAAGATAGTGGCCGGGAGAAGTGTCAAAAGCTGCCGTTGTGGAGAGAGAGAGAGAGTTCTGGAGGGGGAGAGAGAGTTGCCGCTATGGAGAGAGAGCTTTGTATTGTTGTCGTCGTGGCTGTCGTCATGGAGAGAGAGAGAGAGAGTTGCCACATAAGCTGCCATCGTCTTCTTCGTCTTCTCCTGCAATGGTGTCTAACTTGGTGTTTCAAGTGTGTTTTGAAGGGTAGAGCTGCATGAATGTCCCCACCGGTTTTGAATGTTAAAGGATTTATGTTTGTAACAAAGCAGTCAATCACAGGAAACACAGACAAAAAAAGAGAGGCAATCACATGAAAAGCTACAAAATCATGCTTCAACAAAAACGTGGTTTGGATCGTTATTTTGGTGAGTCCATGGCGGTATAAACTGAGATTTATGAATTATCAAACGGGTACAAACTGTGTTTTTCTTGAAATACAGTTTGCACTGCGTTACGAAACGGGCACTAAATGGTTGCTTTGTCCTGAATTAGAGATTGTATTTTAAAAGTATTTTAGAAAAAAATTGATTTTTTTAATTTCTAATTTTTATTTTAAATTATTTTTTTAGTATTTTTAGATATTTTTTATGTGCTGATACCAAAAATATTTTTTTAAAAAAACTAATATCATTTTAATATATTTCTAAATAAAAAATAATTTAAATAATTTAAATTATTATATTACAATTTTGTTTATCATGATTATTTTTAGATAATATAATTGAAATATTATATTATCATCGACTAATAAAATTTACAAATTTGAGAAGTAATTAGGAGTAAGTATAGAAATTTTACACTAAATTGAATATTCTCCAGAGTTGTTTTTAATAAGGAAGCATGATTGTAAGTATCAAAATAATCACAGTGTTATTTATTTAGCCATAAATAAAAATGAACAAAATAAAATGTTATTTTAGTATTTCTCTTATAAAATTATTATTCTTATATATCTTTTAAAAAATACTAAAATATTATTTATTGTGATAATTACCCCCCCCCCTTTTTTTTTATCGAGCTGACTCAGCTGTTAATACAAGACAAAAATCTAGAAATTTCAAACACAAAGCTTCACTACGATGGTGTTATAAATAGAACAAACAAATAATACAATCAATGGTAGCGGCAATGCTGCCTGGTTTACAATTTCCCTTCCAATTTCTGTCCGACAAATTAACAAACAAATAAAACTTACAAATTAATTAAAGCTAAGAACTTGCATCAAAATACAACGAAATGCAAGATTAGAAGAGTTATAGAAAGGAAAGATAAAAAAAGAAGATGTTGCAGATGCAGAAGATTTAGTAATCACTCTTTCTTGGGTTAACTGGATCAACCGACAGTTTCTCCTTTCATGGAAACCCCATTTTTCGAAAAACTTGAATTAAAAAGAAATTCATTCAAGAAAAATTGAAAAAGTAAGACTCGAAGACAGGAAATTTCTGTTTAATTAATCACTGTTGCACAACACATGCACTGACCAAAGAGGGATGTTCTGCGCTTATGTTTCTCTTTACCTTTAGGTGAAACCAGTGTCACTTCCATTGTAGGTGAGCTCCACAAATCCTTAGTTGTCTTCTTTGCAGCAGCATGGTTATCTTGTTTCTTTGGTGTAACAACAACATGAGCCTCTTCATCTTCTTTCAAAAAGCCAAGGAATGGTGTTTTTGACTTCTCAGAATCACTTCTTTCCAGAGTAACCACTTTCTCTTCAACTCGCAGTGCTCCCCGAGATTCTTGACTATACTGAGAAAGAAGATGTGGACTTTGAAGGCTGACATCAGACGGGTCTGATAAGCTTTGAATTGCAGTCTTGTCCTGATAAAGAAGTGGAGTCTGATCTGATTCTTCACTCCTTGCTTCTACTCGGAGATCAAGATCAAAGCTTGGTGATTTTCGCATCTGTACATGATTGTTCATGCTGTCAGGATTTGATTCGATGCTGAGCCTCCCCACACTTTCTTGTGCCTCATAGCCACCTTTTGGAAAGATAGCTGAATCAAGTTTCTCACAGTGATCGAAAACTAAAGATTTTGTTTCTCTCACTGCCTCTAGAGCTGCTATGAAATTGGATGGAGCTTCTTCCTGAGGCCTGTCCATTTCCAACTCAACTGCAGAAGCCGAGGTCCCTGCAATATTCATGATTGCCGCTTGGTCAGTAGAAACCTTTGCAACAGGGAACTCCACGCATCTCCCGGGCTTCAGTTCCAAGGTTAACTCATTGCTACCTTGATCATCGCCAGATACCGCTACCGTTTCTTGTGGCTGATCCTGAGACTGGAGCAGAGAAGCCGGAGCCTGCGGGGTATATGCTTCTGCTTGTACTGAAAGTGTCTTTTCCCCGCTTTGCAGTTCTTCTGCACCCTTTCCAATGGCACATGGAGCTTCTGTCTTTTCCTTCATCTCTTCGACACTTTTCTTCTCTGCTGGCTTCTCTTCCTCCAGTTTACAATCCGTTTCCTCCTCATTGCCTTTCCCGTTGGACATGGATAACTCTTCTGGAAGAATTCCAAGTTCAGGGACTATCATATTGTCTCCTTCAGATTCTTTGCAGCCGTCTTCATAAGCTTCACTCTGGATGTCGTTGAATAAGTCAATGTGGTAAACATTCTCAGAAACCCTTGCCTCCTCAACTTGACAGTTTCCCTTAATAGCAGGATCATAAGAAGCATCAACTGAACGCTCCTCAATCTTCAAACTAGGGCCGAGAAAAGAATCAGTTTGAGATGCATGTTCCAAGTCAATATCTGATTCTCTATATGAATCATCTATTAACTGATTCGGGTTGTAATGACGCTTGTTAACTTGCAATTCTTTTCTCATGAATTCAGATTCTTCAGTGAGGGCCATGCATTTATCTTCAGGTACAGATAGTTCTATACCAGAGTTCAGTGATGATTTGGCGATGAGATTGACCTCTGGCTGTGACTCTGAGCAAATTTTTCCATAACAATCCATCTCCCTGGTGAACTCTTTTTCACATTTCTGTCTGTGCTCACTTCGAGAATCTGATCGTATCGTTGTTGCCTCCGTGATGATTGTTTTGCTTAAATCAATTCCAACCTCATTTCCAACTTCTACGTCAACTTTCTCCTGCATCTTACCTTCTTGAGATGTCATTTCCTTCTCCGACAAGTCACCCAATTTCTTCTCCATGTTTAGATTGGTGCCATAAACAAGAATTCCATCCAGATTTTCAGAAGCGCAGGTCTCCACCAGGTGACCATTCTCCTTAGTGATGAAATCTTCAACAACATTTGATCCTAGGACACTTGGTTCCAGTGAATTAGTGCTATCTTTTACATATTGGTCGGAATGATTTTCAATAAACTCCTGTCGATCAAACTTCAAGTCCGTAGATTCTTGAGGTTCTAGATCATGTGATGGTGATATCGTGAGAAAAGCTGAAACTGGCATGATCTCCTCTTCCTCTGTTGTGATTTATAGTAAAACAAAAGAAGTTTTAAACTAGGCTTTCCTATTATTGTAAATGTAAATATCACTTGATAATAATGTAACATGATTGGAAGGTAGTAACACAATCAAAATAGGGTTTCAAAGAGTATCCAAGGATAAGCTAACCTTTCTTGAAGGAAGCTTGCCTCTCCAGCTGGTTACTGTTTTCTCCTGGAACAATCTCCTCCAAATTAGATTCTGTTGACTTCTCATCACCTTCCAACTCATTCGGGAGTTTATTATCTCCACCACCTACTTCATTTGGTTTCGTTTGAGCTTTAGGAGACTCAGGAGTTGGATGAACTTCAGCATGTTCTACAAAAGAAGGTCTGATTTAGTATACAGATACTGAGCTCAATTTGTTTTGAACCGGAATTTATTTTTATTTTGGTGGAACTCGTCAACAGATTAATCACTCAGTTCAACTTAACAAATCCTCAGTTTCAACAACCAACGGATGCAATTCATGAGATATGTGTGCATTCCAGATTGATATTGGTAAGCCACAAACCTGCCTCATCCAATTTCTGGTTATGATCATGAGTATCCCCAGAACCCTTTCGAACATCACTATCTAACCCTGTCACTTTTTCATGATAATCTTTACACTCTTCTGTAGGAACCACATGATTTTCTTCTTTCACAACTTTGGAATCAATAGGTTCTTGTACAGATTTTTCCCGAGCCTCATCAGTCGTGCTATCTTCTTCTGCATACATTAGCATTGCAAATCAATAAGCATCACAATTACCAAGTGAAAAGCTAAAGTAGATTTCAAGCCATACCTCGCAGTCCAGATGTGTTATTGTTGCCCATCTCATTTCCCATGTTCAGTTTTCTAAATCCTGAAATATAAATGACGCGGTAAGATAAAACATCCAACAAAAGTCAATGGTGAAGGCTACTCTTTTTGTAGCGGTATATGAATTCAAGGGGATTCAAATTCAAAGCCCACAAGTGTAGAAGTACATACACCATGATCATTGTTTTCACAAGCCTGTAGCTATAAGCATTTCACAGGACAGCTTTCTGCGAGGCTGCCAGAGTGTTAATACTTGATTAACTGGCTACTTAACTTATATTGCTTAAAGCAGAAGCCTCATTTTTGGTCACCTGTCAACTAAACTGATGCATCACTAAAAGGGGCGGCCATTTTTATCCTTCCATTCTCTTTTCCTTTTCTATGTGACATTGAGATCTGTGATCTGGAATTCTATACTATCCATGGGACACCGTTAACTAATTAAAGTTCACTGTCGGCGACTAAATGTGCCTTTGTGTATCCTGTCAGTTGCCCGCCCTCATGATGACAATGTGCTGAATTCATTAGTATTATTGTTCAAACTTCTAGGCTAATCCAACCTAGCCTTACTAGTTAGCAGTTTTATATAGGTAGGTATTGTTGCCGATGCCTGGACAGTGTTTTTTTTTTGTTGATTTGAGCGGGTGTCCGAGCTAACATGTGGATACTTTGACTAGTCCTATGAGCTCTGAAATTAATGGCCATGTAAATTATTAATAATAATCATATTAGCAACTACAGAACTTGAATATGAGACTACATGAGAAACAAATTTTTTAGTCTCAAACTCTCAACGGTTACACTAGGCCAACTAATATATGGTTTGCTTGGGCAGTATTTACTTCGTGATCTACTGGTATAATATTGGTTCGACACTTATTTAAGCATCAAAAATCATGTTGGAACCATGTAGCTTTCCCAAAGTTAAAATGGGCTCGTTGTTTATGAAAGCCTCCAAGAAATGTTAGGTGTGGAAAATCATGGAAAGGTTCCACCAACCCGCAATTACCTCCATATTGGATGTCAACATTCAGGTTCCAAAAAAATAAAAATAAAAAAGTCTCAAGGACCTACATGACCGACCAGAACCAACATATATGGTCGGTAAGGATACAGGGACATGGATAGAATCCAAGATAGAATTTTTACCAAGCCTGAAATGATACAATTTTCTTTCGGCTGATGATTTAATCCATTTTCTACTCAAAAGATTTCCCTGCCATTATCTATTCATGTGGCTCGAACTCGGGACTTTGAAACAAATGATTAGGCTTAAGCCACTTGTAGATTATAGATTGGTCAAGTTCTGCCACTAAAGTCGCAGATTGCTTAATCTATATTCTGTCATGGGTGCAGAATAATGGTTTATGGTATGCCTTTGAATAGGTGGGTCTGCTGCTATTCAAGATTTCTTGGTCTTAAAGCTTATTCTACCTGCTGGGAGGCTAGGACAGATATTCTTTAAGGCTAACCAATATTATAGCCTTGCATTGCTTTGGAACTCTCTCTACCTTTGCACAAGCTCCAAAGTTGACAAATTGGACCCTCACTCTCCTTTTTTCTAGCTGAGAGGAATATGCAGAAGAGTTGCTGGAATTTTTTTAACGAAAGATTGGCCGCTGAAATGATGATACCACATTGTATACATCTGGGGCAGTGTCTTTCCCATTTTATAAGGCCGATGTGGATGGTGAAATTTGAGACTTGGGTTAATGCAAGCATCTTCGGAAGAACTAGTACTAGAAGTTGTGTAAAAATGTTGGTGCTCAAAAGGGTGGAGGTGATTTTCAATTGAAAATAAATTAAAATATTTTTTTAGATTTTTTATATTAAAAAATACCTAGAAAACATTGATTTAATATTTTCAAAAAGAAAAACACTTGAAAAAATAGATTCAAATAAAAAAGAAACACACTATTTAACAACAATGAAAAAAAATAGTTGACAATACTGGAATCAATGCATTCCTGCCCATTTAATTTAGAGATTAATCTCTAGAGGAAATAAAAAGATTGCCATGTCTTTAGATCATTTTTGGGATGTGAACCAAACAACTATCTTTGATATCACCATACCTATTGTGAGAATACAAGTAATTAAAATCTCTTTAGGGGCGCATGTAGAAGGTCTCCCTGAAAATAAAATGTTGGGCAGGATATAGGAATTAGAATCCCTCAGGAAAAGTTTTGATTGATACAGAAAAAAAGAAAAGGAAAAACTCTGGTTCGGCTTCTTCTCGAGCTAAATCCCGGGCTGATCATACTTGGGCTATCCTGAAGAGGAAGGCTCGGAGCATGTCCAGATATACTTGCGGGCTGGCAAGGATATGCCTCACAATAGCCCAACCAATAGGACAAAAACCATTGTGGACTGGCAAAGACCATTAGAGCTTCAGTTATATTATATTGTTGATTAGTGGATGAATGAGACATAACTATTTATATTAAGGTTGTCGGTTTTAGTTTTTTCAATTGGAGTAGAACATTTTAATTTTGAAGTATTTTGGCGCGTGTGTGTATTAATTTAATAAAAAAAATTAGTTTAAATCCAAAAAAAAAATTTATTTAGAATCATGTAATTTAAATTTTAAACATATGTAAAAAAAATAAAAGTTGAACTGATATAACTCGACCGACTTGATGAGTTCAAAGATAACATAAAAAATTGATAAAAATATATTTTAACTAAAAAAATCAAGTTGACATCTTAAAAAAATATTGAAACAACGATATATTGAATCATCTCGGGTCAACTTACATTAACCTTTCAAATGTGCGATCTCCTTTATAAAACCATGATAACCTTAAATAAAACAAAAAAATTATAAATTTCAATATGTAATGAACTCATTGTTGAATAATGAAATTGAGAAAAATTTAATCTAAAAAAAACACAATAAAATAATTTTTCTGAACAAAATAATGAACATATATAATATTACGAGAATGTCGTCATCATCAATTGTGCAAGGATGTTACGTTCTCTCATTGCTCTATATTTTAATATAATATATATATATAAATTTATAAAGAGACTTTTCATAAAATTTTATCTTAATCAATGGTTGGATTAAAAGATCTGATCCATACTGTAGAACTATTCATTATTTAAAAAAATACTATTTGTTCAAAACAGAATGAGCAGAACGAAACCATAACATTCCAGCTAGAATTTAGATGGAATTTTCAAAATGAAACAAAATTTTAAACAAAATAAAATTTGCTCCGATTTATTGTATTTTTAAACTGGCACAAAATATACCATCTATTCTGGACAAAATAGAACGAATTTGACAACCTTATTTTATATCATCATGTATCCAGAATCCAGATTTTTCTCCTACATCAGTCGAATTGGCTTATTTTCCAGTCTTATTTGCTAAACAAGAAAAAACCAACCGAATCAAATCAGGTTAATTCGTCAATTCCACTATCTATATGAGATCAGAATAATCTCGTTGAATTCTTCAATCCCATGAATAGTATATCTTCCTTGAATTGATTTTTAGTTGAGTTGATATACGTGTGTTTTTAGAACAATATCGCGAGCTCGACATGTAGTTAATATCAGCCATGTACGTGATGATCAGAGGGATATTTATTTTTTATCTAGCTCGGGAATGAGAGGCAGAGACAAAGGGTTTAAACACCTTTGCCTCAACCTTTGGGAGACACAGGCTCGGAATGATGCCAAGTCTGAAAGAGAGAATGGTTTGTGTGTTATTTAGGACCTGCATCAGGAATTTTACAGGGTGTCTCATGCTGCTGATGTTTTAAATAAGATTGGTGAGGCCTTACGGACCATGGATAATCTTTTCGTTGAGAGAGAGAAGGATAGTGGCGAAAAGACTTTTGGTGTGTTCATATTGATCTCGAATTTGATTCAAATCTGTGCTATTGTAATTCATTAAGGTGATGGTAGGTAGGGTGGATCCTTCCCTCTAAATTATTGTGATTTTTTTATTAATTCCTCCCACTCATTTCAACTCATTTCTAGGTTCTCTGTTGCTTTACTCTTCGGCAAGGCATATCGAAAGACGTCCCTCCTTTCTCTATAGCTTCGTAAGTAAGGAACTTCGTCGAGAATGTCTCGGATTTATTCATGATCGCAAGCACGGATGTTCTGGCAAGTGTTATGTCGTAATTTTAACGGTGGTTTGATATTGTGTTTTAAAAATATTTTTGAAAATAATTAATTTATTTTAAATTATTTTTTTAATATTTTTAGATTATTTTTATATGTTCATATCATAAATAATTAAAATAAATAAAAAAACATCATTTTAATGTATTTCTAAATAAAAAAATATTTTCAAAAACAACTTCAACCATACTCCAAACTATTATTATAAATTAAATAATATATTATATTGAAGCATTGAAAGTGATATCTATAAGTAATTGATTTCGTCCAAAAAAAGACTTGTCCATTGGGTCTATATATGAAAACGAGGTCTTAGCTTGGGAGGGCTTTAACGTTTTTTTTAATAAAAAATTTACTATTTTGATCTTTTGAGTTAATATAAAAAATAAAAATATTTATACATACTTTAAAAAAAAAAAACCCACCATGTACTACAATATCAAATGCATGCTAAGAGTTGTGATTCTTGAAATTAGTTTATCTTATAAATTAAATTGCATTTAGCTTGTTAGTTTTTTAAATCTAGTTTGATCTTGTGTATAAAAAAATCAGATGATTATTGTGAATAATTTTAGCATAAATTTTTTTTTTTTAAATTAACTCTTTTATATTAATACTGTATATATTAGCTTCAATTTGAATGTTGAATTCATTTAGCACTTTATGTTTATGTTTATTTATAATTGCTTTACATTGATTATATAATAAAATATTATTTTCAGAGTTTTATTAAAAAAATAAGTATTTGAAACTATATTTCAGTTTTAAAAATATTTATTATCAAGTGGTAAATTATTCAAGTTTATCCATAAAAATTGATTAACTTATGAAATTGTGATACACTTAATTCATTAACTTAATGATTGAACTTAAAAGAGTATTTTATCGAGTTAATTCTGAATCAATATATTTGTTCAAGTGAAATTACCTTTCATTCCTAAAAGTATAAAATAGAATATTAAAAAAAAATCTTATTAAACATACCGTTATTATTATTATTATTATTATTTAAAGTAGAGCAAATGAAAGTTAAAAAAAAAAACATGAGATTAAACCGGTTTAATTGATATAAATAAATGTGAGGTGGCGTTACAGGAAATCTAACATATCTCTGTATGACCGTCCAAAATTAATGTCTAGAGATCGTCACAATTATTATTTTTTTCTTGCGGATTGCTACGAAAAAGATGTTTAAATCTTACATAAACTCCTTATTTGAAAAACTTCCCAGAAATTTCCTAGGATTTATTTTTTCGTTACATCCTAGGATTTATTTATTTTATTTTTCTCTTTCTTGAGCAAGTGACCAACACAGCATATCTGGTCAAACATCCAATTTGGCAAAGAAATTGCATTGGCAACCCAATTCCAGCAAACATATCAGGTTGGTATGACAGTGTTGTTTTCAATCGACATGAAAATCAACCCCCACCTCGACCTTCCCTTGCCCTTCGTTTCTCCGCGTATTGACCGGTCAAAATACCCCAGAACTAAGATAACATCTGTACAAGCTGGGCCTTTGTTTGATGCTAAGAAACAACAATACAGTAATCTTTACTGGATAATTAACATCCAAACGAGTCCAAATTTGCAACAATCTTCCACCCTCCTTCCTCGTCGGTTTCCTTTTATATTAAATGCCCAGCACGCATAGATTATTTCGGCCACCGCCAAGATCATGCATAAAAGAGGCAGCACCAAAAACTTTATCATCACAGCTAGCTTGAGAATTCCTCCCCGTCTTTTCTGGCATTCAGATAATACGCCTCCACGTTTCCTTTATTATTGGTTTCTTCCAAGTTCTTGAAGTTATCCTTTCCTTTCTGAAATATCAGTTCAGTTTCTCTATCTTGTCATTTCATTTTTCTGCTAGTTTTTGAGTTTCGATACTATGCCACCCCTTGTGCATGCAAAGTTGGTTTGCATTGAGAGTTTACTTGACGTCCCTGCCACCCTTGGCAAACCCAACAAAAGATGGCATTTAGCTTTCACAACTATCTACTGTTCTAGGACCATATACTCTCTATCCGGAAAACCCGTTGTCGGGAAAAAGCCTATCAAAATTTCTTCCTCCCCGTCCTATACTACGCTAAACATTAATTTAGACACTGACCACTTCAAGATTCATCAATCAAGTCTTTCAGAGCTTGTTAAGAAGAAAGATCTCGATCATCTAGAGAAATTTGGTGGCATTGCCGGTATAGCTCATGCCATTGGAACCGACATGGATGGCGGCATCAATGGTGGTCCTGAGGACGTTGCTCGCCGACAACAAGCATTTGGTTCCAACACGTATAGGAAACCGCCAACAAAAGGCTTTTTCCATTTTGTAGTGGAAGCTTTCAAAGATCTTACTATATTCATTCTCTTAGGCTGTGCAGCTCTTTCTCTTGGTTTTGGTATCAAAGAGCATGGTCTAAAGGAAGGTTGGTATGATGGTGGGAGCATTTTTGTTGCTGTTTTTCTAGTTATTGCTGTCTCTGCTATAAGCAACTATAGACAAAATAGACAGTTTGATAAGCTGTCGAAAATCAGCGATAACATGAAAATTAATGTTGTGAGAAGCAGGCGGCGACAAACAGTTTTGATATTTGAACTTGTTGTGGGGGATGTCGTCTGTTTAAAGATTGGAGATCAGGTTCCTGCCGATGGCTTGTTCATCGATGGACATTCCTTGCAAATAGACGAGTCCAGCATGACAGGTGAGAGTGATCATGTGGAAATCAATCACATAAAAAATCCATTTTTGGTCTCTGGCACCAAGGTGGCTGATGGCTACGGTCAAATGCTCGTTACTTAAGTTGGCATGTGCACGACATGGGGAGAAATGATGAGCCATATCAGTCGCGACACGAATGAACAAACACCTTTACAAGCTAGGCTCGATAAGCTAACCTCGTCAATAGGTAAGGTTGGATTGGTTGTCGCTTTTCTTGTTCTAGTAGTCTTGCTGGTTCGATACTTCACAGGGAATACGCAAGATGAGAGCGGAAAAACGGAGTTCAATTGTAGCCAAACCAAGTCTGATGATATAGTGAATGCGGTGGTGGGGATTGTGGCAGCAGCAGTGACCATAATTGTGGTTGCAATTCCTGAAGGATTGCCGTTGGCGGTCACGCTTACTCTTGCTTATTCAATGAAAAGAATGATGAAAGATCAAGCAATGGTGAGGAAGCTTCCTGCTTGTGAGACTATGGGCTCTGCCACCACCATTTGTACAGACAAAACAGGCACTCTTACAATGAACTTGATGAAAGTGACAAAGTTTTGGCTTGGTCAAGAATCAATGGAGCAGAGCCATTCGTCTTCGTTTTCTCCATATGTTCTTGAATTGATAAAGCAAGGGGTTTCTTTAAATACAACTGGTAGCGTTTACAGAGAAAGTCCAGAATCCAAGTTTGAGTTCACAGGTAGTCCCACAGAAAAGGCAATTCTTTCTTGGGCTGTCCTTGAACTGGACATGGATATGGAGCAAATGAAGCACAGCTGTAAAATTCTCCAAGTCGAAGCCTTCAATTCACAGAAGAAAAGGAGTGGAGTTTTGTCCATGAAAAAAACAGACCACTCGATCCACGTTCACTGGAAAGGAGCAGCGGAGATGATCCTGGCAATGTGCTCAAGCTACTACGACGCTTCTGGATTAACGAAAGAAATGGATGACAGAGAAAGGAATATGTTCGAGCAAATTATTCAAGATATGGCAGCTAGTAGCCTTCGCTGCATTGCTTTTGCACACCAACAAATATCGGAGGACCAATATGAAGATGGAAAGGAAAACAAAATGCTCAAAGAAGATTGCTTAACATTATTAGGACTTGTGGGTATTAAGGATCCATGTAGACCTGGGGTGAAGAAAGTTGTTGACGATTGCCAACGAGCTGGAGTGAACATCAAAATGATCACCGGAGATAATGTTTTCACTGCAAGAGCCATAGCGATCGAGTGTGGAATACTCAAACCTGGTGCAGAGAATATCAATGGAGCCGTGGTTGAAGGGGAAGACTTCTGAAATTACTCACATGAGCAAAGAATGGAGAGGGTTGATAAAATCTGTGTGATGGCAAGGTCCTCTCCTTTAGATAAACTTCTCATGGTAAAGTGCCTCAAACAAAAAGGCCATGTGGTGGCAGTGACTGGTGATGGAACAAATGATGCACCCGCGTTGAAGGAAGCTGATATAGGACTATCTATGGGAATTCAAGGCACTGAAGTGGCCAAAGAAAGTTCAGATATTGTCATTTTGGATGATAACTTCGCTTCTGTAGCCACAGTTTTGAGGTGGGGTAGATGTGTCTACAACAACATACAGAAATTCATCCAATTCCAGCTCACAGTAAATGTTGCTGCTCTTGTTATCAACTTTGTAGCAGCAGTTTCAGCAGGAGAAGTACCGCTAACAGCAGTCCAGTTGTTGTGGGTGAACCTGATTATGGACACATTGGGTGCTCTGGCTCTAGCTACTGAGCAGCCTACCCAAGAGCTAATGGAAAAAAACCCTGTGGGTAGGACCGAGCCTCTTATCACCAACATCATGTGGAGGAACCTCCTATCTCAAGCTTTATATCAGATAGCAATCCTCTTGACACTTCAATTCAAGGGAGAATCCATCTTTGGAGTGACAAAAGGGGTAAATGATACTTTGATCTTCAACATTTTTGTCCTATGCCAAGTGTTCAATGAATTCAATGCAAGGAAGCTGGAGGAGAAGAATGTTTTCAGAGGGATCCATAAAAACAGGTTGTTTTTGGGAATCATTGGAATAACCATTCTCTTGCAGGTCTTAATGGTAGAATTTTTGAAGAAATTTGCAGACACGGAGAGGTTGAACTGGGGCCAATGGGGTGGATGTATCGGAACCGCAGCACTATCTTGGCCGATTGGTTGGGTTGTCAAGCGCGTACCTGTTCCAGAGAAACCGATTTTCAGCTATCTCACTTGGAGGAAATATACTGTAAAGGACACATGATTCTTTTATTCTTTTCTCACCTCACTTGGAGTTAAGAAAAAAAATACAAATTATGAATTATTTATTTATTGTATCTATTTTATAGCCTACTGGGAAGATGATATATTGTTTACAATTAGATGTGGAAGTTAGCGAATCGTGATTACTTTTGTTCCATGACATTATGCTTTGCACATTAATAAAAGCTCATGCAATCTTATTTCTTGCTTTTTTATTCTAGTGCTTGAAACTGGTGGGACAATAACGATAGATAATAATATAATTTATATTTTAAAGCTGCATTTAATTGTTGAAGTTATGAAGTTAAATAGATTTGATGATATGGTATAAGAGTTTTTTTCTATTTAATAAAAATAAAATATAAGATAATATAGATATATAATAAATTTTAAACTTGAATAACTTTAAAAATATTATAAGTAATATATTAGATTCCTATCTAATAATATAAATTTTCTATTGTTTTTAAAATATATTAAAAAATAATACAAATTATATATTTAAAAAAAACTCACATAACGAAAACAAATTTTTGAATGAGAGTAAGTTGTAATTGGTCAAATACTAAAGCACGAGTAAGACAATCGGTCCAGGGTTCATTCTAATAAAAGCCCGTCCTCAGCGTGCTGGGCACCGTGAAACAAGTGAACTACACAAAACCGTTGCTTTAGGGCGAATCTTATTATTTAAAAAAAAAATATTTAGAAATATATTAAAATAATATATTTTTATTTTTAAAAATGATTTTTGATATTAGTACATAAAAATAATCTAAAAACATTAAAAAAAATAATTTAAAATAAAAATGATAAAATTTCTAATTTTTTAAAAGACACTTCTGTGACACAACATCAAACACCCTTAATGAGTACTGGAACATGGATTCTTATTAATCAGGTCTGCTGTGTGGCTGCCATAACCAGTGGAACGACAACAGATGCCGAATGACGTGGATGCAAAGACCAGAAGGAAAGGATGCTCCCAAAAACAGGTGCTGGAAATTGGTAGCTCAAGACACGAGCACCCTCGCGAGGCTTGTTTCAGTGCATGTGTGCTGTGGCCACCGGAATTGCTACAAGTCCCAAAAACATTAAACAAACACCCCAACTATGTCTTTTATAGAAGCGCAACCGCAATATGATACAATGCACCCGCCCAGCACACATGCTAATGTGCCAAAGCGAGATGCCAATCTAATTACAAATTGAGGCAGGTTTTTTAACGAAAGATTGGCCGCAGAAATGATGACACCACATTGTATACATCTGGGGCAGTGTCTTTCCCATTTTATAAGGCCGATGTGGATGGTGAAACTTGAGGCTCGGGTTAATGCAAGCATCTTCGGAAGAACGTGTACTAGAAGCTGTGTGTAAAAATGTTGGTGCTCAAAAGGGTGGAGGTGATTTTCAATTGAAAATATATTTTTTATATTGAAAAATACCTAGCAAACATTGGTTTTATATTTTCAAAAAGATAAGCACTCTAAAACAATAGATTTAAACAAAAAAGAAACACACTATCTAACAAAAATGGAATCAATGCATTTCTGCCCATTTAATTTAGTGATTAATCTCTAGAGGAAATAAAAAGATTGTTATGCCATTAGATCATTTTTGGGATGTGAACCAGCAACTATCTTTGATATCACCACACCTGTTGTGAGAATACAAGTAATTAAAATCTGTTTAGGGGCGCATGTAGAAGGTCTCCCTGGAAAAAAAAATGTTGGGCAGGATTTAGGAATTAGGATCCATCAGGAAAAATTTTGATTGATGCAGAAAAAAGAAAAGAAAAAACTCTGGTATGGCCTCATGTGTGTTTGAAATTGTGGTGCAACCGGAGGTTGAAAAACAATTGAGAGTTTGAGGGTTTGGTTAATGTAGAAAAATTAAAATAAAATATGTGGGCTCACGTCAAAATTTTGTTGAAGTGGCGTTTCATGAAAAGTAACAAATTGTTGTTTTCCGTATATTTCTTGAGGAGAGAATGTTGGGGGGGCTGGGGCGGGTTGGGGGGTTATTTTTTAGTTTATTATTAATTATATTTTCATATAAAAATATATTTTTAATATTAATATAATCTAAAAATTAATTAAAATATAAATAAATATATTAGAAGGAGATCACAAAATAATTTTTATCTCGCAATCCTAATTTTGTTTCAGATGATATTTTACTATATGTTATTCCGGGATCGTAGAGACCTTTGCGTATGGATTTATAGTTCGTGATGAAATGACAAGTAGTTTGATGGAAGAATAAAAACAATTGTCTAATATACTTGAATTATTAATTATATTTTATCATTGTAATTATTAAATTTTTAAAAAACAATACATATACACTTTAAAATAATTTCACAAGTTGAAAATAATATAAAAAGTCTGGTAACTAAACACATGAAATTGTTTTTCATTAATCTCAAACTCAACCACGGTTTTAACAAAATACTTCAAAACTTATTTTGAACTACAATTAAAGTGCTTTTCATAAAATTATTTTTTAAAAACCTCAACTATAAAAATCAAAGTAATATCAAACACACTTTTCTTGTCGAGCTAAATATCTGGCTGATATACTTGGGCTATCCTGAAGAGAAAGGCTTGAAGCATGTCCAGATATAATTGCGGGCAGGCAAGGATACGCCTCACAATAGCCCAACCAACAGGACATAAAACATTGTGGACTGGCGAAGACCATCAGGGCTTCGGTTATTTTATATTGTTGTTTAGTGGATAAAGGAGACATAACAACAAAGCTTTTTTATAATAAGGTTGTCAATTTTGTTCTTGGTTGGTGTTTAGTTTTTTTAATTGGAATAAAATATTTTAATTTTAAAGTGTTTTGGTTTTGTACTGTTTATATTTATGTTTATGTTTATATATATTAATTCAAAAAAAAATTAGTTCAAATTTTGTAGAGTTTAAATTTCAAATAGAAGTAAAAAAATAAAATTTGAACTAATATAACTTGACTGACTTGATGAGTTCAAAGATAACATGAAAAATTAAAAAAAAATATAGTTTAATTAAAAAAAAATCAAGTTGACATCTTAAAAAATATTGAAACAATGATATATTAAATTAACTCGTGTCAATTTAGATTAACCTTTCAAATATGTGATCTCCGTTATAAGACCATGACAATCTTAAATATAAAAAATTAAATTATAAATTTTAATTCATAATAAACTCGTTGTTGAATAATGAAATTAAGAAAAAAATAATCTAAAAAAAACACAGTAAAATATTTTTTTTGAACAAAATTATGAATTATCAATCTCACAAGGACATTACATTCCCTCATTATTTTGAAATTTTAATATGAAATATATAAATATATCAAGAGA
This sequence comes from Salix dunnii, assembly GCA_015731905.1. Lineage (NCBI taxonomy): Eukaryota > Viridiplantae > Streptophyta > Magnoliopsida > Malpighiales > Salicaceae > Salix > Salix dunnii. The sequence goes on along the minus strand of CM027666.1, from coordinate 10,069,118 downwards.
TTTCTTGTAAATTTTTATCCCAATTAACGGTCAAATTAAAATATATGATTGATACTGTAAAACTATTCTTTATGATAAAAGAAATACTATTTGACCGGAATAGAATGGATGAAACAAAACTGGAATATTCTGGCTGGAATTTGGGTGGAATTTCTGAAACATACTGAAATTTTGAGTGGGATAAAATTTGCTCTGGTTTGTTCTATTTTTTGAATTGAAACAAAATGTATAGTCATTTTGAATGGAATAGAATATAATTTACAACCTTATTTTATATCAAAATCCAGAGGTCTCTCCTACTCTAATTGAATAGGCTTATTTTCTAGTCTTCTTTGGTAAACGAGAAAAAACCAACTTGAATAAAATCAAGTTGATTTGTCAAATCCACTATCTATATCCCACTATCTATAAGAGATAAGAATAGTCTTTGAATTATTCAATCCCATGTACAGTATATCTTCCTTGATTTTTAGTTGAGTTGATATAAGTGTGTTTTTAGGAAAATATCGTGAGCTCGACGTGTGGTTAATATCAGCCATGTACATGATGATCAGAGGGATTTTTTTTTTATCTAGCTCGGGAATGAGATGCAGAGAAAAAGGGTTTAAACACCTTTGCCTCAACCTTTGGAGACAGGGGATCGGAACGATGTGAAAGAATAAAAACAAGTAAAGGGCATGAAAGAGTTCTGCAGATGTGTATTGAATTCTGCAGATGTATATTCAAGTTGAATCAATTTTCTTAAATTACATCTATCTCATTCTCGTATGTATATATAGCTCTGCACTAACTAACATTTGAGTATTTGAAGGAAGATAAACTAAAGATTACAATTTGAAATTTGAATTTTAAATCTCCTGTAGAATCTCCTTATCAGCTGACCGTCTTGATCTTGCAATCTTCTTCTGATCTGTTAGTTCCTGATCTGTTGGCAATCTTGACCCTGCATCATGTGCAGGTGTCAATACTCTAACACCCCCCCTCAAACTGTTGGGGAGGACACACACAGACAGGTTGTCACGAAGAAATATGAAACGGGAAGCAGATTGGCCTTTCGTAAATATGTCTGCAAGTTGATCTTTGGTGGAAACATGTCTAACCTGAATATCACCATTAAGCACCTTTTCTCTGATAAAATGATAGTCAATCTGAATGTGCTTTGTTCGGGCATGGAAAACAGGATTGGATGCTAAGGCAATGGCACCTATGTTGCCACACCATATATTAGGTGCAACTGGCAGAGTAATTTGTAAATCAAGTAACAACATGCGAAGCCAATACAATTCAGATGTTGTATGAGCCATGCTTCGGTATTCAGCCTCAGTGCTTGATCTAGAAACAATTCCCTGCTTTTTACTACTCCATGAAATAAGATTTGTGCCCAAGAACACCCCAAAACTAGTGGTGCTGCGTCTGTCATCAGGGTCTCCCGCCCAATCGGAATCACAATATGCATTCAGTTTGATCTCTCCAGGAACATAATACAGGCCAACATCAATAGTCCCTTTGAGATACCTTAGGACACGTTTCACAGCTTTCCAATGAACATCACGAGGACAATGCATAAACTGGCACAATTAATTGACTGAATAAGCAATATCGGGCCTTGTAATAGTGCAGTATTGAAGTGCACCTACAACTCTCCGGTATGTAGTGGGATCAGGTAATACATCACCAAATGCTGAAGATAGCTTAGGCCCTGATGAGGAGGGACAATTCAATGGTTTGGCACCAATCATATCTGTGTTGTGTAGTAAATCAGTGATGTATTTTGCTTGCCGGAGATGCAAGCTATCAGGATTCCGTATAGCTTGTATTCCAAGAAAGTAACTCAATTCGCCAAGATCCTTCACCTGAAACTCAATTTTCAGTTTATCCACAAACTGATGAACTGCATGCAAGCTAGAACCAGTGATAATGATATCATCAACATACACTAAGACAAACATACGTTCAGAGACATTAGTGTATGTAAATAAAGAATAATCCATCTTTGACTCTGTAAACCCATAATCAATCAATTGCTGAGATAAACGTTGAAACCAGGCCCTAGGGGCTTGTTTGAGGCCGTATAATGATTTATGTAGACGACATACATGGTCTGGAAAATCATCATCTTCATACCCTTTCGGTTGCTCCATATACACCTCTTCATCCAAAAGGCCATTTAAAAAAGCATTGGAGATATCCAATTGCTTGATATTCCATTTCAAAGACACAGCAAGAGACAACACTAACCGTATGATAGTGGGTTTCACCACTAGAGAGAAGGTATCGTAGTAATCAATTCCAGGAATTTGATCAAATCCCTTCGCTACAAGCCTCGCTTTATAGCGATCGACACTGCCATCAGGAGCTCTTTTGATTTTATAAACCCATTTGTTACGAACAACACATTTGTTTACTGGCCTTGGACAAAGAGACCATGTTCCATTGGCCATTAATGCATCAAATTCACAACCCATTGCTGCTCGCCATTCTGGTTTAGTTACTGCCTTTGTAAAATAAGTTGGTTCAGGTTCAGTACTCACACTGGAGAAGACACAAAGAGGATGACGGGTGGCTAAGAAAGTTTTGAAACCAGGAAATTGCTTAGGTTTGCTATTACCTGTTTTCGATCTGGTGATAATTTCTCTATGTGGGATAATTTGGGAACACGGGTTTTCTGATGGCAGAGGAAGATTTGAAGGGGCAGGGAGAATTGGTAATTCTGTGATATGGGATGTATGTGTAGGTTGAGTGGATGATGGAGCTGGCAGTGGGGATGAATTGGATGTCTCAGGTGTTGGCAAAGAGATGAGGTCTGGTGTAGACGTTGAGAAATCTGAAACAACAGGAAGAGTACTACAATCTGGGTTAATTGTGGGAAAAGAAATAGATATAGGTTGAGATGACATACCAATAGAGCTGCTGATCATGGGGCTGGTAGTGGAGGCGCAGGAGTTGAAGCTGGGAAACGTATTTTCATCAAAGACTACATGCCTGGAAATAAAAACTTGTCCTGTAGTATACTCTAAGCAACGATACCCTTTTTGTTAATTTGAATACCCTATGAAAATGCATTGTTTACTACGAAATGCCAATTTGTGTTTTTCATAGGGTCGTAGATAAGGATAACATGCACAGCCAAAGGTGCGAAGTTCAGAGTAGCTAGGCATAGTTTTATGAAGAATAAAATATGGTGGGAGTCTGTTGAGAACTTTGGTGGGCAGACGGTTAATTAAGTATACAGACGTTAAGAAAGCATCTACCCAGTAACAGTTTGAAAGTCCTGCTTTGGCTAATAGAGTTAACCCCATTTCTTGAATATGTCTATGTTTTCGTTCGGCCACACCATTTTGTGGAGATGTATAGGGACAAGTTAACCTATGAAAGATGCCATTAGTTTCCAAAAATAATTGGAACTCTTTGGAAAGATATTCCCCGCCGTTATCAGATTGCAATTGTTGAATGGAACAAGAAAATAAATTTTCAACAAGAGTTTTGAATTTTTGAAAAATGGAGAGAACATCGCTTTTGAAACACATGGGATACATCCATGTAAAAAGACTGAAGTCATCGACAAATAAAACATAATAACGACATCCACCAACGGAAGTGATGGGAGATACCCAGACATCACTGTGAATTAAGGCTAATGGTCTAGCTGATTGTCGATTAGAATCAGAAAAAGGTAATCTTTTTTATTTTCCTAATTGACAAGAGCTACAGATTTTAGACTTGTGAGTTGGTTTCTTTATTTGTAGAAATGAAGCAAGATATTCTAATGTAGAATCGGCAGGGTGTCCTAGACGATCATGCCATTGATCACTGGTGGCTTTGGCACCTAATGTGGAAGTCAGACATCGAAATTTATTGAAGAGATTCTTGGTTCCATTTATTGGATAGAGTCCACCCTCAACCAGCCCGTGGAACAGCAGCCTGTCGGTCTTGTTCTCCTTAACATAAAAATCCATTCCAGTTAGCACAAAGTAACAATCATTATCAAGACAAAGTTGATTAATGGACAATAGATTGGTGGTAGCTTGAGGACAATGAAAGACTTTATTTAATTGAAAAGAACTCTGGTTTGTATTTAGGGTGGAGAATCCAGTGTGTTTAATTATCAAACCTGAACCATTGCCTACTTCGACGGTGTCATGATCATCATACGGGTGAAGAGCTTGCAAGTTTGCTGCATTAGCAGTAATATGAGCATTGGCACCACTATCAGCATACCAGGTTTGTTGTGCAAATGTGTTGTTGGATTCAGCAGCCATGGCTGCTAATTCAGAAGGTGGCCTGCGACCTTGGAAAGAAAAATTGAATCGTTGAAAACAATCCAAAGCACTGTGATTATGTTTTTCACAGATCTGGCATTTTGGTCGTTCATGTGGAGCACCTCTGTCAGTGTTGAACTGATTTTTGGAAGGTCCACGAGGCTGTGCTGAAACAACAAATTGGTTAGATCGTGGAACAGGACCTGTAGGTTTCCTCTTGGGATAAGTAGTGTGTTTAGCAGCAAATGCAAAGTTCTGATTCTGCATCAAAATAGGGGTTTCAACAAGTGTTTCAAAACTCAAGAGTTCAGATTGAAACTCATCAAGTGACAATTCCTTCTCCCTGCAAGCAAAGTTGTAAGAAGTAATGAATGGAGTGTAAGTGGCACGAAGACCACCAAGTAAGAATGTAATGAAATCCTGATCATTCACAGGTTGGCCTGCAGCAGCAAGATTATCAGCCAATTGTTTAGCATCTTCAAAGAATGAAGAGCATGATCGATTGCCTTGAACAATCGTTTGAAGTTGTCTCTTAAGAAGAGCAATACGAGATTGAGATGTAGCTGAAAAACGAGTCTGAAGAGAATCCCAGACTTGTTTGGAAGTTTTCAAGCTAAAGACAGTAGACACTAGCTTTTCAGAAATAGAAGCTAGCAACCAACTTAGAACACAATTGTCTTTTCTGAACCACACTGTGTAAGCTGGATTAGGAGAGTTATCTGCAAGAAGCTTGGATGGTGCTTCTTCAGACCCATCGATCATACCACTTAGATCATGACTTCGCAGAAAAACTTGTAACTGAACACTCCATGTCAAATAATTTTGCCCTTCAAGCTTGTTGTTGACAGGTTGTGACAGTGATTGGAAATGTTGTGTCGATGACGAGGGAATTTGGGTGGTGTTTGAGGAAGTCATGAGAACTGCTGAATATAGTGGAATGATGAGAAAATTATGTGTGCGGATGTAATTTGGAACGTAATGAGGCGTTTGCCTATTGCTCTAATACCATGAAAGAATAAAAACAAGTAAAGGGCATGAAAGAGTTCTGCAGATGTGTATTGAATTCTGCAGATGTATATTCAAGTTGAATCAATTTTCTTAAATTACATCTATCTCATTCTCGTATGTATATATAGCTCTGCACTAACTAACATTTGAGTATTTGAAGGAAGATAAACTAAAGATTACAATTTGAAATTTGAATTTTAAATCTCCTGTAGAATCTCCTTATCAGCTGACCGTCTTGATCTTGCAATCTTCTTCTGATCTGTTAGTTCCTGATCTGTTGGCAATCTTGACCCTGCATCATGCGCAGGTGTCAATACTCTAACACGATGCAAGGCCTGAAAGAGAGAATGGTGGGTGTGTTATATAGGACCTGCATCAGGAATTTAATGACAGGGTGTCTCATGCTGATGATGTTTTAAATAAGATTGGTCAGGCCTTACGGACCATGGATAATCTTTTAGTTGAGAGAGAGAGAGAAGGATAATGGAGAAAAGACTTTTGGTGTGTTCATATTGGTCTTCGAATTTGTGCTCTTCTAATTCATTGAGGCGATGATAGGTCAGGTGGATCCTTTCCTCGAAATTATTGTGATTTTTTTTATTAATTCCTCCTGCTCACTTCGACTCATCCGCGGATGAATTTCTAGGCTCTCTGTTGCTTTACTCTTCGGCAAGGCATATATAGAAAGACGTCCCTGCTTTCCTCTATAGCTTCGTAAGGAACTTCGTCGACGAGAAGGTGTCTTTGATTCGGAAACTCGATTTATTCATGACCGCAAACACGAATGTGTTGGCAGCTAAACGTATCGTCTCAAGTGTAATGTTATAGTTGTTAATTAGAGAATAACGAGTCATATGCCCGCGCGATGCGCAGAGTTTTTATCAATGTATAAAATTAATTGTTTTTTTTTATGTGTTGTAATTTATAATTTTAATATTTAATTAGTAAAATTATAATAGAAAAAATATGTTATAAATATATTTTTTCTGTATAAAAGGGATAGTACAATCAAAATAAAAAGTGATTTGTATATTTTTTAATTGTAGAAAACTCAGGTAAATTTTTTTTTATTCGTTGTCTTTTTTCCTAGTAATATTAGATCTGATGTATTATAAATAATTTTTTTTTCATAAATAAACTAAAAAAATTTTGCGTTTTATTATTTGTTATTTTGATGTTTAATTAGTAAAATTATAATAGATAAAATATATTAGAAATGATTTTTATGCGTGTTATAATTAGTATGTTTGCCTGCATATTGCCTAAGGTGTTTTTTTTTTTTTGTAAAATAATTGATTTTTTACATGCTGTAATTGGTTGTTTATATATTTAATTAGTAACATTATAATAGATAAAATATGTTATAAAATATTTTTTCCATACTAAAAGGAATAGTTTAATTGAAATGGGAAGTGGTTTGTATATTTTTTAATTGCATAATTTTTTGTTAATTGATTGATATAAATATATATATGACGCTTTAATTTCCTAAGAATTAACTTTTATTTAACTGTAATGTTATTCTGCCAAGATTATGTTCATTGTTTTGTTGTTGTTGTTGCATTAATTGTTTTATTGTTTCAATGCCATCGTGAATTTTATAAAATAATTGTTATATATATATATACATGACGCTTTAGATTTTAAGAATTTCGATTCTCTTGTTGTTATATTGCGCTAGGAACATTGCGTTAATTTTTTAGTTGTTGCTGCATAAAACAAAATGATAATTGTATATATATATATGAGTCTTGAAATTGCAAAGATTTGTTATTTTATTTTAACATTATATTATTTTAGCAAGATTGCCTTAATTGTTTTGTGATTGTTAATGTGTTGATTGTTTTATTGTTATTGCTGTTGTTGTGAGTTTCTAGAAATTGGCTTTTATATATATATATATCGCGTTTTAAATTACAGATATTTTCATTTTATTTAGTGAAGGTGTTGTTCTGGCAAGATTGCGTTAACTGTTTTGATATTTTTCATTCGCTAATTGTTTTATTGCTGTTGTTTCTATTTCGAGCTTTTGTAAATTGATTGCGATATAAACATGACACTTGCTTTTGTAAAGTGATTTTTTCTAAATGGAATTGTATATATATAAATGACCTATTTATTATCATCAATTTTTTTAATATAATAATATGAGCAATAAATTTTACAATTAGTTTATTACATAGGAAAAAAATCATTTTTAATAGATTTTATTAAAAGAGTTTTGGCAATAGCAAAATTTAATAACTTTTTTATGGGTAAAAAATTTGTTTTTAACAGATTTTATCAATTATAATTTTACTGATTAAATATTAAAAAATTTCAGAACTCTTTAACCGAAATTGATGTTCAACGTAATAAACCAACTATCAAATAAGTAATTGAAATAAGAAATTGAAAATAAACTTCAACCTTAAAGGTATCAAGAGCAAAACAGTAATTAAATCGACAATTAAGATTGGAAATAGAAATAGCAACATAAACCAAAAGAATAATCAGCGGGAAAAAATTTAAGAACTCTTCAACCGAAAATGATCTTCAACGTAACAAACCAATTATCAAATAAGTAATTGAAATAAGAAATTGAAAATAAACTTCATCAACCTCAAAGGTATCAAGAGCAAAACAACAATTAAATGGACAATTAAAATTAGAAACTGAAGCAGTAAAATAAATCGAAAGAAGAATTAGCGGGAGAAAAATTTCAAAACACTTTAACCGTAATTGATTTCCAGCCTAACAAACCAGCTACAAATAAGTAATCAAAATAAGAAATTGAAAATAAACTTAAACCTCAAATGCATCAACAGTGAAGCGAATCTGTTTTTAAACCAAAAAAATTAGCCATGTAATCAGCAATGGGGAAAAAATGACAGCAACAATATGGTAAAAAACATTAGAAATAATTACAGCAAATAGAAAGGAATCAATAACAAAGTAGTCATTAAATATGTAACTAAAAACTGAAAATTGCAACCAGTAGACATGAAACTGAGCGATAAATTTTTTAAACAAATTAAGACAATCAAACTTAAATTGTTCGTAACAGCAACAGAATTCAATCAGCAATTAGCAATTGAAATAGCAGACATCAACATCCTTATGGAAAGCATCAAAATCAATATGAACCAACTAATTTGTTGCATGAAAAAATCATAGTGTCGAAATAGAATTTGCTCTTGAAACCAATAAAATAGCTATAAAATAAAAAATCAAAGCAGAAACAATAATTAAATTGACAATTAATATTAGAAATTGAAAGCAGCAACATAAAACTGTTAAATAATATTTCAAGAGTGGTAACGATGAAATAATTTGCCGCGGAAAAAATAAGGCAATGAATTAAAAGGTATCAATAAAACAAAAACATTTGGAACAGGATGACCAATCAGAATATAAATGGAATTAAATATGGAAGTAAGGTTTTCCGAGGGAGGCTTTGATTCCTATTAATTTTACTGGCTAGCATCCAGAAATTAATTAGTGTCAGTATTCTTTCACCTAGTAATTGTAAGGATGTTGATATGAAACCTAGGTGAGTGTCCTAAGCAAGCGCAAATCATGATTAATTAGTGCAAGGCTGCAATGAAATAGGTTTCAATTAAGATTCTTAACAACATTAACACTCAAGTTGGAGACTTCTTTAGTTAATTTAAAACGTTAATTAGCATTTGATCACCCTCCAATGGTGTGGTAACTGTAAATACAAAATTAACTGCGAAGATAGGTCTGATCTCTTGTCTTCTATTTAAAGAGATGAGGAGAAACTGGAAAGGCTAATATAAAACCGAGGTAATAAAAACGGCAAGAAATATTTATAATAATGAAACGGAAATTGCAATTGAACTCATGAAAATGAATTTCAATGGTAGCATGCCAGACGACAAAGAAGAAATTAAACAACAATTTCGAAGCATGTCAACATGAACCATTTTTTTCCTAAAACGCAGTTGCAAGCAATTTAACAATTGTAAGAAAAAAGACAAAAATACTAACCAATTGTAGCAGCAGTGAGAGATGACCAATGGATGGGGGCAGCAAAGAGAATACAGAGTGCGTTCAAAACTGTGTATTGAAAAATTAAAAAACAACTAAACCACTGTTAAACAAACGATTGTCAAGTATATTCAGTCATCGAAGCTAAGGAAATTATGTAAGCTGAAAATATAACGGAGAGGAAGAGAACAACTTACCGTAGAAGGAGGCACGGACGACAAAGCTGGTGAAGAAATAAGTTGGAGATAGAGGAAGTGACAAATTCCAAAATTAAAGGGACACACAGAGTAGAAAGAACTAAGAGCACAAATGTGACAAAGGAGAAGTGACATGAAAAAACTGAAGAATAAATTGCATGCATACCAAAGTTCATGCTGTTTTGACCGTCTAAAAGGTAGAATGAAACTACACGTGGTGGTTTGTACTGACAGCTGGCAAGGATTTAGACGTCGTCGAATGCACTTAGTGCCAAAGCAAATTAATGAGTTTGCAGGTTGATTTTTATTTTGCTTGCGAAGTCATAACTGATGATGAGATGCATTAAATAGCTCTCTAACGCAGCGCAATTTTTCCTTAAATTTGTAAGCAGCCGAAACTTTTGAAGGATAAACAATTATTTCTTGAATTGAAGCTATAATTGATGATGAGAGGCATTAAATAGGCATCTGGCGCAGTATAAGATTTGTTTCAATTTGTAACTTGTGTAAAGTTGCAATCTCTTGAAGGACAGCTCATGATGCCGCGTGTATGCAAATTTTAAAGGAGAAGCCGCCTGTCATTTAATGAACTGAACGTCTGTGTGGACTGTGCAAAGACAAATCTTGGGAAAAAAAATTTAAAAAAAAACAAAGAAATCAGACCTGTTAAAAAACAAAACACCTTTTTTTTGTTAAATGAACTTAACGCCTGTGTGGACTTTGCAAAAACAAATCTCAGTAAAAGAAATTAAAAAAAAAAACTAAAGCAGACCTGTTAAGAAAAAAAAAACATTTTTTTGTTAAATTAAATGAATGCCTGTGTGGACTGTGCAAAAAAATAATTTTGTTACAAAAAAAAAACAACAACCATTTTTTTGTTAAATTAAATGAATGCCTGTGTGGACTGTGCAAAAAAATAATTTTGTTACAAAAAAAAAAAATCACACCTGTTAAAAAAAAAACAACAACCATTTTTTTGTTAAAAAGAATATTTTTAAAAAAATAAACAGTTCTTTTTAAAAAAACAAACAAATCGGATTTGAAAAAAAAATAATCTATTTTTTAAAAAAAAAAAAAAACTCTGTGTGGACTGTGCAAAAACAAATCTTGGTTAAAAAAATTAAAAAAAAAAGAAATCAGACCTGTGAAAAAGAAAAAACAACAACCATTTTTTTGTTAAATGAATTGAACGCCTGTGTGGACTGTGGAAAAATAAAACTAAAAAAAAAAATATCAGACCTCTAAAAAACAAAAGAAAACAATTTTGTTGTTAAAAAGCATTTTTTTAAAAAAAAACAACAATTATTTGTAAAAAAACAAACAAATCGGATTTGAAAAAAAAATATCAGACCTGTAAAAAAAAAATAAAACATTTTTTTTTGTTAAAAAGCATTTGTAAAAAAAAAAAAAAACAACAGTTCTTTGTAAAAAAACAAACAAATCGGATTTGAAAAAAAAATAATCTATTTTTTTAAAAAAAAATCTTTTTGTTAAAATTAAAATACAAATTCACAAAAAAAAAAGTTTAAAAAAAGGGCAGTTTAAAAACAAATAATCATAATAAAAAAAAAAGAAAAGGAAAGCAACTTTTGCAGACAGTTGCTTCCTAAATGACAAAAACGCAGGGGAAAAAAAAAAAATTTGTTGGCCGAGGGACTCGAACCCCTGCGCGCTGCAATTTTGGAGCGTGCAACGAACCCCTCGATTACAGCCACTCATTTGTTTATTCCCACCATAGAAAATAGAAAAATAAGCCCTGTGTAAAAAAAAAAAAAAAAAAATACAAACTCGCTCGAAGCAGGGAGACAAATATCCAGTGAATAGTATTTTCAGTCTGCGTGAACAGTGCAATTCCGAGCTCTTTTAGCTCTTTAGGTAATATAATTTGTATTTTGGTATTTTATTTAATAATTTAAATTTTTAGATGAGATAATTTTTTGATATTATATCATAGCTTTGTTGACTTAACGGTCACGAGTTTGAATTTTACTATCCATATTCTATTTGATAAAAAAAAATCAAGTACAAGATAGCATTGGCCTATGCAAGTTTCAATCCAAAAAACTTTCACTTGTTAGGGTGTATTAGAGAATAATATAAATTATATTTTGGGACCTCACCTAATAGTTTAAGTTTTTAGATGAGATGGTGCCTTGATAGGGGTGCTTGTTATTGCGTTTTAAAAATATTTTTGATAAAATTTTAATTTATTTCATTTTAAATTAAATTTTTTTGGTATTTTTAGATCATTTTCATATGCTGATATCAAAATAATTTTTTTAAAAAAAATATTTTAATATATTTCTAAACAAAAAAATATTTTTAAAAACAATCTAAATGATATTCAGATATTATCATCTGGCTGTAAAATGTTTGAAATTCAAATATCAGGGCATGCTTATTAATTAAATAATATGCTATATTGAAGGATTGAAAGTGATATCTATAAGTAATTGATTTTGTCCAAAAAGACATCTTCACTGGGTCTATATATGAAAACGAGGACTTAGCTCGGGAGGACTTTTATTTTTATTTTATTTTTTAAAATAGTATTTTGATTTTTTGAGTATTTTTTACGGGTTAATAAAAAAATTATACATACTTTAAAAAAACACCATGTACTACAATATCAACTGCACGCTAGGAGTTATGATTCTTAAAATTAGTTTATATAAATTAAATTGCATTTAGCTTGTTAGTTTTTTCAATCAAGTTTGATCTTGTGTATAAAAAAAATCAGATGATTATTGTGAATAATTTTAGCATTAATATTTTTTTAAATTAACTCTTTTATATTAATACTGTATATATTAGCTTCAGTTTGAATGCTAATATCATTTAGCACTTTATGTTTATCTTTATTTATAATTGCTTTACATTGATTATATAACAAAATATTATTTTCAGAATTTTATTAAAAAAATAAGTATTTGAAACTATATTTCAGTTTTAAAAATATTTATTATCAAGTGGTAAATTATTCAAGTTTATCCATAAAAATGATTAACTTTTGAAATGGTGATACACTTAGTTCATTAACTTAATGATTGAACTTAAAAGAGTATTTTATCGAGTTAAATTTGAATCAATATATTTGCTCAAGTGAAATTACCTTTCATCCCTAAAATATATAGAATAGAATATTAAAAAAATCTTATTAAACATACCGTTATTGTTATTATTATTATTATTTTAATTTAAAGTACAGCAAATGAAAGTTAAAAAAAACATGAGATTAAACCGGTTTAATTAATACAAATAAATGTGAAGTTGCGTTACAGGAAATCTAACATATCTCTGTTTGACCGTCCAAAATTACTGTCTAGAGATCCAATTTGTCAAAGAAATTGCATTGGCAACCCAATTCCAGCAAACATATCAGGCGGTGCGATGACAGTATTGTTTTCAATCGACATGAAAGTACCTCGACCTTCCCTTTCTCTTCGTTTCTCCGCGTATTGACCGGTCAAAATACCCCAGAACTAAGATAACATCTTTACACGGTGGCCCATTATTTGATGCAAAGAAACAACAATATAGTAATCTGTACTGTATAATGAACATCCAAAATCAGGTTAAATTCTATACCTGAAAGGCAGTCCAAATTTGCAACAATCTTCCACCCTCCTTCCTCGTCAGCTTCCTTTTTTATATTAAATGCCCAACACTCGGCGATTATTTCGGCCACCGCCGCGTTTCAGTGCATGCATAAAAGAGGCAGCACCAAAAACTTTATCATCGCAGCTAGCTTGAGAATTCCTCCACGTCTATTCTGACATTCAAATAATACGCCTCCACATTTCCTTTATTATTGGTTTCTTCCAAGTTCTTGAAGTTATCCTTTCCTTTCTGAAATATCAGTTCAGTTTCTCTATCTTGTCATTTCATTTTCTGCTAGTTTTTGAGTTTCGACACCATGCCACCCCTTGTGCATGCAAACTTGGTTTGCATTGAGAGCTTACTTCACGTCACTGCAACCCTCGGCAAACCCAACAAAAGATGGCATTTAGCTTTCACAACTATCTATTGCTCTAGGACCATACACTCTCTATCCGGAAAACCTGTTGTCAGGAAAAAGCCTATCAAAATTTCTTCCTCCCCGTCCTATACCGCGCTAAACATTAATCTAGACACTGACCACTTCAAGATTCATCAATCAAGTCTTTCAGAGCTTGTTAAGAAGAAAGATCTCGACCATCTGGAGAAATTTGGTGGCATTGCCGGTATAGCTCATGCCATTGGAACCAACATGGATGGCGGCATCAATGGTAGTCCTGAGGACATTGCTCGCCGACAACAAGCATTTGGTTCCAACACGTATAAGAAACCGCCAACAAAAGGATTTTTCCATTTTGTAGTGGAAGCTTTCAAAGATCTTACTATATTCATTCTCTTAGGCTGTGCAGCTCTTTCTCTTGGTTTCGGTATCAAAGAGCATGGTCTAAAGGAAGGTTGGTATGATGGTGGGAGCATTTTTGTTGCTGTTTTTCTAGTTATTGTTATCTCTGCTATAAGCAACTATAGACAAAATAGACAGTTTGATAAGCTGTCGAAAATTAGCGATAACATGAAAATTGATGTTGTGAGAAGCAGGCGGCGACAAACAGTTTCGATATTCGAACTTGTTGTGGGGGATGTCGTCTGTTTAAAGATTGGAGATCAGGTTCCTGCCGATGGCTTGTTCATCGATGGACATTCCTTGCAAATAGACGAGTCCAGCATGACAGGTGAGAGTGATCATGTGGAAATCAATCACATAAAAAATCCATTTTTGGTCTCTGGCACCAAGGTGGCTGATGGCTACGGTCAAATGCTCGTTACTTCGGTTGGCATGTGCACGACATGGGGAGAAATGATGAGCCATATCAGTCGCCACACGAATGAACAAACACCTTTACAAGCTAGGCTCGATAAGCTAACCTCGTCAATAGGTAAGGTTGGATTGGTTGTCGCTTTTCTTGTTCTAGTAGTCTTGCTGGTTCGCTACTTCACAGGGAATACGCAAGATGAGAGCGGCAAAACAGAGTTCAATGGTAGCAAGACCAAGTCTGATGATATAGTGAATGCGGTGGTGGGGATTGTGGCCGCAGCAGTGACCATAATTGTGGTTGCAATTCCTGAAGGATTGCCGTTGGCAGTCACGCTTACTCTTGCTTATTCAATGAAAAGAATGATGAAAGATCAAGCAATGGTGAGGAAGCTTCCTGCTTGTGAGACTATGGGCTCTGCCACCACCATTTGTACAGACAAAACAGGCACTCTTACAATGAACTTGATGAAAGTGACAAAGTTTTGGCTTGGTCAAGAATCAATGGAGCAGAGCGATCCGTCTTCATTTTCTCCATATGTTCTTGAATTGATAAAGCAAGGGGTTGCTTTAAATACAACTGGTAGCGTTTACAGAGAAAGTCCAGAATCCAAGTTTGAGTTCACAGGTAGTCCCACAGAAAAGGCAATTCTTTCTTGGGCTGTCCTTGAACTGGACATGGATATGGAGCAAATGAAGCAGAGCTGTAAAATTCTCCAAGTCGAAGCCTTCAATTCACAGAAGAAAAGGAGTGGAGTTTTGTCCATGAAAAAAACAGACCACTCGATCCACGCTCACTGGAAAGGAGCAGCGGAGATGATCCTGGCAATGTGCTCAAGCTACTACGACGCTTCTGGATTAACGAAAGAAATGGATGGCAGAGAAAGGAATACGTTCGAGCAAATTATTCAAGATATGGCAGCTAGTAGCCTTCGCTGCATCGCTTTTGCACACCAACAAATATCGGAGGACCAATATGAAGATGGAAAGGAAAACAAAATGCTCAAAGAAGATTGCTTAACATTATTAGGACTTGTGGGTATCAAGGATCCATGTAGACCTGGGGTGAAGAAAGCTGTTGACGATTGCCAACGAGCTGGAGTGAACATCAAAATGATCACCGGAGATAATGTTTTCACTGCAAGAGCCATAGCGATCGAGTGTGGAATACTCAAACCTGGTGCGGAGAATATCATTGGAGCCGTGGTTGAAGGGGAAGACTTCCGAAATTACTCACCTGAGCAAAGAATGGAGAAGGTTGATAAAATATGTGTGATGGCAAGGTCCTCTCCTTTAGATAAACTTCTCATGGTAAAGTGCCTCAAACAAAAAGGCCATGTGGTGGCAGTGACTGGTGATGGAACAAATGATGCACCCGCGTTGAAGGAAGCTGATATAGGACTATCTATGGGAATTCAAGGCACTGAAGTGGCTAAAGAAAGTTCAGATATTGTCATTTTGGATGATAACTTCGCTTCTGTAGCCACAGTTTTGAGGTGGGGTAGATGTGTCTACAACAACATACAGAAATTCATCCAGTTCCAGCTCACAGTAAATGTTGCTGCTCTTGTTATCAACTTTGTAGCAGCAGTTTCAGCAGGAGAAGTACCGCTAACAGCAGTCCAGTTGTTGTGGGTGAACCTGATTATGGACACATTGGGTGCTCTGGCTCTAGCTACTGAGCAGCCTACCCAAGAGCTAATGGAAAAAAACCCTGTGGGTAGGACTGAGCCTCTTATCACCAACATCATGTGGAGGAACCTCCTATCTCAAGCTTTATATCAGATAGCAATCCTCTTGACACTTCAATTCAAGGGAGAATCCATCTTTGGAGTGACAAAAGGGGTAAATGATACTTTGATCTTCAACATTTTTGTCCTGTGCCAAGTGTTCAATGAATTCAATGCAAGGAAGCTGGAGGAGAAGAATGTTTTCAGAGGGATCCATAAGAACAGGTTGTTTTTGGGAATCATTGGAATAACCATTCTCTTGCAGGTCTTAATGGTAGAATTTTTGAAGAAATTTGCAGACACGGAGAGGTTGAACTGGGGCCAATGGGGTGGATGTATCGGAACCGCAGCACTATCTTGGCCGATTGGTTGGGTTGTCAAGTGCGTACCTGTTCCAGAGAAACCGATTTTCAGCTATCTCACTTGGAGGAAATATACTGTAAAGGACACATGATTCTTTTATTCTTTTCTCACCTCACTTGGAGTTAAGAAAAAAATACAAATTATGAATTATTTATTTATTTTATCTATTTTATAGCTCACTCGGAAGATGATATATTGTTTACAATTAGATCTGGATGTTAGCGAATCGTGGTTACTTTTGTTCCATGACATCATGCTTTGCACATTAATAAAAGCACATGCAATCTTGTTTCTTGCTTTTTTATTCTAGTGCATGAAACTGGTGGGATAATGTATTAATAATCATAATTAAAAAAAATTAGAATAAAATTATTTTACACAAAACCTGCATTTAAAAAACTACCAAGCCAATTTAAAAACAAATTGTGCATGCCATCATTCATCATGGATTATGCTCCATATTGTATAGTTTTAAGCACAAACCCGAAATTAAAATCCAAAAAACCCAACTCTCCACAACCCATAAAAAAGCAACCCCGTATATTAAAATCTGAAACCCTAAAGCCCCTTCTCTACTTTCGTTTTTTTCATAGCAGCAGCTTAGCCAAAGAAAGCAAAGGCATAGCTAAGGGTTGTCATTGGTGCAAGGCATCATACACAGGGCGTAGAGGTGTTCTATGAAGGTGTAGGGGAGCTATGGGTCATCGCAGAGGAGAGAAAAGTGAGAGACGAGAGGAGGCGCAAATGAGAAGAGATATTGATGGTGAGGGTGTTTTAGGGTTTTTATTTTTAACGGTAATTTTTGTATTTAAAACATCGAATTGTTGTTTAATTGTGTATTTGAAACATTAAATCACCATTAAAAAAGCATGTATTTCCAGTTTTTCTTAAAATGCCAATTTCATAAAAAAAAAATTGTATAGGTCCCATATCAAAATTTTGTTTATCAAACTTTACTAAACATCAAATTCTGCTTATTGAGTCATATTATTTGTAATTTTGGGTGGTATTACAATGCCAAACGAGCACTAAAGCATGAGTGAGATAATCGATACAGGCACTAAAGCATGAGTGAGATAATACTTGGCTCATTCTAATAAAAGCTCGTCCTCAGCGTGCTTGGCACCGTGAAACAAGTGAATTGCACAAAACCGTTGCTATAGTGCGACTCTTACTATTTAAAAAAAAAATATTTAGAAATATATTAAAATAATATATTTTTTTATTTTTAAAAATTATTTTCGACATAAAAATAATCTAAAAACACTAAGAAAAATAGTTTAAAATAAAAAATAAATTAACAAAATTTCTAAAAACACCCCTGCATAAGTACTGGAACATGGATTCATATTAATCAGGTCTGCTGTGTGGCTTCCATATCCAGTGGAATGATAACAGATGCCAAATGACGTGGATGCAAAGACCTGATGGAAAGGATGCTCCCAAAAACAGGTGCTGGAAATTGGTGGTTGAAGACACGAGCATCCCTCGCGAGGCTTGTTTCAGTGCATGTGTGCTGTGGCCACCGGAATTGCTACAAGTCCCAAAAACATTAAACAAACACCCCAACTATGTCTTTTATAGAAGCGCAACCGCAATATGATACAATGCACCCGCCCAGCACACATGCTAATGTGCCAAAGCGAGATGCCAATCTAATTACAAATTGAGGCAGGTTTTTTGTCCCTGCTCCAGTGCTTTGTGGTTTTATTAGAGAATCTATACAAAAGCTGGACCATAAGATGGGGATAAATAAGTTTCAGATTTCTCCCAATCAGATGGCAAAACAGTATGGCACAGCGAATTCTGAACTCCATCTTAAGCTGGAACAGGTTCTGGGACTTTGCCGTTCTTTGCCAGACTCAAACTTTCATAGTATTCGACCAACACTTTCCAGCCACCGGGGCACATGAACCCATCAGGAGGGTTCTCTTTGTTCTTTGCAAGTGTTCTCATCTGCAGAGTACAAGCAAGCGTTGTCACAGCAAGCAAAAGGATAGACACTTTTTACTCTTATTTCCATCATCTTTTAGACAATCACAGAATTGGGCTGCATACCTTTGTTCCAGAAATAAAGAGGAAATCTTCATGCCTTGAGGGATCAAAGAATGCCATTTTACCTTGAGTCTTGTCATATGCAGCAACCTGCATCCAATTGCAATAACCATGATTTTTTTCATATTACTCAAGGACATGTGCAATATCAATGATTTTTAATGACAGCAAAATATACCCTGAAAGGAAGGATGTTTAACCGCTCAAGTCCAGGGGCCATACTCAACACCTTCTTCCCGTGATCAGCATCATATAAATCTCTTTTCTCAACTGGGTGGCTCATTCCAGCTGGATCCCTGCCGACAATGTAAAAGTTAGCTCCAGCATTAATCCGAGCCTTTGCATGCCACTGCACTTCAGTTGGACCAGCATAGTGCATCGGAGATGGGAATATTGAAACCACAGTTGTTTCTGGATCAAGAACACCATCCTCAAGCACCTAAGAATAATTTATCATCATCAAACAAAACCGGTATTAGACTAAGCTTCTGGGAAACAGAATGTTTCTGGGAGAAGTGTCTCAAACAAGAATACACTGTAAAAGTCATGGAAAACAAACATAATTCAGGTCCGAGCATCTCCTTGCTTTGTCTGGATAGAATACAAGTTAGAGACGGGGGGTAGGTGCACATACCTTCTCGTGCTGCTTCATTCTCCAGCTAAGTGGAACATCATCTGCCTTTGTATAGCCTCCCAATGGATGAAGCAAAAGGATGGGGTTCTTGTATCCCATCTCAAGAAGCCGTCTACGAGTATCTGTCATGAGTAAAGCATGCCCATTGTGCACGGGATTCCTGAGCTGGAATGCAAAGACAGCATCAGCATTGCGCCTAGTGAATTCTTCACGGAGTTGGGCAGGTGACAATCGAAAATGATCAAGACCATCATGATACTTGATTGGTTCTATCACCTCCAAGTCCCCTCCAATCAGCCAGTTTCCAGATCCAGCTATGGTCTCCTCAACGTAAGGTAGACCAGGGGCAGTAGTTCCCCAAGTTCTCGCAATCCGTTCTTCTCTGGGGTGCTTATATATCTCAACACTGAAAAAAAGAAAGAAAGAAAGAAATCAGGATCCAGGTTAATCTATTAGGAGTTTCTTCAACATCGATCAAATTGGATAGCAAAAAGTCTTTACACAATCTAGGACTTCACACGTGTTGGTGGATAAGAAATGAGACCATCAAAGGATACGCTTATTAAAACTTGCAGAACAATCATCTAATTTGTATGACATTGCAACAATGAACAACACTTGACTATACGTTTCTTTCTCTGCTACACATGTCCTAGCATGATCGGAAAAAGAAAGAGGGTGCTTCCATCTTAAGTAGACCAAAGCACAAGCATAAATCACATCATAAAAATATAAACATTATTATTATTCATTATCACTTTCAAACACAAATATAAAAATATAAACTGCACAACTTAAACATGCAAATAGCATCAAATTTAACAGAAAGAAAATATTCTTACTCGCTCAAGATGGCAACAGTATTGTCATCTGAGTCAACAAGAGCGACCCTCTTGGACTCGCCAATGCTCTGCTTCTGCAAATCATCAATAGCGAGCACAATAGGCACCGACATGTTAACAACCGACCCGTTTTCCAAACGGAGCGAGTTGAAATGAAGAGTTTGGAGGAACTCGGATTCTCTCATGAATCCACGGAGAGGACTTGCCCATCCTTCGCTTATTACATGCAGCCATTGAATATCAAGCTTTGTTAACTTAACTTTCGGCAATGAAATTGCCTCTTTCTTTTTGGCATCTTTTTGCGACTTTTCAACGAATAATTCAACGAGTTTCCCACCATCTGGGTCGATCAACCCGGACTGAATTCTGGCTCTTTTCCGTTGGATTTTGGGTGCAAACGATAGTTTGAGGGTTGGGCTAAAATGGGTATTGAATAATTTTGGGAGAGACTGGGGAGGATAAGAGGTTTTGGTGAAGAGGGCAGACATGGTAGCCATTGGTGGAGAGAAGCAGGGGGATTCTCTGTTTGCGCTCTCTCTCTCTCTCTCTCTGAGTTTTATTTCTGGGAGGGCAGTTGTTTAATAAAGCGGACGAGGGTCTATTAGTAAAATATGAAAAAGAAAAGCTTGTTAAGTGCAAGTCTGCTGATGCAGATTTGGCTTGGAGAAGGAGACAGCGAGAGACCGGAATTGGAGAGCTAGGAGGATGAACCTGGACACTGTTTCATGTAAAATTCAACCATGAAAAACAAGTATAATATTGTTTCATTAAAAAACAAATAACATCTATTTAAAATTGATTCAATATAAATGAATGAAATACCTACCGAGTTATTATGACATTAAAAAGCCAAACCTACCCTCCCCTTTAGAGTGACAGAATAAGTTTTTCAAAGCACGAGGAAATTATATACTCCTATGGCCGGTTATCACATTGTTACAGGAAAGGCATAAAAGCTTATTTATTTTTAAAACAATACTTTTAAATAATTATTTCCCGGATGTTTCAGGTTGATATTTCATAATAATAATAATAATAATATAGAGTTTTTTAAAATAGTTTAATGAAGAAATTTAACTTTAATTGACGTATAATTTGATTTGATCATAATCTTCATCGTCAAAAAAAGAAAGTAAAAATGACGGCACGTGAGGAACGTGGATTTCTGTCTATTACAGTAGCCGCCCTTTAAGGTTCGAAGAATCTTCCTTGTTAGGAACTTCAAAGATGCAACACGGCGAAATAGTTTCACAAGGAAAAACCTATCTCTTTCAGTGTCGATCTGTCGACTTTATTTTTTTTCTCTTCATTATCTTGATGACAGTGATAACGCCTTCTACACTGAGTTCTGCATTCTGCCTGTTTTACAGCCAGATTCAGAGGCGGACGCCAAGTTTTCTTGGTAGTCCCATTACTGTTTCCGAAAAGGTCATCACAGACGTCAAAGCCACAGTTGCCAATCACTGCTCTGGTGGAAAATTTTAAAAGGGCATGAATTATTAAAGTTTCCCCCTTTTCTTAATGAAATAGACTCGGTAATTGATTTTTAAAAATATATATTAAAATAATATTTTTTTATTTTTTTAAAAAATATTTTTCATATCAAAATATTTTTATATAAGCTTATTTAATTTAAATCATTGAAATTTTTATAAATATTCTTGAAATTGCTTCAAATTTCTATTTAAAGAATTTTAAGGATTTGTCTAGAGGATGTTCACCTCCCATAATTAGAGATTAGTTGAAGTGGCGGTCCATTTTTGACTGTACAAGCATACCTTTTGAAATTACCATCCTCGACCATTTGCCTTGTGCATGTTTGGAACACTCGAGAAATCAGTTGAAGACAATTGAGTTTGGTCCAGGAGATGAATCTGGGCTCCCGACAGGGTCTCCTGTGATTGGTGTCTCGGATTACTCACTCGCCATGTCAAGAACATCTCAGATAAAACAAAAATTATTTAGAAAAAAATAATAATTTGATTTTTTAAATAGTATAAATATAGTATTTTTTATAATTTTAATAATTTTATTTTTTTATAAAATAAATATATTTTGACTTGACCTTAAAAAGTACATTACATATCTTAAACTCTTTACCGACCGTTATATCATGACTATTGGGAACAAGGATTTGGTTGATCTTGTTGATATATACACTTTTGCCATCTAGACTTGATGATTTGCTCTTATGCCTACTTCGTGAACCAGGGCCTCAGCCACTAATCAGGAAAGCCTCGAGGCAGGTTGACAACCAAGAAGCAATTACTTCATGCTAATGGAACCATGGAAGATCTGCGCAAATACTGTATTCAATATATTAGTTGCCTAGTTTAGTGACGGTGGAAAAGGATATAATTTAAGTTTTTATTTAAAAAAGAGAGTGGTTGAGATTATTTTTACAATTATTTTTTTATTTAAAAATATATTAAAATAATATTTTATATTTTTAAAAAATTATTTTTGATGAAAAATAATTTAAAAATATTATTTTAAATTTAAAATAAAAAATCATTTTTTAAAAAAATACTTTTAAAACGATGTGATGTTAAATCTAAAAGCTTACAAATACAAATCTCATAATGTTAGCCTAATTAATTACGTGATAAGGATTGATTGTATAGCTGTAGGCAATTTCTCCACAATACTATTGTAATTCTAGATGTTTTGATATAATAAATAATACAATCTCCTTTGTTTTTAAAATTTCTTCTTGGTATCGAAGCAGTGGTCCTGCTTCTCTTTCCTTTTTTTATTTCCTCATACACCTCAGACTGCAACGATCATGAAAGTTATCTCCTCAAATAATGTTGCTGGTGGAGATGTCAACACCTCTCAGAAATTGAGTTCATTGTTGTTGAATTAGTTTAATTACCTTTCTTCGTCGAGGGCAATTACAATTGCTCTTGGTGGAAGATCAAATTAAGCTGGGATTTATCAAATAAGTTAACAATTTTATTTTACTTTAATCATTCTTTAAATCCACCCTTCGTTGATATAGCCAGTAGAAAAGGTGTTCCTGCTGAGAGTGAGGATGCAATGAAGCTTGTTTCAAAAACTAGAGAGTTTAATGTTCTACATATTCTTGCCTTTCCTTTTAATAGATTGTTTTCTTTGTTAAAAAAATTGACTTCTTCACTTATATGTGAAGTTATATTCACTCCTGCCAAGGTTTTCTTTCAAAAACTCGTTACTGTTAAAGAATAATATAAATTATATTTTAAAATTTTATTTAATGGCTTAAAAATTTAAGTAATATAGTTTTTTAACATGATATCAAATCTTTATTGACGAAAAGATTACGAGTTAATTTGAATTTCATTACTCTCATTCTATTTAATAAAAATTAAACACAATATAAAACAAAATTCTATAAATTTCTAGCGCTTTTACTTGAGAAAATTTATTTTTAGAATTTCATTTAATAAATTAAGTTGTTAGATATCTTGATAGTTTCTAAGAAGACTATTGGTGAAAGTCTGTTTTTCTCTTGATTTTCATATTTCAAAAGGATTCTAAGTTGTCTCCTTTCCGATTAGTGAACATCTTTTATGGCATTGTTATCTGACACTTGTTAAGGAATCATCTCACCTAAAAACTTTAGTTTTTAGGTGACATGGTTTTTTAATATGGTATCAAAGCCTTGTTGAATAAACGGCCACGAGTTTAAATCTCATCACTCCATTTTATTTGATAAAAATTAAGCACAAAATAATATGGGCAGTACAAGTTTCAAGGTAAAAAAAACTTTCATTTGAGATGATATATTAGAAAATAATATAAATCATATTTTGAGACCTCACCTACGAGTTTAAGTTTTTAGATGAGATGGTTTATTAACACCATCCTCCAACATTTGTATCTAATAAACTAATTCATGTTTTGCCTCTAAGAATTCCTCACTACGAAATTTATCATTTCTCTTAGTTTCTAGCTTTCTTTTAATTCTTAATTGTCTACAACTACGTCCTCAAGCATTGAAATTGTAAATTTAGATGTTTTAAGTAAATTGATTTTTAGGATTTCTTGGTTTATTTGTTAAAATCAAATAGCTAAGTTTTTCAATATTTCAAAGATTTATATGGTTACTACTCAATTTATAAAAAATACTCGATTTGACAATGGCTCTAATATACATCTCATAACATGACAGATTATTTAATTTTTAATGGCATATTGTATCATACTATATAATTTGTTAATATCTCGGAGTGGAGATGGATCAAAACACCAGGCATGCAAAGCTTGTTAATATCTCATGATGATGCTGGCTTGGTTAAACGAATCAACTCTTTCGACCCGGGTAAATAAATTTCCGAATAACAAAACCATTTGCGATTGTCCCTCTTGCCTTATCTCTGATGCTGTCTTTGACTGATGCACTGATCTCACTACTCGAAAAGAAAGTTGGATCTGAGATTATGCAGTGAAGACATGAAAGCTGCATATGCCTCGGAGAAACCAATGTGCAGGCTTATTCCGTGTCCATCGAATTAACACGCCATTTCTGCCCAGTTCCCTTCTCGCGAACAGTACGAGGACGTTACCCGCTAGTACTGCTCCCGGCCAGTAGCAGCGTCTCATTTTCCCGGAAACCAGTCATACTATTACACTTTAGCGAAGCTAATGATGAAAGAGGATACGGATTTGTCTGAACTGTGGATGGTGTTTTCAAAATACTAATAATTCAGTAAACGATACACCAGCTTATGTTATTTCTAGAATATGGCTAATGAGAAATGACAAAACTTAGTGTAATATCATTCGGGCTACATGGTTCAGCTAATTTAGTTTCTGATTAGTGCTCGGCTTACTCCCTGCTTACAGTGTCTTTTTCTTGTCAATGTTATAAAAAAAAAGTTCCCTTTTTTGTCGTCATCGCTCTTCACCATCCTTCATCTGCTATCTCCAGGGAACTTGTTTTCCTGCGATTGCTTCACACGGGTCCTTCCGAATCTGTCTCCACCGAATCCACTCTTGCAACATTAGATCTAAACCTAAAAGTAATTTTTGTTTCGGGTTGATTGTTAGTTTTGAACCCATTTTTTAAGGTTGTTAGAGGTTATATACAAGGTATTTATGAGGGGGTTTTTTTTTCAAGTCAAAATATAGTTGAAAATACACTTCTCTTGTCCTGAAATATACCAATAGATATTACAAAGACTCGAGGCCACTAGGATTTGGACAGTGTAGGTGACGCATTGCCTACTATTTTTTTTCAAAGCATTAAGGGGATGCCTTTCTCTCGAGAGAAATTGGGTCTTTTGCTTTTTTATTCATTACAATTGCTTTAAAAAAAAATATATCATTTAATTTATTATTGATTAAACAATCTAATTTATTTTGGTTTGATTTTTTTTATTCAATTTGATATTTTATTAATTCTTAGTTTTATGAGTGCTTATTTTAGATTTAAAAAAAACTTATAAAAACATTATTAAATATATGATTCGGAACATAAGTTTGGTTAAGTGAATTGGATAAATAATTCTGAACATATTTAATTAAATATCAACATGATTTTTTTTTATTACGCTTGAAATTTCTTTATATACAACAAAATGTTATAAAAATTTACACAGATTTTTTATTAATAAAAAAAAAAAACGACCAGCTAAAATACTAGTCTATTGCAGCACAGTTAGAGGAGAATCATATTATATAGCTGCAAGGCCCAACAACAGGATCCTTCTCAGCCAACTCTTTCTTTTAATCCGAAATCTTTTTTCACTCGACCATTGATGAACTGGTATTATTGATGGCAGCTGAGCAAGTCTTTATTCCAGTGGGCGTGCCTCTTCCTCGCTTAATAATTAACTCAATTATACAATTTTAATACCAAAAGATTTGTTTCCCATCTAATTTTAACTTTCAGCCATCTAATTATAATTATTAAAAATTTATATAATTATTAACTTGAGAGCCCATATAATTAATTGAAATATATATGTATGTATGTATATATAAACTGGCCGATAACTACTTTAATAAAAAAAGAAAAAGTCTCCTATACCTTCCTTTCTATAATCTAAACGTTTTTTGCATTCCCCACCCAACAGCTCTCACCAGCCAAATACGCATAAAGTAACAACACAATAATTCCAAGGTTCCTATTTATTGTCAAATCAAAATCTCTATGAGATCAATTAGGGTCAAATCAGATATTAATCTATAGATTATAATAATCGGAGAACATCAGCTCCAAAAGATTCAAAGACTAACCCTCTAGCTCTCTTAATCTTCTACCAAATATTAACAAAAACAATTATTGTTATTTTTTATATATATAATAACAACAAGGATTCCTTCTGTTAACTATTTTTTAAAATATATCTTGTCACCACCAATCCAGTCATGTGGACAAAACAATAAGATACTATGATAACAATATGCGGTAGTGAGATGGGATACGTGTTTTGTGAGTGGGTAGCTGAAGAGGGATATTGCTGGGCTTGTTTTAGGCAGGCCAGTACTTGATGAAATCAGGAGAGTCTTTTTAAACTACAGTCTTAGATGGGCCTGTACGAGCCCATCTGTAATATTAAGTTAAGCCTTAAGAAAAAATCCACCGTTTTGGACCATTACTCATCGTGTTTGGTATGGAAGGCTAGGACAAAATCGCACAAAGGGAGATACTGTACAGGATTTGACAGGACCTGTCAAGTATAAGATTGAGCTGGATAACATATGTTCTTGTCTTGTGTGTGATGCATGTTTAAAATGAAAAGAAGCCGGTACAAAGTTCTACCGAACACTATTAAATATAAAAAAGTAGCTATCAGAGTTCGAAAAACTCGAACACAATCAGAAACCGCAGAGTCTTCTCTCTGTGTCTTCCTCTCTCACAGACCATCGCAAAACACCGTGTACTCTGGGTTGATGGAAGAATCCAGATCCTTGAAAAGCCAATTCTTTGGCCAACGTTTGGCCCGGAACTTCACATGAATTAACGCCCCTTTTTTTCTAGGAGCAATGTTGATTGCTGATTGCTTCAGTATTACAACCTGCAACTTGATGTTTTCAACCAATAAAAGAAGTTAAAAAAATATGCCTAAGGGTAGGTAGATCCCTGTATGTTTCGAATTGAGCTTATCTTTTCTCACGAGCCACCGACGACCCAACCCCAGCGTGAAAAGCTTGGAGGTGCATGCCCGGAATCTCAATGGCGACAAAAAGGTGATTTGGATAAGTTAATGTCAGCACCAGTTTGAAAGTGTCTTGAACATTTATCTGATTGGCGACGAGCATGGTTGGTTAATTCTTAATCTAAATGCGAGCGTGCGTGCGTGTGCAGGCATGTCCTAGATTGGAGTGAAGGAGGAAAAAGGAAAACAGGGTAGGAAATGGACAAGAAGTTTCAATGACAAAGTGTCTGGTGATGTGCACATGGACGCGTATTTGGACTCAAAAGATGCATGAAAATAAACAAAACGGATCAGTCAATAAAATAAACACACAGATTACCAGTCAAGAAAAGCAAAATGGATGGTGTGTTTTGGTCTTAAACGCATCGCTTTGCCCTCCATGTCCCAACAAATAAGCACACCTTTTGTAGTCTCCAATAAAACCATAAAGTGAAAGTGAAACCCTTTCCTTTCAAGCTTCATTCATGCAGATGGCAAATCAAAGCCCACTTTTTACGAAAATTATGTAATCATTTTTTTTTAACCTTCATGATTGAACAAACCAGCGTGAAAAAGCATTTCTCAATGGTATTATCTGCTGGATATCGCTTTCAAGAGCATCGAAATCCCATCAAAGCTGTTCTTGGATCTTCAAATATCTGTCGGTCAAAGTTCAAAAGCAAGTACTGAGCCCATCTTACTGTACGGAATAATGTTTGGGGGTGGAGGAATACATGGGCTCATCCACTAGCCCATGGACTTTTGTGGTCCCAACCAGACAGCAACGATACAAGGAAATGCATATTTTAAGAAAAATAAAGTAAATATCTTTAAGAAATCTGTTTTCTCATCGGACGAAAGTGCCCTTCGCACCTTTGGCATAAAGAGAAGGGGTTTGCAGTGATGATGATTAAAGTACATAGTGTTTATCGAGTCCTGACCATCTCTGCTTTTGGGCGAGTGATAAAAGGCTTGGGTGCCTTTCAATGCCGACGTTTGTGTGTGTTGCTCAATGTTGGAAAGCATGTTCTGTTTGATTATATTATTTAATTTTTTTTAAATTATTTTTTTAATATATTTCTAAATAAAAAATAATTTAAAAATTAACACATGAAAATGATTTAAAAATACAATAAAAATTATTATATAAATTTTTATTGTATTTTTTATTTTTATATGTTACTGTAAAAAATAAATTTTGTAAAAAAGTATATATTTTTTAAAAAACTTTTAACCCAATCCAAGCAAAGCATTTTAGGCGAGTCTAAGCCAATATTTGTACTCTTTTGAAGCAATCTTTCCCCGGATCTCTGCTGGGATCTCTTTTCGGTGTGGTCCGAAGTACGAAATAAAGTACACCTAGATGGAGCTTGTATGCTAGCATATGGAGCTGCCTCTCTTGGATACACGTGGCAATACTAAGGGCTCCGATCGAAATCGATCGCATTTATAGATCGATGGTTCCTCAATTGAAGTTGACTCTTTTTGGAATGGCGTCTTTGTTTCGTTTGAAGAAATATTTATCAGTATTTTTTATAGTGATGTTAAAAATAAAAATATATATTTAAATTGATTTGCAAATAAAAAAACATTTTTAAAAATCTGTGCCTCCACGACACCAAACGCACATATAGCAAACGTTTTGCGACAGCCCCTGCACATTTCTACTTGATAATTTACTGTCAAGACAAAACCGCCATCACCGAAAGCCAAAAATATTTTGGGTAATTCACGGCAGAATGTTTAAATGAGATAAGAGCTTCTCAATGGATTTGATGATGATACTGGTGTTTTGAAAAGAAAAAAAAAAGTTATTTTAAATTAAAAAATATTTTCAAACGTTGATATTAAACATAATTTTTTAAAAAAAATATATTATTTTAAAAATATTTTTTAAAAATAACTTAAATCATATTCACAATCAGCTACAATATCTTCTATTAACATAACTAGTGCTATTTTTACCATTTGACTTTTGTCCCGTGTTTTAGACCCGGACATACCTTACGACTGAGGATTGATAAAGACAATAAAAGTACATTTAGCCCTGGAAAAGATAATGGCATTATATTTGTTATATATATACGGCACACCTATATGAGGCAGCAGTCTTCATTATGCTGCTTCAGGGCATGGTTTAGTGGTTGTTTGGCATTGCAGTCGAAATAGAAGGTTAAAGCAAAAGACAGTTTTGTAGTGTTTAATAATGGAGGAAATGCATATTAATTCACCATGGGACCCACCATAAAAACCACCAAAATTGTGGTTAATGAGAAGTTGGAAAATGAAGTTTTTCTGCGATCATGATTCTTTTTTTTTTCCTGCATTTCATGGATTGTGAGTCTTGGTTAGCAGCATTTCATGGATTGCGAGTCTTGGTTAGCACCATTAGGCAAGAGCTATAAGCTTGAAGCAACATCACGGTAAGAAGCAATTGATGGTCTTTCTCTCCACAGTTGCTATAAGCTCCTCCGTGATCATCTTAGGCAAGAGCAAGAAGCCCCAACGTCAAAGCACCGACAACGATGACAAGCTCCAACACTCCTACCGGCCACCACAAGCCACTATTTTTTACGCCACCATCATAGGAAGAACCTCCTTGGTTTCCTCTACCC
This sequence comes from Salix dunnii, assembly GCA_015731905.1. Lineage (NCBI taxonomy): Eukaryota > Viridiplantae > Streptophyta > Magnoliopsida > Malpighiales > Salicaceae > Salix > Salix dunnii. Next base: position 10,039,491 of record CM027666.1, on the reverse strand, counting down.
ATTGGCATTGGCCGTTGATCCTCGCATCATTATCGGTCGGACGCCACTGTTTACGTTTGAATTAGACGTGAATAGTGCAACGCACCGTTTCACACCAAAGCATTTTAAAGTTGTACTAAGGTTGGGTTTGCTCTCAGCCCAGCCTAATGTTTTAAAAAATATTTTTTAAAAAAATATGTGTAGATAAAGACCAATCCTGATGAAAGGAAAAGGTGCATGACTTTGTTTCACTCCACAACCCTGTTGTTTTCCGATTGATTATGAACAGAAACTTGCAACTGGTTTTGCCCTTGGAATTAAATTTCTATAATTGGATCGCGGATGTTATTACCAGTGATGTTGTTACTAGATATTGTGCATCGATCAAATAGTGAGGGATCACAGAGACATTCACGTATCAATTTAGTTCGTGATGAAATTACAAGTAGTTTGATGGGAGAATAAAAACAAATGATTTTTTTTCATGAATTATTAATTATTTTTTATTGTTATGATTAATAATCTACAAATTTTAAAAAATAATTTATATGCGTGTGTGTCCTTTAAAATAATTTCACAAGTTGCCAGCAATATGAAAAGCGTGATAACCAAACACACGAAACTGCTTCTTGTTAACCTCAAACTCAACCAAAATTTTAACCAAACATTTCAATTTCAATTATGAACCGCAGCTAAAAGTTCTTTTCATGAAACTATTTTCTTAAAACCTCAACCACAAAAACGAAAGCAATATCAGACACACTCTTAGATTCCGTTTGGAAAATACGTTGACTCTATGTTTTTAAAACTATTTTTTATCCAAAAATAATTTACATTTTAGATGACTTTTAATATATTGATATTATAAATTTAAAAATATGTATTATTTTTATTATATCACGTTGTATCATATTTTCACAAACAACTATTTATACCCAGTTGTAATGGATTCAAGTTACTAGTTATATTTGTTTAAGTGTTTATAGATTATTTTAATGTGTTGATGTAAGAAATAAAAACAATAATAAATATTATTTAAAAAAATATTTTTTTCATGTATATAAATAAGAAATCACTTTTAGAAAATAACATGTAATACAATATCAAATACACATTTAATTTCACAAACTACATGCCTATAAATCTAAAAAAGTAATCACCATGTAATAACTCAATTTATTATTAAATTTTATTCATAACAAAATGTAATTAATTACATATAAAATCAGCTTATTGCATGAAATCTTATACAAACTATTTTTCTTTTCAAAATTTGACAAACATAATGGACCAGTATATTTTTATTTTTTGTTTATGTCCTCTTTTCTATAAAATAATGAGAGGGGTGGTGATAATCTCGGATTCTCAGGCTCAACTAAATGTTAAGACTAACTATATATAGGTTAGACGAGTTATGAAACTTGTCATTATTGGGTTCAGTCAATTATTGATCCTAAAAATATATAGACCTAACAAACAACCACACTCACAAACCATTGACTCATATATAGGTTTGAAGAGCTACAACACCTACCATCTCTGATCTTCCCTTGCTGTTGACCACAATCATGTATCACCACTTAACTCACTGTCGTTGAGATCTTTAAAATGGGCCTTAAAAGAGGTCCAATTATTATTTTCACTATTGTTAAAGCTGAAATTTGAGCAAAAAAACAGTGCCACTACAGGAGCCTCTCAAACACGTGACTCCATGAACAAGGTTTAAAATTAGACTACACCGGGGTAAAAGAAGTCAAACTTGTTTGCTCTTTGACTTAAGGAAGATCATTGCCCAAAGTCATAGCTCTTATTATTATTTTCTTATGAATAAAACCTTAAAGCAATAGGTTAACCAACAATAATAAAATATTCATCCATCAATTTTCACCTTTTCCTTAATTGGCAAAAAAAAAAAACAAATATTGAAACTCTCTTTTAGAAACCTTGTTGAAGTTTATCTTTCTTCTTCAGCTATTAATCCTGCTAAAACAAAAAAAATATGAAGAAAATTTAGTAGGGAACTTAGTTGTAAAGAATAAGAGAAAAGTGAAGTAACATAATTTGCAAAGCTTTTTTATAGTATCTTTTAACCATTTCATTGAAATTGTATTCGGTTGAAGAAAACAAATATTGAAACTCTCTTTTAGAAACCTTGATGAAGTTTATCTTTCTCCTTCAGCTATTAATCCTACTAAAACAAAAACAATATGAAGAAAAGTTAGTAGGGAACTTAGTTGTAAAGAATAAGAGAAAAATAGAAGTAACATAATTTGCAAAGCTTTTTGATAGTATCTTTTAACCATTTCATTGATCTTGTATTCGGTTGAATTCAAGTCCACCACATCAAAAGTATTTTTCTCTTTAGAGCACATATAGACCTTGTTGTTTATTTCATGGGGAAAAAATTTACACCATTGACAAAAACCTAAACTTTATTGCATCTTACATTTAGGATTAACTAACCTATTGTATGTAACTACCAATTATCCTTTTTTAACCTCGTAACATGAGTTATTTTCCCATTCAATGTCCATTTTATAGTTTCAACTAGTTAGTTGTCATTTTCCAAAAACATTGATTATAGGCTTATGTTTAATGAACCTATAAAAACTTTTAAACAATAATAAAATAACCTACTCATTAAGATACAATTAGCCTAAAACTAACCGGTAATATCTAAAGCTTCCCTTGTGAATCTTTAAATATAGAAGGAATACCTCCTTATATACATGTGAACAAGGGAGACAATTTTGAAATGATTATGGAAAGAGCTCATTGTTTTGTTGGTTGATATGTTTATCATGGCTAAACTTTTGAGCCATGTACTATATAAGTTATGAATTCTATGTTCTTAACCTATATGTTAATGGGAATGTCATCCTCGATGATCTAAGTTAACATGATTCTCTCGTGAGGATCTCTGACAATAGTTAAAGGATGGCTCCTACAAAGAGGCCTTGTTATCTTCTACTAAAGATAGAGTCTGACGTGCCATCTCCTCTTGATCTATAACCCATTTTGATGAACTAATATCCCTTAGTGTTATTTTCAACCTTCAGTTAATACCAAATTTCCTATTAAAAGGCAACACCACCTTTTATTTAAAGATATACTTGACTTTTTTTAGCTACATTTCTTTGTTTTACGGCAATAAATGGAAAACAGTGATGGTGAGCAAATGTTTAAAATGAGTTTCTCTTATTGGATCATTGCAAAAATAGTTAGGGTTTTTTAATGGAGAAAAACATTAGAAATCATATAAAGTGAAGGTAGAAAAAAAAGCAAATCTGGTTGTAAGGAAAAAATATATGCTCCTGTCAAATATCATAAAGTTCACTCAATTACTACACTAAAAGCAAGCTGTCATTTTATTTTCAATAGATTACCTCGTCTTAATAAATACAAACCATATGAACTTTAAGATCCTGAAAACTCTACGTGGGACACGTAAACTCTTGCAAAAAGATGAAAAAAACTCTCATTTATTGCTTACAAAAACTTTTATAAACTTTGTGTAGCGAATACACAAAGATTTAAAAATACTATAGGTGGATCATTATTGGTTTTTAGACCTAACCAAGTGTTGAACCTAAACATATGTAAGTTTGGCAAGCTTTTAAACCATTATCGGTCCTAGTTAAGAGTTAACCCCAAGTGTGTGTGTGTGTGTGTGTGTATGGCAAACAATCAACTCTCCACACCTGGACATAGACGAGCACTAAGCCCAACCTCTCTTTACTTAATGAATCTTAGGCTTCATTACCGAACCTTGAGCCACAGATACCCTATAACAAGTTATAGATATGTTTTTTCTATAATGATCCAAAGATTTTTTCTGCATTTTAGCTAATCATCTTCAAAAAAGACAAGCTCGTGGACTATAAAGGATCATGAAATCCTTTACATAAAAGGTTAAATTTTTCTCCATTATTTATTTTATGTTTATTCTTAGATTATTTAAAAAAAAATACAAAGCATTTTATTTTAAAAAATACTTATTTAAACATAAGAAAAACCATAAATTAACCTAAAAAACATTTTATAGATGCCAACCTTCAATCATCTCAATTAGGGAAAATAAATCACATCACCATAACCAAAAGATTAATTAATCATTAAATTAACAAGTTTTGCCCTCAAACTAATTGAATTTTTTTTTATATCAAGTTAATTCAAATGAACTTAATTTATCTCATGTTCATATAATTTAAAAATAAACTGTAAAAATAAGTTTATGCTGTCTCATGAGCCTTATTGACAAATATGTATAAAGTGAAATTTTAAATATTTTATCAATAACTAAAATAATTTGAGGCATTTTCAGTCTCAATGGACACTTGAAAAGAATAATCACATGGATTATGACATATTAAATTATTATTTCTGTAATTTTTATTGAAGATCTCAGGTTAAATAGTAGAAAAAAATTCTTATTGTGTATTTCAAAGCACATTGAATATTTTATCCAAGTGAAAATAAAAGGTCAAGTTAAATTAAAGATTATTTTAATCGAAGAGAGGAACCGAACCCATGTTAAAATGAAAATACCAACCTGTAAAAATGTTGTTTTTAATTACAAAGGAAACTTGGATCCATTTATATGGTAGAGGATTTTCTCTCCTGAAATCCAATACACTTGTGATTGACAAGTCAAAATCACCAATAGACCACACGTAGTGGTGGGTTGGTGCTCTTATTGTTTCAAAATGACACGTGTAAGTAAAAAAGTTCCCATCATCGACTTGGAGAAGAATCGCAGTATGCGAGGGTTTGTTCTTATTATGCTCTCTATTGACGAAGCTCTGTTTTTCTAGCTCTACAGTTCTTGACAACTTAGGTGAAATGGATTTTCAGAATCTATCTTTTATAGACAAGGTGGAAGAAAGTTGAACGGTCAAACATCAGGGAGAAAAATCTAAGTGAATCCTAGTGTTTCACGGATTCAAAATTATTGAATAGTAAATTGCTGTTTGAGAATATAATTGTAATTGTTTTTTAAAATGTTTTTCGTTTAGAAATATATTAAAATAATATTTTATTATTATTATTTAAAAATTATTTTTGATATTAGTACATTAAAATGATTGAAAAATAATAAAAAAATTTAATTTAAAATAAAAGATAAAAAAAATCAAATTTTTTCATAAACATGCCTAAAGACCCCTTAAATATAGTAAAATTTTATGTAGTTAGATGAGTTTTAAAATTTTTATTTATATTATTTTAAATAAAAAAAATTGAACTTGAAATTATACATATTCACAATACCTTGTGTTATTAATTAATATTAATTATAAAAAAAAAACAAGTAATAAAATTTAAACTCTCTTAAAATTCTGAAAGCATATTAAATAATTATTTAAATCTATTAAACTTAGCTAAAGAACTAATACTTTATATTACCATTTAACAGTTAATAATAATATTTTTTTATTACATAGAGTTCAAGAATTTAAATCTCCTCGTCACATGAACAGCAAACTAAACTGATTCAGAACGAAACAAACATTTTCATCGTACCGGTCAGCTAACCACACCTGCCATCTTCCAGCTCGGCTTTGACCCACGAGAAAAATGAGAGAAACGAATTAAATTAAAGGCTCGAAACAAAATCAAAGCCTTCGGAGGATATGGATGCAACATGACAGACCATATATATTAAAATAACATAGAGAGATGCAAGAAAATCTTAAAGGATCGAAAACTAGGATCAATGCTTGGCACGTGTCCTTAGAATTGTGTAAATTTCATAGTTCTCCTCCGAAGAACTTAGGGATATATTTAAGATGTTTTTTGAAGCATTTTTTATTTGAAAATATGTTAAAATAATATATTTTTATTTTTTAAAATTTATTTTTAATATTAGCATATAAAAATAATCTAAAATACATAAAAATTATGTAAAATAAAAATATTTTTTTTCAAAAATACTTTTAAAATACAATAACAAATAAGTATATGGTACAAAGAAATGGGCTTTTATGTCCGACTTGCATGAGAGAAAATGCGTCTTCGACCCAAAAGTGTCTAGAAGTAACTTATGCTATTTGAATTTTATTAATGTGGTGATTTGCAATTACGATCTTTGTTTTTTAGTTAACCATCTTGGTTTAGTTTTCGTTTAATATAATATTTACCAATTACGCATTTGACTTGAAAAAAACCCATAAATATATTTAATTAGAAATAATATTTTATTTAAGACATAATTTTATTGTAAAACTGGGTTAAAATTCTGATTTATTAAATATTAGAATTTTTAACATATATAATCTACTTCTCTTCTTTTAAAAAGGTGATCTTTTCATCGTTTTTATTAAAACTAAAAAAAAATATTTAAATTAATTCGAAATAACAGCATAAAAGGACCCTTTATTTCAAACGCCACCTTTCATCGGGAAGCAGGCATTCTTGCTCGTGTAAATCACCAAGCACACAACCTTTGAATCTAAAGATTGATGGTGTGATGATAGCTGCAACCGTTACTATCAAAAAAGGTCTCGAGTCCAAGAGTTTTTTTTTTCCTCCAAATGGCATTAGAGTTTGGATTTCACCGATTATATACAAGTATGGATTTTAATTTTCAAGGTTTATTGTCTCCGATTTTTAGAGGGTGTTTGATAATATGGTGTCTTCTCAGATGAAAAAATAAGTGGAAAAACTCTTAAATCACTAAAATAGTAGAGAAATCGGAGGCTGAAAAGAAACAGCTATTATAAGTTGTTTCTCGTTGCCGAGATGACCTGTTTTTCCTCTTTTATGTTCTACAGGGAATAACAATTCAGGTATGTGTGTGTGTGTGTATGTATAAATTTGAAAGCAGAATTGGTGACCCAATCGACTCACTTTGCCAATAACAAATTATAAAATATTGAAGATTAATTAAAAATAAAATACTAATTAAATAAATTAAGATTAAATTAAAAAAAAAAACTAAAAGGTGCTTGATTTTCAATGTTTGGACACGCATTTTTTTATCACCTCGCATGCTATGCTATTGTTGATATATTATGCAAAAAAAATAATATCTATTCAATTTGTTCTTTTCGAAGAGGAATTATTAAATATTTTACTTTAATTATTAATTATATTTTATTATTATTATTATTATTATTAATATATATATATATATATATATATATATTAAACTAATTTCACAAGTTGAAAGTAACATAAAAATCTTAGTATCTAAATACATAAAACCGTCTTTTATTAATTTTAAACTTAAATACAGTTTTAATCAAATATTTTAAAATTTATTATGAATTATAATTAAAATACTTTTCATAAAATTATTTTTTTAAAATTTCAATCACAAAAATAATAGAAATATATGCCGTTAAAATGATGTAATGAAATACACAGTCGATGCATGCTGACAATTAATTACATGTTCTTTAATTATACGGTACTCGAATAACATGTATATTTTTCCAACGATTAAGCATTGTGAAGCCCTCGATCGATCTCATGCCATGAACAAGTCGCTCGAAAGAATCATATTCTTCAAAATTAAATTATTTTTAAACCATTGCTCTTTCTTTCAATTTAAATCAATTTTATATGATCGTCCAATATTCTAAATGATGGAAAGAGGATAGAGATAAAATTGCCCAGGAGATTATGATGGATCTCATCTGGGTCACCACTCGTTACTGTAGATGGGGCTCACACGACATGGTATGAACTTGTCCTATTAATGATTGGTAGTCTCCCGAACCCATTTCAGTATACTATTACCCGTTTTAAAAATATTTTCGAAAAACATTATTTTATTTCTATTTTATTTTAAATTAAAATATTTTAGTATATTTAAATTATTAATATGTATTGATATAAAAAAATAATTTTAAAAAATAAATAATATTATTTTGATGAATTTTTAAATAAAAAATATTTTCAAAAACAAACTTGACTCCCCAATAACTTAAATTTGTATAGAAATGTAAAGGACATTGTTTTAAAAATACTTTTTTATTTAAAAATAAATTAAAATAATATTTTTTTTATTTTTAAAAATAATTTAATAGTTTAAATGGCATACAGTTTTTTACATGTGCGACTTAATGTGGAAAACATTGTCCCTCATGCCACAATATATCCTTTTCTTTTATTTTAAATGTGTTTATTTAGAAGTATAATTGGAGTTATTTTTTAAAATGGTTTTTATTTTATTTTAAAAAAATATTTTTGGAAATAATATTTAAAAAAATAATCAATATAAAAAAAATCAATTGTTTTTAACATCAAATAATGCCGAGAGCTGGAACAATCGAATGGAGGCAATCGAGCAAGTCCAGAAATATGCAAATATAGCTAAATACGTGCGATGATGGGTCCCGCCACACGCGCGCTATCTCATGTGATGCAGAGGACGACATTTTACTCGGGACTCCACCCGACTGTCGATCTCAAATATGCCTCTAAGTTGTCCACAAATACTAGCACAAGAAGCAACAGAGCATACATGCCTTTCACTATATTTTATTTGTATTTGCTGACAAAAACAAATCCCAATCTCGAAAACATTACAAATACATGCCCTTCCCAAAGTCACAGTCCCCTATGGCTGCATATAAAATGTAACCCTCGTGGGAGTAATGATTTGGTGCATTTATGGTGCTCTGGAGTTATGACAGCTTAGCTACCAAAACCATTTAATTTGATTTTGAAAATATTTTTTTATTTAAAAATATATATTTTTTAAATTTAAATATATATATTTTTTAAATTTAAATATATAAAATTTATGCTGCTTACACTTGCATTTCATTTTTTTTATTAGCGCAAAAAAATTATTGTCTTAAAAATAAAAAAAGATTTTTTTCATATGATTTATTATTTATTATATAATCAACAGGCTAATTAGTTTTTATATGTGTGTTTCTTTGTTACACAATGTTATTAAAAAACCACTCTAAAAAAAATACATATTTCGGTCATAGGGCATTTTCAGCTTCTTAGTTTTTTTGTATAGGGTAATGACTTCAATTAGGTTCTCATTGAAAAAAATTAGGTTTTTATTGTGTTTAATTGTAATGTATTTGGTATTTAATTTTTTAATAGATTATTTTTTCTTACAATTTTATTATTTAAAACTTCATTTTATATCAAATTAAATCATTTTTTTATGATTCTTTTAAATAAATTTGTTTTTTTAATTTTGTCCTTTGTGGTTTAATTTTTTCTTGCGTGTCAAGTTTGATCCTCGTTCCTTTCAAATCTATATTTATTTTATCTTTTATCTTTAATTTATTTTCTCATTGTATCCTGATATGTTATTATTTTTTTAGGTTTGTTTTCTATATTGAAATACAACCTCATGATCCATGTTATATATTTTGAAGATTAGAACGGATTGACCTTGGTGTTTTCAAGTCCTTTTGTGTTCTTTGTTTTTAATTTAATCTCTCATTGCTAGGTTCATTGAAAATTGATACTTGTTATTTTTTAATTTAATATCATATTTCGGGTTTTTGATTCAACAGGTGTAAGAGGATTGACCCCAAGCCTTTCCTTTTATATTCAATTTTGCCATTAAATATTATGCTGGTTTGAGAATTGAGATTTAAAACTTTTATTTGACTTGTTTTCTACGACTTTATCTTAGTATCATAGCTAATTTATAAATTTGATTGACTTTTAATCAAGTCAAATGATAAAAAAACAAGCATGTTTAGTTCGTTCAAATTTATAAAAAAATTCACTTATATATTGACTCGGATAGACTCAAGTTAATTTATTTATTTATTATGTTTCTTAAATTGTTCTACTCTCAATCTCTTTATTTATCTTATTTGTTAAAAAAAATGATATTTTCCTGTATAATAATTATTTTATTTTTCTTTATTTTCTTACTTTGTTAAAAATAAGATTATCGAGTTTTTTTAATACTGTAAATATATATTTTCATAATACTGACCAATTCAACCTCTTGTACTAAATCATTAACTTTTTTATTGATATTTTTTTTATAATCATATTATTAAATCAACTAAATCTATAATATACATATATGGCGTGGTGAAATATTTTTTTTTCAATGTAAACAATAATAAATAAATATAAATATTATTTATACATGTGTATAAATAAGTTATCTATTAGAGTGTGATCGGTACAGTGGTTGCTTGCATGATTGTGTTTTTTAAAAAAACTCTTTTTGTTGATTTTTGTTTGATAAAGTTATATGTTTTGTTAAAACTGCAATTGAAATCAAAGTTGAATAAAATAATAACATGATGTGTTTAATTAATTTGCCTTTGGCATTGAGATCTGATTATAAAATGACCTTGAAGGACATGAATATAAAATACATACACATGTTTGTGTATGTGTTTTGGTCACTTGCAAAATACAGTAGAAATTTAATTACAATTATGACATATGAAAATAAATATTCCTTACACGTTAAAAATTTGTTTGCTATTGTCTTATCAAACTATTTACAATCCCATTACGTACAAAATCCATACATGGAAGCCTCTGAATTCCCGATTATTTGCGTAAGCAACAATATCTGGTAAAAAATCTTTTAGAATAAAGTTGAGATTATGATCATATTCAACAAAACACATCATGCAATATCCTTTTAATATAGTTATGCAATGCCATAGATGTAAAAATAATATCAACTTGTGTTTGGTGTGAATAGGTTGACATGTTTTGTAAAATCATTACCTTTGTTTTCATACTTCAAATGAACATTCTACTACATCACGTGATAAGCGTGCATGATTAAACACTTATTCTTGATCACTTAGTTATTCATGACGTTGAAAATTTTGTAAAAACAATTTCCCTACATGTTTTGTCATGTTTATATCATTGTAGTGAATAACTCCATTGTGATGTCTCAGTTATTTGTGTTATTTGCGTGAACATGTTTTTGTTTGCTCTCAATTATCTATGATTTCATGTTATTCCTTTTTAAATTTTTATATATTATTCAAGATTCCATGTCATTCTTTGTTTTTTCCTTTTTAATATTTATGGTTGGTTACATTTAACAATATCATGTGTTTAATTTCTGACGTGTGAGTCCCCGGGTTATTAACTTCTTAACAATCTTGCTATTCACTTGTAAAAACAAACATTTATATAAATAGATGTATTATATATTCATGGTAAATAATAACATTCAAACATAATATTATATGTTTACGATAAATGATATCTTTTAAGACATTGTAATCGCACAAGATGATATCCATCACAAATAAACGAATGCTCAACAAATAATTTCATAAATTACAATCCAAATTGAGGCAAATATAAGAAACTAACACCCAAACAACTCATATATAAACGTCAAAACTACAATAACATCTATTAGATTTAAATGTATTTAAAACAAATGGAGTGGAAATCACCATACTCATTGTGGCAACAAGATTGCAATAATAGCAACTCATTATCCTATATATTAAAACAGATCAGTCGGTTACTATAGACTGGTCATTTGCTAAATATACTTCGCGCGCGTACGTGTGTTTTTTTTTTGTTTTTTCCGGTTGTGAACAATGTATTAACGATTTTAGCCCCAGAAAACAACAAAAACCGCCGCAAGAATCAGGGGCTCCTTCGTCATTGCGCATATCGGACCGGACCAGTTTGGTCCGGCATGCCGGTTTTCTTCTTATTTTCTTATTTTTTAAAATTGACTAAATACAGTTTTTGGCCCCTAATAAGACAAAAAAGTTTCATTGGGAACAGGGGCAGAATGGTAATTGACCTATTTTTTATTATTTCTTCTCGCTGCTGTCAGTGCGTGCCGAGCACACGCCAGCCCGTTTTCCGCCCCACGCCCTGTTTAGGTGGCGCGTGCGGCTTCATACGGTGGTCGGAGATGAGCTAGCGGATTCCAGAGCGATACGCCTCCGCATGGGCTTCCTCTTGCGGCGGAGCGTGTTGCCATCAGATGTACATGTACGCGGCGGTGGCCGGTTAAATCCGCTGGCGACGTTTCTCTCTCTCCTGCACGTACAAGTGCAGGAGAGTCGCCCGAGTTTTCTACTTTTACACTTTGGTCCTTTCAGTTTGAATTTCATTTTCCCCCCTCATTTCTGGTATATAAGTTTTGATTTTGTTCGATTGGGTCCTCCGATTGGAATTGATTCAATGTCAATATTTCAATTCGGTCCCCCTTCTTTTAATTTCCGGATTGGATTGAAATTATTCGGTACAATAGTTTTAATTTCTTCAGTTTTGTCCTCTAATTAAAATTGATAATATATTTTATTTTCATTTCGGCCCTTATACTTTTAATTTTTGATTTTATTCCCTTTATATTTAATATTCATTTCAGCCCTATGACTTTTAATTTTTTATTTTAAACCATTTTTTTTATTTATAGAATAATCCTTACTTTTATCCATGTACATATAAGTGTGCTTAGTTTTGATTTTTAATTTTTTTTAATTTTCTTATTTGTTGGGGTAATTTTTTTTTGAAAAAAAAATAGTTCTTAAATTTTATTTTATATTTATGATCATTTGGAAATTGATATTTATATTTTTTTTCTCTATTTGTTCTTTTTTTTAGCTTTTTATTTGGTTTTTATATTTATTTTTACGGTATATGACTTTTTTTACCTCATAATTTTTTTTTAGTTTTTTTTATTTGTTGTTAAAGTTTTTATGATTTTTTTAGTCTTTTATTTTTTTATTATTAACATAATAATAATAATAATAATAATAATAATAATAATAATAATAAAACAACAACAATTTAATGTTTTTTCTTCCTTACTCTTTTGTTAATATTTTTTAGGTTTTTTTCCTCTTGGGATAATTTGATAATTTTTATTCTTTTAACAGTTATAGCGATTACTATTTTTATTTTCATTTTTTTTATGTTTTGTTAAAATTTTTAGGATTTTTTTAGTCTTTTATTTTCTTTTCTTTCATTATTAACACACACAATAATAATAATAATAATAATAATAATAATAATAATAATAATAATAATAATAATAATAATAATAATAATAATAATAAATTAATTGTTTTCCTATCTTACTCCTTTATTAATGTATTTTATGGTGTTTTTTTCTCCTGATAATTTGATAATTTTTATTGTTTTGATAGTAATAATAATGATAATTTTTATTTTTATTTTATTTTTTTGTTTGATCTTTTGTTGAAGTTTTTGCTATTTTTTTAGTTTTTCATTCATTTATTTATTCTTTCATAATAATAATGGTAATAATATTTTAATTTTTTTTTTACTTACTATTTTGTTTATGTTTTTTTTCCTTGGTATAATTTCCGGATTGTATTGAAAAAGATAAATTTATTCGGTATAGTAGTTTTTATTTTTATCCTTTTATTAAAATTGATAATATATTTGATTTTCATCTCGGCCTTTATACTTTTAATTTTGGTCTTTAATCCCTTTATATTTAATGTTTATTTCAGCCATATTACTTTTAATTTTTTATTTTAATCCTTTTATTTCTTTTTATTTCTAGAATAATCCTTACTTTTATCCATGTATATATAAATGTGCTTAGCTTTGATTTTTAATTTTTTTATTTGTTGAGGTGGTATTTTTTTTTCAAAAAAATTAGTTCTTAAATTTTATTTTATATCTATGATCATGTGGAAATTCATATTTGTATTTTTTTTCTCTCTATTTTTTCTTTCTTTTAGCTTTTTATTCATCTTTTATATTTATTTTTACGTCATATGAGTTTTTTTACATGATAATTTTATTTTAGTTTTTTTGTTTGATCTTTTGTTAAAGTTTTTATGATTTTTTTATTTTTTTATTCTTTTCATTATTAACATAATAATAATAATAATAATAATAATAATAATAATAATAATAATAATAATAATAATAATAATAATTTAATGTTTTTTTCTTACTTGCTATTTTATTAATGTTTTTAAAGTTTTTTTCCTCTCGGGATAATTTTATAATTTTTATTCTTTTAACATTTATAACAATGACTATTTTTTTTTTTTTTGTTGATGTTTTGTTAAAAAATTTAGGAGTATTTTTTCTTTCATTTTTTTTCCCTTTCATTATTAACACACACAAAGATAATAACAATAATAATTTAATTGTTTTTCTATGTTACTCCTTTGTTAATATTTTTTATGTTTTTTTTTCTCCTGATAATTTGATAATTTTTATTGTTTTGACAGTAATAATAATGATAATTTTTATTTTTATTTTATTTTTTTGTTTGATCTTTTGATTAAGTTTTTGCAATTTTTTTAGTTTTTCATTTATTTATTCTCTCATAATATTAATGGTGATAATGTTTGAATTGTTTTTCTTGCTTACTATTTTGTTTATGTTTTTTTTCCTCGGTATAATTTGATAATTTTTATTATTTTGATAGTAATAGTAATAATAAGTTTTAGATGATAAGACTCCGATTTTGCTATTGTTATAATAGGGCATGTTAATCTATTTCAGTACATTAAAATTTGTATATATAAATATTATATTTTAATTTTAATCCAGCAAATCTTATAAAAATTATTTCCTTAGCCCACAATGTAGAGTTGATAATTTTTTTAATTTTCAAGTCAAATGATTTTTTCCAGCTAATAATTTTTATTTTTGTTTTATCATATATTATATTTTTTATATGCACTTTTATTAAAGTTTTTATGTTTTTTTTTAATCTTTCATTTATTTTTTTCCATTATTAGCGCAATAATAATATTAATAATTATAATAATAATAATTTTAGTTTTTGTTCTTATTTGATTTTCTGTTATTTTTTTCTCGAAGTAATTTAATAATTTTTACTATTTTGGCCATGACAGTGATAATAATTTTAGATGTTAAAACCTTGATTTTATTTTTATTATAATAAAGTATGCTCATATGTTTCATTATATCAAATTTTTAATTTCAAAAGTTAGAAAAATTATATATTCGACCCGTGACGTAGTGCAAACCGACAACATCACAAAGATTCATGCAAACTATGTTTTCCAACTTTTTTTTAAAAAAAAACTTTCTAGGCAATTACTTATTTCCGTCTCTTTGATGTTAAAACTGAAATATTGTTGTTACGGTGGTATGTATTGATGTGTTGTATCAGATCAAACTTTACATGTGTAGATGTTATATTTTATTTTTAAATTAGTTAAATCAATAAATTACTTAAGATCCAACAATTATCAAAATTATTTGCTTAGCTCGCAACGTAGTGCAGTCTATTTTTTTTAATTTTCAAGTCAAATGATATTTTTTCCAGTTAATAATTTTTTTTGTCATTTATTTTACTTATTTTATTTCTTCTTTTTTTTATTTTTTTTTATTGTTTTATCATTATTATTTTCAAGTGAGATCAATTTGTTTTTACCTCATAATTTTTATTTTAGTTTTTTGGTTAATATTTTGTTAAAGTTATTATGATTTTTTTTTTGTCTTTCTTTCTTTTTTTCATTATTAACAAAATAATAATAATAATATGAAGAAGAAGAAGAAGAAGAAAAAGGGAAAAAAATATTTATTTTTCTTACATACTCTTGTATTAATATTTTTCAGTTGTTTTCCTCTAGGGATAATTTGATTTTTATTTTTTTATTTTACCAGTAACTGTAATGATAAGTTTGCATGTTAAAACTTCGATGTTCCTATTTTTAGAATAAGGTGTGGTGATCTTTTTTATTATATTAAATTTTACATATTTAAATATTATATTTTTATTTTGGACCAGCATATCCTATTAATTTCTTTCATTCCAATAATTAAATTTTTTTTTTACTCAGCCCGCAATGTAGTGTGATATTTTTTTTATCTTCAATTCAATTATTTTTTTCCCAGTCAATAATTTATTTTTTTTCCATTTATTTTATTTTTACATTTGCTCTTTTGTTAATGTTTTTAGGTTTTTTTTAAGCCTTTGATTTAATTTCGTTTTCTTCCTGTTATTAAAGCAATAACAATATTAATATTAATATTAATATTAAGAATAATAATAATATTTTTAGTTTTTGTTCTTAGGTGTTTTTTTATTAATATTTTTTTGTTTCCCTCTCAAATTTGTTGAATAATATTTATTGTTTTAACAGTGATAGTGATGATAATTTTAGATGTTAAAAGTTCGATGTTACTGTTATTATAATAGAGGATGTTAATTTTTTTATTATATCAAATTTTACATACTGAAATATTATATTTTAATCTCAACAATTCTAAAGATTATTTGTTTTGTCGACACTATGCCCGCAATGTAGTGCGGACATTTGACTAGTTTTCTCTATAAAATATATTTTTGTTTAATTCAATTTATCCTTCATGGCGATAGACATGCCAAAAATCATGCAACCGTTAGCAAAATTGCAATGCTCCACAAAATAAAGCACAACATGTCATTTGAACAAGCTCAAATGAAATAATGATGAAATTGAGGTTGAAATCCTATAAGATCGACTGTTTTTAAACAGTATGGATCCATATGCGAAACTACAACACACAACGACAAAAGAGCAATGAGAGCAAAATCATTAACTTTTGAATTCTATCAATCAAAGCAACCAAATGCCATAAATCTTAATTTATGTGATTAATGTTAAGGGCGCTTGTCTTCATTTGGTATAAATTTCGAATGGTAATTGTAATTTGTTTTAATTGAAAAAGGGGCACTGTTGTTTCTAACAAGCTTATCGGCGCGATTCATAATGATCTTTGCTAGTTATCGTGTCGTCATAAACATGGTGTTCTATCTCTTGCAGCGTGGATGGTTTTAAAATGATGGAAAACAAAGGGCTGGATATTCCCTTTTCTTCCCCCCCCGTTGCTGTTCTTGATAAGACTCGATGATGCACCTTGCCCCTTAAGATCTGGGGTTGGAAAACAGATGCATGGCATCGTGGCTGTCATCTGAGAAAACTAATCGCATATTTTTAAGAAATGCAGAGGTAGAGTCAAGATCAAAGCAACAAAACTGGGGGATTCACAATTGATTGCACAGGTTACTTGCAGCAAATGCATTAAGAAAATGTTGCTTAGAGCGAGCCTTCGAGATTCCTTTTAAATCAAGGAGTTATCGTATCTAAAAATTTAAATTAATAGGTAAAATCTCATAAAATAACACATCTTTTTGAGTAAAAATCTTTTGGATTTAAAATTTATATAAGTCCACACTACCTTGTGCTTATTTTTTTATCAAATAAAATGTGAATGACGAGATTCGAACTCGTGACCATTGGATTAATAAGACTCTGATACCATGTTAAAGAGATATCTCACTTGAAAATTTAAACTGATACATAAAGACCTAGAATATAATTTATATTATTCTCTAACATGTATAAGAAACTAAAGTGCTCATATACAGTGAGTTTGCCATAATGAACTAGAATGGAAATAGAGATCCAAAGATTCTATGAATTTTGTGAAACAATTCACCATGTTTAAGTGAGTGTCAACTTCCATTTTTATATTTATTCTAAGAATGTATTTTATTTGAAAAATTATTATATTGATTTTTTTAATATTTTCATTTATTAAAAAGGTTAATTTATATATTTTTAAATTAAAAAAACATATAAAAGAATACCAGAACCACAAAATAATAATGCACTAACAGACATTGTAATTTTTTCTGTCTTGCAGGAAAGGATTTAATTTCAGATTATTAATATCATTTCGTTTCGGCCAAAATATTTTGTACCGGTAAAAAAAACAAAATAAAACAATATCATTTTTGTTTCAATTTAAATTCCGATATGTTTTAGATTTTTCTGTCAAATATCGGTCGAAACGTTTTAGTTTCGTTTCAGTCGTTCTGTTTTGACCAAATAATATATATTTTTTAAATAATGAATAATTTTACAATATCAATCATATTTTTTAATTCAACCATTAGTTTGAGATAAAATTTTACGAGGAGTCTCTTTACATATTTATATATATTATATTAAAATTTTAGAACAATAAGAGAATATATCAATCTCGTAAGATTGATGATGATATTCTCGTAATATTATATATGTTTATATTTTATTTTAAAAAAATATTTTATTATGTCTTTTTAGTTTGAGATAAAATTTTATGAGGAGTCTCTTTATATACTTATATATATTATATTAAAGTTTTAGAACAATCAGAGAATATATCAATCTCGTAAGATTGATGATAATATTCTCGTAATATTATATATATTTATTATTTTTTTTTTTTATTGTGTCTTTTTTAGATTAAATTATATAATTTTATTTTTAGATTTAAAATATTTTAACCCACACACGACTCTAAAACCAAAATAATTTCAATTGAAAAAGTATACAACATAGGATTTATGTTACTTGTACACTGACCACCATTGCTTGCTGCACAGGAGCGACAGCGCACCACACAAGCATTTCAAACTTGGTCAACAAAGCAATAATCCCACACCAGACCACCCAATCACAACCATCCAAAAGATAATGAATGGCTTGCATCAAACTTTAGTGTTATTTTTACCAAGAACTTGTCTTTGGTGGGACCGTTGCCCCTCCCCAAGTCCAGGATTTCATGATAAACTATGTCTACTCTGCCTTTCCACCCATTCTCTCCCTCTGTTTTTTTCCCTGTCTTATTGTCCACAAAATCAAGGCTTCATCAAGTACTTTTCTACCCATTAACAAACCTATGAATTCATTATCAGGACCCTTCCCTCCAAACATTTGATCCTTTTACTGTTAACCCAGAAAGCAACAAAAACCAAGCACTTCGCTTTCTTTAGTCATCAAAGCCCTCAAAATGGCGCGGGCCAAGGCAGTGAATCGAAGGCAGAGCATGATGCCCGCTAGATCATCAGGTCATCAATACATAAGGCCACCTGGGGCCACACCGAAAAAAGAAAAGGTGGACCCTGCAGTTCTAAGGGCCCATTGAATCTGCCGTTTAAGATTTCACCAAGGTCGTGATGATGGATGGGGGCGTTGTTTGTTTATTGGGTACATAAAAAAAGGGTTTGTAAGGCATTGCATAGGGACTAGAGAATGAGAGAAATTAAAATTTTTTAGAAAAAAAATATAAAAAGAGAGAGAGAGGGGTAGAGGGAACATATGTATAAATCTGCAGGAATGAGGACTTCAAGTTCGAATTATTCTTCTTCTGTGTATGATTGCTTTTAAGTTTACTCAGTAGCTCTTTTGGACTATATGGATAACAAAAACAACAACATTATTAGTATTCCCTTTTCTCTCCAGCTAGCTACCACATTTCTTCCCTCTATTTACATGTGTCGAATACATGTTTGCTTGTTTTTGGATTTATTTTTTAATATTACCATTGCTAGACAATGGTACGTCCTCGCGGCTGCGCAATTCAGTCATCAAGAACTGAAACCGAAGACAGGGAGGGGCTAAAAGCAGGGGTGGTAGTAATATATATATATAAATCAGCAAAGATGGGGGGGGAGGGGGGGGATGGCATGGCAGGGGGCCTCACTCACAAAGCCTTTTACACGTGATAAAGAAAACACCAAAAGCACACTTGCATGCGTGTATAAAGATTCATCATCATCTCTCTGTCATGCTCCCATTGTCTCTCGCCCTCTTTTATATCTATAGCCAGAAGAATTTGAAGCCTCCATAAAACCCCATCTTGATTTCCACTTTTCTTTCTCCTTTAACCCATCATTTCACGTTCTTTGTCTCCCTTTTTCTCTAAACTCTCGTGTTTTGGTTTATTTCTTCTTGGCTACCGAGTGTCTGAATAATTAGAGGTGTGTTGTACACTAGTAATTCTTTCTTCTTTTTGGAGTCGTTGATGGTATTTATTGTTGTGACATCTTTGTCAAAGCAATAAATTATTTCTGGTATGATAGTGATTTCACTGCTCTTTTCAAAGTTTATTCCTTCTCTTTGGATATACCTCACCTCACCTCCTCCTTGTTCTTTTGTTTCCTTCCATGTGTACTCTCGTGGGGGTTTCAAATCTCTATTAAAGATGAAATATAGTTTTTTTAAATGCTCTTTTTGTGTTTTTATCTGTCTGGTCTTCTGCCTGATCTTTTGCTTGTAAGCTTTCAGTATTGTGTAAGGAACTATATCTAATCTATTTTGCTGAACTCCTTCGATCAGTATACTTGATTTTCATTTTGCACCACTGCTCTGTTTGCCTGTTCTTGTCCTTTGATTCAAGCTCATTGGGGTTGCTAAATAGAACCATCCATAACACGATTTTGGTTATTGGTTTGGTGATGGTCAGTTTTGTCTTTGCATCTTGTATCATTTTTCGAGTTGCAGAGCTGATTTCTAGCTGGTGGTCTGAGATGGGATTTCGTGTTTTCATTCACTCCCGTCCTTTTGCTTTACATTTTAAGCAATAGATTTTGAAGGGGAAAAAAATCTATTTTTAGTTTCAACAAACAATCTTTACCGTACGTATACCTGTGATATTAATGCATTGTGCACACTCATGTTCTGTCTTCTACACTTCAACGATTCACAAGTCGGAGAAACTGTAAAACTTGTTTTGGGTTTCCATTTTTCTTCTGCCTTTTATTTCTGTATGGGTTCACTTTCTGAATCGGAGGACTGGATAGTTTGGTTTCAAAATTTGGGTAGGAATAGTAATGCTTGTGACGTGCAAAAAAGTACCGGCCTTTTATCCATACCCGCTTACTTTGCGTATACAACTATGTTGAATTGCACCGTCATCATTATTATTCCTATTTATTTACTGTATCTGCAATGTTTTTGTTCCCTTTGCTGACATGCATTTTCCTTAGTATTTTGTACCTTTTTTGGTTGCAGAGGATAGGCGGGCTTAAATCCAAGTCTGCAAGACAAACAAGCGTAAGGATAAAGATACATAAAGTATATTTGTGCCATTTGGTGAATCTTTACTATTTGAAGACAAAGTATCTTGGTGCGATCATATAAAGTTTCAGTGAGTGAAGGGAAAGTGTAAGAAAAGGCCAGCAATGCCTGTAAGGCATATGAAAGAGAGCTCGGAGCAGCACCTAGTGATAAAAACCCACATGCAGAACTCCATGAACCAACCACAAAAACACCACAAAACTGCTCAAAATGGCAAAGGACCACCACCACAAACACTCCAAGAAAGTTCCAACACTAAACCCCAAAACCAGACCTCACCTCCTGCTAAGAATAGAGGGAGGAGGAGAGGCAGAGGCGGTAGAAAATCTGATCAAGGAGATGCATGTATGAGGCCTAGTTCAAGGCCTTGTACAGTGGCACATAAACCAGTTCTGAATCCAACTAGTGATCTCCTGGGAAATGCTTCTAAAGGGCTTATTGAGAATGGTAAAAATGTTTGTGAAATGGAGATGGGTACGGGGTTCCCTCCCTCAAGCAAGTCTTTGAGTTTAGCACCTAGGCCTGGTTATGGTCATGTTGGGACCAAGTGTATTGTTAAAGCCAACCATTTCCTTGCAGAGTTACCAGACAAGGACTTGAACCAGTATGATGTAAGCTCCATTCTTTTAATGCAATGAAGGAAATATGTTGTCTTTTGTTTCTTTTCCTTTCCCCCCAAGTTTTGTCTATTGAATTTGGGATGTTTACCATTTGGGCCCTTAATCTGACACTAAGCCTGCAGATAATTTTTTCCCCTTTTGTTTTTGTTTCCTGGATGGATTCTTACAGTATTAAACATGGCTGATAATATAAGCTGCTTTAGAACATTAATTTTTTTTTTTATTTTCTTTACTGAATAACATTTGTGTCATTGCTAATTTGTGACCCTAAATCTGACAGCGAGCGTGTTTATACTGTTGTTTCGTATCTTTTGCTGTTGCATTGCAAATTGAATAGGTTCTGTTTTACTTCTGCCGTGTTAAATTTGGCCATTAATTTGTTCCTTTTGCTTTTAGCTCTTTTCATCATCTGTTCCTTCTGATTCTTACAGGTTACCATAACTCCTGAAGTGGCATCAAGAACTATGAACAGAGCTATTATGGCAGAGCTCGTGAGGCTTTACAAAGAATCTGACTTGGGAATGAGGCTGCCTGCTTATGATGGCAGAAAGAGCTTGTACACGGCCGGTGAGCTTCCGTTTGCTCGGAAGGAGTTCATTATTAAGCTTATTGATGAAGAGGATGGTATCGATGGTCCCAAGTAAGAGTTTATTATCTCTGCTTTGGTTTTTCATTTCTAATTTTACTCTGTTTTTCTTGTGCTAGATTTCTCTCTCTCCACTGACTCAATTTAAGATCTTGGAAAAATGAGGGGGAGATATAAATTTAAGTTTGAGAAAAAGAAAAGAGATTCCTGTTTATAACATTTAAAATTTAAGCTAGATTTTTCATCTGTCTATGCGTGGATATGAAGTAATTATTTGACCATTATAAAAATTCTTCAGGAGAGGGAGAGAATACAAAGTGGTGATCAAGTTCGTTGCGAGGGCCAATATGTATCATTTAGGTCAATTCTTAGCTGGGAAACGTGCTGATGCCCCGCAGGAAGCTCTACAGATTCTTGACATTGTACTGAGAGAGCTCTCTTCAAAGAGGTACAGTTTCTCATGGAATCCACATTTCATTTAAAATTTTGTCACCTGTAATTTTGCAATTCTTGAATTGAGCTTCATTATATCACGATGTCTTTCTTCTGTGAAGGTATTGCCCTGTTGGAAGATCCTTCTTTTCACCTGATATAAGAGCACCACAACGACTTGGTGATGGCTTAGAGTCCTGGTGTGGATTTTACCAGAGCATAAGGCCTACTCAAATGGGACTGTCCTTAAATATTGGTAAATTGATTACAAGAAATCGTAGTGTGTTGAACAGAATTTTTTAACAGTTTTGTATGAAGTTTTCTAAGGTCATATTTTTATGTTCATCGTGTGTGTGTATTTATTTATTCTATATTTTAATGTGCTGTGATGTAGATATGGCCTCAGCTGCTTTCATCGAGCCTCTTCCTGTGATAGAGTTTGTTGCCCAGCTTCTAGGCAAAGATATATTATCAAGGCCATTGTCTGATTCTGATCGAGTTAAGGTACTTAAACATGTAGGGGTGAAGTAGGTTATTTTTATTTATAATATTTTGGAATTTAGTTTAACTTTAGCTGTCATTCAAAACATTTTAACAGATTAAGAAGGGTCTCAGAGGAGTGAAAGTTGAAGTAACTCACAGAGGGAGTGTACGAAGAAAGTATCGAGTCTCGGGATTGACATCTCAGCCTACAAGAGAACTTGTGTAAGTTTTAGTTTTCTCTTGTGCACAGGCTCTTTAAATTATGTAATTACTCAGGCTATTAAGATTTTCAATTATGAGAAAAAGGTACAGCAATTTATCAGTCATTGAGGTGATTCAGCTAGCAAATAGATTTTATTTTTTGAAGATTCTTATCTTGTTTTAATCAAAGAACTTAAATATTTCTTTGTGTATTCTAACTTTCAAAGGTCTTCTGGTTTAGGTTTCCTGTTGACGATAACTCTACCATGAAGTCAGTTATTGAATATTTCCAGGAAATGTATGGCTTTACCATTCAACATACACATCTACCTTGCCTTCAGGTTGGAAACCAGAAGAAAGCAAACTATCTACCAATGGAGGTGAGCTGAGGTCATTTTTTTCTGCTCGATTCTTTGCTTGCAGTTGTCTTTCTTTAACTCTTGTTGACTTGTTGTGGATTCCAAATTGGTTGGTAGGCTTGCAAAATTGTGGAGGGGCAGCGGTATACAAAAAGGTTGAATGAGAGGCAAATCACTGCCCTCTTAAGAGTTACATGTCAAAGACCCAGGGATCGTGAAAATGACATTTTGCAGGTATTAATGATGTTTTGGTCTCCCTTCTCCGAAGTGTACCCTGTTTGTGTAGACCAAAAAAGGTGCATCTGTGAACTTGAGCAATACACGTCCTTCACTAGAAAACATAGAAACGGTGCAATCTTAGAGCTTACAAGTAATATCCCATGCCATGCAATGACTGCAGTGCCACATAATGCTTTAATCTTTTGAGTTAGATGTGATGTCTCTGAGAGAAATATAAAGTACTTTCATTTTAGTTGAATAGGCCCTGACATTGATGATATGAATGCCACAAATTCAATGTTAAAATAATTTTGCAAAGTATATGCTCTACTCCTGTTTACAAAGAAGCATATGATTGTGCTAAAAATTAACATGTGGTCTAGTGTCCTGTGCAATTGCAATAATGTTTTGCATGGTTTTTGCCCCCCCTCATTTTAGTCCTTTTCAATTCCATACTCTGAGCACTTTGAAATACAAGCAGACAGTTCAGCATAATGCTTATAATCAAGATCCTTACGCAAAGGAATTTGGTATCAAAATCAGCGAAAAGCTAGCTTCTGTTGAGGCTCGAATTCTCCCTGCTCCTTGGGTAAATATAAAATCTTCAATGTTTTAGTTATTTATTTAGAGAAAGTTGGCATTGTCACTTGTTTGTCATCTCACATGACACATGAACCTCCAGCTGAAATATCATGAAACTGGAAAAGAAAAGGATTGCTTGCCTCAAGTTGGGCAATGGAATATGATGAACAAGGTATTGCACTTTTACCTTAAATGTTTGCTTTGCATCGTCGTCTTCTTTTTTATCTCTTATTTCTGGTTTGAATTGATTTTATACTCTAAGCTGTACATGGACTTCGAATATTGGAATGCATTATGAAACTGATGAAACTCTGCTTTAGAGAAGTTATATTTTAGAAATAAGAAGAAATATTTTATCGTGTTGTGAACTAAAGTACTTATTTTTTCCCTGAAGAATTCAGAGTTTCAACAAGTCTATCATTTTAGTTGACTCTTATTCATTTAACGCCTTCTAACAATGATCTTATGGTCTTTTGATTCCCATATATATAGAAAATGATTAATGGAATGACTGTAAGCCGGTGGGCATGTATTAACTTCTCTAGGAGTGTGCAAGAGAGTGTTGCTCGAGGCTTCTGCAATGAACTTGCCCAAATGTGTCAAGTTTCTGGAATGGTAGTTTTTCTATAGCCCGAGCTGCTTTTTAGCAACTGTCCTACCTTTTCCTGAACAGTTGTCAACTAGATAATTTGTTTGTTTGTAGGAGTTCAATTCAGAGCCTGTGATCCCTATCTACAATGCCAGGCCTGAGCATGTAGAGAAAGCTTTGAAGCACGTCTATCATGCATCCACAAACAGAACCAAAGCAAAAGAGCTAGAGCTTCTTTTAGCTATTTTACCTGACAACAATGGGTCCCTCTATGGTATGCCATATGTCTTGAGGGTTTAGTGGCTGTGATCTTAGTCATCTTACGATTGTTGTTTATGTTTTATTTTTTTATTTGATGAAGAACAATGAAGATATGAGCCAGCACTAGAATTTAGTAACATGACTTATTTTTTAGGTGATCTGAAGCGAATATGTGAAACTGATCTTGGTATAATATCTCAATGCTGCCTCTCAAAACACGTTTTCAAGATCAGTAAGCAGTACTTGGCAAACCTGTCGCTCAAGATCAATGTAAAGGTTAGTTCAACTCTCTGATCTATGAAAATAGCAATATTGTACAAATATCTGGTGCATTCTTAAAATTATGAAGTGACTCTTATCAGTTGAATATGTATAAAACTACCACCAAATACTTGGTGAAGTTATAGAATTTCTAAGGAAAGAAGGAAGCCGTATAGATTTTTCTCATATATTTATAATTTTATTGGTTTGTTCATATTCTTTGCCCTTTGAATTTCCTGATCAATGTGTGAAGTTTGTCCAGAACATTTAACTAAATCATTCATGGTCCCAATACTTATTTGTTCTCCATGTTCTTGGTGCAGATGGGTGGTAGGAATACTGTCCTTTTAGATGCTATTAGCTGCAGAATACCGTTAGTTAGTGACATACCGACAATTATTTTTGGAGCAGATGTGACTCACCCTGAGAATGGAGAGGACTCGAGCCCCTCAATTGCTGCTGTAGATTTTCCTTACCAGATTCCTTTGCTTGAACTTGTTCTTCAAAATTGTTAAGATCTGGTTGGTGATAGACATGAGCCCTCCTGCAGGTGGTTGCTTCTCAGGACTGGCCTGAAGTAACGAAATATGCTGGATTAGTATGTGCTCAAGCTCACAGACAGGAACTCATACAGGACTTGTACAAAACATGGCAAGATCCTGTTCGTGGTGCTGTTAGTGGTGGCATGATAAGGTAAAAGAAAGAAATTTTGCCTCCCTTGGCATGTTTTTTGCCTGAATTCTTAATTGTGCCATCTATTTGTTAAAAATGTTGCAATTTAACTTGTTATATTCTCCTGTGCAGAGATCTCCTGATTTCTTTCAGGAAAGCAACGGGGCAAAAGCCACTAAGGATCATATTTTATAGGTGAGTATTGTAATCACATGCAATTTTTTTTTTAATAAAATGTATGGACCACTGCAGGACACTGCATGTTCCATCAGCACTTGTATTCAAAACAAGGTTGTGTCCAACCTTTTTGGTGCAAGCACCCTACAACTACTATCATCAGTTATTTCTAAAGCCATGGTAGCTGAGATGACTGCACATGGTTGCATGCATCACCACACTTATTGTTAACTTTTTTGTTTTTCAAATGCCTGAAATGCTTGCATGTTTGCTTGGAAATGTGCCTGCGGGATCTGCTAAATGAAGAAATGAAAGATACATGTATTGTATTTAGACCTTTATGCTTCGGATTTATAAGGTGATGGCATGTAACTTTTGCAGGGATGGTGTCAGTGAAGGGCAATTTTATCAAGTTCTGCTTTATGAGTTGGATGCAATTCGGAAGGTCAGCATTCAAATTTCAGGGTCATGTTTATTATTCAATTAAAGTGGAAACTTTTCTGAACGAATAATTTCTTTACAGGCCTGTGCTTCCTTAGAGCCGAATTATCAGCCACCTGTGACTTTCATTGTTGTACAAAAACGTCACCACACTAGATTGTTTGCTAACAACCATAGGGACAGGAATAGCACAGACAAGAGTGGAAACATATTACCCGGTAAAGTTCAGAATATCCTGTTGGCTATATATGTGCTCAAAGATGCAATTATCTACTTTTTATCTTTTCTAATAATTTATGTTATTCAAATTCATTTCTTGATATTTTTGTTTTCCAGGCACTGTGGTTGATTCTAAAATCTGTCATCCAACGGAATTTGACTTTTATCTCTGTAGCCATGCTGGTGTTCGGGTAGAATCTCTATTTCTTCAACGTAATTTTTCTTAAGATGGTTCATAAATCATAGCATATAAATGTTTAGCCTATCCGCCTCTCTGTTTCATGATGATAATGTAAATGGCGGGGGAAGTTATGATAGATGAACTCTTTCAAAGAGAGGGGGGGCAAGTACAGGGTCAGTTGCTTGTATTTCTTTTCCTATCCAGGTGATTAGAGATTAAAAGCTAATTTGGATGAACTTTCATGGTCTGATGGTTCTTATTCCCAGGGATGTCACGAGCTCTGCAAAAATGGCCATGGTAGCAGTTATGTGATTTACCCCACTATCCTAGACAGGCTCAATTTTTTGATTGGGACTCCGAACCTTGTTAACTGGGCTTGGAATAAGCTAGGTTCGTTGCCACTTGCCAATGGGTTACCATTGTGCCATTGGACTGTAGGCTGGATCACAGTGTTGGTCTTTCTCGTACCACCTGCCCAGTTGAATGGAGCTGTAAGGCAAAAAATATATTTGTGTCGAGCTAGATAGAAACTTGACGCCCCTCAATGGGATGGTGGAATATTAGGTTGGATAAAACTGAAATCAGATTGGTTGACAGATCAAAGACTTGTGTAGGATATAATTTCCAAGCAGTAGGGAATGCTGCCAAATTCTAGACTTAAAGCAGTGATTTGTTGATTTGCTTTTTAACTGGTTTTGTTAAATCCCATCGTGGTTGTGTTCTTTGCCAAGGATCTCTTGCAAATGCTGACAGTGAATTTATGATGATTTATTTGTTCCATATGTTTAATATCAGTATATTTACAAGCATGTATGCACACTACCATGTGTTGCTGTCCTCGTGATTGAAATGAACTTGTTTCTATCTGATGTGACAGGGAACAAGTAGACCAGCACACTATCATGTTTTGTGGGATGAGAACAGCTTCACAGCTGATGGAATCCAGTCATTGACAAACAATCTTTGTTACACATATGCAAGGTGCACACGCTCTGTATCAGTGGGTAAGTCCTGTGGACAATAAATTGTTACATTGTCCATTGAGGTTAACCTTCCAAAAGTCTTTTGCAAGAACTAAGAAAATCTTTGGAGACCCCGTTTTTTAGTGATGTATTGAATAGTTAAATGTAGCATAAATACTTCAGAATTTTGACTAATAGGATGCTTATGAACTTTTCTCTTTTGGAGATGCAACAAAAAGAAAACTATCAAGTTAACCCCTTGTTGTTATTGAGGTTCCTGGATGGTGAGTGAATCGTAAGAACGACCAAAGAAATTTGTTTCATGATTTTTCATATACTCCCCACCAAACCGATAGATGAATAATTCCTGTAAACTTAGGCTTTTAGCTATTGTATTACATTCAATGTGACCAACAAAATATGGAAATGTGCTGAATGCATTATTCCAAGTTTTTGATGTCCTGAGCTGTGTTGCATTACATTGTTTTACAACTTGCAACTCAAGTTGCTAGTGGTTTTTGTGCAGTTCCTCCCGCATACTATGCACATTTAGCTGCTTTTCGTGCTCGATTTTACACGGAGCCAGTGATGCAGGAGAATGGCTCAGCAGGCAGTGGTGCTGGCCATGGTACCAAGGGAACACGGACAGGAGAATCCGGTGTCCGGCCACTTCCAGCCTTGAAAGAGAATGTAAAGAGAGTAATGTTTTATTGTTAGGAGGGAATGGAAGTTCGATTCAGGTATTAGTTAGTTCGAGATGCTAGAATTGGGAATTCTCATGTACATGTAACAACAAAAGAAACATGATAGGAGGATGTTTCATTCCAGCTCAGTGATTGGAATCCCCGAAAAGCCTATGGTCGGTGGTTCTCTTTAAACATGTCGGTGGTTCTCTTTAAACATGTCAAGAGCGTAAGAAACACCCCAAAACACAGGTGATAGCTCTTGACCTCCAGGTAGCCATAGATGATGGGAATAATGTCAAAGTAGGCCTTGTAAAGAAGTGTTAATTTATAAATTAATCACCATGTAGGAAATTTTGCCCCGTTGAAGAGCATATTTGGTGACTTGGGAGTATTCCAAGTTTATGTTGTCGTTTGTTATTGGTGAAGTTTTTAAGAGATGTATCGTGTGTAACTAGTATGATTACATATGCAAGTATCATCCCGTTATCATTCATTTCTCCAGACTTGCAACGCAGATATGAAAATTATTATTGCCGAAGACCAAACGATACAAGGTTGGCTGGTGAGGAATTCAAGCCACGCCTCTGTTTCTGGGTGGTACTGGGGCACAAAGCAAAGAGTGCAGCGAAGAGTACCGGAATGAGATCAAGCCGAAAGCCCTCGTACCGAACAATTTCATGACAGGTAATCCAAGTAGAGAATTTGCTGCAAAAACTGACTTGCAGCAAGCTCTGCTTGCTCTGCGTCCAATGGTTATGGAGGGGTCCAACGTGTCAATTTCTCTAATGATATGTGATGATGATTTGTGTACAAACTCAAGCTCAAAACACGTCGATTTGTGCGCCCATCACTTGACCATAATAAAATCAATAAAAAAACTCCTTTAAAACTTAACAGAGGCCACAAAAACAAGTTTATCATATTAGACGCCGGAGTAAGCACGGCCAACATCCTAAAGATCACATAATTTTTTTTCCTATGCAAATTTCTTGAACCAGGGCCAACGATTAGTCGTCTTTAAAAACTATATTAAAAAACTTTTAATAAGGATGAGACAAAAACATGGTTTAATAGCTTTAGAAGTCGTAGGAACAGTTTTTGTAGTAATCATTATTGTAGTTGCTGTTGATATTGTTATTTCTATTGTTATTATCACTAATATTATATTTCCCTTCAGTTTATATACAGCCAATGCACGATATTGTTTTTCTTCAAAAGATACGTTGGGTAGTTATGTTAACTTTTTATAATTGGGTCACGATTCATTTATATATGCACGCAAATATTTTCATATAAATTGTATTAAAAACTTATATCTTATTTATTTATTTTATCAATATTTCCTGTACAATATATTAAAAGTTTATCGATGATATCTCAAAACCCATAATATTCATGTAATATATTATCAGTATATGGATAATGGTTAATCAAGAAATTCAAGTAAATTTCTTTACTGAGGAAACACCAGGTCATTGGTAAAAAAATTTAAGTGCCTGCAAAAACAGTCCTAGCCGGTGGACTTAAAGATTTCTGAGGTTAATAATTTTATAGGAAAGACAATAAATGACTTAAAAATACCTTAAATTCCCATAACATGATGCTTATACTTGTAATTTAAGGTAATTAATGCTCTAAAATATACGCAAATTATTGAGGGAGATGCAGAGTACGAGAATTGAAAAATTGTTCAAACTTGAAGGGGGTGATTGAGATAAAATAAAGTTTTGGGGCTACAACGAGACATTGCGTAAATGCTAAGCTCGAGCCCAACCCTGAATTAGATTTTAAAGGGGTGAGCTGGAAATGCGGGTTGGAATCGGATTGTCTTGCTCTAAGCCCAAGAACAAGCCCAATACCAAGCCCAAATACTTTATATTTGGGCCATCCAATCATGAAGTATCCGTACATCCCATGCCTTTTGCCCAGTAAGAGCTCCTGGCATTCCACGAAACGACCCGGTAGGAAGCAGAGCCAGGGCTATTTGATTTTCTCCCCAGCCTTGCCCAGTTGCCCACGGCATCTCTTGCATGCCAGCCTGGAGGAGAATTCTTCTATCAAGTGATAACCCGTTTAAAATGAACCCAATAAAATCTTATTTTAGATTTTTATAAAAAATATATATTCTAATTTAAACTCAATTATAAATCCTCTATTATCATCGTGCTCTATCTACTTACTTTCTAAATAAAGTTTTAATTGGTTCTTGGTGAAATTGAAATGTCGATACTAATTTGGTCATAATTACAGTGGTAAATACACAAATAATCAGCCTTGATGTCTAAGTCGAAGGATAATTACGTAGTAGTTATTAGATATTGAATGAGGCATTGACTCACATGAAGTACTGTTGTGTTCATATTTTAAACTTGATATATACTTAAAGATGTGTCGGAAGAAAATGAAGACGGGGTTGAAAAAACTCGTCAAAAGTACCATCTTTACCGCATGGTTTCACCTAAGAGAGGAAAATTCGAGGAAACAACTCATCGTGTCCCTGTTCTTGCAACCAAAGATTAAGTTCGGCCTAGACCATCCGACAAATTGGAACTCCACATGTTTATGTTTAAGGTTTCTTTGATTATAAACATTTATGTGCTCAACTTAAGCAGCACAAATTCTAATTACAGAGGTTTCTTTCAAGTGATTAAGATTAAACGTATCAAAATCCTTGATATAAAATACTGTATCGTAAGTAAAATCACTATACTTCTTATTAATCTATTATTTTAGGTGGATGATCGACCACCTTTCTAATTTCTGCTTTCACTTCGTTTTGCACTAAAGCTAGCTAGCGTAGTTTCATTTCTGAGAGAAATTGTCATTAGTCTGATATTACAACAGAAACACAGTCGAGTAGGCAAGATAGAATGGAACTCGTATTGCAGTAATCCAACGTTCGAAAGCTAGGCATATCTCTAAACCTCAAGTGATGCTATATTGCTGTGCTAGGCATGCAGAACTGTCACAACTAACACAAATCAC
This sequence comes from Salix dunnii, assembly GCA_015731905.1. Classification (NCBI taxonomy): domain Eukaryota; kingdom Viridiplantae; phylum Streptophyta; class Magnoliopsida; order Malpighiales; family Salicaceae; genus Salix; species Salix dunnii. The sequence goes on along the minus strand of CM027666.1, from coordinate 10,007,807 downwards.
ACAATATTTGCATTCATTTCTAATGAAGAGATAAAAGATGTACACACCACCAGAATACATACAAGCTCTATCCATTTAAACATACAAGCTTTAATCATCCATTTAAACACAATCCCTCATTGTACGTACTAAAATTTCTCAACTCGTCTCTCTCTTTCACCAATTGAACCCGAGCCATTCCCGGGCCCCTTCAAAAAAACAAGTCACTCGTTTTGTCGTTGTCTGGCTAGCATTACGGTCTCCCGAGAACATCCTTAAAATGGCATGTAACAAGGCCTTATAAGCGGATCCTCCACCCAGTGTCCTTCATGAAAATGACAGCTGCAACCTCTGGTAATAGTTGCGACTTGGGAGTATAAACCAGTAACGCTTTTGCTTATTTGGTACACTTTGGAAAAAGAAAGGCCATATGGAATCTTGTCCACATTGAGATTAATTCCTACCGAAAGAGGGTGCCAGGCTTGAACTAACATGAGAGGACCCAGACTTCGTTTATCTAAGCATAAACGTCTCCCGTATGTTTGTGTGTATGTTGTCTACTTGAAACATTTGCCAGAGAGCATATGTGCTTAATAAAAGATAGATGCGACACACACACACACACACACACACACACAGCACTCACACCCCGACATCTTTAATTTTCTGGATCTTGTATGCAATGGTAATTAAATTTCAAGGACTGGAATTAGTTCATGGGGTTCACATTCAAGCTAGAGTGAAATGCGAGTTTAATGAAATACAAGCACTAATCACAAATTAAGTTATGTCAAACGTAGCCCATGTAGAAACAAATGTGAGAAAACTTAACATTTTACATTTGAATTTCATTGACAGATTTCTCTATCAAAATTCAAAGGCTAATTTATTGTGGCCTGGAATTTAACTAGATGAGGTCTTTGCATAAAAGAAAAAAATTTAGTATGAAATCTTATATCAGGTTTGGGGTCGCGGTCCTCAATGACAACATAAATCGTCCCGTCGCATTTTCACCATTGATCCTTTTCTTCTTCTTCATCATCATCAAACATGGAAGAAATATACAAGAAAGTGATCTAATTAATATCAGGAACGATGGATGCCGTAAAACTCATGCTTTCTTCATATTGAAACTGTAAGTTAAAAGAGAGGAGATCCACATGAGGATCTATAAATGTTAAAGAAACAACTTTTCTAACAGGACAACATTCTTACTATTCTACTACTGTACCTCATATTTTCTCCAGATCTCAAGTAGTCTCTCCACCTTACTATTTCCATGAAATCTTACACTGCTCGAATTAAGTTGCAATATCACACACACAAAAACAAACACAGGATTTTGAGTGCTCTCTTCGTGACCAGTACTCTTAAATTAATGATGGTATCTTAGGATCTCAATTCCTTTCCACAAAACGTAAGACAGCTATTAACTTTGGGTGGCGTGTAGTGTGGGTGTGCAACTAAGATTTAAGACAGAAAAACTACCAGGATCCAACTCGCAAAGCAAGAAGAATGAATAAACCAACCTTATGAGAACCTGGAAAAGGGAAGCAACAAAGGAAAAAGGAGCAAGTTGTTCAAAACATAAGAATAAAAATTTGGTTTCCTGTTTCATGAATCTATCACTGGATCAATTGGCCCACTAAACAATATACTGATCAGTGCAATTCGAGAAGAGAAATGATAGTTTTGAAAATTAAAAAGATTTAAAGAAAACATGGACTCCTCTCTTTTTCTCTGATCTCATACACACATGCACACTTCAATATGAAAGTAGTTAAACTAGCAAGGAACGCAATGCACAGAAACCCTAGCCACGGTATTAATTAAGGTGAACTTTAATTCCTAATCAACTAAAAATGAAGGTGATGGGATGTGCATATGACAGGTTTTTTGAAACCCTAATGTATGCTATCATTTTGAAATTTGTTGCCGCTAATCTAATCAAGCAAGAATTAATTCATATAACCGTACGTACTATGAAACCCTAACAGAAAAATAAGATGATAGATAATTATAAGTAATCCAGAGGAAATAGAAGAGGCATACCAAATTAATTAACAAGATCCGTACAGCAGGCTAATAATAGGAATCTCAGGGCTCAATCACCAAAGCATCAGGAGGGATCTTGAAATCGTGGAACTGTACCGAGACGCAAAAATCCTGTCACCCAAAACCCTAACAAACCTTAGCACTGGAAATTTTCCGCATACATCTCAAACACAACAATGAATACAGAACTACACACGCAAAAAAAAAAGAAGTGCGAACACGACAGTGAGAAGCAAACCCCAAGAGACACAGATGAGCCTAAATGATATATCTTCATAAAGAAGATCACTTACCTTTCTAGGGATTGGACATGGAAAACCTAATATTAGTCAGCCATATAAGAAAGTATAAGAAGAGGAAATTAATTAAGGTTTATTTAGAAATAGGAATTAGGGTTTCTCGTGATACCAACTTCAGGTGAAACTGCCACATGATCTTTTCTTTCCTCGACAAAGGAGGGAGGTTAAGATCATGCTGGCAGCTTCAACTGATAGCAGTGCACGATAAGAGGACGCACAGTCTCGTCTAGAAGAGCTAGCTAGCGTATGACATAGATTAAAATTAATCAAACACCAGGAACTGCCATACAAGCACAAGAGTTTTTCTGGTGTTGTTGAAGTGCTTTGATGTAAGATCAGGAGAGGATGAAGGAGGTATAAATAGAAGGGTGAGGAGAGGGATTGAAAGGGGATTTTGAGTATTAGGTTTATTTTTATTATTTATTTATTTTGGTAGATGGAATATATAAATGAAAAAGCTAAGGCTACAGTGAAAACAAATATTAGAAACAAAATTTAAAGATGGGAAATGTAAGAAGTGGTCCCCTAATGACGCTATTTGAATATTGTCACGCCAAGAATAGCACCATGCAGTTTTACAGACAGGTTAGTGAGAATTTCTATATATATTGTAAGAGCACTGGTAGCTTTTTAGGTTGGGGCCTGATAGAGTGGGGGGCTATCTCACTGAGAAGTAAAGCATCAACCCATGAGCCAAAAGGGTGGGTGTACAAATGCTGGACGTGGTGAGTATACGAGGGGACCATATCTCTAATTATCTAATATTTGCAGGCCAGGTTACATAGGCATAAGGTTCACAGATAAAGAAGAAAGGAAACGGAGTAGCATCTCGGCCGAAGAAATGTTTTTGAATCTCTCTCTGCTGACCTCTCTCTCTCTCTCTCTGACGATAATGTGATGTGCATTTAATCCAATTCCATATAAGCATCTTTTCTTGGTTCACTGGCAATAGCCTTTTTCCTTGCAAACTTGCCATATCTTGGATATTTGCCGATCCCACTTCGGATTGGTGCCAGCTGCACATCATCACCAGTTCTTAGAAACGTATCTGATCTAGGCAATCAGGGAAATTACTTGCTTGTTCAAGTGTTTCTTTTTATTTAGAAATTGAGCGGATCTTTTGCATGCACTTGGAGAGATGATGGAACCAAGTGCATTCGCAGCATCACAAGTTCGCGATGCAGTTCAATTATAATGGAGTTTGATTAGTATTCCCAAATGATTAGTATTCCCAAACCCTGATTCGATTTGCCCACCCTTTTCAGATATCATTTATCGATTTCAAAATCCCAACTAAACACCCTTTTCTGCTCTCAACATATGTTTAATTTATCCCATTGATGATCTCTTTAAGAATCTCTCGATCTCTCTCTCTCGGAATAGATTCCTTTTTGCTTGTTTATATTCCTCAAACGAATAATGATGCATGCTATCGCTAGAAGTTCACTGCAGTGGACGAACGGCCGCTCAACATTTCAATCATGAAGATCTAGCTAGGTTATCTACCTTCGTCTAGCTAGGGTTTTATAGCTAACACACAAGCATATATATATTCTGCGCATATGATCTTACATATATATCTCGGATAAGTAGTGTCCAGCGATTTAATTAGTTAATCTTAAGAGAATAATATAAATATATTATAAAAATTTATTTATTAATTTAAATTTTAAAATAAAATGATTCTTTAACATGATATCAAAATTTTATTAACTCAACAATCACTAGTTCGAATCTCACTATCCTCATTATTTTTGATAAAATAATTAAGTATAAAGTAATGTGAATATTTGTAAGTTTTAAGTTTAAAGTGTTTTTACTAGAGGATAATATAAATTATATTCTAGAACTTTACATAATAATTTAAATTTTTATATGAGATAATTTCTTATCATTAACCACTCAAAAAAGGGTGTCGAAATTAATTTATCAAGCTTAAGAAAAAAACTCCATGCCATTTCCTTTCCTTTTGATTATAACTCCATGCCATGTTGCTTTCGGTATCCAGCCAGGATATCTAATATCTAGATGCTTGTAAATATTCAAGATATTAATATACAGCCATATCTGTAACCATCATTTAATTATTTTTTGTGTGCAGTCGCTCTCTCCATTTTTGTATATCTGACGTTGCCTAGTGTCAATAATTGATCAGCCTGATTCCAGAATTCTTTCTAAAATCAATGAATTGTCAGTAACCTAGCTAGAAATATTTCCTCCTAAAATATTCTTTGAGCTAATATATTATACACTAGGAATTGAATTAATTGCAGAATAAGATAGTTAATTTAAAAATCAAGTGTAGCATCAATTCCATAATAAAGGATTGCCACGCAAAACCACAACATGCATATCAAGCATGGATTCAAAAAGTTTCTTGAATCATGATGATTTGATGCAATAACCATATTCCCTGACAAAATCTCAAAGATGCCCACTTGAGATTTAAATTACCTTATTATCAACCTCTGTCACATCTCTTCACCCAGCTTCATTAGTTGATGATGCAAGCTTCTAAGGATGAATTACCCAATACAAGCTAATTATTTGTTGCATCGTTTGTTACCATATATTTTAGGCCCTCGTTATCTTCTTTTTCTTGTTAGAGAATAATATAATACATATTCTAGGGCCTCATCTATCAGCTTAACCTTTTAGGTGAGTTGGTTCCTTAACATGGTATTAGAGCCTTGTTGACTCAGCGGTCATGAGTTCGAATCTCATCACCCCCATTATATTTGATAAAAATCAAGCACAAGGTAATGTGTGCTTGTGCAAGTTTCAAGCCCATAAGGCTTTCACTTGAGGGGGTGTGTTAGAGAATAATATAAATCATATCTGGGGCCTCACTTAAAAGCTTTTAAGTGAAGCCCCAGATATGATTTATATTATTCTCGAACACTTTTTATTACTACCTTGTAATCCAACTTGCCAACTCAATTTGTTCCAAACTACAACACGACGTTAAACAACA